>CAMZMU010000104.1:29839036-31039036 GCA_947311845.1 Poa pratensis
CTGTCTCGATAACCCGGCTACTACAACAGAGCCGGATCTCGATCTAGGTTACAAGGATTGTATGTCTCGCCTAAGGCTTGGGGTTACGAAAAGTCTCTTTTGTCTAAGGGGCAGGGGCCGGTTTATATAGATACCGGGCCTCCTGGTCGCGTACATGATAGGCCGGGTTCTACCCTAACTCTGAGTTCCTACTACTACTCCTTTATCCTTCGTGTTTCCAAGTATAGAACCGCCTCTTGATCCGCCTCTGGACCTCCCGGAACATTCTTCATGAATAGCCGGTCATCGCCAAGATACCGGCCCAGCACCGTAACCCGGCCTATACGCTGAGGGTTAACATGGCCTCGCCGGGCCTCCTGCCTGGCGGGTCATTTGTTCCCTCGTCATGGGCCTACCGGGTTATATCCCTCCATCAACCTACTTCCTGCCCTACCCTAGATTGGTATTGATATGATAATCGGTGTTACAATGGAGCGATCGATCTGGTACTCGCCGTATGAGCTAGGGTTTAAGGGCTTGACCCTCTAAGTCCTGCGAGTCCTCTTTATATACACAGAGGCTCGTCAGGTTACAAAGGAAACTTCCCCTCAAGGAATATATTAACTGGGACCTATCCGGAGACTGGCTCGCCTCCGTGCCTTCTAGATTCTTCTCCTTGTGGCGGTTAGATGTTGGGCTTGATCCCATGTGGGCTTTTGTCCGTGCGAGTAAAGTAAGTCGCACTGGGCCGCGGTTAATCCAGAAAGTATTCCCCCGACATTAGCCCCCAAGTTTAGCTTGGATTTCGAGTGAAGGCTTCTTTGTCTTAACAAACCCCTGAGCCGCGCACATGAATTATCCCAGCTGAACTCCAATTTTCATATTTCCAATCTGCGACTTATAACTCTTCTTGGCGGCTCAAGAGCGCGACTTAACCTGCCTTGACGGTTGATTTTCAGATCTAAACGTCTTCCGCGTCTGGGCTATTTATCCTGGCTCATCGTTTTTCCAGCGTTCTGCATCAAGACTTGTATCGCTGCTCCTTTCCGCCGCCTCCAATCCCTTCTCGTACTCACAATCCTTTGGTGAAGATCTCCATCAATCTGAGAAAATGTCTCGCCGCAAGTGCAACTGGGAAGGCTCGTGGATCGACGAGGATTTCCTGGAATCCCTAACTGCACGGCCTTCTTCCCCAAAAGATCAATGCGAATGGCGAGCGGCTGGTGAGGAGGTAATTCCCAACCCTCGACCAGGAGAAGTAGTGTATTCGCGGAGCATTTGAGCGCGGGTTCAAGCCCCCAGGCTCCCTCTTCTTCCGCTCCTTGATGCAGCGGTTAGGCCTCCGTTCATGACATTGGTCCAATTCAATGCTCAAGTGAGTAACTTCCACGTCCTCGAAGATTACTGGGTATCCCCCTCAATAGATTTCTGGCTTGCTCTTTTCAATTGCAATAGCCAAAGGGAAACCACAGATGGTCCCTTTCTCCAATGCGGCGCCGTTTCCTTCCAACGCCGTAGGGAGTATTTTCCCAAAACTACCCTTGCCAACAAAATTAAGGATTGGCAAAGAACATTCTTCTATTGCAAAAACACTTCTCCTGAGGGTGAAATTCCTCTTCCTCTTTGGTCTCCTCTTCCCTTCGAGGCTACCGATGCTCTGTCTTCTAAATCTGATCCTTCTTCGTTGCCCTTTATCGAATCCCTTTTGGACAAGGTGAGGGCGCTGACACTCCATGGTCTCACTGGATTAGATCTCATATCTTGCTGGACTAAATGGCGAATTCAGCCTGTGAGTCGCCGCTCGCGACTTATGATGGATTTCACTTGTCACGCAAACGATGTCGACCGTACTTGCCCTGAAGATTGGGACAAGGGGGAATGGATAAATTTCATTCGCCGAGTGACGGCGAGGATATCGACTCATGATAACGTCGGGCTTGCTCCCTTCTGGGCTGAGCACAAGCCTTTTGTGGTAATGTTTACTTGTACTTGTTTCCTCCCTCAAAATTAATTATTTCTGACCCAGCTCCTTTTCAGATCGACCCTATTTCTGGGTTCTTCCCTCAGAGGACGCCGACTCGAACCAAGAAGCCGCGGCTGAGTCGTCAAAGCAAGCCGCAGCCCTTGGCAAGGATACAATTATGCACGATATTGTCTCCGAGCCTGAGGTAGCGCTTCTGAAGAGGAGCAACAAATGGCCGAGCTCTTCTGTCCTCGACTCCAAACACCTTTCTTGGAACTTCCTGAGGTGCCTCGCAGGTCCTCAAAATTTTTCAGCAGAGCTCAGAAGACCCCGCGCAACCTGAGAAACGCCGCAAAGCCTTGGCGCTACTGATAGAAACAAGAACTGCCAAATCTTTAAAACTTGCTGATCCTGACAAGACCGCTTTCTCTTCCGAGGCTGTTGCAAAGACTGCTTCTCAATGAGCTCGGGTAGTTGTTTGCGACTTTCTCCTTTTCCTTTTGTGCTTGCGTATTTTTGGCAAGGAATTGCTGATCACCACTTCTTTTCATACTCTGTAGGTTCAGATTTGCAAGGTTTATCTTCTCCTTCCTCTGGTTGCCTGATGAAGAGTATCCGTGTCGCCTCTGGGTATGGTTCGCCTTCTTTTCAATGTTACGGCTCTGCTGGTCAGCTTATTAACCATCAATATTTTGCAGGGCCATGCTTGAAGAGGATACCAAGTCTAATTCTCATACCGCTTCTTCTCAGCCAGCTATGAGCGAGGATGATGCTGCTGATGAAAACGTGGGAAACAGTATGGTGCGACTCATCCAAGGCCATCCCTGGAGGAAGGTATTGCTGATGCGGCTCCTGCCACGACTCCAGTCGCAGCTCCATCCGCAACTCCTGCTGTTGGTAGGGTATCTACTGAAATAGAATTCCAGCTCCAGGAAATAGTTCCAAGTCAATTGCGGATGCCATAATTGCTGCTGGAGATAAGCATGCTGCTCTGCTGCGCGGCCTAGTTGAGCAATTTTCTTCAAGTCGCCAGGTACATATACCGTAGCCCCCAAGGATCAAAACCTTGTGTCATTGCACGGGGTGTTGATTCTTTTCTGGCTCCAAATCTCGAGCCCCCAAGTTCCTGGATAGTTTACCCATGCATTTTGCTCTGTTTATTTTCAGCTTGAACTGTCCTTGCTTGATGCTTCTGGCTCAATAAAGGGTAAAGGCATTTCCATAGATCATCCTGAAGTGATGCAGTCTCCCCTGGAGCAGCATAATGAGGTCATTAGGGACCAGGCTCAGGAAATAAAATCTCTCAAAGGTCAACTCGACTCCTGTGAAGAGCAATTTAAAGAACTTGAAGCAGATATGCGCAGCGACTCATGGAGAAAGACGAAGTCATTAGATCTTTGCGAGAAGGGCTGACTCTTAAATCTGAATTGATTGATCGTCTGAAGGAGACCACGCAAAGGAACTCGCCGCGCGAGATGAAAAATATAACTCGCTGTTCAAAGCCTTTGAGGGTTTTGGCTCCATGTCAAATCAGCCATCCTGCAGCTTGCTGGTTCGTCTTTATTCCTTTAATCATATATATTTTGGGTAGCCAACGTGAGTCGCTGACTTGTTTCTTGTCTTTTCTTTCTTGACATAGGGCCTGAGGCCCCAGTGTCCCGCTCCAACTTGAAGGATCAACTGGTATATCTGTCAGACTTCAGTCAGCGCTTCTTAAAGGTTACCAAGGAAGTCATGACGGTAATCTCTCCTGCGACTGATGGCCCAACATCTTGCGAGTATTGGATAAATAAACTGCTCAAGGCTCCGCATTATGTCTCTGATTGGAAACGATCCTCTGCTCGCACCGGAGCCGCGCATGTCTTGACATTGCTCCGAGCATATATCCAGAAATAGATGTTGGCAAGATTGCTCGCCACGGCCGGCGATGAGCGCGGATGATACTGAACTGCCAATAAGCGAATACTTCGACATCTGGAAAGGGATGCGCGGGTATGCCACAAAATTTGTTGATAATTTAGACTTGGGCACTTATCTCGAAAAATTCAATCTTGATGGGAGCAAGGTGCCAAAGGAAAAGTCCACAGGAGCTGAGTCATCCGGGCTACTACTCCATCAACAGGATCTGGTGGCCCTTCTGCCTCGTCTGGCGCGCCCTGATTTAGGGCACCTGCGACTGCAACCGCGAGACAAGCCGCGCCAATTCCCGCTCGTAGCTCGGAAGAAAAAATAAATAATGTGGGACATGCCCGTTAGTCTGTAAGACATTCATGTATTAAAACAGTATTTTGGTGACCTATAAGCAGGTTCTTTTCATGATAATTCCATTAAGTAGACGCTCGCGCGGCTCAGTATTTCCTAGGAACATGTGTGTTCAGGGTCGAGAGCGGCCATGATAGGCAATCAAGCTCGATTGACGCCACACCCCAGTACTTTGGCCGCATAATGCAAGACGCTTCTAGCTTAAGGATTGCCACTCGTTTGGCAAAATTTGAGGTGCGATTGGTACTCGCGATGCTCGTAAGGAGCCCTCAAGGGTCAGTGATATATGAAATTCAAAAGACTCAGCGACTCAATGATAGTTGAGGCGAAACGACAACCCTTGAATGTCAAGGGTGCCGGCTTTATTTCATAATCACTCGATTTTTACAGGGTGTTACAGGATGATGCAGGCCCTTTAATGCGGGTTTTCTGTTCCCCGCAGGCCATGCATACTTGATACTCATCGCACTTAGTTGCGAATTAATACTCCTAACGGAGTGGGTTGAACACCTGATTGGTTCAATTTTGAGTCGCTAAAAGCGACTCGGGTCGAGCATGATAGCTCCGATGTGTGTTCATGTTGAAGCAGAGAGCAAGTTTGTTAGGTTAGCCGCACTGAGCTGCGACTTATGTTGAGTTGAGTCTGCTTTGTAAGGACTCACGATAACTGAACCTCTTTGGCTGGGGTTGTTGATCGAGGCTGGGTCTATGCACATGCGCCATTTCTTGTCTTCTTTTTGTATCAAAGCGACCTCTGGGGCATTATCTTGCTGATGCGCGACTTCTCGGTGGGAATTTACCATCCGGTGGCTGCATCCTGTTGGCCGCCTCCGCGGTACCTCCAACGCGACTCGTTTTGAGCTGCGATTACCGATCTGCGACTGATATCCGTGTGAGGAGTTGGCGATGCAAGCTTCTTCTGCGAGTGCTGAGCCTGCGTTCTCGCATTCTAACGCTCTCTGCCTGTCTCCATATATTGTAATAACACCGTTTGGTCCCGGTATCTTTAACTGTAGGTAGACGTAGCAGGGGCGGGGGTGAATTTGACATAGGCTTCTCTTCCAAAGATCGCATGATATGAGCTCTTGACTGCTACAACCTCAAAGTCTAGGAGCTCTGTGCGGAAGTTCCGCTCTGTCCAAAGCTAACTTCAAGGTTATCTTTCCGATTGGTCGCGTAACAGCTCCTGGGATTATGCCTTGAATTTCTTTCCTGGATGGTCGCAGCCGTCTCGGGTATATTCATTCTTCGGAGCGTGTCTTGATATAGGATGTTTACTCTTCCTCCTCCGTCCATTAGGACCTTACTTAACTTGTATCCCGCGACTTCAGGCGTGACCACAAGAGCTGGCTGTCCTGGATCTCTTACTTCTGGGGGTGATCGCGCGACTCCAAATAACCGATTGCTCTGTCCAGCGACGGTACCTTTCTGGCGTTGAAATCTGGCCACGCCTCCGGCTTCCATCCGTTGTTTGTACTTCCACTGTATGAAACTGTCCTATGTTCTTCTAGGTAAAACGTCAGGCCCTTGATGAGAGCTAGATTTATTCTTGTGCTGCATTGATCCACTGCGAGCCGCCTGGCGTGTCGCCTTCTTTCCACCTCCGGTAATAATGACATTGCGCCTTTGTGTGACTCGCTGGCCTGCCATCTCTCCTGCGATGTAAGTCGCAGGAACGTCAAGATCCCCTTGCAGTTATTAGGGAATGAGGCCTTATCACTTCCTTGCTCCTTCATCTGGTGTGCACGATGTTCAGTTTGCGCGACTTGCAATTTCCCTGTTGGGTTCTGTGATAAGCCGCCTGTCCCCTTATCTGTCTTTGCGTACTTGTCAGCTGTTGCCAAAAGCTGGTCGAAACTATCAATCTTGTGCTCAGCGCGACTTAATTGTGCACCAGCGGCTCAAATCTACAGTTCTTCCTCATAGCTTGTATTGCAGCTGTACTGTTAAGTTTTTGGCGGAGCCAAGGATCTCCGCGATCTCTTGATCCAGTCACCGCTTGATTCGTCCTCCTTTTGAACGCATTGTCTAAGGTTTTTCATGTCTTCTGTTTGGAATCTGTTGATGAACTTGTCCTTCAAGTCTTCCCATGTGCTTATTGATTTTGATGGCAGCCTTAACAGCCAATCCCTGGCTTCTCCCTGTATTGCCAAGTGGAAATATTTCGCACGCACTTCCTGAGTTACATCAGTCCCTGTCATGCTTGCCTCATAATCTTCTATCCATAAGGCAGGGTCTTGGTCACTGCGATAGGTGGTGACTCGCTGCGACTCACCGAAGTTCGGGGGGAAACGAGTGAGCCGTATTTCCTCTCCAAAACATGCTGGTCCTTTCAATAATGAATAGGAGTTTACTGGCGCTGAATCTTCATCTGAATCAGTTTCAATCTGGGGGCTGAGTCGCTCCGGACGTCTGTGACTCGCCTTCTATCTTCTTTTCTTTTTCCAATGATACCTGCAAACCTGCTAGCTGGTTGACCACTTCTTCGACGCTGCACTTTTCTCCTCCCCATGATACCTCGTTTGCGGCTCATTGGGCGTGACTCCATACATATTTGCTTGTTGTAAGGCAGCGGTTTGCAGTAGGTCGATCGCATGGCGAGCTTCCTTATCAGCTCGTGTGTCTCCAACCGGTGCTATCTCGACAATATTCCTATCGCGGCATGCACGTTGCTCTCCGGGTCGCCGTGGAACTGTGGTTTCATCTCTCCTCTGTCCATCTTGATCTGATGCTTTTGCTGCCAACGACGGAGTCGCCAATCTTCTTCTTGGAGTTTCTTGCGCTCAGATGTCGTCTTGGTTCGGACCGCCTGATGCTTTGGCTGCCAGCGACGGAGTCGTCGACCTTCTTCTTGGAGTTTTTCGCGCTCAGCCGCGAGTCTTTGTGCCTCTTCACAGAGTTCCGTCCTGATAGCTTCAATTCTTCAATCTTGAGGTCTCCTTCCTGATTTGGTAGAGATCCCCAAACAGGTCTTGACGGACGGGATGGGTAGTTTTGCTGTAGCTTGTGCAGTCCTCCAACACGCGGACCCTGACCGGCCGCAGTTCCTCCCGACTCGCTTCCTTGAGTCGCATCTATAGATCTGCGACTGACGGATCCGACGAAAACTTTTACTGATCCGATGGGAACAATGTATCCAAACTCGATGTGATCTGCCTCGGGTCCCCACTCTGAGTCGTCGATGAAGGGGACTCCATTGATGTCTTCAACTTGGCCGATGGCGATGTCCTTGAAGCCTGATTTCGATCCTGCGCGGAACGTGACGCTTTTGACCGCAGGCCCCACGGTGGGCGCCAACTGTCGTGGGTTTGTCACGTCAGGTGTCATGGATGACTTCGTAGGTGTGGGATTACGCGAGTCAAGCATCTCCGACCTTGGGATCGCAGGAACAAAGATCAACACAGATTTACCCAGGTTCGGCCCCCTCAATGTGAGGTAAAAGACGTACTTCCTGCCTACCCTAGATTGGTATTGATATGAAATCGAGGTGTTACAATGGAGGCGATCGATCTGGTACTCGCCGTATGAGCTAGGGTTTAAGGGCTTGACCCTCTAAGTCATGCGAGTCCTCTTTATATACACAGAGGCTTGTCGGTTACAAAGGAAACTTCCCCCTCAAGGAATATATTAACTGGGACCTATCCGGAGACTGGCTCGCCTCCGCGCCTTCTTGATTCTTCTCCTTGTGGCGGTTCGATGTTGGGCTTGATCCCATGTGGGCTTTTGTCCGTGCGAGTAAAGTAAGTCGCACTGGGCCGCGGGTTAATCAGAAAGTATTCCCCCGACAACATCGTCATCAAAACAAAAAAGGAGGCCACACTCCTCGACGACCTGCGCGAAACATTCGCCAACCTCAAGCACTACAAGATCAAACTCAATCCTAAGAAGTGTGTCTTTGGCGTGCCAGCCGGACAGCTCTTGGGTACCTAGTCTCAGCTCGAGCATTGAAGCGGACCCGGAGAAGATACAAGCCATCCTGACGATGTCACCTCCGACCAAGCTTCGAGAGATCCAAAAACTAGCCGATCGAGTCGCAGCACTCAGCCGCTTCATTAGCAAACTAGGCGAAAAGGCGCTCCCGTTCTATCGACTGATGAAGAAATCAGATAACTTCGAGTGGACGCCAGAAGCACAAGCAGCCTTTGACGACCTTAAGCGGGTGCTGACAAGCCCTCCAATCCTGGTGGCACCTCAAGAGCGCGAGCCGCTATTCCTGTATGTCTCCGCCACCAATTGGGGTCAGCACCGTGCTTGTCGTCGAGCGCACGGAAGAGGGACATCCCCATGGCATACAGAGACCCGTATATTACCTTAGTGAGGTCCTCTCCACATCAAAACAGCAGTACCCCATTATCAGAAGCTGTCCTACGCATGTTCATGTCATCACGAAAGGTCGTACACTACTTCGCCGTGCACCCGATAACCGTCGTAAGTTCGACGGCGCTCCGCGACATCCTCACAAACCCCGACGCAACCGGGCGAGTCGCCAAGTGGGTCATCGAGCTGGGACCTCGAGACATTAGGTACGAGCACCCGAAAGCAATCAAGGCGCAAGTCCTTCCTGACTTCACCACCGAGTGGATAGAAGCCCAGTTACCCGCAGTCCCAGATTTGTCCAACTCTTGGACCATGTATTTCGACGGTCGAAGAAGCATGAGGGCGCAGGCCCAGGCGTCGTACTCATATCACCAAAACGCGACAATCTGCGCTACGTCCTGCAGATGGACTTCCCCTAACCCTCCAACGACGAGGCAGAGTACAAAGCCCTGCTGCACGGCTTGAAGATGGCCAAGGCGTGTGATGCACTCGACTCATGATCTACGGCGACTCAAACCTGTGGTGCAGCAAACTATGAAGACCTACGACGCCATCGCGGACAACATGATCGCGTACCGTGAGTTGTACAACGCCATGGAGGGCAACTTTGATGGGTGCGAGTTGCGCCTCATCGGGCGCGAAAGCAATGAAGAAGCGGACATACTTGCCAATCTCGGCTCCACAAAAGCACCGGTACCAGCCGGCACCTTCCTTGAGAAAATCGAGCACCGATCCATCAGATCAAGCAGAAGGGTGCACCCGAAACTTCGACTGCATCAGTCGTAGCCCAGAATTCGGCACCCAGCACAGCTGACCCCCCAGTCGAAGTCCTCCTCATCGAGCCAACCTGGACACACCGTTTCCTAGAATACATGAAGCATGACAAGCGCCCAGAAGACGAAGTGGAGGCGCGTCGAGTCACCAGACACGCTAAAGCATACACCATCATCAACGTGAGCTGTACAAGCGCAGCATCTCGGGGATACTCCAGAGGTGCATAGCACACGAAGACGGCGAGGCCATCCTTCGAGACATACACGCGGGACCTATGGGCATCACGCAAGCAGTTGAGCCCTTGTGGCCAAAGCCTTTCGAGCAGGGTTCTACTGGCCCACGGCACTTAGAGACGCAGAGACATCGTGAAGTGCATTGGCTGCCAAAAGTTTTGCAACCAAGCCGCACGCACCCACGTCCGAACTGAAGACAATCCTGTTAGCCTGGCCTTTCACCCAGTGGGGACTCGACATGGTTGGGCCACTCAATAAATCCTCTCGAGGACACACCACCTCTTGGTGGCAGTCGACAAGTTTACCAAGTGGATAGAAGCAGTCCCCATCACAAGCTCGACTGCTTGGACATCGGTCAATTTCATCAGGTCCATCATATACCGTTTCGGGGTCCCTCACAGCATCATCACTGACAACGGGACAAACTTCACGGCGGAGGATTTCCGCGACTTCTGCAAAGACCAAGGCATCAAGCTCAATTATGCGTCGGTGGCACACCCGCAATCAAACGTCAGGTGGAGAAAGCCAACGGACTCGTGTGCGGCGTACTCAAGAAACACCTCCTAGTGCCACTCAGGCGAGCGGCAGGCGCATGGGTCGAAGAACTACCATCTGTCCTCTGGAGCCTTCGTACAACTCCAAACAGGTCGACTCAGTACACACCGTTCTTCATGGTGTACGGCGCAGAAGTAGTCCTGCCGTTCGACCTTCAATTTGACGCACCCAGGGTCACTTCCTACGAGGAAGATGAAGCGAGGAAGCACTCGCCGACGACGTTGACACGCTGGATGAAGCTCGCGACATCGCGCTCGCCCGTACAGTTGTCTACCAGCAAAACCTACACAACTACCATAGCCATCGACTGCGCACCAGGTCCTTCATGGTTGGAGACCTGGTCCTTCGCCTGAAGCAGAAGAAGGTGCACAAGCTCGCTTCCCCATGGGAAGGACCCTTCATCGTCACAGAGGTCATCGATGGCGGAGCATATCGGCTGAAGCACGCGAAGACGGGAGAACTATCCCACAACCCCTGGAACGTTGCGCACCTGCGTCGTTTCTATGCTTAGACTGCTCAGTCACCAAATGTTATAGGCGATATGTCGGATAGCTGCACGTTTTAGACACGCTCTTTTCCTTACCAGGTACCTAAGGGGGCTGGAAGGTTTTTAATGAGGCGGCCTGCAGCTTAACTTACAAAAAAGTGGAATACAATCAATGTTCCTCTAATTCTTTATCTTTCGCATAAGACAAAAACAAAAAACTTGGTCGCACTCGAACACTCGCGGGGGCTGCGTCGTACAAGTTAATCAAAAACAAAAACTTGGCCGCACTTGAACACTCGGGGGCTGCGCTGTACAAGTTATCAAAAACAAAAACTTGGCCGCACACGAACACTCAGGGGCTGCGCCGTACAAGTTAAATAAAAAACAAAAATCTTGGCCACACTCGAACACTCGGGGGCTGCGCCGTACAGGTTAATTAGAATCAGAAAAACTACAAACCTAGCCACACCCGAAAGCTCGGGGGCTCCGCCGTATAAAATTGCAAGCGTTTCTACAACAAACAAATCATACATATACACTCGGGGGCTGCCCCTCCCTACGGATATAAATCACTCATGTACAACTCGGCTCAACGAGCATGTATTTCATCTACCTCCTTGACGAGGTGTTAACTCGGCAAATCCCATGGTTATACACCTAGGTTGAGATCAGGGAGGAGATTTGGTAGCGCTGGCGGTGACTACGGCTGACAAGCAGGGTTTACCCAGGTTCAGGGCCCTCGTGTGGAGGTAACACCCCTACGTCCTGCTTGTCTGATTATTGATGGAGGTGAACAATGGTGTTACAAGGGGACTCGGCGAGATGTCGATCTCACCAAGGTTCTGATGGCTAGGGTATTGCCTGCCCAGGTCAGCGCCCCTCCCAGCCTTTATATAGGAGGCTGGGTCTCGGGGATCAGCAACCGACTTAGTTTACAATTAAGTAAGGTAAGTTTAAACCGACCCTATCTACGCTAGACTTGGAGCGTACTCCTTCTCCCTGTGGGCCTCGGACCTGATCCTTTAATGGGCCTTCATGTACGTCTTGCTCCTTGTACGTGCACCAGTATCCTCATAGTTGGGCACCCGAAAGGTAGGCCCACGTCAGTAGCCCCCGAGTGCCTGGCTGACTCAAAGATTCGGGCAGGGACTCCTCCATAAGTGCACGACTTGAATCATCTTGCTTGGGCATCTACTCAGTCGAACAACCTTTCGACTGACCATTCTGCTTGTTTTGGTACAGAAATATTCTGGAGCCGACTTTGAGTCGACTGATGCTTTAGACACAGCTTTGCTGCTTTTATGACAGATGTTTAGGGATAATGACATAGTAGACCTGGTACACTCGACGGATCGGGACCAGTTAACTGCTGTCGGCAAGACCTTACTAGCCTACATCAAGTTCGAGTCCTAGACTCGAACCTGGAACTGGCTAGTCAGGACCGACTCAGTCCGCGGAGGTCTTACAGAATTGACCTGCAGCATAACTTTGCGGGTACCTAACGTGCCCTCTAGGATTTTCTTCGTGTCGTCAGACACGGAAAGTTTCAGGGCTAACGCAGTACGTGCGGCCCCGGTGTGGGGACCCCGGACTAGCTGTCCGAAATACCCGATTATGCTTAACACAACGATCCCGTGATCAGTCTGTCGTTGCACATAATCCGAATTGGATACCAAAGTTTACATCCATTACAATACCGAATTAAAAGTCTTACATAAATGGTCATTTAGACCAAGTCTTACATAGGTGCCTTCATGGGCCAAACCAAAATATCAGCGGAAGCTACGGCGTAGTAGACATCATATTCTAACGATGACAACCCGACAGGCAGCTGACTTGTGGAGATCCTTAGTTGGCGTAGAAGTCACCATACTCCTGCTCGGCGTAGTGCTCCTCCTCGTAGTCTGGCTAGGTCAATAGCCAGGGACGAAACCAATATGAGTACATTTGAATGTACTCGCAAACTACCCCAACATGAGTATGCACTAGTTTTGACTTAATGGACAACTTTTATTTACTTTAAACATCTCTATATCTTTATTGAAAAAGGTAAGAAGAGTTTTATAACCACTTTTAAAGGAATCACCATTTTATTTGTTTCTCCAAAACTTCTCCTTTTTCCGACCATAGCCCGTCATGGTCCACTTTCATCCAACCACCTCATACCGATCCGTTGGTATAGGTGTAGGAAACATTCTCCACTTCATTTTTCTTTTAAAACTCAAAGTCTTTAAAAACTTGCACAAGGTCTTAGGACAGTCTCCCAATTGTCCATATCCGAGGACTCGGCTATTCGAATAGTTTTAACACTCTGCAGAGGTAGCACGCTTTTAGCCCACATCCATCCGGCAACTCATCGTGTCTGCCACGTCTCGCCATACCAGGTGTATGCGAAGTAAGCCGCCGGCCATAGCCTCTTATTTGCTCATGCTAGTATAGGATCCTTCCCATATGACACTTTCCATCAACACCCAGTCCAGTTTCCCGTCAGAAACCCTAAGTGTGAGGACTCATAGTTTTGTCCGGCGGTTTATGGTGGAACCTTCTATCCTCCCCACCAACTTGTGTGAGGACCCGGGCCAGGGGGTAGGTCCTCGGACCATCCCCTCATGCATAACGGAGTCATCCCCGTCGATGAGGTATCCCATACTAATAAGAGCAAACTACATGACTAAGCCTTTTCCCATATATGGTAAATGTGGTCGCACAGGGTAAGATTGGTCGTCATAGTACTAGGACACTGTGCATTTTTCATAAACATCACCATTTTTCCACTTCTCCATTCCAACACCGACATCCGCATTTCATAAACTCACAAGTAATTGCAAAGGAGTTTTGAATAAACCATATTTGTTTTTCCCATCCTATAATTTGATATAACTATCTTATATTTCTACATAGGTGGCAAAATAATTTCCATATACTTTTGAAATGGGTTTTATAAATCTTGCTTGAGAGTAAAACATGTTATGAAAGTAGATGCATATGTTTGTAGTGCAAGCTCAGAGAATAGCTTGCCTTGCTCGGCAAAGTGACCTTGATCTTGTTCTTCAGTTTCAACAAACTCTCCTTCCTCGATATATCCGACAACGTTCTCGTCTAATTAATAAACAAACAATGCAAACAATCACTAATCTATACAAGCAATCATCTCAACACAACAATCATGAACATCACACATAGCTACTGCACACATCAAACCATACAATTTGGTTTCAAAATAATTGAATTAAACATCATTTATTTATGTTCAAAATTATGGCAGAAACTTGTGGAACATGTTTAATTCAATAACTTGAGTTCTGTTGGTCACAAAAATACAAACTAAAATTCTATGGAAAGCTACTGATGTGTAGAAGACAACACAATTTGATTTGGTTCAATTGGAGTTACTAAACTCCCTACACATTTGTTTGAATCCAGTAACTTAATAATCAAGTTTTAGTTACCAATTAAGTTCTGTTGATCCTAAAATTAAATCCTTTTAGGGGTAACTAAACATGGCTAAATGTGATCTAACAAAATTGGTCCGAATTCATTTGGGTCAACCATTAAACATATTTAAATGTTTGAGTGCAGAAGGGTGTTTAAACTTCAACTTTGTACTAAACAAATCCTACTGCACAATTAATTCTACCAAAATTAGGGAAGCTAATACAATGCAGTACTAAGCTAACAAAATTGGTTTGGAATTATTTGGACTAACAGAGTATCAGAAACAAACAAGTTTAGAATTTAAACCTTCTGTAGTATTTTTAATAATACTTTTTATTTATTTAATTAAATGGAATGAATCCAATTGGGTTGGTTAAACATTTTAATAAGCTTTCCAGAAAATTGAGTTTGATTTATTTGGATTCCTAAATCTCGAGATATTGAATTTCAAAGTTGGATCCAGTACTGATTTCACATTTCCATTTTAAACAGAGAAATCCAGTTATGGATAATGTTCAGATTTCTGACTAGTGGGACCTACACGTCAGCGACACAGTGCGCGCGTGGAAATTAATAAAACGCTGACGGGTGGGGCCAGCGCGTCAGCCTAACATCTAAACGAAGGGGTACGCTGCCGTTGGATCAAGATCCAACGGCCCACGTTCGAGTCCATCGGCGACGACCATTTCTGGGCGGCGCCGCGGCTCCGGCGACGGCGAGGTGGATGGTTGGCTCACCTAGGGGGCTCGGGAGGTCGCGGAGATGATGCAGATCGACGGCGGAGGCTCGAGGAAGGTGCTGGTGCGAGCTGTGCTTGCTGGGACGGCGTGTAGCGGCGACGGCGTGGTCTCCAACTTCCACGGCCACGGGCACGAGCTCCGGCGAGGTCCTGGCTCCTCTCCTTTGCAATAAACAGAGGGAAAAGCGAGGCGCGTGAGTGCGGTGTGGTTGCAGAAGAGCGTGCAGGCCAGAAAGAAGGGAATGGGAGAGTGTGGCGTCGCGGCCGTGCTCGACCTCAACGGCGGCAGTGGCTGCAGCGAGCACGCCCTCCTGGCGGTGCCCTGGTGAAATTGGAGCGAGGGAGAGGTCGAGGGAGTGGCGTGGAGTTTCCAGAGGGGTGCGGGGTGGTTTTATAGCGCGGGGCCGGCGTATCGTGGTGGAGTGCACGGGCGACGTCCACGGCGCACGGCGGAGATATTTCTCCTCGAATCCGACGCGGTGGTGCGAGGGACGTGGAGACACGGCGTCCACCGGGGTCCGGACATGTTCTAGAAGCTCTGGCTCGAGTGGTGCGTGTCGAGGTGCAGTGAGCTGCGCTAATTTGGGTCGGCGACGGTGAGCTCGCCACGGCGATGCGGAGGGGACAGGGGCGCCGTTGGGCAAGGGGGCGTGCTCTGGGGCTTCTCCTTGGCGTGCAGAGGCCGCAGAGGACGCAGAGGCACGAGAGCGCGGCTGGGGGGGCCTGGGCGGCCAGGAAAACGGCGAGGCGTGCCACGGCGACACGGCGGTGCGCGTCGGGGCGAGGGGGTGAGGTAGACGATGGCACTTTTGCCAAAACCCCCCTGCCTCCTTTTCTTTTCTGTTTTTCTTTATTTCTTTTTAGTCCAGTAGCTTTTCTAGGATTTATTTAGGGCACTTAAACATTTTAGAAAAATTTGCAAATAATTGTGGGGCCTCCCCATAACATGTAGAAGCTCCACAAAATTTGGTTTTGCAAAATAAAATGTTTTGAATCATTTTCTTTCATAGGGTTTTAATTATGGCATTTTGTTTTATTTCAATTGTTTTTACTTTTGAATTTTAAAATAGGTGTAAAATATTATTTGGAAGAGATAAGTGATAAGGATGTAAATGAGAGGTTTCAAATAACATTCCTCTGAATTTTGTTTGGAACATTATTGAGTTTCTTATTTGTCACTTTTATTTTTCTTGTTTCACTTTTGCTTTTGCATTTTCTTTCTATTAATTCAAGCAAACAAGCAACACAAACAACAAGAATTAATTACCACAAGCAACAATTTGCAACAACCATAAAATCAACAAAAGTTTTTGTTGGCTCTCATTTTTGGAATAATAATACTGATAATATTTTTGGGATGTTACAATCCTTCCCCCCTTAAATAAATCTCGTCCCGAGATTTGCTAGGCTGGGTACTAAAGAGGTCTGGGAATTCGCTTCGAAGATAATCTTCGCGTTCCCAAGTTGCTTCTTCTTCAGAGTGGTTAGTCCACTGGACTTTGTAAAACTTGATCGCACGTCTTCGGGTAACACGAACATCTTCTTCGAGAATTTGAGGGTCTCTCACGATAGGTCAGGTCTTGGTTCAGGTCGATGGAGAGGTGGTCGATGTTTTTGAAAACATCAGGCTGGTCAGGAACTTCAAGACACTTCCGGAGCAAGGAAATGTGGAAGACATCATGATAATCTCCTAACTCCTGGGGCAATTCCAGCTGATAGGATACTTCTCCTCGACGAGCAATGACCTTGAAGGGTCCAATATACCTTGGCGCTAATTTTCCTTTGACATGGAAACGCTGCATTCCTTTAAGGGGTGTCACTCGGAGATAAACATAATCTCCGACGTTGAAGGTGAGGTCACGGCGCTTGGTGTCAGCGTAACTCTTCTGACGGGATTGGGCAGTTTTGAGGCGTTCACGAATAAGCTGAACTTGCTCTTCAGCTTCACGGAGGGTATCTGGTCCGAACAATTTGCTCTCTCCGGTATCGGACCAATTCAGGGGTGTACGACACTTCTTGCCGTAAAGGGCTTCAAAAGGGGCCATTTGCAGACTGACTGATAACTGTTGTTGTACGAGAACTCTGCAAACGGAAGACAATCTTCCCACTTGGAACCATAGGATAGAACACATGCGCGAAGCATGTCCTCCAATATCTGGTTCACTCGCTCAGTTTGGCCATCGGTCTGGGGATGATAAGCTGTGCTAAATGCTAACTTGGTTCCGAGGGCTTCATGAAGGGATTTCCAGAATCTTGAGGTGAATTGCGTGCCTCTATCAGATACAATCTTCTTAGGCACACCATGCAGGCTCACTATTCTGGAAATATACAGGTCTGCTAACTGAGCTCCGGTATGAGTGGTCTTGACAGGAACAAAGTGGGCAACCTTGGTCAGTCGATCAACGATGACCCAGATTGAATCATGGCCTCGGTTGGATCTTGGAAGTCCGGTAATAAAATCCATTCCAATCTCATCCCACTTCCACTCGGGAATTTTCAAAGGTTGAAGCAATCCAGCGGGTCGCTGATGTTCAGCCTTAACTCGCTGACAGATATCACACTTGGCTACGAAGAACCAATCTCTCGCTTCATTCCATGCCACCAAAATCTTTCTCGAAGGTCTTGGTACATTTTGGTTCCGCCGGGGTGGATTGAATAAGGGGTCTCATGGGCCTCCTTCAGGATTAACTCCTTAAGTTCCGTGACATTGGGCACACAGATACGGTCATTGAATTTCAGCACTCCTTCAGCATCTTCGGTAAAACCGGGTGCTTTGCCGAGGGAAATCTTCTTCCTAATTCCCTCTATGCTTTCATGACCTTTTGGGCTTCTTTGATTTGATCCATCAGGGTTGGGGTTAACTCTAAATTGGCGAGATAACCATGGCTAACAAGCTCTAGTCCAAAATCTTGGAACTCTTTGAACAAGGCTGGCTGTTCGGCTTGGATCAGGGCATTCAGGGTGCAAGGTTTGCGACTAAGGGCATCGGCAACTACATTAGCCTTTCCAGGGTGATAATGGATTCCAATATCATAATCCTTGATTAATTCCATCCATCTCCTCTGTCGCAGGTTCAGATCTTTCTGGGTGAAAATATACTTCAAGCTTTTGTGATCTGTATAGACCTCGCAGCGATGTCCCGCAAGATAGGGACGCCACGTTTTGAGAGCAAGAACAACAGCAGCTAACTCCAAGTCATGGGTTGGGTAATTCTCTTCATGCGGTCGCAACTGCCGGGACAGATACGACACAACTTTGCCTTCTTGCATCAGAACGCAACCAAGTCCGAGGCGTGATGCATCGCAATACACGTCGAAACTCTGGGTGACGTCTGGCATGATCAGGATTGGGGCTGAGGTTAGTCTCTTCTTCAGTTCTTGGAAACTATCCTCACACTTCTGAGTCCATTCAAATTTCTTGTCCTTCTTCAACAGTTGGGTCATAGGTTTGGCTATACTGGAAAATCCTTCAACGAACTTGCGGTAATAACCGGCAAGTCCGAGAAAGCTTCGGATTTCAACATTGGTTGGGGATAACCAGTCAAAATGGCTTGATCTTCTCTGGGTCACAGAAATTCCTCCGGCAGACACAACATGTCCGAGAAATGCCACTTCACTGAGCCAAAACTCACACTTGCTAAGCTTGGCATACAGCTGGTGCTCTCGGAGTCTCCAAAACTAGACGCAGGTGTTCAGCATGCTCTTCTTCGGTCTTGGAATAAATAAGGATGTCATCAAGGAAAACTACCACGAACTTGTCGAGGTACTCCATGAAAATCTTGTTCATGAGATTCATGAAATAGGCTGGGGCATTGGTCAGACCAAAAGACATCACGGTGTATTCAAACAAACCGTAACGAGTGGTGAAGGCGGTCTTGGGAATGTCTGTCTCTCGGATCTTCAACTGATGGTATCCTGTCCGAAGATCGATCTTGGAAAAGACTCGGGCTCCGTTCATTTGATCGAACAGATCCTCGATCTTGGGAAGAGGGTACTTATTTTTAATGGTCACGTCATTCAGCTTGCGATAATCCACACACAGGCGTGTGGTACCGTCTCTCTTGTCCACAAAAATAATGGGTGATCCCCAAGGTGAAGCGCTTGGGCGAACAAGTCCTTTGCTGAGCATATCTGCCAATTGCTTCTTCAACTCAACCAGCTCTTCCGGATTCATCCGATAAGGTCTTTGGGATATAGGGGCGGTTCCTGGGATAAGCTCAATTATGAACTCAATTTCCCGGTCTGGCGGCATACCAGGCAATTCTTCTGGGAAAACATCCTTGAACAGGTGAACAACACGGATCTCATCTAGGGCAGGTCGAGCTATGCTCTCATGGCAGCCTGGGTGAGATTGACTAGTTTCAGACACATACTCCACTTCTACTTCTTTGTCGGTGGTGATGGATACAGCTCTTCTAGCACAGTCAATTCGACCATGGTACTTGGCTAACCAATTCATACCGAGTATAACATCGATGCCTTGGGTTCCCAGAACAATTAAGTTAACTGGAAACTTTTCTCCTTTGATCTCAAGGGGTACATCGGAGCAAAACATCTTGGTCTCTACGGTGGATTCTGGGATTTGGATGACCATGGGTTTGGGTAAGAGGCTCTCGACTAAACCTCCCTTAGCAACAAATTCTTGGGTAACAAATGAATGGGTAGCACCAGAATCAAACAGAACAGTTGCAGGTACTGAGTTGACAAGGAACGTACCCAGCACAACATCCGGAGCATCCTGAGCTTCTTCAGCATTGATGTGGTGCAGACGACCCTTGGCAACAGCAGCATTTCCGCGGGTGCGGCATTCTTGCCATTTCCATTTCCATTGCGGCCTTGACCATTGTTCTGTGCCGGCGCATTGGGGCGCTGGACATTCCTCTTGGGATTGGGACATTCTTTGGAGTAGTGACCCTTGTTGCCGCATTCAAAGCAGATCACATTGGGATTGCGGGTGAAGTTGTTGAAGTTTCCTCCGGGACGGTTATTGTCATTGGGGCGGTTGAAGTTGTTTGGGCGGTTAGGGTAATTGGGGCGTGGAGCTTGGGGTGGACGATAGGCAGGCCTGGTGTTCTGCTGAAAGATACGAGGTTTCTGGCTGCTCGAACCTTCCTGAGCATTCATCCTCCTCTTGCGACCTTCATACATAGACTTGCGCTTGGTCTCCAGCTGGATGGCTTTGTCCACAAGTGACTCCAGATCACGGAAGTCATGGATAACCAAGCACACTGCAGTTCATCATGAGTCCACTCATGAAACGCTCCATCTTCTTCTCTTCTTTGTCGGTGTCATCAGGAGCATACCGAGATAAGTCGGTAAACTCATCCAGATAACCGACCACATCTTACTTCCCTGCCTCAGCTTGCGGAACTCATCCTTCTTCCTCTCAATAAGTCCGCTGGGAATATGCTTCTTGCGGAACTTCTCCTGGAACTCAGCCCAGTTGATGACATGACCAGCTTGCTGGAGAGCCTTGGTAGTTTCCCACCAAGCTCTTGCAGGTCCAGCGAGATAGTGGGTTGCATACAACACTTTCTCATTTCTCCCACAGCAGCAACTTCAGATTGTTGTCGATGGTGCGAAGCCAATCATCGGCTTCTAGTGGGTGAAGTCCCTTGGAGTAGGTGGGTGGGTTGGTCTTCTGAAATCGCCTAAGGTGGATCGCTGGTTTCCATCGTCATTGCCATTGCCACCATTGTTGTTGTTGTTGTTATTGTTGTTGTTGTTATAAGCGGCTGCGAGTTGTTGTAGGCAACGAGATGAGCTGGCGCTCTTGCCGGGCATTTCACGTTCCTCCATGATAAGCGCGAGAAGTTGGGCGGGGGTTGGGTCCGGTGGTGGTGGTGCTGATCCTGATCCTTCCGCACTGCGACGGGGCGGCATCCTGAAGCACACCGGGTATAAGAGGCAAGGCAAGAAAAGTTCGACTAAGGGAAAAGACGATCTCGCAAGTGGTTGATTAATTTAAGGTTATATGAAAATATTTCACACAGATTTAAACAAGACAAACATACTATATATTACAACATCACATCAAGGAGTTCACATCAACACAAGCTTACAACATCAAGCTTACAACATCACCTTACATCTAGATACATAACATCTGGTTTCCAAAAGAACCACTACTACGACTCGACTACGATAGGGGGTCAACCTAATCCTGCGGTAGTGATCAAGTCACTCGCCTACTGAGGTGGAACCTCCAGCTCTAACACGTCAGCATCTGACTGGTAGGTGGCTCCTCGGGATCCTCCTCCTCGTCCTCGAGAACTGCTCGAGTGGCTCCTCCTCCTCGTCAACTAACTCCTCCTCATCATCCTCCTCCTCACAGTCCATCTCCTCCACGAAGTCATCATCGTCACTGAGGAAAGCGTTGTTCTCCTTGCGGAGATCCTCGCCCTCCTCCTCCATCTCGTCAGTATGGTGCTCTAGATCCTCAATCAGTCCGTCCTGCTCTGCCACCTTCGTGCGGAGCTTCACGATAGTCTTCCTCAGCTGGGCCCTCTTCCTGAGAAGAGCGACCTTCTCCTCCATCAGCTTCACCTCGTTCTCGCGAAGCTCAACGAGCGACTCGCGGTCAAAGTGAGCTGAATCCTAGTGCGCAACAGATCATCCTGAGTGCACTGAAGTAAGATCTCCATGTCCATGATGTAGCTCCCAAACATCGGGTGGTAAGGGAAGGAGTAGGGTGTCCATCACAGTTGCGCCTCCCGTAGAACCGGAAACGGGAGTCTACTAACTCCGCCTTGTGCTCCTCACAAAGTCGGGCTAGCATCCTCTGTGTAGCAGTACAGAGACCGTCAACCCAGGTGGCCTCCTTGGTGGTGAAGATGAGCGTCCTGGAACTGGGAGACTTGATGTTCCTGCGAACTGACGACCTGATGAGCCAGCTCAGCCTTCCGACACCGTGAACATCAATCTGAGCTCCCTCAAACTCTGGAGCGGGGCGACCTAACAGCTTGGTCAACTCGAACAAGTCCCTCTCAAACGTCAGCTTGCTGTCCTTCTCAGCTGAACGAACTCGGTCCAATGGAGTGCCATCTACATTTTTAAGCAAAATTTTAAGTTAGTTAGGTGACAAGTGTATCAAAATTTTAATATAGTAGGGCAACAAGTGAGTCAAATTTTAAGCTTAATGAGAGGTGTGCAAAATTTTAGGGATACAAGGAAAATGTATTTTAATGAGAGTAAAATTTTGCATAAGTAAGAGGATTGGAGATAAGCAGTTTTCGAAAATACTTCATTCCTTTCTTTTTAGAAATTCATCTTTTTGTAACATTTGACAAACGACCATGCTAACTAAGGTTTCCTAAAGTCAGGATGGCTCTGATACCAAGTCTGTGGGGACCCCGGACTAGCTGTCCGAAATACCCGATTATGCTTAACACAACGATCCCGTGATCAGTCTGTCGTTGCACATAATCCGAATTGGATACCAAAGTTTACATCCATTACATACCGAATAAAAGTCTTACATAAATGGTCATTTAGACCAAGTCTTACATAGGTGCCTTCATGGGCCAAACCAAAATATCAGCGGAAGCTACGGCGTAGTAGACATCATATTCTAACGATGACAACCCGACAGGCAGCTGACTTGTGGAGATCCTTAGTTGGCGTAGAAGTCGCCATACTCCTGCTCGGCGTAGTGCTCCTCCTCGTAGTCTGGCTAGGTCAATAGCCAGGGACGAAACCAATATGAGTACATTTGAATGTACTCGCAAACTACCCCAACATGAGTATGCACTAGTTTTATTTTAGTTGACAACTTTTATTTATTTAAAACATCTCTATATCTTTATTGAAAAAGGTAAGAAGAGTTTTATAACTATTTTAAAGAAGTCACCATTTTATCTGTTTCTCCAAAACTCTCCTTTTTCCGACCATAGCCCGTCATGGTCCACTTTCATCCAACCACCTCATACCGATCCGTTGGTATAGGTGTAGGAAACATTCTCCACTTCATTTTTCTTTTAAAACTCAAAGTCTTTTAAAAACTTGCACAAGGTCTTAGGACAGTCTCCCAATTGTCCATATCCGAGGACTCGGCTATTCGAATAGTTTTAACACTCTGCAGAGGTAGCACGCTTTTAACCCACATCCATCCGGCAACTCATCGTGTCTGCCACGTCTCGCCATACCAGGTGTATGCGAAGTAAGCCGCCGGCCATAGCCTCTTATTTGCTCATGCTAGTATAGGATCCTTCCCATATGACACTTTCCATCACACCCAGTCCAGTTTCCCGTCAGAAACCCTAAGTGTGAGGACTCATAGTTTTGTCCGGCGGTTTATGGTGGAACCTTCTATCCTCCCCACCAACTTGTGTGAGGACCCGGGTCAGGGGGTAGGTCCTCGGACCATCCCCTCATGCATAACGGAGTCATCTCCGTCGATGAGGTATCCCATACTAATAAGAGCAAACTACATGACTAAGCCTTTTCCCATATTGGTAAATGTGGTCGCACAGGGTAGATTGGTCGTCATAGTACTAGGACACTGTGCATTTTTCATAAACATCACCATTTTTCCACTTCTCCATTCCAACACCGACATCTCGGCATTTCATAAACTCACAAGTAATTCAAAGGAGTTTTGAATAAACCATATTGTTTTTCCCATCCTAAATTTGATATAACTATCTTATATTTCTACATAGGTGGCAAAATAATTTCCATATACTTTTGAAATGGGTTTTATAAATCTTGCTTGAGAGTAAAACATGTTATGAAAGTAGATGCATATGTTTGTAGTGCAAGCTCAGAGAATAGCTTGCCTTGCTCGGCAAAGTGACCTTGCTCTTGTTCTTCAATTTCAGCAAACTCTCCTTCCTCGATATATCCGACAACGTTCTCGTCTAATTAATAAACAAACAATGCAAACAATCACTAATATACAAGCAATCATCTCAACACAACAATCATGAACATCACACATAGCTACTGCACACATCAAACCATACAATTTGGTTTCAAAAATAATTGAATTAAACATCATTTATTTATGTTCAAAATTATGGCAGAAACTTGTGGAACATGTTTAATTCAATAACTTGAGTTCTGTTGGTCACAAAAATACAAACTAAAATTCTATGGAAAGCTACTGATGTTTTAGTTACCAATTAAGTTCTGTTGATCCTAAAATTAAATCCTTTTAGGGGTAACTAAACATGGCTAAATGTGATCTATCAAAATTGGTCCTAATTCATTTGGGTCAACCATTAAACATATTTAAATGTTTGAGTGTAGAAGGGTGTTTAAACTTCAACTTTGTACTAAACAAATCCTACTGCACAATTAATTCTACCAAAATTAGGGAAGCTAATACAAGGCAGTACTAAGCTAACAAAATTGGTTTGGAATTATTTGGACTAACAGAGTATCAGAAACAAACAAGTTTAGAATTTAAACCTTCTGTAGTATTTTTAATAATACTTTTTATTTATTTAATTAAATGGAATGAATCCAATTGGGTTGGTTAAACATTTTAATAAGGTTTCCAGAACAATTGAGTTTGATTTATTTGGATTCCTAAATCTCGAGATATTGAATTTCAAAGTTGGATCCAGTACTGATTTCACATTTCCATTTTAAATAGAGAAATCCAGTTATGGATAATGTTCAGATTTCTGACTAGTGGGACCTACACGTCAGCGACACAGTGCGCGCGTGGAAATTAATAAAACGCTGACGGGTGGGGCCAGCGCGTCAGCCTAACATCTAAACGAAGGGGTACGCTGCCGTTGGATCAAGATCCAACGGCCCACGTTCGAGTCCATCGGCGACGACCATTTCTGGGCGGCGCCGTGGCTCCGGCGACGGCGAGGTGGATGGTTGGCTCACTTAGGGGGCTCGGGAGGTCGCGGAGATGATGCAGATCGACGGCGGAGGCTCGAGGAAGGTGCTGGTGCGAGCTGTGCTTGCTGGGACGGCGTGGTCTCCAACTTCCACGGCCACGGGCACGAGCTCCGGCGAGGTCCTGGCTCCTCTCCTTTGCCCTAAACAGAGGGAAAAGCGAGGCGCGTGAGTGCGGTGTGGTTGCAGAAGAGCGTGCAGGCCAGAAAGAAGGGAATGGGAGAGTGTGGCGTCGCGGCCGTGCTCGACCTCAACGGCGGCAGTGGCTGCAGCGAGCACGCCCTCCTGGCGGTGCCATGGTGAAATTGGAGCGAGGGAGAGGTCGAGGGAGTGGTGTGGAGTTTCCAGAGGGGTGCGGGGGTGGTTTTATAGCGCGGGGCCGGTGTATCGTGGGCGGAGTGCACGGGCGACGTCCACGGCGCACGGCGGAGATATTTCTCCTCGAATCCGATGCGGTGGTGCGAGGGACGTGGAGACACGGCGTCCACCGGGGTCCGGACATGTTCTAGAAGCTCTGGCTCGAGTGGTGCGTGTCGAGGTGCAGTGAGCTGCGCTAATTTGGGTCGGCGACGGTGAGCTCGCCACGGCGATGCGGAGGGGACAGGGGCGCCGTTGGGGCAAGGGGGCGTGCTCTGGGGCTTCTCCTTGGCGTGCAGAGGCCGCAGAGGACGCAGAGGCACGAGAGCGCGGCTGGGGGGGGCCTGGGCGGCCAAGAAAACGGCGAGGCGTGCCACGGCGACACGGCGGTGCGCGTCGGGGCGAGGGGGTGAGGTAGACGATGGCACTTTTGCCAAAACCCCCTGCCTCCTTTTCTTTTCTGTTTTTCTTTATTTCTTTTTAGTCCAGTAGCTTTTCTAGGATTTATTTAGGGCACTTAAACATTTTAGAAAAATTTGCAAATAATTGTGGGGCCTCCCCATAACATGTAGAAGCTCCACAAAATTTGGTTTTGCAAAATAAAATGTTTTGAATCATTTTCTTTCATAGGGTTTTAATTATGGCATTTTGTTTTATTTCAATTGTTTTTACTTTTGAATTTTAAAATAGGTGTAAAATATTATTTGGAAGAGGTAAGTGATAAGGATGTAAATGAGAGGTTTCAAATAACATTCCTCTGAATTTTGTTTGGAACATTATTGAGTTTCTTATTTGTCACTTTTATTTTTCTTGTTTCACTTTTGCTTTTGCATTTTCTTTCTATTAATTCAAGCAAACAAGCAACACAAACAACAAGAATTAATTACCACAAGCAACAATTTGCAACAACCCATAATAATCAACAAAAGTTTTTGTTGGCTCTCATTTTTGGAATAATAATACTGATAAATATTTTTGGGATGTTACACCCGGCCCACTCGACGGATCGAAGGGTCATACCTATGCACCATGCGTGCAGCTTCCAAGGGTCGAAGATACATCTTGGGGAGATTGCGATTGAGATTTGCATTATGCAGTCAACTAAGTAGCTGAGTCGAATATTATTCGACCAAACATGGTGTCTTTTGCTCTGACTTGCGCCTTATCGGGTGCGCGACAGCGCTCCCGATGGGAGTAGCCCCCGAGATTATGCTTAATTGTTTGCAGTTGAGGATAATCTCTTTTCAAAATCTTTTGCAGCAGTCGACTAAATTTCGACACGGTCCCGATGGGAGTACTTCTTTTGGACCGGTGTCACCCGAACAATCCTTTGCTTGTTTTTCCACTCTCCCAGATAGTGACATCAGGGATGACATCTTTTGGCGACTGCGCCATCTGACAAACAGTGTCACGCTCCGCATGATAGATGGACGTGACATGTGGGCCCCAGCCAGCAGTGTTGACCAACGGCGATGCCGTTTGGACGGGACTTGACCGCCCTGGCGCGGTTTTCACGGCGTGCGTGATGCTGGTTTCCTCTTTTCTCGTGCGTAGTGGGCGGAGCAGCCGGCGACGGTTGCACTCTTATGCTGCCATGTGTACGGCCAGATGTGCCGTTGTGCGCGAAGCCCGTTTTCAACGATCATGATTTTGAGGGCTCATAATGATAAATAATGCGACGGTGGGATAGATTGATTTTACTTGCCATTTCCCTCCGCCGCCGCTTCCTGTGCTCCTTCTTCCTCCTCGTGACTCTGCCAGCACTCATGCATCCCACAATCTCCTGAGCTTTGCATTCTCTGGCACCATGGCCAAGGGAGACAAGAGGAAGAAGGCCGCTGCCGATGCTGCCACCGTCGCAGAAGCTGCTTCGGCCACCGCAGCTGTGAGCACCGCGGCCCCGCTGAAGAAGAAGGCCGGTGACTGGACGTGGTCCGATATCGCGGCGGCGAAGCTCGACGGATACCGGCGGGACGGCTTACTACCGCCGGCCGATGTGCTGCCCACGCAAGAAGGGCGAGCGCGTCTGCTTCCATGATTTCGTGGTTAGAGTACTTTCCTTCCCTATCCACGATTTCTTGCGTGCTTTGATGTACGCCTATAAGGTGCAGCTGCATGATTTTTCCCCCAACTCCATCATGCACATTGTTGTTTTCGTTGTGCTCTGCGAGTGCTTTTTGGGGGTACACCCACATTGGGGTCTTTGGAAAAAGATCTTCAATGTGAAGAGGAATGCCGGCCCTGCCGGAGTCTATGGTGTTGGAGGTTTCAACATCCAGGCCCGCAAGGAAGTCGAGTACTTTGACATCCGGCAAGTTGAATCCGCATAGAACTGGCGCAAGAAGTGGTTCTAGTTCAGCACCCAGCAAAAGGGACTGCCGGATTTTGATGCTCACGCGCCTTTGGTGAAGACCCGAGCGTGGCTACACCAGACTTTGGCTGCTGAAGAGGCTGAAGCCAAGCCTTTGATGGAGAAGATCGAGAAGCTGATGAAGACCACTGGTCACGTAGTCAGCGGCCTGCACTTGATCACGACATTCATCAAGAGAGACGTGCAACCTCTGCGAGCGCGGGCGCGCCCGATGTGGGAATTTCGAGGTGTGCAGGACCCGACACGCTTGACAGCCGAACCATTGCCTTCGAAGAAGGAGGTGGATGCCCGGGTTCGTTCAATCACCAAGTTGACAAAGAACGACCCGTGCCCTCTCGACTGTCCAGTTGATGCTTACGACAGTGAGCACCCATTGCCTGAGGTAGGACTAATTTGCCTTGTCTATCTTTTCATGCCTTCATCCGAATGACAATTTTTGTATTGTGCATGCAGGGTCACCCCTCTTTTGTTCGCTTTTCTCCACTGCCCGAGGGTGGAGAGACTTCGGAGGTGGAAGTGCTAGAGGCTGAGCTGGAGGGCGACGAGATTTCCCTTGCCTCCGCGCACACACCCGATGAGGCAGAAGACTCGGAGCATGAGGAGGGAGAAGACAAGGAACAGGCTCGCAAGAGGCGTCGCCTAAGGAGGGTTGCGTCGACAGCCGCCAGTCTGCAATCGGAGCACCAACCCACCGAGCTTGATGACGATTCGAGCTCGTCATCCCTATGGCGAGGGAACCTGTAGCGGCGACTCCCCTTCGCATGGCGCCTCCCGAGAGCGCGCCTGGGTTTGGCACGCTTCTTGATGTCAACAGTCTTGTTGATGACGACGACGATGCCAGGTATGCTCCCTTTTTGCTGCTTGCTACACCTTTACCCGCTATAGCACTGTTCTTCTGTTTTTGTTGACTGTCTTCCTGGATTACTTGTATTTTAGTCCTGATAAAGATGACGCCCCGCTGGTTGTCACTCCTTCGAGTGTGCCGGAGGTAACTCCTTCGTCAGCGACTGATGAAGTGGTGCGGGCAGAGCCGCACCCGACAACTGACGCGAGCACCTCTCCGAACCCTCCGGAGCACGCACCTTCTGCTTCAGGCACGGTTCCACCTTTGCCCTATGAACATGTAAGTCCACACTTTTGCCCTTAATCTTATCGGGTGCGCGATAGCGCTCCCGATGGGAGTAGCCCCCGAGGCTATAGGCAATTAGTATAGTTGGTTATAGGCTCAACGAAACTTCATCTTACTTTTGTTTTTGCTGGATGCTAAGTTTTTCCTTTTGGGCAGTCCTTCTTCCGCCTTATGGTGGAATCAACCACTACATATGTGCAAATGGAGCAGGAACGAGACCAGCTTCGAGCGAAGATGGAAGAGACTGCTCGTAAGGATTACCACTTGTTTTGCCTTACCTCCTTTGCACTTGAGGCGAATTGTGACGCTTTCGCTGGTGAGCACAAGGCCGCACTTGACCGCGTGCAAGAGCTCGAAAAGGAGCTCAAGTCTCAGCATGCGGATGCCGAGCGAAGGGTAAAGCAGGCGAAGGAATCTGAAGGCCTTCAGGCAGCGCGGCTCCGCGCAATTGCTGATGTAGTTGAAGGTAAAATTTGTGCGTGTCCTTTCATAAAAACAAAGGGCGACTGACCTTTTTGCTGATCGGGTATGTTTGTGTATTCCACTAGGTGCTCTTGGCGTGGAACCTGCTCCCGAAGTAGGGGACGACTCACTCGAGGGTGCTATTAGTGCCTTCGATTTGCTGTGCGCCCAAGTCAAGGACCGCCTGAGCCAATCCAAGGGTGCCCTTGCTGCTGTCTACCCGAGCATCTTTCCGCAAGGCGTTCCCCCTTCGTCGACTGACGAGCTGGTCAAGCTCTTTGGCCCTGGGTCGTCGACTTTGGCGAACTTTGTGCGCGCCCAAACGGTATGTGGCTTGGAGTCCGCCTTTATGCTGATGCTGATGCACGGGATTGCCGGCGACTACGGGATTGCGCGCGCCCAAATGTCAACAGTTCCCCTGGGTGTCATCAAGGTGCAATATGCACAGCTGGGGAAGGACATGGTAGCTATGATGGAGAAGCGGGCTGCCGATGTTGCTGAGCGTGCAGCCCGCACTGCTAGGGCTAGGTCTGAATCGACATCATAGGATGTTGTGCTTTATAGCACTTTTGCTTTTTATGCTTGTAATGAACTCGTGTCCGTTGATTAATATCAAGCTCTCTTTTGCGATCTAGTGTTTTTCGACTGCTCCCGTGGGGTTGTAGCCCCCGAGTGTATTTTTGCTGTTCTCTTTGCGTAGGGAAGCCTCTCATGTTTCGTCTCCTTGTTTTCTGGGTAGCCTGGGATGGCTGTCGTGCCTGATTATTCTCCTTCAACGAATGCACCACCTCGACCTGCTACTCGCAGCAGGAACAATGAGAAGATCATGGACTGGATGAAGACTCGAATCGCGAAGCTGGAGGCAGATCTAAAAGCAGTGCAAGATGAATTAGGTGTGCTGAAGTCGAAGCCATCTCCTGCCACTGAGCGAGAAACATTTTTGTTGGCTGAACTGGAGAATGTGAATCATCAATTAGAGTGTAAGTTCACCCTTCGAAATCTTCGAGTTTGCTTGTGATTGCTTTTCCAGTAATGTGGGATGTATTTCTATAGGTGCCTGCTTCGACCGTCCAGCAGAGGAGGTACGTTTGCGCGATCGGCTGGATGGTTATGCCAGCAGCTCACAGTACTCCACCCACTCCTTCTGGTCAGATAGGGCTAAGGGTCATGTACTGGCAAAACTCCTGGACCGCTCCTGGCACGCGGCTATTGTGTTGGAAACCTGCAGGCTAGCCCTGGCTCGAGTGCATCATTCGTTGTTCCCATTAAACGAGCAACCACAAAGCCTAGCCGAATTGTTGAAAAGATTCCGCCAGGGCAAAGCTATCAAAAAATTTGTTCGAGAGCAACTTATTGGCAGAGCCAACGTTGCACTCGGCTTCATCCGGTCTCACTACCCGAACTTTGACTTCAAGAAGATTGCCGTGGGACCACCGCCCCTGCCTGACGGCGGCCCTGTGCCCATGCTGGAGCACTATGAGGCGACTCGTGTGGACGCACTTGTTATAGTGCACAAGGTTTTGAAGGAAGAGAAGAACTGGGTGGAGCCGAAGGAAGAACAATCTGAAGCGCCTTCTTCTTCTTAATATGAAAATTGTAATGTACAGTTATGTTTTGCTGCGTTGTTGTGGCATATACGTGTGAAGGAAACTTCTTTGTTTGTATGGAGGGCGAGCCCCCGAGCCTTCTAAAACAATGTAGCCCCCGAGCATTCGAGTGTCAGTGGGTTTTTATCGTAATTTCTACGCAACTGATAACCCCCAAGAGCAAGGGATCACTGTAGCACCTCTCAATGTGGAAGTAAGGTATCGATCCGCAGGAGCAAGAAGGAAAAGTTATCTATTCCCTACAACTAAAGTGTCACAAGTTTTAGTTGATTATGCACTAAACAAGTTTAGAGAACAAGATGGTTGGTTTGATGGATGTAAAAGTGTCCCAATCCTCTTCTTTGCAAGAGGACAAGACAAAGGTAGTAGCAAGTGAAAGCTCTCAAAGAGACAAAGCCCAATCCTCTATGTAGCAAGAGGATAAGCTCAAGTGTGTGTTTCTTATAGGAACAATGGACATGGTTCATGGGTTCACTTAATCCTCTCTCTCTCATCTACGGTGATCATCATGTTATAGATAAAGTACACACAATTGTCATGTTTTAATGGTAGCTTTTTATGACGGCTATATGTCCTAAAACACATAGTTGAAAGAAATACTCATTTGTGTTGCTAGGTCACCCCTCGTAAGGCTAGCGTGGTTTCTCTCAGTCCCACATCATACACTTTCTTTTTACCCCCAGATAAAGGATGTTAGGCGGTACTGTGTCACTCAATACCTATGCCGTGTCACATCGGCTGTCCCGTACCCACATACATCATACTTCAAAGTATGACAAATCACAAAAGCTCCAACACAACGGTAAATGCATAACAAATCATCTCACACCACAATATTAAAAAAAATGATTTCAATGTGGGAGAACCACGTGATTTTTGATAGAGGAGGGTGCAACATCACCGAAATTGCAAGCTTGAGGACTTGAACTCGGGTGGGTGGGAAGGCATCAGCCCCTCCCCACCACTAGGCCATGCCTTAGTCTGCTCTCACACCACAATATTCACCACAAAGGTATTACATAGATGACGGCAGCTCATACGGTACTAATTAGTGAAGCTCAAGAGAGAGGAGAGATACAAAAGTTACCACCACAAACCCTAGTCCAGGGGGTGGACTACTCCCCCTTCATCATAGTGATGACGGTGAAGAAGTTCTTGCTGTAGATGTTGATGATGAACACGCCGGAGGGGGGTGGAGCCCTCCGGAGGTGATTCGGGCGGCATTTCCCCCCTCCGATCTTCTCCGGCGGCAGCCTTCTGACTCTCTGTTTCGTGGTTTTCTGTTTCTCCGCCGCCTCCTTTCGCGAAACGCCAGGGGACCTTTTTTATAGGCGTTTTTAGGTCAAGACGAAGTCGGTGGACGAAAGATCGACGACCACGGAGCTCCGAGGTGGAAACGAGATAGGCCCACGCGGCCATGTACTTTAGGCCGCGTGGGACCCTCCCATTTCCAGCCTGTTGGGTTTCTGGTCTTCAATTTAAGCCCATTGCGTTCGTCTCGAAAATTCTGAACCGTGCTCTTTGAACTTGCCCTTTTTGGAGTCCCGAAGCTCCCGGAAAGTCTGAAACACTAAAAAAGACGTTTTCTGGAAAAACAGGGTTAATTCCAAATAAATGGGAAAACTATGAAGTATTCCCAAAATCATTATAAAACATTGGTATAACCCTTATATGATGCAAATATGATTGGAATTTAAGCAATTAAAGTGCAAAGTTCATGTATGCATTTTACATGCATCAACATCCCCAAGCTTAATCCATGCTCGTCCTCGAGTATGAAGATGATAAAACTAACATGGACTTTGCAATTTACTACTAACAATGGATATCAAACATGATTACTATTGCTACATAAAGTCAAATGATTCATTCTTCAAAAGAGTAGCAGTATGCAAATAGTTTATGAAGTGATATCAAGTATTCAAGACAAGAATGTTCATTGATAGTTCACAAAGTGTAACATAGTAGCAAGTAATATGGAACACATGTATGCATAATGATAAGTAGAACATCCTACAATGGTCATAGAGTGTAGATGAAAATCTGAATATGATAGGTGTACACTTTGGAAAGATGTATATGTGAGTAGAGGTAAAGCATGCATAAGTTTCATCAACTTCCAAACTCTTTTACTTAAGTTAATGATTGCAATAAGTTATTCATTGGTGTCAAGCTCTCATTGCCCCTATCATAGCATCTTGAATGATTAAGTTTAAAGTGAAAGCAAATATGAGTAGTGTGCTTGATAAAGAATGGGTTGAATGTCTCATGCCCCTTGAATACAAGTACTTACACCATGTGTTACTCAACTTGGGAAACAAAGCAAGTTCAATTAAATATCATTGTAAGCATAATAGTATCATCAAGAGCGTCAACTGGGGTACCTCTTGTCCCAAGATATGGAACAAGCCCATATCAAAATGACAAGACAAACAAACAAAATGAACAATCTCAACACCCTTTTTATTTACCATTTGGAATAGTTTTTTATTGCAAGGTGTATCACAGAAGGTTCACCATAGTATGTAAGTAAATTTCCACCATGAATGATGCATGGCTTAGACTAGCGGCCCAGGCGTCTCTCTAACCATTTACACAAACTCATTTAAACTCACTCTATTTCCACATTTATTTCAACATGATAAGCATCCATAGACAAAAGCACATGATATCAATTAAATGAGATGAAGAGCGTGTTGAAAGCTTGCCATGTGACAGCACATATGGGCTAACTTCCAACCCAAAACATTCATCAAGCCACAAACATCATCTTATATTTACTAATTGGAGGCACCAATGGAGGCTCCACGTTAATCCTCAGCAATTAAGAAAAGTTAACCATTCGATTTCCCCGATACTTCTCCAGAGTCGTCGGATGAATTAGATAGAGTCCTCACGTTATATCCCACCTGTACGCCTCAACCTTTTCCATTACCCTCGAAAAAAAACTTTCATGGGATGCAACCTTCAGCCGTCCTCTACCTCTCTCTCCCTCACGCACGCCCTAATCCTCCGTCAGCTGCCGAACTGAAACTGCTCCCCCATAAAGCATGGTCGATCCGATTAATGATGTCGTTCTTCTTCATCATAGGCCCTGCTATACTTCGTACTCCACTGAACCTGCAATTGGGCGGAAGAGAAGGCAAGATTCAAATCCACTTATCACAGATCCTCAGAACAATCAGTTGTCAAGATGGTTTACAAACGGAGGAGAAGGTGTACCAGTATGGCAGTTGAAGTAGGCGTACGTTGGGAATCTATATGAGGGACTTCTCACGCCGTCCTGAGTCATGAAACCATCCTCGGCTCTCCTCCAATCAGCGCAATCTCACAAAATCAACACTGCACATCCTCCTCCACCTTCAGGAATAGGTCTCTTCGTTGAAAGTTGACGTCCGGCCAAGGCTCACTACATGTGAAGATGTGCAGGCCGAGGCATGAAGACGATTGAATCTTCAGCTTATTGAGTAAAGATAAAGACTTATATTTGGGGATCAGGTCAAGGCTAACAAGCATAATATCAGCGAATGTCCGGGCGGCCAGCAACGGCGAACTTGACGGCATCATCGCCTGACATTGAGTAGATGCCATCGGTGCATAGGTATGTTATGGTGGATTCTAATATTAAAATCATGTAGTAGTAAACATTTAATTACATCCTGATATAGTGTTTTTGCCTGCTGTAAACAGGCGAGCTCTTAGTTATATGGTTTTCCTCCTTAGTAGTTTAGTAGTATAGTATTTGTCATTACATTAATAATTCAGTTCTAGGGAGTAGTTTAGTATAATATTTGTCTTTACATAAATTAATTCAGTTCTACGGCTTCTTTAAATTGTTTGCGTTTAGCTGAACTCTACGTACTGGCCGGAGTTGGCCAAGATGTTAGTGCAGTCTGAAGGGAAAAAGGATGTGGAATGCTACCCAAGTTGTGCAAAAAACTGGGAACTATATCGTTGCAAGTAATATTGATGTTTTATTTTATTTTGCAGACTTACTAACGCTCAATTTGTTCTATGCGCAGGGGATCCTCGGTAATGACCTCCTGGTACAAAAGCTAATTATTACGAATTCATGGAAATTTAAGTTTCAAGCATTAAAATTGCAGGAAGTGGTTACCAATTTTTTTTCTTTGTTTTCCTTCTTTTTGTGTAGATTACTGATTTTTTGCCTCACTTTATGCTATGTACAGTTGGGGAATTAGATCGTCAAACTTTTTTCAATCAGGGTTCCAATTCATGTAAGGTGCATGCATTACAACTAGATTCTCATTTTATGCACCCATATCAAATATTCCGAGCTGTAAAAATAAGAGCTTATGATTTAAGATTATCCCCGAATCTGTTGTAAATCGAATTAACTTATTTTACAGAGCTTCTGTACAGAATTAATCATATAGTGCGGGTGTATATTAAATATTATTTTCCATACAGATATTAACGCCACAATAAATAAATGCTATAAATGATGGTATAGTGTTTCACCAATTACTTCGAGCAATGATAGGCAAAAGATGTAAATTTAATTAGCGTATCAATAACAGTCTGCACTACTCCGATAATTATACTATCACGCACAATGATACGTGAACAATATAGATATTTTTGGCGTAAGTAGTCAAATTATACTAGATTCTTCATTATGACAACCGTGTTCTTAGTCCATGGAATGTTTTCAATGCTAACAATTAGTGGTTACTCGGTAGATACAGGATGTTGTCGTATCTTTCAAAGTACAGGCTTTGAATCCTTTCTTATAGCTCAATTATCCAGTACAGCCAAAGGCCTGATGAAGTTGGTATGTGATAGCATTGTCCTTCAATTCGGTAATTGTCCTCCAATATTTAAGATCCATTCTATTTATTTATATGTGAAAATATTGGTCCAGCTCAAAATTATGTAAGAATGGTATGTTTCATGGTTCCCAGGTCTTTGTCGATTAACTCTTTCTCAACGAAGTAATGTGTTTAAGATTTTTCTGTTGTCCATGCGGTAGTTTCTCTCTTATCTATCAATTTAATATTGTATAAATTACTCACATATAGAATCCTAGAAGTATTTCACATGTAGTAATTCTTTGGTACTATAAGACCTAATGCCTCTAGACGACGCTGTCTAAAATACTGGAACATGAACAATTAGCTCTGAAAAACTAGAAATTTCTACATGGTTGTTGTAAACATCCGGGGCACAGTTCAAAAATTAATAATACTTTTCCATCTGTTAGCTGATTATCTGAAGAGCAGGAACTGATAGAATCTCCAACCAGTCCACAACTGGCAACACGATCACACAGCCAGCAGGAACAACTACGGGAATGTACTGACAAGTTCAAGGGTAAGTCTCATGTATTATGCCTTTTTTGTGTTTCTCTCTTTTCCTTGCTGGCTGTAACATTGGCTGTAAATATGACTAATCAATAATCTAAGAAGATCTAATATTAACAGTCCTCCAAGTTACCCCCCAAAGAAATCATACTGCATCAGATTAGTGTAATGTGAATATAACCTTTTGGTGAAACAATCGTGGTTATCTGATTTAATGCTTATAAAATTAGAGGTATACATGTGCATTCAACATTTAAGCTTTTTCGAACATAGACATACATGAATTAACTCAAAGTATGTATATATACTTTCATATAGATAAATTAAATTTAAAATGCAAAACTTCAAATTGGGATTCGCATTATAAGTTCTATTACACTGTTTTGTTAATATTGAGTATTAAAAAATAGCCCGTGCAGATGCACGGGTTGACGGCTAGTAATCCTAATCACAATGGGTCAAGTTTTATTATGCAAATAAAAGAACATTGTGCATCAAGTTCGTGAGAGCTATATAACCAAAAAAATTTCATTGCAATCAATAACATAAACATTTTCATTCAGAGGTAAGATAACACAAACAACATGTTAAACATACTCGGAATAGCATAAAGCCAATAGGTAGATATGGTGGACTCACTGGAATAACTTTGGTTGAAGGTGTTGGAAACAAGTTTTTGCTTATTGGAATTTTTGGGCTAGCAAAAGGGAGAAAGTTGACCATCTAGATGCATGCATGAGTGTCCATAGAACTAACTAATCCATGTTAAACCAAGTAATATAACAATCAGCACCAAAACATGAATAAGTGATAGCTCTACAAAAAGAATTTGCAAACTATTACTCATAAACAAGCTCATGAATCATGCAACTATATGTATCATTAAAAATCAAGTCAAACATCCCTTTTCCCAATATTATAAAAGCATCCAACATATTTCAACCCATATTTCCAGTAGCTCTCTCATATATAAATGATAGTGTGGTGGTCTCTCAAGACTCAAACAAAAAACGACGCTCCAAGTTTATGCGATAAAGTGTTTCGATCGAAAAACAGAAGTTGGACGTGTGCAAACCGAGAGTGTGTAGGTCCAGTGGGGTTGTCTTCACATCCCCAAGCTTATGGTCTTCACCATCCTTGGATAGCTCTCTTGGTGCATCTCCTCCAATCCCTGTGAAAAAACTTCAAAACACCGTTTCTCCCATCTCTTTTCTGTGGGGTGCATTAATAGTGATAAACAAATAGGTTCCTTGCTGCATATAATCCTTGAACAAAAATTCATATGACATGTCCAGAAAGTGTATAATGTTGTATGCCTACTCATAAACTCAATTGGATCAAAAAGATTCAACTTAAAAGTTCAAAGCATGCATCAAACAAAATGGGACAGAATCTGTCCAGAAAAACAGCAGCAGCAAAACGTATTTTTCTACCCTACCAAACTTTCTCGAAAAATTCCGAAACAATTCATGCATACAGAGGATGAAAAGTTGCAACTACAGTTCCAATATGAGCTCATTCGGAGTTACAGAATAAGAATTAAAAATCATACCGTGCACTGACTTGTGCAGGAATAAAATCTCCGAACGTTATAAGCAACTTTTCAAGACCAAAATGGGTAAAACTTGGCACTTTATTAAAAACTCCAGAAACTAACTAGACACAAAGTCTCTTGTTACAGCAAGAGGACACAAAGAAAAATCACACACAAAAATAACCGGGTTGCCTCCCGCAAAGCGCTTTCTTTATGGCCATATAGCTAGGCTTGATAGTTTTAATGATGCTCCCATAGAAATAAGAGTTGAATATAAAGAGCATCAAGAAGCAAATATCAAACACATTTAAGTCTAACCCACTTCCTATGCATTGGGATCTTGTAAGAAAATAAATCAATAAAGCACAAAGTGACTAGCATAGGAAGGCAAAGCAAGTGCAACTTCAAAAATTTCAACAAAAAGAGAGGAGACTTAATATTATTGTGGTATATGAAGTCATGTCTCCTTCTCTCATAAAAACTTTCAGTAGCATCATTGATAAAACCCACAATATAACCATCACATAGAGCATTCTTATCATGATCCACATGCATAAAAGTATCATTACTCTCCACATAAGCATAAACAGTTTCATTAGTAATAGTGGGAGTAAAAATATCACATCCATCAATGTAATCATCATAAATAGGAGGCATAGAATAATCAAAATGTTTTTTATCCTCAATAGTAGATGGACTGAAAATATCATATTCATCATTGTAAACATCATATATAGGAGGCATATCATAATCAACATAAACTATATCCTCAATAGTGGGTGGACTGAAAATATCATATTCATCATCATAAATGGGAGACATAGTGTCATCAAACAAGTCAAAGAACCTCCCCAAGCTTAGATGATTGCAAGATATAAAATAAGTTAAAGAGACCTCCCCAAGCTTAGTCTAGTGCACACAAGAATAGAAACTTAAGCGCTACGCTCCCCGGCAACGGCGCCAGAAAAGTACTTGATAACCCCCAAGAGCAAGGGATCACTGTAGCACCTCTCAATGTGGAAGTAAGGTATCGATCCGCAGGAGCAAGAAGAAAAAGTTATCTATTCCCTACAACTAAAGTGTCACAAGTTTTAGTTGATTATGCACTAAACAAGTTTAGAGAACAAGATGGTTGGTTTGATGGATGTAAAAGTGTCCCAATCCTCTTCTTTGTAAGAGGACAAGACAAAGGTAGTAGCAAGTGAAAGCTCTCAAAGAGAGAAAGCCCAATCCTCTATGTAGCAAGAGGACAAGCTCAAGTGTGTGTTTCTTATAGGAACAATGGACATGGTTCATGGGTTCACTTAATCCTCTCTCTCTCTCATCTACGGTGATCATCATGTTATAGATAAAGTACACACAATTGTCATGTTTTAATGGTAGCTTTTTATGACGGCTATATGTCCTAAAACACATAGTTGAAAGAAATACTCATTTGTGTTGCTAGGTCACCCCTCGTAAGGCTAGCGTGGTTTCTCTCACTCCCACATCATACTCTTTCTTTTTACCCCCAGATAAAGGATGTTAGGCGGTACTGTGTCACTCAATACCTATGCCGTGTCACATCGGCTATCCCGTACCCACATACATCATACTTCAAAGTATGACAAATCACAAAAGCTCCAACACAACGGTAAATGCATAACAAATCATCTCACACCACAATATTCACCACAAAGGTATTACATAGATGACCGTAATCATGTTTGGCAGCTCATACGGTACTAATTAGTGAAGCTCAAGAGAGAGGAGAGATACAAAAGTTACCACCACAAACCCTAGTCCAGGGGGTGGACTACTCCCCCTTCATCATAGTGATGACGGTGAAGAAGTTCTTGCTGTAGATGTTGATGATGAACATGCCGGAGGGGGGTGGAGCCCTCCGGAGGTGATTCCGACGGCGTTTCCCCCCTCCGATCTTCTCCGGCGGCAGCCTTCTGACTCTCTGTTTCGTGGTTTTCTGTTTCTCCGCTGCCTCCTTTCGCGAAATGCCAGGGGACCTTTTTTATAGGCGTTTTTAGGTCAAGACGAAGTCGGTGGACGAAAGATCGACGGCCACGGAGCTCCGAGGTGGAAACGAGATAGGCCCACGCTGCCATGTACTTTAGGCCGCGTGGGACCTCCCATTTCCAGCCTGTTGGGCTTCTGGTCTTCAATTTAACCCCATTGCGTTCGTCTCAAAAATTCTGAACCGTGCTCTTTGACCTTGCCCTTTTTGGAGTCCCGAAGCTCCCGGAAAGTCTGAAACACTAAAAAAGACGTTTTCTGGAAAAACAGGGTTAATTCTAAATAAATGGGAAAACTATGAAGTATTCCCAAAATCATTATAAAACATTGGTATAACCCTTATATGATGCAAATATGATTGGAATATAAGCAATTAAAGTGCAAAGTTCATGTATGCATTTTACATGCATCAGCAACTTAGCCCCCCAGCCTTTGGGTGCGCTTAAGTGTTGTGCATTACAGGAACATTGTACAACGCAGCCCCCGAGTCTTCGAGTGCTGGCGGTTTTGTGTTAAGTGCTGAAATTTTTATGCGACTTAGCCCCGAGTCTTCGAGCGTAGCTAAAGTACATTGCTATTTGGTTTTTGTCGCACGATGCAGCCCGCGAGTGTTCGGGTGTGGCCAAAGTTTATGTGGTGTGTTGTATGCAGAGAGATAAAGGATGAATGAGAGGAACATTGATTTTTATTCCACTATTTGTAAGTTAAGCTGCAGGCCGCGTCATTAAAAATCTTCCAGTCCCCTTAGGTACCCTGGTAAGGAAAATAGCGCGTCTGAAACCTGCAGCTATCCGACATATCGCTTATTACATTTGATGACTGAGCAGTCTAAGCATAGAAACGGCGCAGCTGCGCAACGTTCCATGGGTTGTGGGAGGGTTCTCCCGTCTTCGCGTGCTTCAGTCGATAAGCTCCACCGTCGATGACCTCTGTGACGATGAAGGGTCCCTCCCATGGAGAGGCAAGCTTGTGCACCTTCTTCTGCTTCAGGCAAAGGACCAGGTCTCCAACCATGAAGGATCGAGTGCGCAGTCGACGGCTATGATAGTTGCGGAGGCTTTGCTGATAGACGGCTGTACGGGCAAGGGCGATGTCGTGGGCCTCGTCCAGTGTGTCGACGTCGTCTTCGAGTGCCTCATCTGCCTCTTCTTCCTCGTATGCGATGACCCTGGGTGCGTCGAACCGGAGATCGAACGGTAGTACTGCCTCAGCACCGTACACCATGAAGAAGGGCGTGTACTTAGTTGATCTGTTTGGAGTTGTGCGAAGGCTCCATAGGACTGATGGCAGTTCTTCTACCCATGCACCTGCTGCTCGCTTGAGTGGGACCAAGAGTCTCTTCTTGATCCCGCTGCACACGAGTCCGTTCGCCTTCTCCACCTGGCCGTTTGACTGCGGGTGCGCCACCGACGCATAGTTGAGTTTGATTCCTTGGTTCTTGCAGAAGTCCTGGAACTCCTCCGCCATGAAGTTGGTGCCGTTGTCAGTAATGATGCTATGAGGGACCCCGAAGTGGTATATGATTGACTTGATAAAATTGACCGCAGTAGAGGCAGTCGAGCTTGTGATGGGGACTGCTTCGATCCACTTGGTGAACTTGTCGACTGCCACCTGGAGGTGAGTGTGTCCGCCGCGAGAGGATTTCCTGAGTGGGCCGACCATGTCGAGTCCCCATTGGGCAAAAGGCCACGCCAACGGGATTGCCTTCAGTTCTGACGCCGGTGCGTGTGGCTTGGTTGCAAATTTCTGACAGCCAACGCACTTCCTGACGATGTCTTCTGCGTTCCTGAGTGCCCTGGGCCAATAGAACCCTGCTCGGAAGGCTTTGGCGACAAGAGCTCGACTTCTTGCATGATGTCCGCGGGTCCCTGCGTGTATGTCTCGAAGGATGGCCTCGCCGTCTTCGTGTGCTATACACCTCTGGAGGATCCCCGAGATGCTGCGCTTGTACAGCTCACCGTTGATGATGGTGTATGCTTTTGCGCGTTTGGCGACCCGTCGTGCCTTTGTTGCATCTTCTGGGAGCTCGCCGTTCTTTAAGTACGCAAGGAATCGATGTGTCCATGTTGGCACGATGAGGAAGACTTCGACTGGTGGATCTTTGACGCTGGGTGCAGCGTTCTAGGCTGCAGCTGGGGCAGTCGAAGTTTTCGGCTCCGCCTTTTGCTTTGTTTTGATAGATCGATGCTCGATTTTTTCGAGAAAGACTCCGGGCGGTTCCTGTGCCTTTGTGGAGCCGATATTGGCGAGTATGTCTGCCTCTTCATTGCTTTCGCGCCCAATATGAGGCAGCTCGCACCGTCGAAGTTGCCTTCCATGATGTTATACAGATCGCGGTAGGCGATCATGTTGTCTGATGTAGCATCGCAGGCCTTCATAGTTTGCTGCACTACCAGATTCGAGTCGCCGTAGATCATGAGTCGGGTGTAGCCGCACTCCTTTGCCATCCGCATGCCGTGCAGCAATGCTTCGTATTCAGCCTCGTTGTTTGAGGGTGTGGGGAAGTCCATCTGTAGGACATAGCGGAGCTTGTCGCCTTTTGGTGATATGAGTATGACGCCTGCGCCTGCGCCCTCATGCTTTTTTGTCCCGTCAAAGTACATTGTCCAAGAGTTGGACAAATCCAGAACGTCGGGTAACTGGGCTTCAATCCACTCGGTGGTGAAGTCAGGGAGAACTTGTGCCTTGATTGCTTTCGGGTGCTCATACCGGATGTCTCGGGGTCCCAACTCGATGACCCACTTGGCGACTCGCCCAATTGCATCCGGGTTTGTGAGGATGTCTCGCAGCGCCGCCGAGCTGACAACGGTTATGGAGTGCTCAGCGAAGTAGTGTGCCACCTTTCGTGAAGACATGAACACAGCGTAGGCTAGCTTCTGATAGTGCGGGTATCGCTATTTTGATATTGAGAGGACCTCGCTAAGGTAATAGACGGGTCTCTGTATGCCATGAGGATGTCCATCTTCCATGCGCTCGACCACCAGTACAGTGCTGACCACCCGATTAGTTGCAGAAATTTATAAGAACAGCGGCTCGCGCTCCTGGGGTGCCACCAGGATCGGAGGGCTTGTCAGCACCCGCTTGAGATCATCAAAGGCAGCTTGTGCTTCGGGTGTTGATAACCCACAAGTATAGGGGGTGTATCGTAGTACTTTCGATAAATAAGAGTGTCGAACCCAACGAGGAGCAGAAGGTGTTGACAAGCGGTTTTGATGAAGGATTCACTGTAAATGCTCTCAGACAAGTTTTTAGGAGTTTTTGATATGACAGATAAATAGAGTACAAGTAAATAAAATGCAGTAATAATAGTTGCAGCGAGTGGCCCAATCCTTTCTACAGGAAAGGACAAGCCGGTTGTTGTGCTTATAATGACCAAACGTTCTTGAGGACACACAGGAATATTGTCAAGTGCTTTCGCTTCATATAGTTGATTAATCTTCATTGTTTTGATAAGTGTTGTGTGGGTGAACCTATGCTAATGCACCGCCCTTCCTAGAACTAATACATACTTGTGATTATACCCCTTGCAAGCATCCGCAAATACAAGAAAGTAATTAAGATAAACTAACCTCAGCCTTAAACTTTGAGATCCTGCTATCCCTCATGCATCGATATACCAACGGGTGTTCAGGTTTCTGTCACTCCGGCAACCCCACAATTGGCAAACGAATACACAATGCATTCCCCTAGGCCCATAAAGGTGAAGTATCATGTAGTCGACGTTCACATGACACCACTAGAAGAATAACACCACAACTTAAGCATCAAACCATTAAATATTACTCAACATAGTTCACTACTAACATCAAGACTTCTCCCATGTCCTCAAGAACTAAACGAACTACTCACAAGACATCATACGGAACATGATCAGAGGTGATATGATGATGAATAACAATCTGAACATAAACCTTAGTCCAATGGTTTCACCCAATAGCATCAATAACAAGAGTAATCAACACCGGGAGAGTTTCCCCTATGAAATAGACAAGATTCAGCCCTAGATGTTACAACGGAGACGGGGTGCAGCGGCGGTGATGATGGTGTTGGCGGTGGAGATGATGATGATGATGATCCCGATGAAGTCCAGCTCGATGACGGTGATGATGGCGACGATTTCCCCCTCCGGGAGGGAATTTCCCCCGCAGATTTCTTCCTGCAGGGGAGGTTTTCGCTCTCTGGTCTTTTCCGCCTCGTGGAGGCGGCGGAATATTTCGATGGCCGTCCTCTGTGTGTTAGGGTTCCGAGGGGGTCAAGTACGCGAAGGGGGAACGGCTGAGGTGGGCCAGGGCCTCCAAACCACCTGTCGGCGCGGCTGGTGGGCCCGCCGCGCCAGCAAGTGAGGAGGGCCCACCTTGGCCCTTCTCAGCCTCCCCTTTTGGCCTCCTCCATCTTCTGGTAAAATAGGAACTTCCATATGTCTCCTTCGATTTATTGATCTTCAGAAATAGTGCATCTCAACGGTGCTTTTTCCAGCAGAATCCTGACTCCGGTGTCCAATTCTCCATTATTCATCAAACATGCAAAATAGGTAAAATAACATAAGTAACACTTCTAAATATGAAATATATCGATGAATAGCAGTAAATTATGATATAAAATAGTGATGCAAAATGGACGTATCAACCCCCCCAAGCTTAGACCTCGCTTGTCCCCAAGCGAAAACTGAGCTCAGTAAACATGACCACAAGTTTATGGAGCAAAGTGTCGATAAATAAAATACGGACAAGAAGCATCACATTCATTGATACACAAGTCATTCTAGACAGCAACTTCCCTTCATATAATCTAACTTGAAATAAGTAAAGGGAACCACGATGAAGTGCATAAAGAGAACCATGATTGGTGAAGGCAAACTTAAACTCTTGGTCAGAGAACAATTAACAAATCATACTTATCTTTCGAGAAGAGTCTTTATATCAGAGCTTATATAGCAGAACTTACATGCCTTAATCATAACAGTCTCCTTACAGTCATTGATAACTTTCAAAGTTATATTCATTCGGATAAAAGCTATTGTGCGAAACAAGGAAATGAGAGATATGATTAGAAGTATCAACACATATAACTAATTGGATCTCAACAACTCAAATGCTTGCTTGAGATAGAGAGGAATGGGTTTACTGACTCAACAATAATGTAAAAGATAGGCCCTTCGCAGAGGGAAGCAGGGATTAAATCATGTGCTAGAGCTTTTAAGTTTTGCAAAGCATATAGAGAGTATGAAAATAGTTGTTTGAGCTATGTATGTCGTTGTCAACGAATCGTAGTAAAGTGAACACTAACCCCTTGTCAACCAGACTTTCAAGAGCGGCTCCCATGAAGGACGTTATCTCTACTAGCAAGGTAGATCATCCCTCTGCTCTTTTGTTTACACATGTATTTTAGTTTCTTTATAGTTGACACTCCTCCCAACCTTTTGCTTACACAAGCCATGGCTAACCGAATCCTCGGGTGCCTTCCAACATTCACATACCATGGAGGAGTGTCTATTTGCAAATTAAGTTGCTTACTGATAAATCAGGGCAAAACATGTGAAGAGAATTATTAATGAAATGTGACGCCCCAAAATCGATACTATGCAGATTTAAGCGATCCCGCCAAAATCCGCATAATAACGATTTTAGGTCGCCCACCAGACATAACGTGCACGCCGAAACATGCGCGTTATGTGGGTGGAATTGTGATAACATTACAACAGTTCACGAAAAGAATCCACAACAACAACAGAAGGAGATATATATACAAGAACGACTCAAACGAGTCAAGAAACAACTGATACATTACAAAGATCCAAAGCACAGCGAAAGCAAAATAGCGTCCGACTACGGACAAGATACAAATTGGACTAAGAGTCCTGAAGATAACCATGGCGTCCATATCCCTGCCCAGGCCGAGCCGGAGGGATACCCAAGCTAACGTCGTCAGACTTCAAACCTGTTGACTGCACATAAAAGTACAGCCCAAAGATGGGTCAGGCACAACCGCCTGGCAAGCAATGCTCACAAGATACCAACACAAAGACTACCAAAGTATAAAGGAAGGTGGACTGAGGCGGCAGCAGCAGCACTAAACAACCTATAGAGACACTCTACAACTTCCGGCTAAAAGAGAGAGATAAGAGAGCGCGACCAAACCAACTAGATTCTAACACCAAACATAACACTTCCCAGATTCACCCCCTCAACCAAGTATGAGGAAGCAATCGAGGGAAACTCACACAGTTGTCAAATTTTAGTTACATCTTATTGTGAAAGTAAGTCTAACTTACTAGTCAAGTTAATTAGAATCATTAGGTGTAAGTTGTTTATGATCTTGTTAGCCAGCATCTGATCCAAGTTGTCCATAACCGCGGACTCGGCTTCTCGAAAAGATTTGAACCCTGCAGGGGTGCACTACTGTTAAGCCACACGCACGTTCAACCCTTAATGCCCATGAGTAACACACTTCCGTCGGTGTGTCGGCAGGATGTCGCGACAAGACGTTTTCCCTTCACTACCAACAAGTCCAGGGAGCCACCCATCTGAGTTGTTACCCGCGTCCAGAGTCCGGCCGATACCTCCATAGCGGACTCAATCGTTTGCGCCTACGCACTAGGTGGAACAGACCACAGTAGGAAAGGTCCACTTCGTGTCGCACCGCACCTATATGTCCCCCCATATCGTCGAACCTCTCATCATCAATCAAGTCTCATGCACATGCATATGAGCAAATGGAAAGCCCGAACTAGTTGTGGCTCCTGGACAAGCTGATAGATCCGGTACTAAGTCAAGGGGGTTCCCATGGCCCCACATGTGGATAGTGCGCTCGTACTTGGATAAGAGGACAAGAACTGAGTTCCTAGTGCGACACTTAGCAGAACAAAACACCAACGCATTGGCCTTCCACCGGGTGCCTTATCATTTAGTTCATTTCCCACAAACATTATCATTATTTTAAGTAAAGTGAACCAGGCTATCATACTAAGCAGGTGATACAAAAGAAAGACCGACTCGCAACAACAAACCTAAGCATGCAGCTACGACTCGCAAGGCCAACAGGTAAACAAGCAACAAGGTAATAGGGTGTGGGGATAAGGCTGTATGAGGCTGCATGGTAAACATGTATATAGGATCGAGACACAAGCATCGTAACATATGGATAGCAATAGATCAACGGCAGGAATGGAAGACAACGTAATGGTAGCAAGTGAGCAAAGCTTGCCTGGACACACGGTAGGGGTAGCAGAACTTGTCGTTGCTCACATCATCTCAACGTCTTATCCGCGAAGAAGCAACAAACACTGGAAAGCGCAAAAGATGCATCTTACTACTACGGCAAAAGATCCAGCATGTTCATGATATGATGCATGACATGGCAAGATGCAACTTAAGCCAAATTAAGCGGAACCGGGATTCCGACAATTAAGGTTCAAGTTATTTATCTACACATCAAATTAAATGTTGATTAACATGTGGGACATGGCATGGGTGATCTACTCAAAGTTAAATGGAATAGGGCATTAATTAATTAAATACCCAACACATTCCATATTAGTTATTTAGGTGATAATGCAAAAGACAACTAAGCAACAAGCTAGATGATGCAAACATGAGCATGGATGACATATTAATATTCATTGCATTTTTCTGATAAAGATAGATATATAACTTGTATTAATTGGAGCAGTAAAACTCAAGATATAATTTATACAAGATTAACATATTTTCTGTAAAAAGAAAAGACAGAAAAGAAAAAGAAGTGGATTTATGCCTCCGGAAGGATTCGAACTCGGGCCTTCTGTGTATGAGATCAACGTGCTAGCCACTGGGCTAGTTCGCCGTTTGATGTTGGAATCGAACTGGACAGAACATAAAACGTAGCAGCGACGTTAACTGAAGAATACAGAAGAAAGCTTCAGACTTCAGGCTCGGTGTGCGACGGCTGACGGAGAACGGACACGGCCGCCGGTTCCTGGCGTGTGTGCAAGAACTGGAGTGCGCCGGGGTGAGCTCAGTGCTGGTGTGTGCACGGAGAGCGTGTTGAGGAAGGAGATAGCCACTGGGCTGCATCGGGTTGGTGATAGGAATCTGAATCGGAATGAACATGAAGCAAACGACCGACGTTAACTGAATTTTCATGGAAAAGTTCAGACTTCGGGTGCAGCGGACGACGGCGACGAAGACCGGCAGCCAGCAGTGAGTTTCCGGCGGCAGGTTCGAAGGGGGAAAAGGCTAGGGGGCGCGGCTCACCTCGGGGAGGTCGATGGCGAGCTCGAGAGGCTGGAGGGAGATGGAGCAGACGTTGAGGAAGAAGATGGCGGTGAACTTGGCAGCGTACGGCGTCGGGGAAGACGCGCTCCGCGGCGGCGATTCTGGCGGCTCCAGCTCCGGGTCTTCAGCGGGGACGAAGAGGACGGTGCGGCGTCTCCATTCCCAGCCTTGGATGGTCATGGCGACGGACCTAGCGACGGCTTGGTCGAGCTCTAGGCGCCGGCCGTGAAAGAAAGCTTGTGACTTCGGGGGAGAGAACAGAGGAGAGGGAGAGAGGTGGCGGCGGCGCGGAAGGGGAGAAAGGGAGGCCGCTAGGGTTCTCCAGGGGCAGCCGGGTGGAGGATTTAAGGAGGGGAAAGGAGGGAGAGGTGGAGGCGCTGGTCGCTGCGGGTGGGCGCCATGGCCACGGTGTAAAGCTCGTGGTTCTCTCTCTGTGTACGGGAAGGAAGAAAGCGACAGGAGCGCTGGGTTGGGCTGGGAAGCAAAAGGAAGATGGGCCTAGATGGGCTGAAAGGGGGAGGTGGCTTGGGTTGGGCTGCAGAGAAGATGGGCTGAAGGAGATGGCCCAGAAAGTGAGCTCCAGCCCTTAAAAAAACGATTTTCTCTTTTATCCAGGAATAAAAAGAGAGGGAACAAGAGAGGAAAAGAAAGGGGATAGAAAAGAGGGAAAATAAATTAGATAAGAGAGGAATAAAGAGAGAGAGAAGGTTTTACAAATAATTTACAAAACTTTAATTTTGATTTGAAATAGTTTTGCAATTATTTCCAAATACTATTTTGTGTTTATTAAAATAGAAAGAGAGGGAGAAGGATTTATTATTTGCAAAAACTAAAATAGGGTTTGCCAAAATAATATTTTTAGTTCTTTAGCAAAACATGCAAGGTGATAAAATGCATGATGCCATGATGATGCAAAAAGAAAAAAAACAAACAAAACTAATTGGGGAAAACTTCCGGGACATTACAGACGACACCACTAACAAGGGATCGCGCCCCCGCGATCCACCCCAAGACAACAGGAAGAGAGGGATAAACTATCGGGTCTTCGTGCTCCATGTTGATCTTCTCGACACCACTAACAAGAGATTGTTGCTCCATCTTCAACTTTTCGACACCACTAACAAGGGGTTGTTGCTCATGTCGAGGAAGACTTCGAAAGATCGAACCTACTAGGTTAAAAGGCATAGAGATCGTCCGCCCATGTGGAATCCTAAACTTTGAATGATAGGTAAGAGAGAAGACTCCAAAACAATTAAGATAAGAGGAGGAGTAGAATAGAGGTAAGGAGTAAACAAGAATCCTATTGAGATATTTCCAAAAATAGTTTTAGTCAAATAGTTTTTGACACTCTAGAAACAACGACCGTTAGCGAGGTTATCCTACAGGCTTTGCGGACCCGCTGCTTCGATAACCAATCGTATCGAAACAACCTAGGGTTTCGGAAACCAGAGCTCTGATACCACTTTGTGACGCCCCAAAATCGATACTATGCAGATTTAAGCGATCCCGCCAAAATCCGCATAATAACGATTTTAGGTCGCCCACCAGACATAACGTGCACGCCGAAACATGCGCGTTATGTGGGTGGAATTGTGATAACATTACAACAGTTCACGAAAAGAATCCACAACAACAACAGAAGGAGATATATATACAAGAACGACTCAAACGAGTCAAGAAACAACTGATACATTACAAAGATCCAAAGCACAGCGAAAGCAAAATAGCGTCCGACTACGGACAAGATACAAATTGGACTAAGAGTCCTGAAGATAACCATGGCGTCCATATCCCTGCCCAGGCCGAGCCGGAGGGATACCCAAGCTAACGTCGTCAGACTTCAAACCTGTTGACTGCACATAAAAGTACAGCCCAAAGATGGGTCAGGCACAACCGCCTGGCAAGCAATGCTCACAAGATACCAACACAAAGACTACCAAAGTATAAAGGAAGGTGGACTGAGGCGGCAGCAGCAGCACTAAACAACCTATAGAGACACTCTACAACTTCCGGCTAAAAGAGAGAGATAAGAGAGCGCGACCAAACCAACTAGATTCTAACACCAAACATAACACTTCCCAGATTCACCCCCTCAACCAAGTATGAGGAAGCAATCGAGGGAAACTCACACAGTTGTCAAATTTTAGTTACATCTTATTGTGAAAGTAAGTCTAACTTACTAGTCAAGTTAATTAGAATCATTAGGTGTAAGTTGTTTATGATCTTGTTAGCCAGCATCTGATCCAAGTTGTCCATAACCGCGGACTCGGCTTCTCGAAAAGATTTGAACCCTGCAGGGGTGCACTACTGTTAAGCCACACGCACGTTCAACCCTTAATGCCCATGAGTAACACACTTCCGTCGGTGTGTCGGCAGGATGTCGCGACAAGACGTTTTCCCTTCACTACCAACAAGTCCAGGGAGCCACCCATCTGAGTTGTTACCCGCGTCTAGAGTCCGGCCGATACCTCCATAGCGGACTCAATCGTTTGCGTCTACGCACTAGGTGGAACAGACCACAGTAGGAAAGGTCCACTTCGTGTCGCACCGCACCTATATGTCCCCCCATATCGTCGAACCTCTCATCATCAATCAAGTCTCATGCACATGCATATGAGCAAATGGAAAGCCCGAACTAGTTGTGGCTCCTGGACAAGCTGATAGATCCGGTACTAAGTCAAGGGGGTTCCCATGGCCCCACATGTGGATAGTGCGCTCGTACTTGGATAAGAGGACAAGAACTGAGTTCCTAGTGCGACACTTAGCAGAACAAAACACCAACGCATTGGCCTTCCACCGGGTGCCTTATCATTTAGTTCATTTCCCACAAACATTATCATTATTTTAAGTAAAGTGAACCAGGCTATCATACTAAGCAGGTGATACAAAAGAAAGACCGACTCGCAACAACAAACCTAAGCATGCAGCTACGACTCGCAAGGCCAACAGGTAAACAAGCAACAAGGTAATAGGGTGTGGGGATAAGGCTGTATGAGGCTGCATGGTAAACATGTATATAGGATCGAGACACAAGCATCGTAACATATGGATAGCAATAGATCAACGGCAGGAATGGAAGACAACGTAATGGTAGCAAGTGAGCAAAGCTTGCCTGGACACACGGTAGGGGTAGCAGAACTTGTCGTTGCTCACATCATCTCAACGTCTTATCCGCGAAGAAGCAACAAACACTGGAAAGCGCAAAAGATGCATCTTACTACTACGGCAAAAGATCCAGCATGTTCATGATATGATGCATGACATGGCAAGATGCAACTTAAGCCAAATTAAGCGGAACCGGGATTCCGACAATTAAGGTTCAAGTTATTTATCTACACATCAAATTAAATGTTGATTAACATGTGGGACATGGCATGGGTGATCTACTCAAAGTTAAATGGAATAGGGCATTAATTAATTAAATACCCAACACATTCCATATTAGTTATTTAGGTGATAATGCAAAAGACAACTAAGCAACAAGCTAGATGATGCAAACATGAGCATGGATGACATATTAATATTCATTGCATTTTTCTGATAAAGATAGATATATAACTTGTATTAATTGGAGCAGTAAAACTCAAGATATAATTTATACAAGATTAACATATTTTCTGTAAAAAGAAAAGACAGAAAAGAAAAAGAAGTGGATTTATGCCTCCGGAAGGATTCGAACTCGGGCCTTCTGTGTATGAGATCAACGTGCTAGCCACTGGGCTAGTTCGCTGTTTGATGTTGGAATCGAACTGGACAGAACATAAAACGTAGCAGCGACGTTAACTGAAGAATACAGAAGAAAGCTTCAGACTTCAGGCTCGGTGTGCGACGGCTGACGGAGAACGGACACGGCCGCCGGTTCCTGGCGTGTGTGCAAGAACTGGAGTGCGCCGGGGTGAGCTCAGTGCTGGTGTGTGCACGGAGAGCGTGTTGAGGAAGGAGATAGCCACTGGGCTGCATCGGGTTGGTGATAGGAATCTGAATCGGAATGAACATGAAGCAAACGACCGACGTTAACTGAATTTTCATGGAAAAGTTCAGACTTCGGGTGCAGCGGACGACGGCGACGAAGACCGGCAGCCAGCAGTGAGTTTCCGGCGGCAGGTTCGAAGGGGGAAAAGGCTAGGGGGCGCGGCTCACCTCGGGGAGGTCGATGGCGAGCTCGAGAGGCTGGAGGGAGATGGAGCAGACGTTGAGGAAGAAGATGGCGGTGAACTTGGCAGCGTACGGCGTCGGGGAAGACGCGCTCCGCGGCGGCGATTCTGGCGGCTCCAGCTCCGGGTCTTCAGCGGGGACGAAGAGGACGGTGCGGCGTCTCCATTCCCAGCCTTGGATGGTCATGGCGACGGACCTAGCGACGGCTTGGTCGAGCTCTAGGCGCCGGCCGTGAAAGAAAGCTTGTGACTTCGGGGGAGAGAACAGAGGAGAGGGAGAGAGGTGGCGGCGGCGCGGAAGGGGAGAAAGGGAGGCCGCTAGGGTTCTCCAGGGGCAGCCGGGTGGAGGATTTAAGGAGGGGAAAGGAGGGGAGAGGTGGAGGCGCTGGTCGCTGCGGGTGGGCGCCATGGCCACGGTGTAAAGCTCGTGGTTCTCTCTCTGTGTACGGGAAGGAAGAAAGCGACAGGAGCGCTGGGTTGGGCTGGGAAGCAAAAGGAAGATGGGCCTAGATGGGCTGAAAGGGGGAGGTGGCTTGGGTTGGGCTGCAGAGAAGATGGGCTGAAGGAGATGGCCCAGAAAGTGAGCTCCAGCCCTTAAAAAAAACGATTTTCTCTTTTATCCAGGAATAAAAAGAGAGGGAACAAGAGAGGAAAAGAAAGGGGATAGAAAAGAGGGAAAATAAATTAGATAAGAGAGGAATAAAGAGAGAGAGAAGGTTTTACAAATAATTTACAAAACTTTAATTTTGATTTGAAATAGTTTTGCAATTATTTCCAAATACTATTTTGTGTTTATTAAAATAGAAAGAGAGGGAGAAGGATTTATTATTTGCAAAAACTAAAATAGGGTTTGCCAAAATAATATTTTTAGTTCTTTAGCAAAACATGCAAGGTGATAAAATGCATGATGCCATGATGATGCAAAAAGAAAAAAAACAAACAAAACTAATTGGGGAAAACTTCCGGGACATTACATGAAAGTTGTAGTTAATTGGGACTGGGCACCCCATTTGCCAGCTCTTTTTGCAAATTGTTGGATAAGCGGTGTATATGCCACTAGTCCATTGGTGAAAGTCTGTTTGACAAAAGTGCTAGAGAAACTCTACAGAACCCTCATGAGCTAATAAACAGTGACACAAAACTAGGAGTAATAAGTTTTGAATAATTTAAAGGTAGCACATGAAGTATTTACTTGGAATGGCGCAAAATACCATATAGTAGGAAGTTATGGTGGACTCGAATGGCAATGGTTTGGCTCAAGGTTTGGATGTATGAGAAGCATTCCCTCTCGATACAGGTCTTTGGCTAGCAAGGTTATGTAGCAAGCATAAGAGTTGAGGGATACAAACAATTATACAAGTGATAAGAATAATCATGCAATCTTCCTTAGAAGCACAAATAGTTTAACTTAAGAATACTAAGCTTATGAGCTACAAAGAAAGAAAGATCATGGAATAATATATTTGCATGCACTCCCCTCTCTCTACTTAAGTCTCAAAGTATTGTCTACTACTGACCAATGCTAAGTTTGCCAAAACCAAAAAGATTAACTTGGTGCTCTAAAAAGTGATCCCTATACTAACAACAAGGTTATCAATATGAAAGAGAATTGCAAGCTAAAATAAAGTATGCAGAAAGTAAATGATAAAACTTCTCATTAATATTTCATAACGGCAACTCACACCAAGGGATACATAGATAACCAACTAAAAGAGAGATACTTCCACATTGCAAACCATCATATAAGATAACTTCCCTACTCACGATATGACTTTATGGAAAAGTAAAAGGTAAAGATAATGATGTGATACCGCGGCACTCCCCCAAGCTTGGAACAAACCAAGGGGATGCCAATACTTATGATGAATTACTCCTTCGGTGGTGGTGAATTGTCCTCATCATCAGACTTCCAGGGAAGGGGTTTCCCATCAACAAAGGACGACTTGGTTTCGATTATCCTGAAACTAGCAGCAGCGCTTATGTTTTTAAACCGAGTTTCATACTCACAGTTTTGATTCTGGACATCATAGAGTTGCGCCTGCAGTTTGTTGGTGGTGTTGATGAGGTGAAATATGTCTTCCCAGAGTTGTGCAGTCTCCTTCTTATGTTCAGCGACCAGCGCGGACACCATTGAGTGGAAGACTCCCACTTCACGTTCCGCCAGCTTTTTGTATGTGAAGACCTCTTGCTCCAGCTTCTCCATCCTGGCTTCCAGGCTCCCTTCTCCTTTGGGTCCTCGCACGTCTTCCGTCGCAGCTTTCCATCAACCATCTGCGACTCCTTGGGATGCATCTTCAGCTCATCCATGTATGGGGTGACGACGTTCACAAAGAAACTGTCCTTTGGAGGCTTCGATGAAGACATGGCAGCTCTAGATCTGAAAACAATATCTGGACAGAAACAGCTCGAAACGAAACACGATGAAAAGGCGAGATACGAACCTCGGGGGTTCGGGTGAGTTATATAGCAAAAAGTTTTACAACATAAGGAAGGTACAGGAGGAAACCTGATCGGAGACGAGCTCCGGGGTGCTCAAACCACCAGGCGGCGCGGCTGGGGGGCCCACCGCGCCGACCTATGGTTTGGGCACCACGGGTGCCGTCTCCCATCCGGTTCGGTCTCTTATTTTTCCATATTTAATAAAAACGACGAAAATATCTTCTAGAAAGTTATTCGCGAAACTTTTCTTACCGAAACTGTTACCTATTCGAATCGAATTCTGCAGTCCCAGAAAAATGTTCTTCAATGAAAGTTTCCGGAGTCACCACTTTAATTGTATCAACCTCTTCATTAATAGAATCTCCAGAAATATAATGCTTGAGTCTTTGACCATTTACCACTTGTGTAGAGTTATCTTTCAATGAAGCAATTTTTATTGCACCTGAACGATACACCTCCACAATAACAAATGGTCCTTCCCATTTTGAGAGTAACTTTCCTGCAAAAAATCTGAGACGAGACCTATACAATAGAACTTTCTCACCAACATTAAATTCTCTTTTAAGAATTCTCCTATCATGCCATCTCTTAACTTTTTCTTTAAAGAGTCTAGCATTTTCATAAGCCTCACTTCTCCATTCATCTAAAGAACTTAAATGCAACAACCTTTTCTCACCGGCAAGTTTAAAATCTCTATTAAGTTCTCTCACTGCCCAATAAGCTTTGTGTTCTAATTCTAAAGGCAAGTGACAAGCTTTACCATAAACCATTTTATAAGGAGACATGCCCATGGGGTTCTTATAAGCAGTTCTATAAGCCCATAAAGCATCATTTAACTTACTAGCCCAATTTTTTCTAGATTTATTAACAGTCTTTTGCAAGATAGATTTAATCTCCCTATTTGACAATTCTACTTGTCCACTAGTTTGAGGATGATAGGCTGAAGCAATTCTATGATTAACACCATATTTAGCAAGAGTCTTTCTAAAACCACCATGGATAAAATGAGAACCTCCATCAGTCATAAGATATCTAGGTACACCAAACCTAGGAAAAATGACATCTTGAAGCATTTTTAAAGAGGTCTCACCATCAGCACTTTTAGTAGGTATAGCTTCTACCCATTTAGTGACATAATCAACAGCAACAAGTATATGAGTATTACCTTGTGAAGAAGGAAAAGGACCCATGAAGTCGAATCCCCAACAATCAAATGGTTCAATAACAAGAGAATAACTCATAGGCATTTCATTGCGTCTAGAGATATTACCAACCCTTTGACATTCATCACAAGATAAAATAAACTTTCTTGCATCCTTAAAGAGGGTAGGCCAATAAAAACCTGATTGTAGAACTTTCTGCGCAGTTCTATCTCCAGCGTGATGCCCTCCATAAGCACTTCCATGGCATTTCCTCAGTATTTCCTGTTGTTCATATTCAGGAACACATCTTCGCATAATACCATCGACTCCTTCTTTATATAAGTGTGGGTCATCCCAAAAGTAATGCCGCAAGTCATAAAAGAATTTCCTTCTTTGCTGAGCTGAAAAGGTTGGAGGCAAGTACTTGGAAACAATAAAGTTAGCATAATCAGCATACCAAGGACTATCTCGCGAACTTACACTTATTGCAGCCAATTGTTCATTTGGAAAGCTATCATTAACAGGAATAGGATCATAAGGAATGCTTTCCAATCTAGACAAATTATCAGCAACAGGATTTTCAGCACCTTTTCTATCTATGATATGCAAATCAAATTCTTGCAAAAGAAGTACCCATCTAATAAGCCTTGGCTTAGCATCTTTCTTTTCCATAAGGTATCTAATTGCAGCATGATCAGTATGAATAGTGACTTTCGAATCAACTATGTAGGGTCGAAATTTGTCACAAGCAAAAACTACAGCTAGAAATTCTTTTTCAGTAGTGGCATAATTCTTTTGAGCAGAATCAAGAGTTTTACTAGCATAATGAATAACATTTAACTTTTTATCTACTCGCTGCCCAAGAACAGCGCCTACAGCATAATCACTAGCATCACACATAATTTCAAAAGGTAAATTCCAATCAGGTGGTTCAACTACAGGAGCGGTGATTAAAGCCTTTTTCAAAGTTTCAAAAGCTTCCTTACAATCATCATCAAAAACAAAGGTACATCTTTTTGAAGAAGATTAGTAAGAGGCTTGGAAATTTTAGAGAAATCTTTAATAAACCTCCTATAAAAACCAGCATGACCAAGAATACTACGAATACCTTTAACATCTTTGGGACAAGGCATCTTTTCAATTGCCTCCACTTTAGCTCGATCAACTTCAATACCTCTTTCAGAAATTTTATGTCCAAGAACAATTCCTTCATTAACCATAAAGTGGCATTTCTCCCAATTAAGAACAAGGCTAGTTTCTTCACATCTCTGCAAAACTTTGTCAAGGTTGTGCAAACAATTATCAAAGGAAGTTCCATAGACGGAGAAATCGTCCATGAAGACTTCCACAATTTCCTCACAAAAGCCATGAAAAATAGCAGACATGCATCTTTGAAAAGTAGCAGGAGCATTACATAAACCAAAAGGCATACGTCTATAAGCATAAGTTCCATAAGGACAAGTAAAAGTAGTTTTCTCTTGATCTTGCGCTCTCACAGCAATTTGAGAAAACCCAGAATACCCATCAAGGAAACAAAAGTGAGTTTTCTTGGACAACCTCTCAAGCATTTGATCAATAAAAGGCAAAGGATAATGATCTTTCTTAGTTACTTTGTTAACCTTTCTAAAATCAATGCACATCCTATAACCAACTACTACTCTTTGAGGAATTAGTTCATCATTTTCATTAGGAACAACGGTAATTCCTCCTTTCTTAGGAACACAATGCACAGGACTTACCCATCTACTATCAGCAATAGGATAAATAATACCAGCTTCAAGAAGTTTTAATACCTCATTTCTTACCACTTCTTTCATCTTGGGTATTAAACGACGCTGATGCTCAACAACAGGCTTTGCATCAGGTTCCATGTTGATGGCGTGCTGACATATAGTAGGAGAAATTCCCTTCAGGTCATCAAGAGTATATCCCATAGCTCCGCGGTGTTTCTCAACACTCCCAATAACCTTTCCTCCTCTGTACCTGAAAGTTTAGAGCTGATAATAACAGGATATATTTTCTTATCATCAATATAAGCATATTTAAGATTATCAGGCAGAGGTTTCAAATCAAAAACAGGATCCTCCTTGGGTGGCATTGTGGTACCCAAATCTTCCACAGGTAAATTGTGTTTGAGCATAGGTTGACGAAGGAATACTTCATCAAGCTCATTCCTTTCTTCCCTGAAGTTCTCACTTTCATGATTCTCCATATGTTGCTGCAAAGCATTGTTAGGAGCAAGAACAATAGATGCAAGTTGAGCAATTTCAAAATCCTCACTAGGCAATTCAGTTTCATAAGGTGCTTTAGCAAATTTAGAGAAATTGAATTCATAAGATTCACCAGCAAATTTAGTAAAGATTTTCTCTTTCTTACAGTCTATAACAGCACCACAAGTATTCAGAAAAGGTCTACCAAAAATAATAGGACAACTATCATTGGCAGCCGACCCAAGTACAAGAAAATCAGCAGGGTATTTAGTCTTACCACAAAGGACTTCGACATCTCTAATGATACCAATTGGAGAGATAGTTTCCCTATTAGCAAGCTGAATAACCACATCAATCTCTTCAAGTTTACAAGGAGCAATTTCGTGCATAATTTCCCTGTAAAGCTCATAAGGAATAGCACTAGAACTTGCACCAATATCACATAAACCATAATAGCAATGATCACCTATCCAACAGAAAGCACAGGAACACTAGACTTCCTAGAACTTTTAGGATGTGAGACAATATTAGAAGCATCCTCACAAAAGATAATGTGTCTATCTTCTAAATTTTCAGTGACAAGATCTTTAACCAATGCTACAACAGGTTCAACAGTTATTTGCTCATCAGGTTTGGTAGTTTTCTTATTACTTTTACTAACAACACCAGTTATGATAGTATGTTCCTTAATCTTATTAGGAAAAGGAACTTTTTCAATATAAGGTTCTGGAATAATGCGATCAGCAACATTAACCTCAACACCTTTAGATATATGAGAAACAGATTCATCTTTATATGGTTCATGATAATTTTTAAAACCCTCCTTCGGCAAACCGAAATAGGAAGCAAAGGCTTTATAAAAGTTTGCAACAATTTGAGAGTCAAGACCATAAGTAGTGCTAATTTTGCGATAATCATCAGTATCCATAAAATTTTTAACACACTCAAAGTCATAGCTTATACCTGACTCCCTACCTTTGTCATTCTCCCATCCTTCAGTGTTCTCCTGAATCCGATCAAGAAGGTCCCACTTAAACTCTTCTTTATTACGAGTGAACGATCCAGCACAAGTGGTATCCAATAGAGTTTTATCTTGAAAGGAGAGTCTTGCATAAAAGTTATCAATAACAATATTACCAGGAAGCTCATGAATGGGACATTTGAGCATTAATGCCTTCAATCTCCCCCACGCTTGAGCGATACTCTCTCCATCATAGGGCCAGAAGTTATATATGAGGTTCCGATCCTTATGAATCTCACTTGGAGGATAGAATTTGGAGTAAAAGAGAGGTACAATTTCCTCCCATCCAAGAGAATACCCATTCTTCAGCAGTTTATACCAATGTGCAGCTTTACCAGACAGTGATAGAGAGAATAATTTCTTCTTAACTTCTCCCATCGAGATACCTGCACACTTAAATAACTCGCACAATTCATGCAGAAATAACAAATGATCTCCAGGATGGACAGTTCCATCTCCTGCATAGCGGTTACACGTTCAACAATTTTCATAGGAATTTTGAACGGTATTACCTGCTCATCTGGCGCCTCCTCTACTACCTTAGCAGTGGTAGTTGTTTTCCCAAATAGGAATTCAAGAGAAGACCCCTCCATAATGAGATATAGCAGCAGGCAAAAATAAAAACAGCACGTACAATAAATGTTTCCCTTACCAATTCCACTTACCAATAGCGCTACACTCCCCGGCAACGGCGCCAGAAAATAGTCTTGATAACCCACAAGTATAGGGGGTGTATCGTAGTACTTTCGATAAATAAGAGTGTCGAACCCAACGAGGAGCAGAAGGTGTTGACAAGCGGTTTTGATGAAGGATTCACTGTAAATGCTCTCAGACAAGTTTTTAGGAGTTTTTGATATGACAGATAAATAAAGTACAAGTAAATAAAATGCAGTAATAATAGTTGCAGCGAGTGGCCCAATCCTTTCTACAGCAAAGGACAAGCCGGTTGTTGTACTTATAATGACCAAACGTTCTTGAGGACACACGGGAATATTGTCAAGTGCTTTCGCTTCATATAGTTGATTAATCTTCATTGTTTTGATAAGTGTTGTGTGGGTGAACCTATGCTAATGCACCGCCCTTCCTAGGACTAATACATACTTGTGATTATACCCCTTGCAAGCATCCGCAAATACAAGAAAGTAATTAAGATAAACTAACCACAGCCTTAAACTTTGAGATCCTGCTATCCCTCATGCATCGATATACCAACGGGTGTTCAGGTTTCTGTCACTCCGGCAACCCCACAATTGGCAAACGAATACACAATGCATTCCCCTAGGCCCATAAAGGTGAAGTATCATGTAGTCGACGTTCACATGACACCACTAGAAGAATAACACCACAACTTAAGCATCAAACCATTAAATATTACTCAACATAGTTCACTACTAACATCAAGACTTCTCCCATGTCCTCAAGAACTAAACGAACTACTCACAAGACATCATACGGAACATGATCAGAGGTGATATGATGATGAATAACAATCTGAACATAAACCTTAGTCCAATGGTTTCACCCAATAGCATCAATAACAAGAGTAATCAACACCGGGAGAGTTTCCCCTATGAAATAGACAAGATTCAGCCCTAGATGTTACAACGGAGACGGGGTGCAGCGGCGGTGATGATGGTGTTGGCGGTGGAGATGATGATGATGATGATCCCGATGAAGTCCAGCTCGATGACGGTGATGATGGCGACGATTTCCCCCTCCGGGAGGGAATTTCCCCCGGCAGATTTCTTCCTGCAGGGGAGCTTTTCGCTCTCTGGTGTTTTCCGCCTCGTGGAGGCGGCGGAATATTTCGATGGCCTCCTCTGTGTGTTAGGGTTCCGAGGGGGTCAAGTACGCGAAGGGGGAACGGCTGAGGTGGGCCAGGGCCCCCAAACCACCTGTCGGCGCGGGGGGGCCCCCGCGCCAAGGTGAGGAGGGCCCACCATGGCCCTTCTCAGCTCCCCTTTTGGCCTCCTCCATCTTCTGGTAAAATAGGAACTTCCATATGTCTCCTTCGATTTATTGATCTTCAGAAATAGTGCATCTCGACGGTGCTTTTTCCAGCAGAATCCTGACTCCGGTGTCCAATTCTCCATTATTCATCAAACATGCAAAATAGGTAAAATAACATAAGTAACACTTCTAAATATGAAATATATCGATGAATAGCAGTAAATTATGATATAAAATAGTGATGCAAAATGGACGTATCAGGTGTCCACTCGAATTTGTCTGATTTCTTCATCAGCCGATAGAACGGGAGCGCCTTTTCGCCTAGTTTGCTGATGAAGCGGCTGAGCGCCGCGACTCGACCGGCCAGTTTTTGGATCTCCCGAAGCTTGGTTCGTGGTGGCATGGTAAGGATGGCTTGTAGATTCTCCGGGTCCGCCTCGATGCCCCGGGCCGAAACAAGGTAACCCAGGAGTTGTCCAGCTGGCACACCAAAGACACACTTCTTAGGATTGAGCTTGATCTTGTAGTGCTTCAGGTTGGCGAAAGTTTCGCACAGGTCGTCGAGGAGTGACGACTCCTTTTTTGTTTTGATGACGATGTCGTCGACGTAGACTTGGACGTTGCGTCCGATTTGCTTCCTGAGACAGTTTTGCATCATATGCTGGTACGTAGCACCCGCGTTCTTGAGCCCGAAAGGCATAGTTGTGTAGCAGTAGACGCCTTAAGGGGTGATGAAGGCAATCTTGTCTTCATCTTCTTCTCTCATCGTTATCTGGTTATAGCCTGAGTAGGCATCAAGAAAGGATAGGCGCTCGCATCCCGCCGTCGAGTCGACGATCTGGTCGATACGTGGCAGGGGGAAGTGGTCCTTAGGACAGCACTTGTTGAGGGAGGTGAAGTCGACGCACATGCGAAGGACGTTCGAGTTCTTCTTTGGCACCAGGACAGGGTTGGCAACCCAATCCGATTTCTTGATCTCCCGAATAAATTTTGTGTCGAGTAGTCTGTCGACTTCTTCTCCAATAGCTGCGCGTTTCCGTTCAGAGAACCGGCGCATTGTTTGCTTCACAGGTCTAGCATCTGGAAAGAGTTGGAGAGAGTGATCGGCGAATTCCCTGGAATACCTGGCATGTCAGCTGGACACCAGGCGAAGATTTCCCAGTTCTCACGGAGGAATTCGACGAGCGCGCCTTCCTATGCGGGGTTTAAGCTTGATGACACGTTAACCGTCTTCGCCGGGAACGTCGGGTGGACCTGGTGCGACCACTAGTAGGAATGTGCTTATAGCCACCAGCCTACCACTGGCGGACGGCATTTCCGTCCGCCAGCGTTACTACCGCTGGCGGGCTGGTTTCGGAGCCCGCCACTGGTTCTACACGTACCGCTGGCGGACGGCCACTCTGCCCGCCAGCGGTAGTAGCAGGAATTTGCGAGGAGGTGGGGCAAAATACCGCTGGCGGACAGAATCCGTGCCCGCCAGCGGTACTAAACGTACCACTGGCGGACGCTATAGAGTGCCCGCCAGCGGTAGTTGCCTCGGCTGAGCCCACAATACTAGCACATTACCACTGGCGGGCGCTCCACGCCATCTGCCAGGGGTAAACCGTCGCTTTGGAAGTTGATCAGCCAGCCACCGTTTTGATTGCGCTTTGGAAGATGATCAGCCCGCCATTTTAATTGTGCATTGGAAGATGATCAGTCCGCCGCCGTTTTGACGCTCGCCTCGGCTTCGAGATTGCACGGAAGTGGGATAGTCTATGTGGCTATAATACCAGTGGCGATCGTCTTAATGTCACTGATGAGTAGACTAGCGCTATATATAGTGATGTGTGTGTGCGCTCCGTTGTGTCTTCTCTCATGTATTCGGTCAATTCGGTCCATTCGGTTACCTAAAAGTAATGACCAAAATATTTGGATTCTTCTGATCGATTCATACATATTATTTTTGCAAAAAACACCATTTAGGCCTTTAGATGGAACCACATCACAAGTGTCCAGCCAATAAGATAGCCTGAATCGCCTACCCACGGATCGCCCAAGCAGTCGTCCGATCGCTGTCGTCCGCTGGCCAGCGATCCAACGGAATAGAACAACCCCAGCTGGCTGGCACCCACACCGTCCGCCAGGGGTACGTAACTTGGCATGTAAATTCACACACCCACATAGCAACTAATTAAGTACTTGGGGATTATCGATTGTTTAAATAATACAAACAAATACGGAGTATAAAACAATGTCTGCATTGCAGAATAATTCAAAGTAGGGAGAACATTATTTTCCTCACTTTACAAAAGCAGCAATGATCAAATATGCAAAAGTATCACACATACATTTTTATTTAATCCAGTTACTAGCTCGGGTCCATTTTTATTTAACCATAATACATCACGAATAATATCACTAACTTCGACCGGGTCCTAAGCCGCGGGGTGCTGAGCGGGCGGCGCTGCGCGTCCAAAGATCAGGAACCATCACAGGGTCAAAAGGAACCCTATGAAGAATCGACCATCTACTGTCATACACCGTTTTGTATCCAACATATGCATGTAGCGACGGACGTGCTCGTCCTCCTCCCTGATACGGCGACGTACCACCTCCTCGGGGGCCGGCTCCCTCTGCACCGAGTGTGGCCCACGCGACTTCCACCAAAGAAGATCCGGGTCGACGACGTCACCCGGATTCCTCACCAAGCTACGCGTTCCGGAAGATACCACCTCCCAGTGCCAGCCCGGCGGAGCCCATTCCCGGACATTGCCCCTATTGTCCAACAGGGACATCATCGACGTCGATCCCCGACATCATCGACGTCGATCCCCGAGATCAAACACCTAAGGTGCATGCAGGTTCGGGCCTCAAATTAGGCTAAATATCGTAGCCCCTCAAATTAAGCTATAGCGTGCTAAATATAGCGTGCTAAATAATTTCAAATAATTTGTAGTTTTGCACTTGAAGTTCAGCAGGGACATTGTCGCCGAGAACAATAAACTAAAAACACAATTTTTATAAGACGTAAGCAAATATTTACACTAACACCTAAGCAAAATGTTTACACTTAGCAAATTAAATCTACCTACAAATATTTACACAAGAAATAAGAAAACACAAGCCCTGGCCAAATACTAAAAATTCTACAGAATTTTCCTAACAGAGGGAGAGGGCAACACACCTTGGGGAGGGGAGAGGGAGGGAATCAAGGTCCACGGCGGTGTGGAAGATCGAGTGTGGCACCGGCGCGAAGGAGGGCTGGCTCGGGCGACGCCTGGCGCGGAGGAGGGCGTCGAGCGGTGCGGAGGACCGAATGTAAAAAAACCTTACCGCTATGTAAAAAAAAACCCTAGCCTTATCCCCTCCCACCCACCCTCACCTTATCCACTCCCACACCCACCCCGCGCGCGGCCGCCCTCCGCACCCACACCACGCACGCGCCGCCGCCGCGGCGCCGCCCCCGCCCACCCGCACGCATGCGGCCACCCCACGCGCCGCCGCCGCCGCGCCGCCCCTGCCCACCCACCCGCACGCGGCCACCCCACGCGCCGCCGCCGCCGCGCCGCCCCTCCTCCTCTATCTCGCCGTTCCACACGCGACAACCCCACGCGCAAGCTGGGTAATCCTCCGCACCCCCACCCCCTCCTTCCACCGCAAGCTAGGTGTGTAAGAATCTGTGTTTGCTACTAGAGCATTGGATGGATGTGTCCGGCCATCGAGCTGTTAGCAACATATATGCATTTTGGATGGATGTGTCCGGCCAGAAGAAGTGATTGGGGTTGCAAACGGGGTGGGGTGGGGTTATGATGTATTTGCAGGTACCCATGAGACCTTTGAGATTGCCGGAATGTTGATTAACTTTCATTCCGGCAAATTCGGGTACTCATATAGGTCCTATTTTTAGCCAAAGTCATGCCGAAATTTCTCATGAATTTTGGCATGACTTTGGCCGAAATGTTGGTATGTTTTGTAATCTTCTTACATTGCCGATGATTAAAATTCTTACATTTTTTATTTGCCTTGTATACAGCATGCCGCCGCGCCGCCGCTCCATGAGCGGGTTCATTGGCGTCCGTCACCGCCCATCTGGCCGGTGGTCCGCGGAGATCACCGTGGACGGCCAGCGTTGGTATATGGGGACCTTCGACCCGGCGGAGCTCGCCGCGCGCGCGTTCGACGCGGCAGCTTGGAGGTTTTGGACGGCCGCGTGCTGAGCTCAACTTCCCTGACGTACCGTCCCGGGAGGAGGCTGAGTTCCTCGCGCCGCCGATGGAGATCGTCGACATAGACGAGACGCGGCGTAACCGCCACCAGGGGATAGCTTGCCGCGCTGCCGAGATCGACGAGTGGCGGATGGACACGCTGCGCCGTAATCGCCCCGATCTGGTGCAGGCGGAGCTGGACTTCTACGCCTCGAGCAACAAGAAGAGGCAGGCGAGCTCCGACGTCGCTGGACCCTCCAGTGCAGCGCCGCCGTGCCAGAAGACCGGCGACGATTCAGATTCGAGCTTCTGGGATAGCTCGAGCTCATCCGACTTCGATTTCGGACCTCCTTGAGTAGTTTTAGGTTAATTTCATGTTAGCTTAAGTGATGAACTAACGCATGTTGTTTAGCTTATCGAAGTTTAGCTTAAGTTCATGTTGTTTTAGGTTTGTAATGTATGTGCATGTGATGAACTAATGTATGTGTGTATGACAATTTGATCATTTGTATGTGGTCGTCTATATTTCTGTTGTTTATTTGGCGCCTGTACTAGAATTTACTGTATTTATACTGGATATATTGCTGGAATACAATTTTTCAGAAATAAAATAATTCCCAAAAAATGTACTGCTGGCAGGCGTGGTGGATTACCGCTGGCGGACGCTTGCCCGCCAGCGCTGTGTCATATACCGCTGGTGGGCGCTAGGGATGCCCGCCAGAGGTAACCAGCCTTACCGCTGGCGGACGGTCGCCCGCCAGCGGTAATTATTACCACTGGCGTAATGATCGCTGGCGGGCGCCCGCCCGCCAGCGGTAGGCCATTTCCGTCCGCCAGCGGTAGGCCTTTTCCTACTAGTCGACCTTGTGTCGTTTGCTGTGCGGAAAGCGGCGTCGGGTGCCTGCTTCTTTGTTTGAGGGAATACTGTGCGATCGTTGGTGAGGGAGATCTCCTGAAGTTGCTCCTGCATCCCGAACATCTCGGATATTTTGCTGAATTCTCCGTCGCAGCAGTCAGAGCGCTGGATGTTGCCTTTGACGGTGATGATTCCCTTGGGTCCTGGCATCTTCATCATCGGGTAAGCATAGTGCGGGATTGCCATGAACCGAGCAAACGTTGGGCGCCCAAGGATTGCGTAATATTGTGACTTCCAGTCGACAACCTCAAAGTCGATCTTCTCCGATCGAAAATTGCCTGGCTCACCGAAAATGACCGGGAGTTGTAGCGTCCCGAGTGGCAAGACTGCTTTGCCTGGGACTATGCCATGGAAAGTGGTGTCGGATTTCGGGAGGTTCTCGACTGATTGATTCATCTTGCGGAGCGGGTCCGCAAATTTGATGTTGATTCCGCTTCCTCCATCCATGAAGACCTTGGACATGGCATAGCCACCTATCTGGGCGTCAAGTACCAGGGCAGCGTGCCCTGGTCGTACCACAACTGGGGGATGATCCTCCCGGGAGAACGTTATGCTTGTTTCAGACCCCTTCAGATATTCGGGTACCGCTGGAGGTGCCAGGACAGCCATATTGACTTGTCGAGTGATCAGCTTCTGCTCCCTGTTGGTCGGCCGTCCCTTCTAGATCATGTTCATCTGTCCACGAGCTTCAGGGTACCGCTCTGCCGAGTCTGCTGGGCTTCTAGGCGAGCTTGATAGTGTACCGCGCCTGCCATGTGCGCGTTTTGACCTGCTGGTGGAGCGGGAGGAGGAGGCGGAGGTGCAGGAGCACCTCCTTTTGGTGCTGTGACGTGAGTTGTTTGTAGGCGTTTTATGTATGCGTTTGTTAGCCTGGTGAATTTTCTGCAATCCTTTACCAGGTGGCTGGACTGAAGCTTGCCATCTTGGCCTTTGAACATGTGGAACCTGCATTCCTCGTCTAGCTCCTGGTCACCCGATCCTTCGGGTGAGTCGTCGCGATGTTTGCGCCACTCCTGTTTGCGGTATCCGTCTCTGCGGGCCCCATAGTCGCGGCGATCATCCTGGCGACTCCTGCCACGATCATCCTGACGGCCTGCGCTGCGGCTGCGATCGTCGCGGGTGTCGGCGTAGCCAGCCGCCACAAGTTCGACTCCGTCCGGGTCATCGTAGTGGTGGGATTTTCGTTTGCGCCTTCTATCATTGCTACGGCCGTCTCTTCGGCTCCAATTGTCATGGTTGCTGTTGCCACGCGGTGACTCGTGGTGCTCCCGCACCAAGTCTTCTCCGTCTGCCCACTCGTTGGCTATTTTCATGAGTTGTGCTATGGATTTTGGCTTTTGGCGTCCTAACACTTCCCGGAAGTCTTACCTGCCGGCTCCTGCGATGAACACGTCGATTTCCCTGTCCTCCGATACCACACCCACAGAGTTGCGCATCGTTGTCCATCGTCTGATGTACTCTCACAGCGACTCGTCTGAGCGCTGCCTGTAGGCTTGCAACTCTGCGAATGTCGCAGGTCGTTCGCATGTTGCGAGGAAGTTTTTGATGAAGTCCTCCTGGAAGCGTTCCCAGGAGTCGTATGAATTTTCGGGTAGGCTTTTCAGCCAGTCCCGCGCGGTTCCCGACATCATGAGCTGGATGTACTGCATTGCGGTTGTGGTCGAGCCCCGCTGACAGGAGACTGTTGTCTTGTAATCCTCGAGCCAGGACGACGGTTCCTGCCTACCGTCGAACTTGGGTGTTTCAGATGTGAGCCTGAATCTTTTGGGCATCTTTGTCTCGCGGATGCGTCGAGTGAAGCATAGTGCTCCGCAAGGCTCCCACTCCTCGCCTGAGTAGGAATCGCCGCTTCGAGATCGCGTGGACCTTCTGCTTCTGCACCTGCTGACTCGATGTTGTGTCACGACATCACGGCGATCGCCACTCGCCTCGTGCTGTTGAGTTCCGCGTCGCTCGCGTCCTGGCCGGTCTCGGTCCTCATGAGTGGCGACTGCGCGGTCGCGGTTATCTCTTGTCTGTAACTCTCGTCGCGGGCTGGCCTCACGACGGGTTCTGCTTCCTTCGGGACGCTCGTCGATTGTGGCCAGGGCACCGCCCGCCATGCGGAGCGACCTGATTTGCTACCGGTGCAGGGCTGCGTTCGGGTCATTGTCTGGGGGTTGTGTTGCTTTCAGGTACGTGGCAACTGACATGAGGGCTCCTTGAGCTGTTTTGGGGATAGGGATCCCATCTTCGTCGTGCGTCATGAACGACACGTCCAGATTGCGGGTCATTGGCGCCCTCTCGCTTCCTGTCAGGTCGCTAGCCTAGATCGCGAGCGGTGTTGCGTCCCTCCAGAGGAATTGCCAGTCGACAACGCGGCACGTCGCGCACTCGACGCGCTAGCAGCCTTCTTGCGCTCGTCGAGGGTTGCCTGCAGGTTCTTCAGCCTTAAGTTCTCCTGCCAGAAGATGTATTTGTGTGCCGCGAGTTCTTCGGGTGTCGAGTCCTCGGGCATCATGGCGCTCGTCGAGGGTTGCCTGCAGGCTTTGATTGCTTTGATCACCTGCTCCTTACTGATGACGGTCGTGCTGCTGTCTGGCATGGTGGCTGTCATCGGATAGCTCCTGACATCGGGGCGAGTTGCTCCACTCGCCGACGAGTCGGGTGCTCTACCATCCTGGTTCTCTATCTGCACCATGCAGATCTGGCGGGGAGCGTCACGTGAAATTTTGACTTTTTTGCCGTTGCTGCGATTGTTGAGGAAGGCAGCGGCGGTGTCGAAGTAGAAGTCGATCATGGCGCGGCGCCCACGGTCGTTGTCGATGTGGTCGGACTCGACATCCATCGCGTCGTCGTCTGACGCAGTTCCCTTTGCTGATGAAGGGGCGTAGTTTGCAGTCGATGGAGAGGCGGGTGGCGTGGCCATCAGAGATGCCATCTCTGAGGGTGTTGGCGATGGCACCAGAGTTGATGTAGGTGTGGCCATCAATGACATCATCTCTGAGAGCGTCGGCGATCGCGGCGGAGTTGATGCAAGCGAAGTCGCCGACTTTGCGGGTGACGATGAAGCCATTGATGCAGATCCAGTCGATGGTGATGCGGGTGTCGAAGGCCGACGCGAGTCCGTCGTGCCGAGCGTCCCTGATTGGTTAGCAGTAATGTTTGAAGGACCAAAGGGTATGTTCTCACCTGATTGCAGATCCGAGTTTGCCGGTTGTGGTTCCGGCGAGTGCGGGTCGTAGTCGAATGAGCCGAAACGGATCGGTCCCGTGATGGTTACCGGTGGGCTGCCGGTAGCTGATGCAGATGGAGCCGGCGAAACCGTGGATCCAGCGCCACTCGTTCCCACAGACGGCGCCAATTGACGAGGTGTTAACTCGGCAAATCCAATTGTTATACACCTAGGGTTGAGATCAGGGAGGAGATTTGGTAGCGCTGGCGGTGACTACGGCTGACAAGCAGGGTTTACCCAGGTTCAGGTCCCTCGTGTGGAGGTAACACCCCTACGTCCTGCTTGTCTGATTATTGATGGAGGTGAACAATGGTGTTACAAGGGGACTCGGCGAGATGTCGATCTCACCAAGGTTCTGATGGCTAGGGTATTGCCTGCCCAGGTCGGCGCTCCTCCCAGCCTTTATATAGGAGACCGGGTCTCAGGGATCAGCAACCGACTTGGTTTACAAGTAAGGTAAGTTTAAACCGACCCTATCTACGCTAGACTTGGAGCGTAGTCCTTCTCCCTGTGGGCCTCGGACTTGATCCTTTAATGGGCCTTCATGTACATCTTGCTCCTTGTACGTGCACCAGGTATCCTCACAGTGGGGCACCCGAAAGGTAGGCCCACATCACTCCTAATCTATAGGCTCACCCTTTGGCGCATCGAGCGGACCCACAAGGTCCTCCGTCCGCTTCTGGACTTGATCAACAACCTGCCTCGCAGGCGCAAGGGTATCTGCATACTCGTCTTCATCGGGCAGCCCACCAACAAGCTTTTCCAATTTAAGGTGTGGACGGTGAAGCCGCACGTAGGCAAAGGCGATATTGGCCCCAGCAACAAGCTGGGCGCGCAGAAAGTCCTTCATCGCTTTGCCTTCGTGAAATCTTGTCAGCAGGGCAGGTATACCCTGCGGCTGCTCGTTGTGAGGGAACATCATCCAATGCACCCACGCCAACGTGGTCCTGCACGATTCTAGTAGCATGCCACATCGCCAAGCACGATCCAGCAAAACAGCAAGGACCCGGGCTTTCGGTTTATCAGACCAGAAGTACCGAAGGCCCGAGTCCGTACCAGTGATGGCCGCACCCAAGCGCTCATCTACTCAAGCGTTCTCAGCCTTCCAGTCCGGATTTACAGCTGCAACACCAAGCACGAGTAAATGAAAGACAGCCGGAGAAACGCAACTCGCAAGCACAAGTTCAGGCAAACGGACTAACATTCTAGCTGTCGATTGATCAGATCCAGTTCCCCAGTCAAGTAGCTTTCTCTTTCTGACGAAGGAGCGGGCCTAGACTTCAGCGCATCCAATTCATCTTGGGCAGTTTTCAACTCCGTCTCCAGCTTCACGATTCGAGTCTTCATCCAAGACATGACTTTCTCATAGTTTTTGCTGCGAGTAACAGGCCGAGGCCGCGCATCCACTGAAGGAGAAGGACAAGATACGCCAGCTGCCTCAGGCTGCCCAAAAGCAAAAGGCAAAATACATAAGATGCCTCCCTACACAAGTCAAGTATTGCAGCAATTTACTCGGGGGCTGAAACCCGCCAACACAGCCGAAAACATGCAGAGTGCAGGAGGCAGCCTAATATTGCTCACTAAGTAGTACGAGTTCATTACAAAAACAAAAGCAAAAGGACGACATCCATAACTACACCCTAAGACGTCGAATCAGACTTAGCCCTAGCTGCACGAGCAGCAACTTCGGCAGCGCGCCGCTCCACCGTGGATATCATCTTCTCCACCAGCCACGCTGCTTCAGCTTTCACAGGGCCCAGCGAGGCCGTCCTCCCATCGGGTTTCTTCGGAAAGTCAGCTACGACCTTCTCGAAGTCAACCGACACACCATGACCCAGCAACAGCTTGAAGGTGAGCTCCGAGCCGCATACCGTTTGGGCGCGAGTGAAGTCTGTCATGGTTGAGGACTCTGGGCCAAGCACTGCGTCCAGACCATCGACGCTGGCGGGTGGTATGCGTTGCGGTAAAATGCTCTTGTGTACCGTGGCGAGAGCACGTGTCGACTTGGCGAGTGCAGCATTCGCGTGCGCCCACATGGCATCGAAGACACTGACAGCACGCTCCAGCGGGACGCCGTCGCCCGTCGCCTCCGCAGGCAGAGCTGTGCCAACAACACCTGCACATCCATACAAGTTCAAGTACCAATTCACCCGAATTGGGAGATTATACTCCAAACATATAGCAAGGCAGTAGGAGGCCTTACCTCCCATAACATGGGCGAGAGGCAAAAGACGCTCAATCTGCAATCCCTCGGCCTGAAGGATTTCGTCCTTGGCGCCTTTCAGCTTCCGCTCAGCGTCATCGCGTTGAGCCTCGAGTTCCTTTTCCAACTCAAGCACCCGATGAGCAGCGGACTCTTGTTCACCTGCAGAATAAGCGACACTTTCAAACAGATGCAAGGCAGGAGTAATCTCAAATGCCAAACAAAAGAAAAAGCCACTCACTCCTTGACTGCTGCAGGTCAAGGCGAAGCTGATCCCTCTCCTGCTCCATTTGAATATAGGCAGTGCCCGAGTTCATGAGGCTGCGGTAGAAGGGCTGCGAAATGCAAATGGGGTGCATAATCAAATGAGCCTATGCCCAACTCTACTAGTTGCACATAGCCTCGGGGGCTACTCCCATCGGGAGCGCTGTCGCGCACCCGATATATCAAAAAAGGGCGAGATACTTACGTGATCCTAAAGAAATACAACAGTTGAAGAGGACGGCGTGTGAGTTTCCGGAGCAGAGGGAGCCGAAGCTTTCATGGCCTCTGTCTCGGCTGTCGACGTCATCACCGGAGACACCTTGGGCTGAACCAGTCGCGACTCCCGCCACTAGGAGCCGATGTATGCTCCAGGACAAGGGAAGGGGACGCGCTAGCACCACGGCCAAGACTGTATGCAAAACATTCAAATTCAAATCTACGCACAACTAAAAGCAAAAAGTACAACAGGGGAACAAGTACTTACTTTGCATCCTTGTCGCCTTCGCTACCAAAGGAGTCGGTGTCGAGAAGCCTGCCGAACTCACCCGCGCTGCCAGCGGGAGGCGCGATGTTCAGCGGGGCAATCTCCACTGGGCCCTTTGCACAAGGAGACGAGCAACCCGAGTCAGCTTCGTCTTCCAGCGCCGTTTGGGACGGCGAGCCTACTTCTTTTGCCTGATGAGGCCGATGACGCTTGGGCGGGTGCTCCTCTTCATCGTCCTGCTCCGTCTCCTCCACCTTTTCATCAGTGGAGGTAGTCGCGGAAGGAATGGAGTCATCATCATCGACCGGCTCCACCTCGGGGAACTCCGTCTCGTTACACGGTCCATCCTCGGGCAAAAAAGAAAGGCATGAAGGATTCGGGTGACCCTGCAAAGCAAGCACAAACAGTTCATGAAAGGCAAACAATATACAATTGACAACAGCAAAGCAAAAACAATTCGTACCTCGGGCAACGGGTTCTCAGCCCGATATGAAGTAACGGGGCAGTCGATGTTGCAAGTGTCCGAGGCACTGAGGCTGGTCACGGATCGCACCTTTGTCACAATCTCGTTCTTTGACAGCTCCACGTTCGTCAGTCGGGTGGAGTCAGCCGAGCCTTGGAATTCCCACATCGGGTGGTCTCGGCGTCGAAGCAGTTGCACGCGCATCCCCACGAAAGTGGCAATGAGGTGAATGCCGCCCGACTCCTTGCCCATCTTCTTCAGCAGCTCAGCAACATTTCCAAGCAAAAGGCGCCACTGCCACCCTGTCTTCGCTCGACAGCATGTGCCCCCAGGCGTTCGACTTCCTCAGCGGCTTGTTGGGCACAAAATCAGAAAGGCCATCCTGGCCGACACTGACATAGAACCACCTCTTCCGCCAGCCTTGGACGGAGTCAGCCTGCTTCAGTGCAAAATAGGTGGTCCGAAGCCACCAAGTGGGAAGGTGCCGCCGTCGCCCACATTCCTCTTTGCGTTGAAGATGGCCTTCCACAAGCCCCAGTGCGGGTGCACTCCAAGGAAGCACTCGCAGAGCACGATGAAGCACGCGATGTGCAGAACGCCATTCGGGGTCAGATCATGCATCTGAATCCCGTACGCGTATAGCAAACCACGCACAAAATTGTGCAGAGGAAAGGAAAAACCCCGATGCAGAAAATCCACAAAGCAAACACGCTCACCGGCTCGAGGTTGGGGGAATGCCTCTTTCCCGGGAGCACGCGTGGCAAGCTGGTCCGCTAGTGGCAGCAGTCCCGCATCCCGGAGATCATCCAGCTGCTGCACCTTGACGGACGACTTCACCAAGTCGCCCTTGATCTTCTTCAAAGCGTCGACGCCCGCGGCGTTAGCAACGGCGGCGCTCGCCATCGCGCTTCCTCTCTTGTTTTTCGAACCCATGGCACCGGCGACGGCGGAGCTCGCCACCTTCTTCGCGCCTGCCTTCTTCATGGCTAGCGGTCGTGAGTTGAGTGCGTGGAAGGATCTTGGCAGCAATGGCAAGAAGAATCGCGGGGAAGAAGAAGGCAGAGCACAGGAACGGAAGGGGCGAGAATAGGGGATGAAATCAATCTCCAAATCGCGGTGAAATTAATATACCACAGCGCCGCTAAATCCTAACCGTCCAAACGGCATCAGAAGCAATGGCTTACATCTAGACCTACACGTGGCGGCATCGGAGAGCAACCGTCGCCGGCCACTCCGCCCACTATGCACGGGAAAAGAGGACATCATCATCACGCACGCCGTGAAAAACGCGCCAGAACGGTCAAATCCAGTCCAATTGGCACCGTCTTTCGGTCAGCACTACATCGTGGGACCCACACGTCACGTCCCATCTGTGGCATCAAAGCACGCCACCGCTTGTCAGGTGGCGCAGTCGCCAAAAAACGTCATCTCTGAGGTCATTCGACTGATCTCAAGCCAAAAACAATCAACTCCCATCGGGATCGAGTCAAAAATTTCGTCGACTGCTACGAAAAGGGTTCAAAAGATTTGAGATTATCCTCAACTGCAAGCAATTAAGCACAATCTCGGGGGCTACTCCCACCGGGAGCGCTGTCGCGCACCCGATAGAGACACGAGTCATAGTAAAGCACACAACGAACAGTCGAAGCTTATTCGACTCAGCTGCTTAGCTAACGACATAAAGCAAACCACGATCAAAGTCTCCCCAAGATGTATCTTCGACCCTTGGAAGCCACACGCATGGTGCGTAGGTAAGACCCGCCGATCCGTCGAGTGGGCCGGGGCCCGCACATGCTGTGGTCACCCTGAGACTTTTCGTGTCTGACGGCATGAAGAAAAATCCTAGCGGACGCGTTAGGTACCCACAAAGTTATGCTGCAGGTCGACTCTGTAAGACCTCCGCGGCCTGAGTCGAACCTGACCAGCTTGTTCTAGGTTCGAGTCTGGGGACTCAAACTTGATGTAGGCTAGTAAGGTTTTTCCCAAGAGTAGTTAACTGGTCCCGATCCGTCGAGTGTACCAGGCCTACTATGCCATTATCACTAAAAACTGTCATAGAAGTAGCACAGTTATGTGCAAAGCATCAGTTGACTCATTATCGACTCCACAAATAACATCGTACTGAAACCTGCAAAAGGGTGAGTCGAAAAGTTGTCGATTGACTAGGTACACAAGCAAGATAAATGGTTCGAGACGTGCACTGACGGAAGAGTCCCTGCCCAAATCTTCGAGTCAGCCAGGCACCCGGGGGCTACTGATGTACGTATAGGGTGCCCCACTATGAGGATACCTGGTGCACGTATAAGGTCAAGACCCGCATGAAGGTCCACCAAGGAACCAAGACCGAGGCCCACGAAGGGGGCCCGAGAGGAAGGAGTACGCTCCATGTCAAGCGTAGCTTAGGTCGGTTCGAACTTACCTCACCTGTAAACCTAGTCGGTTGCGAATCCCCGAGACCCAGCCTCCTATATAAAGGCTGGGAGGGCCGCCGATCAGGGACACGCAATACCATAGCCTCCAAAACCCTAGCGAGATCGACATCTCGCCGGGACTCGATTGTAGCTCCATTGTTCACAACCATCAATAACAGACAAGCAGGAAGTAGGGTGTTACCCTTCGGGGGCCTGAACCTGGGTAAACCTCGCTTGTCAGCCGTCGACTATCACCAGCGCTACCAAGTCTCTCTCCCGATCTCAACCCTAGCTGCCTAACCATGGGATTTGCCGAGTTAACACCTCGTCACCCGTCCTCCACCGTCTGAGACGGTCGCCGACCGGATGCAATAGCAGGTCCGGTTAGGCCCAGATCAGCCCACACAGGCCCGGATCAGGCCCCACCAGTCCCGCTGCCGCGCTGCAGCGCCAAGATCGCAGTTGTCCCTCCTGCAGAAGGGCTCAGGGCATGCGCACAGGCCGGGGCCCGTAAAACCTAGATCGGGCCCACCAGGACCAGATCTGGACCGAGGAACCCTAGCCATGGCCAGCTCCCGCCTAGGCCCATCGCTGTGTTGTCCCCTTCTGCCGCCGCCGTTGATCCACCGCCGCCACGACCGACGCAAGCCCGCCCATGGCCCTTGATGGCCGGCCACCGGGAAGGAGCCGCTGCCCCGCCCGAGCACGCTCCGCCGCTGTGAAGCGCTGTCGCTGCCCGTGCGCGCAAATCCGCGTAGCCTCCATGCCGCAAACAGAGCTCGCCGCCACGCTGCTGCCCCAAACTGCGAGAGCCGCGCCCGACATAGCCGCCGCGTGCCGCGCCGCCGCTGCCGTGTCAGGGAGAAAAAGGGCCCCGCCGCCGCCGACGCTGCCCGGGCTTCGCCCAGCAGCGCCCCCCCCCCCCCCCGGCGGCGGCGAGGAGGAGGAGAAGGAGAAGAGGGAGGGAAGAGGTGGCGGCGCAGAGGAGCCCCGGTCGCCCGTGGCGGCGATGCGGGAGGCTAGGGTGTTTCTGTGTCTTCTCTATTTCCTCCTGTTCGGATGGTCATCCGCCAAAAAGATCAAAAAATTGCATGGCAGTATTGAAGACGACACATGAATGAACTAGCTGATGCTAGATCACATAGCTTAGACCAATCAAAGGGGTAGAGTGTAGGTATGCCATTGCATTTATATATGTGAAATTTAGAGAACTTGTTTATTACTTATTAAATTTGACAAAATGATAAATATTTCGTTTAAATGATGAGTTAGGGGGTTTTTCAACGATTTGATTGTGATGAATTTTGACATGGATTTTGCTATTAGGGTTTGATAAAATTTGATTAACAAGGTAATAATAATAGAAGAACAAGTCATCATGAAATTATCATCACACTAGAATTATGAATTACTTTGGAAACATTATTTCCAAATTAAAAATATTCAACAATAAATATGTAGTTCAAATTACGTGGGAAGTCAAATAGATAAAATGTACAAAAATATGAATAAAGAAACTCAAGTCTGTAGTGGATTTTGGATCAATTTTATAAAATATTAATATTAAAATATCCTCATATCCCTTAGTATTCCACATAAGAAATCCAATAAATAAATAGTATTACAAAGAATGAAAAAAGACAATACTGAATTAAATGTTGATCTCTTCTGACCTGCAAAATAAACATAAAAGACACACACAAAAAGGTTTGTCACCATAAAATTGTAGTTCCGTGTGTCACTAGATGTTATCATTGATTTTTCTAGGAATGGATTAGACAACTGGTTGGGGTACTACATGTCTACCTCTAGCTACATGCCAAGAAAATAAACGAGCTAGACAACTGGTGTTACGTGCACTCTAACGTTCAAAAAATACCGGAGCTGCCACCAAGAGGGTGATGACTCCCAAGTGCAGGAGATCAATTGTAGTACCTTTCGAATAGAAAAGGTTGTCGAACCCACGAGGAGCTGAAGGTATTGGTTATTAGAAATGATAAATAGACAATAAAAGATGCAAGTGTTTTTGGTATTTTCGATTGTATAATTGCAAGACAGTGACAATGCAGCAGGTAAATGGTAACAAGTAAAAGCTCTCAAAGAGAGAGAAAGCCCAATCCTCTATGTGTAAGAGGACAAGCTCAAGTGATGTGTAACTTATATGTGGAAAACGTTCCCGAGGGCGGCATGGATATTGCTAGGCATATAGATTTATTAAACAACACGTTGAATATCTTGTCTAGTTTTAATCTTCTTCAGACGGAGCTATTATTAGGTACAGCTAAATAAATAGACTAAACCCCTTATGATGGATCATGTGGCCAATTAAATGACAGCACAAGAATTATTAAGATATAAAATCCCACCATAGAATTACGCTCTAGGTCCCCGATACTTATACCCCGTAAAGTAACTTAATGATTCGGTCTCAGGCTTTCGTGTCCTCCCAAGTCTCCCTCACGCCATTACACTACGGTGTTCTCCTATGAGCCCATATAGGTGAAGTGTTATGCAGTCGACGTTCGCACAACACCATCATAGAATCACACAAAAAGATAAACACTAGACAAAATACCAACACATGTCATATATAAATCATTGCCAATTTATCCTATGCCCTCAGGAACATACGGGAACTACTCACAACGTGCAAACATGGTAATGATCAGTGGCATAAATGGTACAACACAATCTGAAAGTATAACTCCACCAACAAATAATGACAAGTACTCAATCACAAACATGAATAGTAGCACAAGACAAGTATCTAGGGTATAGCAACTCTCAAACTACGAGGGGAACGGAGTGGATCACGGAGATGATGATGGAGATGGTGCTGGTCTTGCTGATGGTGATGATGTAGAGGCCTCCTCCCACGCCAAGGAGGAGAGGTGATGATGATGACGGTGATTTCCCCCTTTTCCGGAGATCCGGAGCAGCAGGATCTGATCCCCCTCGGAGGGAATTGGGAGCTCCGCCACCGCCGTGACCTCGGATAGTCTCGTAAAAATTAGGGCGTTACTTTTCGGGCGAGACGGAGACCTCGTTAAAAAGCCCCAGGCGAGGAAGTGCCCGAGGCTCCATTTGGTGGGTCCCACGCGGTCAGGGAATCTGGCCGCGAGGGCCCACCTATTTTGGGCCTCGTGGCCTTCCTTGCTTGCTTCTTCTTCCCTCTGGTGTTCTCCCGAAGAAAAACCAGCTGTGCAATTTTCCTTTTATTAATTGGGCCTTCGTAGCTCCTGAAACAATAAAAACACAAAAAAGGAGGTTTTCTGCCTCCCAGAAATTAAATACTAAAAATAGGGACTTTGTAGGAAAGTCCCTAAATCATCTAAAACATGTAAAAACAATGATATAATAATGCAAATAGCATCCTAATATGGTGGTATAAGTGGTATAGATGATGATATAAAATGCACGTATCAACTCCCCCAAGCTTAAACCCTTACTTGTCCTCAAGTAAGTAAGGACATAGATCATTACATGCATCAATGGACTTATGGTTGATAAATAAATACGAGCATTGTATCATCATCATATTCAATTGCAATGTAAGATTAATGAATTAAAACTCATACACATAAGGGCAGCATAAGTAGAAGCTCTAGCAATCACCCCTTACACTTTGAAAGCAAATAACCATTGTATGTTGGACAATTGAATCACACTATTTTTAACATGCTTTTGCTCTTATGGCTAGCATAATAATGTTTAATACTTTACTGAAGTTTAAAGACAAGATAAACTCTCATTGGATAACAAGTTAAAGAAGACAAATGAAAAGACAGATATAAAATTATTTGCACCCTTGCTTCACTAGTAACTAGTGCAAACTTTAGTCATGGATGTTTCAATCAAGTTCTTATGCTCAAACAACCTTTATCTCACACTTTCCATGGCTAACCGAATCCTCGGGTGCCTTCCTTTCATACACTTTACAAGAGCATAAGTATTGACACTTCCATGATCATTAATTTGCTCAAAAGATACTAGATTCTAACAAGAGTGTTTCATATCCTTTTGATTAACTATTCCCAACTTCTTATGCTACAAGACTATATCTCAACCTTAAACTTATTAATTCTCAAGTCATAATGACTCACTCTTTTCTTATTTATATTGAGCTAGATTCTACAATTGTTCAACATACTCAAGTTAATTAAATTCAAGCCAAGATCTGACTGAAACCTCTAAAATAAACCACGCTCATTGATGACCCACAAGTATAGGGGGTGTATCGTAGTACTTTCGATAAATAAGAGTGTCGAACCCAACGAGGAGCAGAAGGTGTTGACAAGCGGTTTTGATGAAGGATTCACTGTAAATGCTCAGAGACAAGTTTTTAGGAGTTTTTGATATGACAGATAAATAAAGTACAAGTAAATAAAATGCAGTAATAATAGTTGCAGCGAGTGGCCCAATCCTTTCTACAGCAAAGGACAAGCCGGTTGTTGTACTTATAATGACCAAACGTTCTTGAGGACACACGGGAATATTGTCAAGTGCTTTCGCTTCATATAGTTGATTAATCTTCATTGTTTTGATAAGTGTTGTGTGGGTGAACCTATGCTAATGCACCGCCCTTCCTAGGACTAATACATACTTGTGATTATACCCCTTGCAAGCATCCGCAAATACAAGAAAGTAATTAAGTTAAACTAACCACAGCCTTAAACTTTGAGATCCTGCTATCCCTCATGCATCGATATACCAACGGGTGTTCAGGTTTCTGTCACTCCGGCAACCCCACAATTGGCAAACGAATACACAATGCATTCCCCTAGGCCCATAAAGGTGAAGTATCATGTAGTCGACGTTCACATGACACCACTAGAAGAATAACACCACAACTTAAGCATCAAACCATTAAATATTACTCAACATAGTTCACTACTAACATCAAGACTTCTCCCATGTCCTCAAGAACTAAACGAACTACTCACAAGACATCATACGGAACATGATCAGAGGTGATATGATGATGAATAACAATCTGAACATAAACCTTAGTCCAATGGTTTCACCCAATAGCATCAATAACAAGAGTAATCAACACCGGGAGAGTTTCCCCTATGAAATAGACAAGATTCAGCCCTAGATGTTATAGCGGAGACGGGGTGCAGCGGCGGTGATGATGGTGTTGGCGGTGGAGATGATGATGATGATGATCCCGATGAAGTCCAGCTCGATGACGGTGATGATGGCGACGATTTCCCCCTCCGGGAGGGAATTTCCCCCGGCAGATTTCTTCCTGCAGGGGAGCTTTTCGCTCTCTGGTGTTTTCCGCCTCGTGGAGGCGGCGGAATATTTCGATGGCCGTCCTCTGTGTGTTAGGGTTCCGAGGGGGTCAAGTACGCGAAGGGGGAACGGCTGAGGTGGGCCAGGGCCCCCAAACCACCTGTCGGCGCGGCAGGGGGCCCCACCGCGCCAAGGGTGAGGAGGGCCCACCATGGCCCATCTCAGCTCCCCTTTTGGCCTCCTCCATCTTCTGGTAAAATAGGAACTTCCATATGTCTCCTTCGATTTATTGATCTTCAGAAATAGTGCATCTCGACGGTGCTTTTTCCAGCAGAATCCTGACTCCGGTGTCCAATTCTCCATTATTCATCAAACATGCAAAATAGGTAAAATAACATAAGTAACACTTCTAAATATGAAATATATCGATGAATAGCAGTAAATTATGATATAAAATAGTGATGCAAAATGGACGTATCAACCCCCCCAAGCTTAGACCTCGCTTGTCCCCAAGCGAAAACTGAGCTCAGTAAACATGACCACAAGTTTATGGAGCAAAGTGTCGATAAATAAAATACGGACAAGAAGCATCACATTCATTGATACACAAGTCATTCTAGACAGCAACTTCCCTTCATATAATCTAACTTGAAATAAGTAAAGGGAACCACGATGAAGTGCATAAAGAGAACCATGATTGGTGAAGGCAAACTTAAACTCTTGGTCAGAGAACAATTAACAGATCATACTTATCTTTCGAGAAGAGTCTTTATATCAGAGCTTATATAGCAGAACTTACATGCCTTAATCATAACAGTCTCCTTACAGTCATTGATAACTTTCAAAGTTATATTCATTCGGATAAAAGCTATTGTGCGAAACAAGGAAATGAGAGATATGATTAGAAGTATCAACACATATAACTAATTGGATCTCAACAACTCAAATGCTTGCTTGAGATAGAGAGGAATGGGTTTACTGACTCAACAATAATGTAAAAGATAGGCCCTTCGCAGAGGGAAGCAGGGATTAAATCATGTGCTAGAGCTTTTAAGTTTTGCAAAGCATATAGAGAGTATGAAAATAGTTGTTTGAGCTATGTATGTCGTTGTCAACGAATCGTAGTAAAGTGAACACTAACCCCTTGTCAACCAGACTTTCAAGAGCGGCTCCCATGAAGGACGTTATCTCTACCAGCAAGGTAGATCATCCCTCTTCTCTTTTGTTTACACATGTATTTTAGTTTCTTTATAGTTGACACTCCTCCCAACCTTTTGCTTACACAAGCCATGGCTAACCGAATCCTCGGGTGCCTTCCAACATTCACATACCATGGAGGAGTGTCTATTTGCAAATTAAGTTGCTTACTGATAAATCAGGGCAAAACATGTGAAGAGAATTATTAATGAAAGTTGTAGTTAATTGGGACTGGGCACCCCATTTGCCAGCTCTTTTTGCAAATTGTTGGATAAGCGGTGTATATGCCACTAGTCCATTGGTGAAAGTCTGTTTGACAAAAGTGCTAGAGAAACTCTACAGAACCCTCATGAGCTAATAAACAGTGACACAAAACTAGGAGTAATAAGTTTTGAATAATTTAAAGGTAGCACATGAAGTATTTACTTGGAATGGCGCAAAATACCATATAGTAGGAAGTTATGGTGGACTCGAATGGCAATGGTTTGGCTCAAGGTTTGGATGTATGAGAAGCATTCCCTCTCGATACAGGTCTTTGGCTAGCAAGGTTATGTAGCAAGCATAAGAGTTGAGGGATACAAACAATTATACAAGTGATAAGAATAATCATGCAATCTTCCTTAGAAGCACAAATAGTTTAACTTAAGAATACTAAGCTTATGAGCTACAAAGAAAGAAAGATCATGGAATAATATATTTGCATGCACTCCCTCTCTCTACTTAAGTCTCAAAGTATTGTCTACTACTGACCAATGCTAAGTTTGCCAAAACCAAAAAGATTAACTTGGTGCTCTAAAAAGTGATCCCTATACTAACAACAAGGTTATCAATATGAAAGAGAATTGCAAGCTAAAATAAAGTATGCAGAAAGTAAATGATAAAACTTCTCATTAATATTTCATAACGGCAACTCACACCAAGGGATACATAGATAACCAACTAAAAGAGAGATACTTCCACATTGCAAACCATCATATAAGATAACTTCCCTACTCACGATATGACTTTATGGAAAAGTAAAAGGTAAAGATAATGATGTGATACCGCGGCACTCCCCCAAGCTTGGAACAAACCAAGGGGATGCCAATACTTATGATGAATTACTCCTTCGGTGGTGGTGGCGGTATGACTTGGATTGGAGTAAGAAACCGTTCCAGCATTCGGCGGAGTCTGATATTCTCTTCCTGGAGTATTTCCACCTCCCTCCGCAGGGCTCGGTATTGATCACAGAACTCATCTGTAACTCGAAGTACTTCCGTCACTGCCGGAAAAGAGCTGTAGTCCGGAATAGGTGGTATTGCTCCCTGCAGGTTATGAGAAAAAGCACGTTGAGCGTTAACCGATCCCACAAAGGTGGGCTTCCTGACTGCAGGCTGTTCTCCCTTTGTTGACGGCATCCCCTTTACTTCCTTCATGCGCTTTCATCTTTGCTCTTGACTTCCTCCTTCAGCTTGGGGTCTTGAGTCTCGTCTTCCAAAGGCTCCTTGCCCTTGTTGTTGTTGTTGGAGACCATGGCGCTTCTAAATCTGAAAACAATATCTGGACAGAAACAGCTCGAAACGAAACACGATGAAAAGGCGAGATACGAACCTCGGGGGTTCGGGTGAGTTATATAGCAAAAAGTTTTACAACATAAGGAAGGTACAGGAGGAAACCTGATCGGAGACGAGCTCCGGGGTGCTCAAACCACCAGGCGGCGCGGCTGGGGGCCCACCGCGCCGACCTATGGTTTGGGCACCACGGGTGCCGTCTCCCATCCGGTTCGGTCTCTTATTTTTCCATATTTAATAAAAACGACGAAAATATCTTCTAGAAAGTTATTCGCGAAACTTTTCTTACCGAAACTGTTACCTATTCGAATCGAATTCTGCAGTCCCAGAAAAATGTTCTTCAATGAAAGTTTCCGGAGTCACCACTTTAATTGTATCAACCTCTTCATTAATAGAATCTCCAGAAATATAATGCTTGAGTCTTTGACCATTTACCACTTGTGTAGAGTTATCTTTCAATGAAGCAATTTTTATTGCACCTGAACGATACACCTCCACAATAACAAATGGTCCTTCCCATTTTGAGAGTAACTTTCCTGCAAAAAATCTGAGACGAGACCTATACAATAGAACTTTCTCACCAACATTAAATTCTCTTTTAAGAATTCTCCTATCATGCCATCTCTTAACTTTTTCTTTAAAGAGTCTAGCATTTTCATAAGCCTCACTTCTCCATTCATCTAAAGAACTTAAATGCAACAACCTTTTCTCACCGGCAAGTTTAAAATCTCTATTAAGTTCTCTCACTGCCCAATAAGCTTTGTGTTCTAATTCTAAAGGCAAGTGACAAGCTTTACCATAAACCATTTTATAAGGAGACATGCCCATGGGGTTCTTATAAGCAGTTCTATAAGCCCATAAAGCATCATTTAACTTACTAGCCCAATTTTTTCTAGATTTATTAACAGTCTTTTGCAAGATAGATTTAATCTCCCTATTTGACAATTCTACTTGTCCACTAGTTTGAGGATGATAGGCTGAAGCAATTCTATGATTAACACCATATTTAGCAAGAGTCTTTCTAAAACCACCATGGATAAAATGAGAACCTCCATCAGTCATAAGATATCTAGGTACACCAAACCTAGGAAAAATGACATCTTGAAGCATTTTTAAAGAGGTCTCACCATCAGCACTTTTAGTAGGTATAGCTTCTACCCATTTAGTGACATAATCAACAGCAACAAGTATATGAGTATTACCTTGTGAAGAAGGAAAAGGACCCATGAAGTCGAATCCCCAACAATCAAATGGTTCAATAACAAGAGAATAACTCATAGGCATTTCATTGCGTCTAGAGATATTACCAACCCTTTGACATTCATCACAAGATAAAATAAACTTTCTTGCATCCTTAAAGAGGGTAGGCCAATAAAAACCTGATTGTAGAACTTTCTGCGCAGTTCTATCTCCAGCGTGATGCCCTCCATAAGCACTTCCATGGCATTTCCTCAGTATTTCCTGTTGTTCATATTCAGGAACACATCTTCGCATAATACCATCGACTCCTTCTTTATATAAGTGTGGGTCATCCCAAAAGTAATGCCGCAAGTCATAAAAGAATTTCCTTCTTTGCTGAGCTGAAAAGGTTGGAGGCAAGTACTTGGAAACAATAAAGTTAGCATAATCAGCATACCAAGGACTATCTCGCGAACTTACACTTATTGCAGCCAATTGTTCATTTGGAAAGCTATCATTAACAGGAATAGGATCATAAGGAATGCTTTCCAATCTAGACAAATTATCAGCAACAGGATTTTCAGCACCTTTTCTATCTATGATATGCAAATCAAATTCTTGCAAAAGAAGTACCCATCTAATAAGCCTTGGCTTAGCATCTTTCTTTTCCATAAGGTATCTAATTGCAGCATGATCAGTATGAATAGTGACTTTCGAATCAACTATGTAGGGTCGAAATTTGTCACAAGCAAAAACTACAGCTAGAAATTCTTTTTCAGTAGTGGCATAATTCTTTTGAGCAGAATCAAGAGTTTTACTAGCATAATGAATAACATTTAACTTTTTATCTACTCGCTGCCCAAGAACAGCGCCTACAGCATAATCACTAGCATCACACATAATTTCAAAAGGTAAATTCCAATCAGGTGGTTCAACTACAGGAGCGGTGATTAAAGCCTTTTTCAAAGTTTCAAAAGCTTCCTTACAATCATCATCAAAAACAAAGGGTACATCTTTTTGAAGAAGATTAGTAAGAGGCTTGGAAATTTTAGAGAAATCTTTAATAAACCTCCTATAAAAACCAGCATGACCAAGAATACTACGAATACCTTTAACATCTTTGGGACAAGGCATCTTTTCAATTGCCTCCACTTTAGCTCGATCAACTTCAATACCTCTTTCAGAAATTTTGTGTCCAAGAACAATTCCTTCATTAACCATAAAGTGGCATTTCTCCCAATTAAGAACAAGGCTAGTTTCTTCACATCTCTGCAAAACTTTGTCAAGGTTGTGCAAACAATTATCAAAGGAAGTTCCATAGACGGAGAAATCGTCCATGAAGACTTCCACAATTTCCTCACAAAAGCCATGAAAAATAGCAGACATGCATCTTTGAAAAGTAGCAGGAGCATTACATAAACCAAAAGGCATACGTCTATAAGCATAAGTTCCATAAGGACAAGTAAAAGTAGTTTTCTCTTGATCTTGCGCTCTCACAGCAATTTGAGAAAACCCAGAATACCCATCAAGGAAACAAAAGTGAGTTTTCTTGGACAACCTCTCAAGCATTTGATCAATAAAAGGCAAAGGATAATGATCTTTCTTAGTTACTTTGTTAACCTTTCTAAAATCAATGCACATCCTATAACCAACTACTACTCTTTGAGGAATTAGTTCATCATTTTCATTAGGAACAACGGTAATTCCTCCTTTCTTAGGAACACAATGCACAGGACTTACCCATCTACTATCAGCAATAGGATAAATAATACCAGCTTCAAGAAGTTTTAATACCTCATTTCTTACCACTTCTTTCATCTTGGGTATTAAACGACGCTGATGCTCAACAACAGGCTTTGCATCAGGTTCCATGTTGATGGCGTGCTGACATATAGTAGGAGAAATTCCCTTCAGGTCATCAAGAGTATATCCCATAGCTCCGCGGTGTTTCCTCAACACTCCCAATAACCTTTCCTCCTCTGTACCTGAAAGTTTAGAGCTGATAATAACAGGATATATTTTCTTATCATCAATATAAGCATATTTAAGATTATCAGGCAGAGGTTTCAAATCAAAAACAGGATCCTCCTTGGGTGGCATTGTGGTACCCAAATCTTCCACAGGTAAATTGTGTTTGAGCATAGGTTGACGAAGGAATACTTCATCAAGCTCATTCCTTTCTTCCCTGAAGTTCTCACTTTCATGATTCTCCATATGTTGCTGCAAAGCATTGTTAGGAGCAAGAACAATAGATGCAAGTTGAGCAATTTCAAAATCCTCACTAGGCAATTCAGTTTCATAAGGTGCTTTAGCAAATTTAGAGAAATTGAATTCATAAGATTCACCAGCAAATTTAGTAAAGATTTTCTCTTTCTTACAATCTATAACAGCACCACAAGTATTCAGAAAAGGTCTACCAAAAATAATAGGACAACTATCATTGGCAGCCGACCCAAGTACAAGAAAATCAGCAGGGTATTTAGTCTTACCACAAAGGACTTCGACATCTCTAATGATACCAATTGGAGAGATAGTTTCCCTATTAGCAAGCTGAATAACCACATCAATCTCTTCAAGTTTACAAGGAGCAATTTCGTGCATAATTTCCCTGTAAAGCTCATAAGGAATAGCACTAGAACTTGCACCAATATCACATAAACCATAATAGCAATGATCACCTATCCCAACAGAAAGCACAGGAACACTAGACTTCCTAGAACTTTTAGGATGTGAGACAATATTAGAAGCATCCTCACAAAAGATAATGTGTCTATCTTCTAAATTTTCAGTGACAAGATCTTTAACCAATGCTACAACAGGTTCAACAGTTATTTGCTCATCAGGTTTGGTAGTTTTCTTATTACTTTTACTAACAACACCAGTTATGATAGTATGTTCCTTAATCTTATTAGGAAAAGGAACTTTTTCAATATAAGGTTCTGGAATAATGCGATCAGCAACATTAACCTCAACACCTTTAGATATATGAGAAACAGATTCATCTTTATATGGTTCATGATAATTTTTAAAACCCTCCTTCGGCAAACCGAAATAGGAAGCAAAGGCTTTATAAAAGTTTGCAACAATTTGAGAGTCAAGACCATAAGTAGTGCTAATTTTGCGATAATCATCAGTATCCATAAAATTTTTAACACACTCAAAGTCATAGCTTATACCTGACTCCCTACCTTTGTCATTCTCCCATCCTTCAGTGTTCTCCTGAATCCGATCAAGAAGGTCCCACTTAAACTCTTCTTTATTACGAGTGAACGATCCAGCACAAGTGGTATCCAATAGAGTTTTATCTTGAAAGGAGAGTCTTGCATAAAAGTTATCAATAACAATATTACCAGGAAGCTCATGAATGGGACATTTGAGCATTAATGCCTTCAATCTCCCCCACGCTTGAGCGATACTCTCTCCATCATAGGGCCAGAAGTTATATATGAGGTTCCGATCCTTATGAATCTCACTTGGAGGATAGAATTTGGAGTAAAAGAGAGGTACAATTTCCTCCCATCCAAGAGAATACCCATTCTTCAGCAGTTTATACCAATGTGCAGCTTTACCAGACAGTGATAGAGAGAATAATTTCTTCTTAACTTCTCCCATCGAGATACCTGCACACTTAAATAACTCGCACAATTCATGCAGAAATAACAAATGATCTCCAGGATGGACAGTTCCATCTCCTGCATAGCGGTTATTTGTGACACGTTCAACAATTTTCATAGGAATTTTGAACGGTATTACCTGCTCATCTGCGCCTCCTCTACTACCTTAGCAGTGGTAGTTGTTTTCCCAAATAGGAATTCAAGAGAAGACCCCTCCATAATGAGATATAGCAGCAGGCAAAAATAAAAACAGCACGTACAATAAATGTTTCCCTTACCAATTCCACTTACCAATAGCGCTACACTCCCCGGCAACGGCGCCAGAAAATAGTCTTGATAACCCACAAGTATAGGGGGTGTATCGTAGTACTTTCGATAAATAAGAGTGTCGAACCCAACGAGGAGCAGAAGGTGTTGACAAGCGGTTTTGATGAAGGATTCACTGTAAATGCTCACAGACAAGTTTTTAGGAGTTTTTGATATGACAGATAAATAAAGTACAAGTAAATAAAATGCAGTAATAATAGTTGCAGCGAGTGGCCCAATCCTTTCTACAGCAAAGGACAAGCCGGTTGTTGTACTTATAATGACCAAACGTTCTTGAGGACACACGGGAATATTGTCAAGTGCTTTCGCTTCATATAGTTGATTAATCTTCATTGTTTTGATAAGTGTTGTGTGGGTGAACCTATGCTAATGCACCGCCCTTCCTAGGACTAATACATACTTGTGATTATACCCCTTGCAAGCATCCGCAAATACAAGAAAGTAATTAAGTTAAACTAACCACAGCCTTAAACTTTGAGATCCTGCTATCCCTCATGCATCGATATACCAACGGGTGTTCAGGTTTCTGTCACTCCGGCAACCCCACAATTGGCAAACGAATACACAATGCATTCCCCTAGGCCCATAAAGGTGAAGTATCATGTAGTCGACGTTCACATGACACCACTAGAAGAATAACACCACAACTTAAGCATCAAACCATTAAATATTACTCAACATAGTTCACTACTAACATCAAGACTTCTCCCATGTCCTCAAGAACTAAACGAACTACTCACAAGACATCATACGGAACATGATCAGAGGTGATATGATGATGAATAACAATCTGAACATAAACCTTAGTCCAATGGTTTCACCCAATAGCATCAATAACAAGAGTAATCAACACCGGGAGAGTTTCCCCTATGAAATAGACAAGATTCAGCCCTAGATGTTATAGCGGAGACGGGGTGCAGCGGCGGTGATGATGGTGTTGGCGGTGGAGATGATGATGATGATGATCCCGATGAAGTCCAGCTCGATGACGGTGATGATGGCGACGATTTCCCCCTCCGGGAGGGAATTTCCCCCGGCAGATTTCTTCCTGCAGGGGAGCTTTTCGCTCTCTGGTGTTTTCCGCCTCGTGGAGGCGGCGGAATATTTCGATGGCCTCCTCTGTGTGTTAGGGTTCGAGGGGGTCAAGTACGCGAAGGGGGAACGGCTGAGGTGGGCCAGGGCCCCCAAACCACCTGTCGGCGCGGCAGGGGGCCCCACCGCGCCAAGGGGTGAGGAGGGCCCACCATGGCCCATCTCAGCTCCCCCTTTTGGCCTCCTCCATCTTCTGGTAAAATAGGAACTTCCATATGTCTCCTTCGATTTATTGATCTTCAGAAATAGTGCATCTCGACGGTGCTTTTTCCAGCAGAATCCTGACTCCGGTGTCCAATTCTCCATTATTCATCAAACATGCAAAATAGGTAAAATAACATAAGTAACACTTCTAAATATGAAATATATCGATGAATAGCAGTAAATTATGATATAAAATAGTGATGCAAAATGGACGTATCACTCATTTGCATGAGTGTTACCCATAAATCTCCAAACAAGAGAATCATGGATGACACCATACTTTAATATTCATTGATAAACCATAAGATAGGGATACACGATAATGCTCCATGAGCTCACACAAGCCTAAAAGAGATTGATAACTAAATGATAAAAGCAAAACACACCATGACTAGATAGATATGATAAACTAGTAAAGATAAAAACTAAGTGGAACTCCCCCAAGCTTGACGTTCTGCCAGTGCTTTCTCTGCTGCAGCCTCTTCTTTCTCATATTCTTCCTCCCATTCAACCCTCTTCCATGGGAAAGGCCTCCCATTGTAGAAGGAGTTAGGTGGATCATTATACCTGAGGGTAGCAGCTGCTGCAATCTTCTTGAAGCGCTCTTCATACTCACAGTTTTGATTTTCCACATCCCACAGTAGAGCTTGATGCTTGTCCAACTCAGATGTGACATGTAGATACCTCTTCTCCAAGTCCTCCAGCCTCTCCTTGTACTCTTCAACCTTCTTCTCCAGCTCCAGGTTCATGAAGTGATGAGCATCAAGGCTGCGTTCAACAACAGTATTATACCTGAAGATCTTCTGTTCCAGGTCCTCCAGCCTCTCCTCCACCGTGCCAATGATCTTGGGAGCCTTCACCTCCTCTATGAGCATCGCGCCCTCCTTGAAGGACAAGGTCTTCATTGGTGCCATCACGGAGTTGAGGTAGCGGTTCACAACACCTCCCTTGGGGAAGCTCTCCCCCTCATGATCGGATCCGGAGCTAGACATGGCTAAAACCTGACAGACAGAAACAGCAAAAGCAAAGAACGCTCGAAAGCTCTCGGTACGAGATTAGATTGACGAAACGGGGTATATATTGACGGTTTTTAGGGCAAGACGAAGAGTCGGAGTCAAAAACGGGACGAATCGGGACTCCGAGGGGCAAAAGGAGTGGGCCCACACGGTCAGGGAATCTGGCCGCGTGGGACCCCCTCTTTTCCTTCTCGAAGCTCCGTCACGTCCAGTTTTCTTGTCCCACACGTTAATTTCCATAAAAAATGATGTCCGTAAAATATTACGCAATTCCGAGAAACTTTCCAGAGTAAAAGTTACCTTTTATTGATTTTGGATTTCTGAAACTGCAAACTTCTTTGCAATTACCTCCTCCGGTGTCTGTAAAATGAATTCCTCCACCTTTCCAATGAAGCTTTTTCCTGCAATATAATGTTTAAGGCGTTGTCCATTAACCACATGAGGTTTACCTTTCATATCACCATGAAGACGGATAGCTCCTGAACGGTATACTTCCTGTATCACTAATGGTCCCTGCCACTTTGAAGCTAACTTACCTGCAGAAAACTTGAAACGAGAGTTGTATAATAGCACTTGATCACCTACTTTGAATTCTTTCTTTTTAATTTTCTTGTCATGCCAAATCTTAACTTTTTCTTTAAACATCCTGGCACTTTCATAAGCTTCATTTCTCCATTCATCTAGTAGGTTTAAATCAAGAATTCTCTTCTCTCCAGCAGTTTTAAAATCAAAGTTCAATTGTTTAATAGCCCATCTAGCTTTATGTTCTAATTCAACAGGTAAATGACAAGCTTTTCCATAAACCATTTTATAAGGAGACATTCCCATAGGATTTTTAAAAGCAGTTCTATAAGCCCATAATGCATCGTTAATTTTAAGTGGCCAATCAGACCTAGACTTATTCACTGTCTTTTCCAAAATGAGTTTAATTTCCCTATTACTTAATTCAACTTGTCCACTAGTTTGGGGATGATAAGGTGATGCAATTCTATGGTTAACATCATATTTTGCCAAAGTTTTCCTAAGAATACCATGTAAGAAATGAGAACCACCATCAGTAATTAAAAACCTAGGAACACCAAACCTGGGGAAAATGATGTCCTGAAGCATCTTCATTGCCGTGGCATGATCTGCACTTTTGGTTGGAATTGCTTCCACCCACTTTGTAACATAATCCACTGCAACCAAAATATGAGTATGCTTTGTCTTTGATTCGGGGAAAGGTCCCATAAAGTCAAAACCCCACACATCAAATGGTTCAAGTGGTAAGGAATAGTTCATAGGCATTTCATTTCTCCTACCAATATTTCCTACTCTTTGACATTTATCACAAGATTTAACATATTCAGCACAATCCTTAAATAAAGTAGGCCAATAAAAACCAGACTGTAATACCTTTGCACCTGTACGATCTCCTGCATGATGTCCTCCATAGGGACTGTCATGACAATCTCTTATAATAGCCTGTTGTTCATACTCAGGTACACAACGTCTAATAATACCATCCACACTCTTCTTATAAAGAAAAGGATCATCCCAGAAATAATGTCTAAGATCATAAAAGAATTTCTTTCTTTGTTGAGTAGTGAAGTGTGGAGGTAAAACTTTACCAACAATAAAATTTGCATAATTGGCAAACCATGGAGATGCAACTTTAGCACTAGAAACATTAACAATTGCAAGTTGTTCATTAACAAAGCTATCATTAATAGGAATAGGATCATCAGGTATATTTTCCATTCTAGAAAGATGATCAGCTACTTGATTATCTTCCCCTTTCCTATCAACAATGTGTAAATCAAATTCTTGCAATAGAAGTACCCATCTTATTAATCTAGGCTTAGCATCTTTCTTATGCATTAAGTATTTAATGGCAGAATGATCAGTATGCAATGTGACTTTCGAATCAGTAATATAAGGTCTAAACTTGTCACAAGCAAATAGCACTGCTAAAAATTCTTTTTCAGTTGTGGCATAATTCCTTTGAGCAGCATCAAGTGTTCTACTAGCATAATAAATGACATTCAGTTTCTTATCAACACGTTGGCCCAAAACAGCCCCAACTGCATAATCACTAGCATCACACATAATTTCAAAAGGCAATTTCCAATCAGGAGGTTGAATAATAGGAGCACTTATTAAAGCATTCTTCAAAATATTAAAGGACTCAATGCAATCATCATTAAAAGAGAAAGGAACATCCTTTTGCAAAAGATTGGTTAGGGGTTTTGATATTTTGGAGAAATCTTTAATAAACCTACGGTAAAAACCTGCATGCCCAAGAAAACTTCTTATACCTTTGAGATCCCTTGGGTATGGAGCTTTTCAATAGCTTCTATCTTTGCTGGGTCAACTTCTATTCCTTTCCAGAAATCTTATGCCCAAGAACAATACCTTCAGTAACCATGAAGTGACACTTCTCCCAGTTTAAAACTAAGTGTTGGTCTTCACAACGCTGCAAAACTTTGTTAAGGTTGAACAAGCAATTATCGAAGGAAGTACCATACACAGAAAAATCATCCATAAAGACTTCCATTATCTTTTCAATATAATCAGCAAATATAGCATTCATGCATCTTTGAAAAGTAGCAGGAGCATTGCACAAACCGAATGGCATTCTCCTATAAGCAAATGTACCAAATGGACATGTAAAAGTGGTTTTCTCTTGATCATCTTTATGAACAGGAATTTGGGAGAAACCTGAATAACCATCTAAATAGCAAAAGTGAGAGTGTTTAGATAACCTTTCTAACATTTGATCAATAAATGGCAATGGGTAATGATCTTTACGAGTTGCTTTGTTTAACTTCCTGAAATCAATACACATTCTATAACCAACAACAGTGCGTTGAGCTACAAGTTCATCCTCATCATTTGGAACAACGTCATTCCACCCTTTTTAGGCACACAATGAACAGGACTAACCCACTTACTATCAGCTATGGGATAAATGATACCAGCTTCAATAAGTCTTATTACCTCTTTCTTACCACTTCTTCATTTTTGGATGGAGACGGCGTTGATAATCAACAACAGGTTTTGCATCTCCTCCAAATTAATTTTATGCATACATAGAGCTGGGCTTATACCTTTAAGATCATCAAGAGAATACCAATGGCTGGTCGGTGAGCTTTAAGCACATCAAGTAATTTCTCTTCTCTTCAGCTGAAAGGTTAGCACTAATAATGACAGGATATATGCTCTTCTCATCTATATGCATATTTAAGATTTTAGGCAAAGGTTTTAATTCAAACTAGGATCCCCTTTAGGTGGTGGTACACTCCTAAATTATCAGGTGGGATATGCAATTGTAATTGTGGTGGCTGTTGTGAAAGTATTTGTTCTAAAGCATCTTTTTCTTCTTCATTAAATGGTTCATCTTGATTAAGCATGTATCTTTCCACCACGTCTGTTGAAGCTACAGCTACATGAGCAAGAGTTTCAATTACATCTTCGAAAATGGCTCTTTCTTTGAATGCTTATCAGAAAATTTAGAAAAGTTGAATGCAAGTTTTTCTCCAGCACAATTAATAAACACTTTCTCTTTAAGCAAATCAATTTCAGCACCAACAGTATGTAAGAATGGTCTACCGAAAATGATAGGACAAAATGAATCTTGAGGGCAACCAAGCACAATAAAATCAGCAGGATATTTAATTTTACCTACCAATACTTCAACATCTCTAACAATTCCAAGTGGATTAATATAATCTTTATTAGCAAGTTGAATTGTCATACCTGTCTCTTCCATACTGATAGGATCAATATCAGGCTTGATTTCAAGATACAGAGAATATGGAATGACACTAATGCTTGCTCCAATATCACATAAGCCATGATAACTAGAAGTCCCAATAGTGCATGATATAACAGGCTTACCAACCTTGGCCGAATTGCCTTTAACAACTTTAGTAGCATCTTCACATAGATAAACATCAACAGGATCTTCTTCATTTAATTGTTTGATAATAGAGATTTGACTGTTGACTTCCATCTGTTCATAAGGCTGAGATCTTCTTCTTTTACTCTTGTTAGAAACAGCAATAAGTAAATTTTCCTTGACTTGGTTTGGATATGGTGGTGCCTCAACATACTCCTCAATTGTCAAGGATGACACTGGTTCTACCTGTTTAATAACTTTGGGTACAACAATAGATTGTTTAACAGGTTCAACATAAGCTTCAAACCCAGTTTTAGGAATACCAATATGATTAGCAAAAGATTTAGCTACCTCAATTATAACATAAGGATCAAGATTAAAAGTATCACTCAGATTTTTAAACAAGGTAGAAGTAGAGAAATTCTCTACACATGAATACTCATAGTCCAGATAGGGCTCATTACCTTTATCAAGATCCCAATGACCAGTATTCTCAGAAATAGTCTCCAATAAATTCCATGCTTCTTCTTCAGTATTATTTGTAAAGCTTCCACTAGATGAATTATCCAGAAATTCCTTTTGTTGCCTTGGTAGCCTCACATAAAAGTTTATCAGAATAATTTTCCTTGTAAGATCATGACAAGGATTCTTGCGGAGGAGTTCCTTTAACCTCCCCCAAGCTTGAGTAATACTTTCTCCCAGATGTGGCCAGAAATTAAATATATAGCAGCGGTTCTCATAAGCTTCTCTAGGAGTAAAATACTTAAGAAAGAAAACCTTCCTCAAAATACTCCAGTCCATAGTGACTTCTTCATCTAAAGACCTGAACCAAATACGAGCATTACCAGATAAAGACAGATATAACAGCTTCCTTTTTACCTGATCTTCAGAAATACCAGGAAGTCTAAATAAACCACATATAGCCTCAATTGTTTCCATGTGTTCACGTGCAGATTTAGTTCCATCTCCTGTAAATGGATTTTTCATAACTCTTTTAACATGACCAACGGGAATTTTATATCCCACTTTAGGTATCTCAGGCACAGTAGTTTCAACAGTTTTAGGAGCATAAGCACTTTCATATAGAGCAAGATGTAGCGAGGCACGATTCATAAATGCCATAGTAGCAATGAGATAAAACAGTAAATAAAATTCACCTTTCAAGTTTCCTTACCAAACTTCTTACCAATAGCGCTACGCTCCCCGGCAACGGCGCCAGAAAAGTATCTTGATGACTCCCAAGTGCAGGAGATCAATTGTAGTACCTTTCGAATAGAAAAGGTTGTCGAACCCACGAGGAGCTGAAGGTATTGGTTATTAGAAATGATAAATAGACAATAAAAGATGCAAGTGTTTTTGGTATTTTCGATTGTATAATTGCAAGACAGTGACAATGCAGCAGGTAAATGGTAACAAGTAAAAGCTCTCAAAGAGAGAGAAAGCCCAATCCTCTATGTGTAAGAGGACAAGCTCAAGTGATGTGTAACTTATATGTGGAAAACGTTCCCGAGGGCGGCATGGATATTGCTAGGCATATAGATTTATTAAACAACACGTTGAATATCTTGTCTAGTTTTAATCTTCTTCGGACGGAGCTATTATTAGGTACAGCTAAATAAATAGACTAAACCCCTTATGATGGATCATGTGGCCAATTAAATGACAGCACAAGAATTATTAAGATATAAAATCCCACCATAGCATTACGCTCTAGGTCCCCGATACTAATACCCCGTAAAGTAACTTAATGATTCGGTCTCAGGCTTTCGTGTCCTCCCAAGTCTCCCTCACGCCATTACACTACGGTGTTCTCCTATGAGCCCATATAGGTGAAGTGTTGTGCAGTCGACGTTCGCACAACACCATCATAGAATCACACAAAAAGATAAACACTAGACAAAATACCAACACATGTCATATATAAATCATTGCCAATTCATCCTATGCCCTCAGGAACATACGGGAACTACTCACAACGTGCAAACATGGTGATGATCAGTGGCATAAATGGTACAACACAATCTGAAAGTATAACTTCACCAACAAATAATGACAAGTACTCAATCACAAACATGAATAGTAGCACAAGACAAGTATCTAGGGTATAGCAACTCTCAAACTACGAGGGGAACGGAGTGGATCACGGAGATGATGATGGAGATGGTGCTGGTCTTGGTGATGGTGATGATGTAGAGGCCTCCTCCCACGCCAAGGAGGAGAGGTGATGATGATGACGGCGATTTCCCCCTTTTCCGGAGCTCCGGAGCAGCAGGATCTGATCCCCCTCGGAGGGAATCAGGAGTTTCGCCGCCGCCGCGACCTCGGATAGTCTCGTAAAAATTAGGGCGTTACTTTTCGGGCGAGACGGAGACCTCGTTAAAAAGCCCAGGCGAGGAAGTGCCCGAGGCTCCATTTGGTGGGTCCCACGCGGTCAGGGAATCTGGCCGCATGGGCCCACCTATTTTGGGCCTCGTGGCCTTCCTTGCTTGCTTCTTCTTCCCTCCGGTGTTCTCCCGAAGAAAAACCAGCTGTGCAATTTTCCTTTTTTTAATTGGGCCTTCGTAGCTCCTGAAACAATAAAAACACAAAAAAGGAGGTTTTCTGCCTCCCAGAAATTAAATGCTAAAAATAGGGACTTTGTAGGAAAGTCCCCTAAATCATCTAAAACATGTAAAAACAATGATATAATAATGCAAATAACATCCTAATATGGTGGTATAAGTGGTATAGATGATGATATAAAATGCACGTATCAAAGGGTCACGACAAAATAGACCTTGTTGCCTCTACTCTGAACATCGACTCCAACCACTAGTAGAAAACATGCCTTTCGTCCGGGCCATTAGTCCCGGCCGTGGCCTGGGCCGAGACTAATGGTCCGGACACGTCGCCCCGAAAATGCCGAAGCGTTCGGCACCCTCTAGTCGCGGCTCGTTAGGGACCAATGGTCCCGTTCGTGTAACCAGCCGGGAATAAAGGGGTATGCGACCCGATGCGGCCGGGGGCACCCCTTTAGTCCCGGTTGGTTACACGAACCGGGACTAATGGGCTGGCCTATATATATGGCAGCCCCTCTCCCCCCCCCCCCCCTCTCCTGTTTTTTTCCTGGTGGGAGGTGGTGTAGGTTTGTGCTAGTTTTTTTTTTCATATGCACTAGAGGTGTTCGGTGAAATTCCTGTTAGGGCGATGCCACTTGAGTTCACACAAGACAAACATGATATGAGGTGCCCAAGCCACACTTAAGCTTCCTCCTCTTTGTTTCCAAATGTCCTAAAAGGTTAGCAACTATTTTCTCGTTTAGACCGAGCGGTAGTAATTTTAGCATCGTGATTGCGTTTGATATATAGTTCTATGATGTAGATGAGCCATCCATGGATGTAGGGTGACCGACGCTCTGCCGCTTACAGAGAAGGCGTGCGTTCTTTTCGCCTTGCGGCTGAGGCGAACAAGCATGGGGTTGGCTTTATGTTTTGTCCATGTGTTGAATGTCGGAATGAGAAGGATCACAGTTCCTCAAGAGTCATTCAGAGCCACCTGCTTCGGTCCGGTTACATGTCCGGCTATAATGTTTGGACCAAGCACGGAGAAAGAGGGGTTATGATGGAAGACGGCGATGAAGAAGAGAACGATGATGACAACTACCGATCTATGTTCCCTGAATACGCTGATACCGAAATGGAAGACAATGAAGAAGAAGAGGGTGAAGAACGGGCACCAGATGAGCCCGCTGATGATCTTGGTTGGGTCATTTCTGATGCAAGGCGAGGCTGCGACACAGAAAAGGAGAGGTTGCAGTTCGAGCAGATGTTACAGGACCAAAACAAATTGTTGTATCCAACTTGTGAAGATGGCCAGAAGAAGCTGGGTAGCACACTGGAATTGCCGAAGTGGAAGGCAGAGACCGGTGTGACTGACTCGGCATTTGAAAACTTGCTGGTACTAATGAAGAAGATGCTTCCAAGAAAGAACGAATTGCCCGCCAGCACGTACGAAGCAAAGAAGCTTGTCTGCCCTCTAGGATTAGACGTGCAAAAGATACATGCATGCCCTAATGACTGCATCCTCTACCGCGGTGAGAAGTATGAGAATATGGATAAATGCCCGGTATGCACTGCATCGCGGTATAAGATCAGAAAAGATGACCCTGGTGTTATTGAGGGCGAGCCACCCAGGAGGAGGGTTCCTGCCAAGGTGATGTGGTATGCTCCTAAAATACCACGGTTGAAACGTTTATTCAGAAACAAAGAGCATGCCAAGTTGTTGCGATGGCACATGGAAGACCGTAAGAAAGACGGATGTTGAGGCACCTCGCTGATGGTCGGCAGTGGAGAAAAATCGAGAGAGACTTCCCGGACTTTGGAGGTGACGCAAGGAACTTATGGTTTGGTCTAAGTACAAATGGCATGAATCCTTTTGGGGAGCAGAGCTGCAGTCACAGCACCTGGCCCGTAACTCTATGTATCTACAACCTTCCTCCTTGGTTGTGCATGAAGCGGAAGTTCATTATGATGCCAGTGCTCATCCAAGGCCAAAAGGAACCCGGCAACGACATTGATGTGTACCTAAGGCCATTAGTTGATGAACTTTTGCAGTTGTGGGCCGAACCAGGTGTACGTGTTTGGGATGAGCACAAACAGGAGGAATTTGACCTACGAGCGTTGCTGTTCGTAACCATCAATGATTGGCCTGCTCTTAGTAACATTTCAGGACAGACAAACAAAGGATACAATGCATGCACGCACTGTTTAGATGAGACTGAAAGTATATATCGGGATAAATGTAGGAAGAATGTGTACCCGTACAATCGTCGTTTTCTTCCGCCCAGGCATCACTTAAGGAGAAAAGGCAAGCATTTCAATGGCAAGGCAGAACCCCGGACGAAGCCTGTCCCCGTACTGGTGCTGATGTATTTGGTATGGTCAAGGATTTAAATGTAATCTTTGGAAAGGGTCCTGGTAGACAGCCTGTTCCGAATGACGCTGACGGACACGCACCCATGTGGAAGAAGAAATCTATATTTTGGGAGCTACCCTATTGGGAAGTCCATGAGGTCCGCTCTGCAATCGACGTGATGCACCTGACGAAAAATCTTTGCGTGAATATTCTAGTCTTCCTGGGCTTGTATGGGAAGTCAAAAGATACACCGGAAGCACGGGAGGACCAGCAACGTCATAAAGGACGAGACGGCATGCATCCAGGGCAGTTTCAAGGGCCTACCAGCTACGCTCTTACCAAAGAAGAGAAGGAAATCTTTTTTGAAGCCCTTTTCAGTATCAAGGTCCCGTCTGGCTTCTCGTCGAATATAAAGTGAATTGTAAATATGAAAGAGAAAAAATTCCAAAACCTAAAGTCTCATGACTGCCACGTGCTTATGACGCAATTGCTTCCGGTTGCATTGAGGGAATTCTACCAGAAAATGTTCGACTAGCCATTGTGAAGGTATGTGCATTCCTCAATGTAATTTATCAGAAGGTAATCGATCTAGAAAGTCTATCAGGGTTACAGATTGATGTGGTGCAATGTCTGGTCAGCTTCGAGTTGTTGTTCCCGCCATCCTTCTTCAATATTATGACGCACCTCCTAGTTCACCTAGTCGAAGAGATTAGAATTCTCGGTCCTGTGTTTCTACACAATATGTTCCCCTTCGAGAGGTTCATGGGAGTCTTAAATAAATATGTTCATAACCGTGCTAGGCCAGAAGGAAACATCTCCAAGGGCTATGGAACAGAGGAGGTCATTGAGTTTTGTGTTGACTTTCTTCCTGACCTTAAGCCGATTGGTGTTCCTGAATCTCGGTATGAGGGGAGGCTGACTGGAAAAGGCACACTAGGAAGGAAAGCAACGGTATGTAGGGACAGGGATTCTTTCACTCAAGCACACTACACAGTTCTACACAATTCCACCGTGGTGGCTCCGTATATCGAGAAACACAAGAATATTCTACGCTCCGAAAACCCGAGGAAGGCTGACTCCTGGATTAAAGGGAAACACGAGGCAACTTTCGGCAGTTGGTTGCAGACACATCTCATGAATAACACCACTGTTGGAGATCAGCTGTACTTGTTGGCCAGGTCACCATCTTCGACTATATGTACTTTCCAAGGGTACGAGATAAATGGGAATACATTTTACACGATCTCCCAAGATAAAAGAGCACCAACCAAAACAGTGGTGTCCGCTTGGATGCAACAGACGACAATGGGCAGAAGGACACGTATTATGGGTACATAGAGGAGATATGGGAACTTGACTATGGACCTACTTTTAAGGTCCCTTTGTTTCGGTGCAAATGGGTCAAGCTGACAGGAGGCGGGGTAGATGTAGACCAAAAGTACGGCATGACAACAGTGGATCTCAACAATCTTGCGTACATGGACGAACCATTCGTCCTAGCCAACGATGTGGCTCAGGTTTTCTATGTGAAGGACATGTCTACCAAACCGAGAAAAAGAAATCAGCAAAAGAATACATCGTCCGATGAGCCAAAGCGCCACATAGTTCTTTCAGGGAAAAGAAACATCGTGGGAGTGGATGACAAGACAGACATGTCAGAAGATTATAATAAGTTTCATGAAATTCCGCCCTTCACAGTGAAAACTGACCCATCCATCCTGTTAAATGATGAAGATTCTCCATGGCTACGGCGCAGATGAAAACCACAACACTAGATAGGGATGTTGGTGATGTGTAATAATGGCTACATGTGAATACAAACCGTATGTTTTGACTATATGCGATCATAGGCAAGGGACATACGCGAAGAAGGGTTCATGGCTTTTATGTAAATCAATGCAATGTATTAAACCTTTATGTGATGTGTAGTAATGTATTAAACCATTTAGAAAACAAGTGACCATATGTAATGCATGGTTCACGAGTCCATTTTTATTTAATCCAGTTACATAGCTCGGGTCCATTTTTATTTAACCATAATACATCACGAATAATATCACTAACTTTTGCCGGGTCCTAAGCCACGGGGTGCTGAGCGGCCGGCGCTGCGCACCCAAAGAGCAGGAACCATCATAGGGTCAATACTCACGTGAGAAGGATCCCTATGAAGAACCATCCATGTACTGTCATACACCGCTGGCGTATCCAACATAAACACATAGCGATTGACGTGCTCGTTCTCCTCCCTGATACGGCGACGTACCACCTCCTCGGGGCCGGCTCCCTCTGCACCGAGTGTGACCCACGCGACTTCCACCAAACAAGATCCGGTCGACGACGTCACCCGGATTCCTCACCAAGCGACGCGTCCCGGAAGATACCACCTCCCAGTGCCATCCCGGCGGAGCCCAGTCCCGGACATCGCCCCTCGCATCCAACAGGCCGGACATCGTCGCCGAGATCTGAAAAAATGCAAAAACAGGAAAAAAAAACCTCACCCACCCGATCAGCGCGCCCACCCGGTAACTGACCAAAACACACGGTTTCCCCGTCATACAGCCCAACGGTGGCTCGTGAGTGACTGCATATCAAATGCACCGTTGGGCTGTATGACGGGAATCCGAATGCTTTGTTTACGAAATGAACTACAATGAGTAAAGAGTGAGTGCCAAACATGTCCGAGAGGTGGGCTATATATGGGTCGTGGCCCCTTTAGTCCCGGTTGGTGGCTCACAAAGTGGTTGTGCTAGTGCTGATCCAACGGCTCACAAGCGCTCAAAAGAAACACACCCCTGATCCAACGGCTCACAAGCGCTCGAAAGAACCACACGATCCGTGTGCTTCTTCCTTATTGGTGGGATTCCCTTTAGTCCCGGTTGGTAAAATTGCGCGGGAACAAATAAGCCCGTTTAGTCCCGGTTGGTGGCTCGAACAGGGACTAAAGGTCTGTTTCTTCCCGCCTTATTTCTTACGTGTCCTACCCCAGTGCTGCCTTGGTCACGTGTCCTCCCCCAGCGCTGCTGTGGAGATCTATATGTAGTATTGTCGCCGATGGGGTAAACCCTAAGCCACGATGACATCGTATCCAAGAGATGGATCCGCCACGCCCGCCGCAGCGCCTTCTGGACGAGGTCGAGCGTGCTCGGCAGAGTGCGCTTGGGCGCTACCGCGGGAGCCTATCCCGTCGTATGCCCTCGAGCCCGGCGTGGAGAGGAATGCCTAGCTACCGACCTCCTGCTCCGGTGCCGGAGGAGGTGCGGAGAGCGCACGAGCGCGTGTGGTCCGACAGCCCCGACCCCGACGAGGATGCGTACGCCGCAGCGGTGGCGTGGGGAGGCAGAGGCGCTTTGCACCTCGAACTACCCCTGCCCGCCCGGCTACGATGTCCCCGCCGGCTAGAGGCTGAGCACCGGAGGCGTGCCGGTCCCTCCTGTCCCTCAAGGTTTGGCGCGCCGGGCGGCCATCACGAACCACTACTACCTCGAGCTCACTCCGGAGCAGTGGATGGATCCCCGCTGGGACGCCTTCTTCATCAATCGGCGTGAGAGGGCACTCGCCAGGTACGAGGAGGACAGCCCGCCTCCTTCGAACTTCAACGAGGCCGGCCGTCGACTGTGGTGGGGCGGCCGGACTCTCTAGAGCGTCATGGACTACATCACGGCCGGCGATAACCCCCGCCTGCGCTACCCTCACTTCTAGTCCAGGCGAGCGCCGCCCGACGACAGCGACGACGACGGCGGCGACTACGACGACTACGAGGACGAGTATTATAGGCCTAGGCAGGAGTATGACTAACCTATGGTTCGTCTATGTAACCAAGATTGTTGTCATTAACTACTTCTGGTCTAGCTACGACGACGATCGTGTAAAATGTATTCTTTATCTCTGCATTTCCAACTAATGATCTTTAGCATCTGAATAAGTAATCTGGTTTTGAGTTAGTTATGCAAAAGATAAAAGTTAATGCATTTTTTTAATTCAAAATGGCAAAATGGTTAATAGTTTGAATAGTTAGAATAATTATTTTATAAAACAGAAAATTGGTTTTGAATTAGTTATTCAAATTCAAACACTTTTCATGTTGAAAGTTTTGTCAGATTCAAAAATTTGCAAAAGATAAATGTTAATGCATTTTTTCATTCAAAATGGCAAAATGGTTAATAGTTTGAATAGTTAGAATAATTATTTTATAAAACAGAAAATGGTTTTAAATTAGTTATGCAAATTCAAACACTTTTCATGTTGAAAGTTTTGTCAGATTCAAAAATATGCAAAAACTGCTTAATTCAAATGTTTAAATGTTTAAAAAAGGTCCTGGTTCTGTTAAAAAAAATTTGAGTTGCGCGCGCAATTTTTGGGCCTTTAGTCCCGGCTTGAGCCACGGGCCGCGACTAAAGGTCTGGGTAGCGCGCGGGAACGCGAAAAGCCCTCCCACCCCTATAGTCGCGGTCCGTGGCTCAAGCCGGGACTAAAGACCCCCCTTTAGTCGCGGTTTGAGCCACGGACCGCGACTAAAGGTCCCACCGCTACATAAGCCACGGTTGGATCCAGGCCATTTTTTTCATCGAAGATGAAGCGCAGAGGAGCAGAGGGACGCCGTCAGGCTGCCAAAATTCGCCGTCGCCGTCTGCCGTGTGCTCCTCCTCCGGCGCCCTCCCGACGCCGCGCTCCGGTGCCCTCGACGCCGCGCACCCCTTGCTCCTGCTCCGGCGCCCTCCCGACGCCGCGCTCCGGTGCCCTCGACGCCGCGCACCCCTTGCTCCTGCTCCGGCGCCCTCCCGACGCCGTGCTCCGGTGCCCTCGACGCCGCGCGCGCCCTCGATCATCCGCGCCTCGTCGTCCGCGCTCCGCCGCTGCCGCCCGAGGTTGGAGCTCTGCCCCCTCCTCGCTCGCTCTCCCCGTGGTGGCGCGTGGTGGAGGCCACGGCCACGGCGTGGAGGAGAGTTGTTGTTAGAATTTTAGATGTTGTTAGAATTTTTGTAATTTTAGATGTTAATTTTAGTTGGTAGAAACAAATTGTTGTTAGAAGTAATTTTAGATGCTAATTTTAGTTGTTAGAGACGCAAATTAGGTGTTAGAAAAAATTAGATGTTAATTTTAGATGCAAATTAGATGTTAGAAAAAATTAGATGTTAATTTTAGTTCTAAAATTATTTGTTAGAGATGCAAATTAGATGTTAGAAAAAATTAGATGTTAATTTTAGTTGTTAGAGAAAAATTGTAATTTTAGAATTAATTTGTTAGAAGATGCAAATTAGATGTTAGAAAAAATTTAGAAGTAATTTTTTAATAATTTTGGTTTCAATTTTAGTTTTGTAAGTTCAAATTTAGGTTTATTTTAGAATTGGGAAAGATGATCTATTTGCATATTCAGATGATCTATTTGCATATTTTAGAGTATGCAAAAAAGATGATCTATTGCATATTTTGTAGTACTGTTTTGCAAAAAAGATGATCTATTTGCATATTTAAATATGGAGTAATTGATTCGTAGTAATTTTTAGTAATTGATTTGTAGTAATTTTTAGTAATTGATTTGTAGTGGATATATTGTGACTTGTATTAATTGCTTCAGTAATTATTTATAACAATTGATACTCATTTTATTTGATGCGTTTTGAAATAATATTGTGTGCATTTTGCAGAAACTATGGATCCACCTAGTCCAATCCACAGAGACCTAAGACAGGAAGAAATTCTCGGGAATATCCACGACGCCCCAGATGCTGATCCAGCCGAATCTCCGTCGTCGTATCTGAACCCCTCCGGGGATGGAATGGAGGTCGACCGACGTGAGGATGAAGCCGACGGCTCTGATGATGAGAAGGCGATAGCACCGATGATGGAGAAGCCGATGGACCCTTAACAAAGTCCGGCGAGGTATATATATGAAGTTCGGCGATCAGTAGATGCACTACTTGAATTGTATGTATATAAATTGACGAATGTTTCTTCTCTTAGGCCTCCACATCTAGCAAATCTTCCAAACGAGGCCCGACCAAAAAGTTGGCCCCATCTACGCATTATACATTTGAGGTCATATCCCCTATGGGCGAACCGAAGGAACCCAAGAAGGTTGCCGATGTATTTTAAAAACAATGCGGAGTTCTGGTTAGGGATCACGTCCTGATCAGCGTTCGAGACTGGAATAAGCGCAAAGGGGCGAACGATAGTGAGTATGTCGCCGAAAGGTACAAAGAGGGTCTTTGGAATGACCTCATGGCACATTTCACCCTGCCAGAATTGGAGGATCCTGCCGACACTGCAAAATTGAGGGCGAAAGTCAAGCAGTGGACTCTCTCGAAGATGGCCGAACTATTCCGGGTGTGGAAGAAAAGATTATGGCAAGACTATCAGAAGAAAAAGACTCACTAGTACAGAGCGACACTATGGCAACGGGCGCAAACCCTCATTAGTGACGGAGAATGGGCCCGTTGCCCCACGTCCGATACTGATGTGAAGCCGTCCATATGCAACGGTTATTTTAACCGTTTCCTTTGAGCGCCAGGAATATTAAAAAAAAAGCCAGGCCACCGGCTGCTAGCTGGTGGCATACGGTAGCAATAAATGATGCAGATAATGTCTTCCGCAGTGTATAAAAGTCAAAATACACAATATTTTACATCATTTTACTACTAAGTCACGCGATTCAAAATGCAAGACAGATTCAAACTACCAAACAACATCGGCAAGTGTCCTCTTACAGGGAATCCAAAAGAAACTACAACTAATTAGCAGCAATATACATACATCTCCTGCTTCCAAAATACAAGAGATATATGTCGAGTCAGAAGCTTGTGGAAATGTCCAAGCTGATGCTGTACGCGGAGGGATGTTCGCATCTTCATGCCAGGTTCTGCAGACATGCAAATAGCAAAGCTGAGCTAAATACCATACCATAGTTCATCAATTAAAAAGCAAGAAAATCAATAGTACTAGATTAGCATACTGGTCTAACCTACACGTGATTTAAGAAGCAAGCTTGCGAGAAGAATAAACCTGATACAGTATACATACAGAAGCAGAAGATAGATCTGATACAGCAAACCACACGATTAAAAAGCCAGAACAGGAAAATATGTGGTAAGGAACAAATCACACGAGTCCAGCATATGCTAGTAAAACTGTAGATCTGGCTTCCTGAACAAATCACACGAGTCAAGCATATGCTAGTAAAACTGTTGATCTGGCTGGAAGCCAGATCCTTACCTCGTGTTTGCTATCGGAAAAAATCAGAGGTTTGAATCCACGGTAGTTGACCAGCCGCAGATCCAGCGCGTCCAGACTTCGACGCTGGCAACAGGAAGGAAGACCCGCAGTCCAGAGATGTGCCGATCTGATGGAGGAGCTGCGGTGACGACCTGGTGTAGGAGTTGTCGATCTGATATGGCTTGAACAAGGAGCAGCTAGCGGATCTAGTCAATCATCCAGAGATCCATCGATGGCATGCAAGGAAAAAACAAAAGATCTAGTCAATCATCTGGTTAAGCCGGATCTAAGGAAGTTATGTAGTGGAACGAGACTTGTGCTTGACCAAGTAAAAAAGAAGAGATTTGTGATCGATTGGCACCTGGAAAACAAAAACCGCTGCTGCCAAGAGATCGGTCAAGTTGTAAGCGTACCTCACGACCAAGCTGCTCCAAGGACCAGAGGAATGCGTTGAACTTGGAGGCGCTGATGTCCAGAGCTATATATCCATGTGCAGCGGCAGCGAATAGATAGAGATGAGAGCACGCGCAGCGCCATATCTCTAGATCCGTTCGCCCAGCTCGCCGATCTTGGTGGGGAGCGCCGCCTTGTCGCTGGAGGCGGGTGGATGGATTAGGTTTGTGAGAGGATGGAGAGGGGATGAGGCACGGAGGCTCCACGGCGGCTGTGACTTAGAGAAAATGAAAAGGATAAGGGAGAGAGGCAGGGTTCGAAAGTACATATACTAGACGCTTCAGGTTGCATACGGGTTGGATTTCTAATCGTTTCCGATATCAAGCGTTCACATTGGAAACGGTCGAATTAATCTAACCGTTTCCGATGTGTCGCGATTCGTGTAACACCCCGATTTTCACTAACCGGTTTTTCTGAAAAACGGGTGAACTAAAATACATTTGCTTCATATGATGCATATATTCTCACTATATGAACAAATGCTTAGGCAATTCAAGATGAGGCAAATGCAAATAATGTCACTCAATAGGCATGTAAACTATGAAAAGATACCAACATACTAATAGCGACAAACATGAAACATATTAATTCACAAGATTGTAATGCTCATAATAGGATATGATAAGATGGTATCTCGCTTGCCCGTTTTTGTACAGCAAAACATAAATGCCCAGGCACCTCTGAAGTTCATGGGAAGACTAGAATCAAAGATATCAAAGATAAAAGCATCAAAGTTATATCACAGTTAACCACATTCTGGGACAAGCACATTACACTAAGAATGACAACTATGCTCTCGAGAAAGTGCTCAAAGAAAGGATGGTGACTCAACATGAAAGTAAAAGATTGGCCCTTCGCAGAGGGAAGCAGGGATTATCATGTGCTAGAGCTTTTTATTTTTAAAACAGAAGCAAAATTGTTTTGGGAAGTGTTTGTTGTTGTCAACGAATGGTAGTGGGTACTCTAACCCCCTTGTCAACCAGACTTTCAAGAGCGGCTCCCATGAAGGATGTTATTTCTACCAGCAAGGTAGATCATCCCTCTTCTCTTTTGTTTACACATGTATTTTAGTTTCATTATGGGTGACACTCCCCCCAACCTTTGCTTGCACAAGCCATGGCTAACCGAATCCTCGGGTGCCTTCCAACATTCACATACCATGGAGGAGTGTCTATTTGCAAATTAAGTTGCTTACTGATAAATCAGGGCAAAACATGTGAAGAGAATTATTGATGAAAGTTATAATTAATTGGGACTGGGCACCCCGTTGCCAGCTCTTTTTGCAAAATTATTGGATAAGCGGATGTATATGCCACTAGTCCATTGGTGAAAGTCTGAATGACAAGATTGAAAGATAAAACACCACATACTTCCTCATGAGCTATAAAACATTGACACAAATTGAGAAGTACTTTGAAGGTTTTAAAGGTAGCACATGAAAATTTACTTGAATGGTTCGAAATGCCATGCATAGGTATTTATGGTGGACACTTTGGAATAACTTGGTTTTCATGGTTTTGGAAGCACGAGCAGCATTCCCGCTCAGTACAAGTGAAGGCTAGCAATAGACTGGGAAGCGACAATCAAGAGAGCAATAACCGTCATAATCATGCTTGCGACAAAATGAAATTAATTGAGACATAAAAGTGATACAAGAACTCTGAGTCAAAATAAATCATCAAGGCTTAATTGACTTTTGTTTTTCAGTCATACGCATGCATGAGCATGTGCCAAGTCAATTCGAATGAATTATTCAGAGGAGGATACCACAATGTCATACCCTCTATGAATAGAACAATGCAAGCAAACATCAACATAACATGCTACCACTATTAATAAATTGGGACCGATCATGAGAGAACAAGAACTACTAAGCATCCACTAAATGACATATACCTCACATGAACCAACTAAGCATGCTCACATAGATGAGTATATGTACAAAAATGAAAACAAATAGAGTTCATACCAGCCTCTCACCCCAACTCAGTTGTTGTAGATCATCCTTATTGCTTTTTCACTTGTGTTGCTTCGAATGATAAGAATGAAAACCAAGCTCCATCGGAGTCACGGATGGCTGTCCAACTCTGAAAACACTATACAAAACCAAAAAGAAACAACAAATATTTTTGGGTTTTCGAGTTTTTGAAACAAGAGCAAAAAGAAACAAACAATAAAGCAAAATATTTTTAGATTTTTGAATAACAAACCGAATTTTAAAACTAAGCAAACTAATACTGAAACTTAAAGAAACAAATGAAGAGAAACAACAGAAATATTTTTGGTCTTTTTGTGTTTTGGAATGCAGCAATAAAAGGTAAACAATTAAAAAGAAAGAAAAAGAAAACTGCAACATGGATATACAAAGTATCGACAAGATATGATATGTAAATGAGTGAGATGTCGATATACCTCCCCCCAAGCTTAGGCTTTTGGCCTAAGTGGAGGCTAATAATAACGCGGGTAGGAACTCCAAGCCGGCGGGTCATACTGGGCGTGCTCAACATCCGGCTCCGCTGAGGAAGATGAGGCAGAGGGTCCAGCATCCCCAGGATAGGGGCGCGAGCCCCCAGTCCCGGAAAACTGAGTGGAGTCCTCGTCCGCCCATTCTCCATCATCCTCTGTGTGCAGGGCATGTTCCCTCAAGTATGCATCGAATTCATCCTCGGTGACTGACCAAACATTCCTGAAACCAAGATCAAACAAACGTGGTGCAGGCAAAGCGACTATTCGCTCAGATTTAACCATTTTCCACCTCACCTTCTTGGCAAAAGGCACCTCATAAGATAGATTATTCAAAGTAGACCAACTAGTAACAAAGCCATGCCTCCCCATGGAAGCAAAATCGAGCCTCTCTAAAGAAAGCTGCAAATCATTAGGGAGAGCTACTACACCATGCATAGCTAATAAACGAGAAGCAATGAGTCCTCCACAAAATCCACCTTTCTCGCGATTGGCAGCAATGCGAAAGCTATCAAGGCACCCAAATTATAACTCTTATCATGTTGCAAGGCTGCTGCTAGGAAAGCTAAATCAGGAATGGATAATTTATTTGCAGTCTTCCTAGCAAGTACACACCTCGTGATGAAGTAAGCAAAATATCGAATGCATGGAAATTGAATACTTCGAATTTTACCACTTTCATCTGAGTAGGTTCTTCCTTGACATATTACCTCGTATAGGTCCGTCAAATGCTTGGGTTGCCCATGTATCTTCCCTCGTGATCCCCATTGCGGCACCCTAATTGCTGCACAAAAAGCATCAAAAGGCAAGTGGACACTTTTGTTGTAAATTTTATAGTGAACCATAGGGTTAGGTGAAGACCAATCAAATCTAAAGTCCTGCACCACAGACACAGTTAGCTTTGCATATTGGTAGGGTTCTCCCTCTACAAAATCACTCAATCCTGTATTAGAGACAAGAGTACGAAAATCACGCAAGATCCCCGAACTTCTCATGAATTCCAAGCATGGATAGCAGGATGGGAACACTCCTTCTTCACGATGGATCCCCATGACCTCAGGAACCACCAATTCATATTGATTTAGTTGGTGTTCATTTCCCTCCATCCTCTGAAATTTTTGACACATATCATAAAAATTATTTTGAAGCATACAAATGAGGGGAACTACTATATGGACTTGCTAGAGGACTAAACATGCATCAAAACTGATTATATCAACATAGAACAAGCATGCATACTCACTTAACAAGTCACCTACAGCAGCAAAATACTCAAGGTATACTTACTAAACAAAATTCTACTTGGATACATGGAGGAGTCACATACCGAGAGCAATTGCCCCAAATCTCAGCAGCTGAGATGGGCTGAACAAAGAGATCGAAATCGCGAGGAAGAACAGCAAAAACTCGAGTGTGAGAGAGAAAAACGAGCTGAGTGATGCAAGAGGAAGAAGTGGTAGGTGGGGGAACTGCTGGAGGGCCAAGGGTGCCCCACCTCAGTGGCTGGCGCGGCCAAGGGGCAGCCGCGCCACCATGTGGTTTGACCCCATGGTGGGTCCCCTTGGTCAGCACCAGGCACTCCCACGATGCTCTTTGAAAAATAGGACCAATGGTATAATTTTTACAGAGTTTTGAAAACTTTCAATTTGCATGAAATCTGGATATTTAAATTAATAAAACTTGGGCAGAAAAATTATTTTTAAAATTCAAAACAACTAAACTTTTGCAACCTAATTATCACTACAGGAGGTAAAACAAAGTTGAAGAAAGAAATGCTGTTTAGCTCTTTATGTATGCAAATACATTTGATAACAAGGTTGATCAAGTCTTGGCACCAAATAAATTTACATGACACAAATGATTTAAACATCATGAAACACTCATGTTACCTTGTATTGTATTGATATGGATCCAATCATAATGTTTTGATATCCTTCTTGATGATCATATATAGGGCAATCAATACTTCCCACTTTGATAGTTTTAAAATTGGAGATGGTATTGACTCCATAAATCTTGTCAACTTTCTTGGGGAAATAAACAGTATGTTCTTTATCATTAACATTGAAAGTTACTTTTCCTTTATTGCAATCAATAACAGCACCTGCAGTATTTAGAAAAGGTCTTCCAAGAATAATAGACATATTATCATCTTCAGGCATTTCAAGAACAACAAAATCAGTCAAAATTAAACAATTGTTAGCCACTTGAACAGGGACATCCTCACAAATGCCAACAGGAACAGCAGTAGATTTATCAGCCATTTGCAAAGATATATCAGTAGGTATCAATTTATCAAGATAGAGTCTCTTATAGAGAGAAAAAGGCATAACACTAACTCCTGCTCCCAAATCACATAAAGCAGTTCTAACATAATTATTCTTGATGGAGCAAGGGATGGTTGGTATACCTGGATCTCCAAGCTTCTTAGGAACCTTGCCATTGAAAGAATAATTAGCAAGCATAGTAGAAATTTCCTCATTAGGAATTTTCCTCTTGTTAGAAACAATATCTTTCATATACTTTGAGTAAGGAGGCAATTTAATAGCATCAGTCAAAGGAATTTGCAAGAACAAGGGTTTCATCCATTCACAAAATTTATTATAATGTTCTTCTTCCTTTGATTTTAGTTTCTTAGTTGGAAAAGGCATTTGCTTTTGAACCCAAGGTTCCCTTTCATTACCATGTTTCTTAGCAATGAAGTCTTCCTTAGTGTACTTTGTGTTTTTAGTATGCTTTTCAGGTTCCTTTTCACTAACTTCTTTATCAAGAGCATCATTTTTATCCTTATCACTATCAAGTTCATTACCACTTTCAGTTTCAGCATCAGAGATAGATATACTATTAGGATCATTAACAGTTTCAGAGGATTCTACAACATTTTTATGTTTCTTCTTCTTCTTTTTCTTAGAAGGAGAAACTGGATTTTCAGCTAGTTGAGAATCTTGTTCAATTCTTTTAGGTGTCCCTCAGGATATAAAGGATCCTGAGTATGAGCTCCACTTCTAGTGCTAACATAGACAGGTTTTAATTTTTCTTTAGAAGCATTGGCTAACATGTCTTGTTGCACTTTAGTGAGTTGATCAATTTGAGTTTGAACCATATGGAAATGTTTAATAAGCATCTTAACATCATTGGAGGTTCTCTCCACAATATCATGCAACTTACTAATAGCTTGAGAGTTTTCATGCAAATGATTCTCTACTCTCATATTAAAATTATCTTGCTTAATAACATAATTATCAAATTCATCTAAGCATTGATCAGGTGGTTTAGAGTAGGGAATATCTCCTTCATCGAACCTGTGGAGAGAGTGAACCTCAATTATGGATGGATGAGGAATTGGCTTACACAAATCTTCAATAGGTGGAAGGTTCTTCACATCTTCAGATTTAATACCCTTCTCAATGAGAGTCTTCTTGGCCTCCCTCATTGTTTCATCATTCAATTCAATCATACCTCCCCTCTTCTTTGATATTGGTGTCGGTGTAGGTGTGGGGGTCGGCGCAGGTAGAGTCCAATCATCATAATTCTGGCTGATTTTAGCCAATAATTCTTCAGCTTCTTCAGGGGTTCTTTTCCTGAAAACACAACTAGCACAACTATCCAGATATGCTCTAGATTCAATAGTTAGTCCACTGTAAAATATATCAAGTAGATCATGCTTTTCCAAATCATGTCCAGGCCGAGCTCTGATAAGAGAGCAAAACCTTGTCCATGCCTCTGGAAGTTTCTCTTCATCTTCCTGGTCAAAGTTATAAATTCTCTGCAAAGCATCATGTTGAGCACTAGCAGGGAAATATTTCTGAAAGAAAACATCAAGCAAACCAGTAGGACTAGTAATAGAACCAGGAGACAAGTTGTTATACCAAGCTTTAGCATCATCTTTTAATGAGAAAGGAAAAATCTTAGCAACAAAATAGCTACGCTTCTTAATATCATCAGAAAATAAGCCACTCAAAGTAGAGAGCTCATTCATGTGCTCTACAGCACTTTCACTCTTAGTGCCACAAAAAGGAGTTTTCTCAACAATAGATATATGAGATAAATCAAGAGAAAAATCATAATCCTTATCTTTAATGTTTATAGGAGAAGTGGCAAACTTAGGATCAGGTGACAACTTGTATTTAACAGCATGTTGTGCAAGAAAATTTCTCATATTACTTGCACCAGTAGTAGCATTACATTTATCAATAAAATCATCATCAAGTTCCACATAAGTTTCATCAGGATCATCATCACAAGTATAATCCCTTAACTCAGGTGAATAAACAGGAGTAGTAGGACTTCCATTAGGTGTTCTAGTATTTTCAAGTTGTTTAGACTTAGCAATAGCAGCATCTAAAAGTGGACCTAATGAAATATCTCATCAATCACAGTAGAAGCATCATCAACATTATCAGAGGCAATTTCAGATTCAGCAGTAGTACCAACACGTGAAGATTGTGGTGGTGTAACAAGTTGACTCAATACAGATGGTGAGTCAAGAGCAGCAGAGGTACTAAGTGTCGTACCTTTTCTTGTAGTGGATGGCAATACACGGACCCTCTCATCACGAGCTTTACCCATGATGAATAAATTTCAGCGAGCAATATAGATCACAAGTGAACTCACAAATAAAGCTATGCTCCCCGGCAACGGCGCCAGAAAATAGTCTTGATGACCCACAAGTATAGGGGATCGCAACAGTCTTCGAGGGAAGTAAAACCCAATTTATTGATTCGACACAAGGGGAGCCAAAGAATACTTGAGAGCCTTAACAGCGGAGTTGTCAATTCAGCTGCACCTGTGAATAGTCTTGCTCGACACAGATTATCAGTAGCAACAGTTTTATAGCAGTAGTAGCGGTGAAATAATAGCAGCAGTAAATAATACAGCAGTAGTGATTGCAGTAAACAGTAGGATTAAAACACTGTAGGCATAGGGATGGATGAACGGGCGCTGCATGGATAAGATAGCTCATATAATAATCAAGACATAGGCATTGCAGATAATAATGATAAAGCATCCAAGTACTAAGTAAACATAGGCATGTGTTCCGTATATAGTCGTACGTGCTCGCAATGAGAAACTTGTACAACATCTTCTGTCCTACCAGCCGGTGGCAGCCGGGCCTCAAGGGAATCTACTGGTAATTAAGGTACTCCTTTTAATAAAGTACCGGAGCAAAGCATTAACACGCCGTGAACACATGTGATCCTCACATCGCAGCCATTCCCCTCGGCTGTCCCAATTATTGTCACTTTGGGACCGCGGGTTCCGGACAACAATATGTGTATACAACTTGCAGGTATGATCAATAAACAGTGCATATCATTATGAAACAATAACATGTTCAGATCTGAAATCATGGCACTCGGGCCCTAGTGACAAGCATTAAGCTCAACAAGTTGCAACAACATCAATAAGTACTAACAACGGATACTAGGCACCATGCCCTAATGATCTTATAACTTATTACATGAACAATCTCATCCAATCCCTACCATCCCCCTCAGCCTACAGCAGGGAATTACTCACACATGGATGGTCGATGGAGAAGCGTCGGTGATGATGATGGCGATGATCTCCTCCAATTCCCCGTCCCGGCGGAGTGCCAGAACGGAGTTTCTGGTCCCCGAAATAGGTTTCGCGATGGTGGCGGCGTACGGTGATGTTTCTGGATGAAGTGGACGACCCCCTCGCGTTTTAGGTCAGAGAGGGTTAAGTAGTCGAAAGGGGGACTCGGGGAGGTGCCGAGTCGCCCTCCTCAGTGGCTGGCGCGGTGGGCCCCCAGGCCGCGCCACCATGTGGTTTGGGCCACTCGTGGCCCATCTCTGCCTCCCCTTCTGGCTCCGTGAGTCTTCTGGTAAAATAGGAGGTTTGCGATCTTTTCTGGTGTTTTTCCCGAAAGTTGACTTTCTGCACAAAAACAAGACACCAGGGCAATTCTGCTGAAAACAGCGTTAGTCCGCATTAGTTGTATTCAAAACACACAAGTTAGAGGTAAAACAATAGCAAAAGTGTTCGGGAAAGTAGATACGTTTTGGACGTATCAGCCACCGAAGCCATGTCGAGCTCGTTCTCGAGCTATCCACACCTCCCAGCCCGAGACAACAACCCAGTAGCGTTCCCCATCTCCACCGCTTCCATTTCCATGCCTCTGACCATCTAGCCAAGCATCACCGTGAGCGCCCCGTGGTCGGCCGACATTGCCGAGCTCGGGAGCTCACGCCATGCCTGCGTCCAAATCTTTCGTGCCCCTCTGGAGTTCCTTCCCGAGCGCCGCGAGGCGCGACGCGCCCTTCCCCGCCGTCGGCCTGGCTCCCTGGCCAGCCAGCGGTCGGCGCTGCCACCACCCGTGCCTTCCGCCATGACCGTACCGCGAGCTCGCGGGCGCCGTGCGCAGAGGCTGCCCCACCAGCAAGGAGCTCTCCCAGGGCGGGGTGAGGCGCTGACCTCGCCTCCGTCCGCGTCTTGCTCAGTCAGGCCGCCCGTCGCCGACGTCGGCCGCTCTCCGAGCTCCTCCCGTACGTGACCAAGCTAGAAGCAAAGCTAGAAGAAAGGATACAGTGAACTGATCGGCGTATTTTCGGGTTTACGCTTTCCTCAAGCTAATGCGTATTCCTGAATTTTACGCTCTCCCTGAGCGGAAGCATATTCCAGAGAAACGCGTTTCTCAGCGCGAAAACGTACTCTGGACAGTACGCAACCCAGCCTAGCTCAGTCAGCTCGAGCTGGGTATCTACTGCACCGTGCGGTATATAGCTATCCTTCGCTCGCTCGTTTCTCCCAAACTACAACTCCGATTGGAGTGATTCAAATTTCTAAATTCCTATCCTCGCGAGATCGATCCAGTGGTATGGACTTCACACCCTTCTAGTAGAGTTTTGGGGTGGCGCATTTTGTGTGTAATACCGCCCCGTCGACGCGGTGTACGGCTACCGGTGCCCGATTCCGCGACATCTTCACTTCACCGACGAACCAGAGCACAACCACGTGACCCCGAGGCAAGCTAACCACTTGCTATGAGCTCCTGTCTAGTTTATCCTGTTGTGTTTTGCTTGCTAATCAATGTTGATGATCGTTGATGTGATTTCATGTGTATGCTTACATGCCTTGTTTATTTTTTCGAGCATTTCTAGCGTTACCTTGTTGCATTAAATTGTCGCATTACTTTATAATTGCTTGTCTGTGCCTCACCCCTATTCCCGAGGCGATGGGCTGGAGGAACCGCCACAGTCAAGGGAATGGGAAATAAATACAACTGTGTGCCTCGCACTTGCGTGGCTTTGTTTGCTTCTTCTTCTTCGCCGAGTGAGGAGCGGACGAATGTCGTCTTATGATCCTCGGAGTTGGGGGCATTTGCCAAAGAGTTATTTGCTTCTTCTCCCTCCATCAAACGTGGTTGGCGTAAGCCCACCTGGACTGCGACGCTTGGGACATTTGCTTTCCATTTGGTTCTTTTTGCCAAGATTGCTGACACCACGTCGGGTTAATCCTTGAGTGGAATGGATGCTTTCTTTCTTATGAATGCTTTTCGGTTCATTGTTTGGAGGCTACTTGCCTCACCAACTTTGTAATTAATCTGCGAGGGCGCTGGCTGGAGGAACCGCCACAGTCGTCCGATTGACCCACTGTGCTATTTTTTGTGAACACTGATTCATGGTGACGCCGGCTGGAGGAACCGCCATAGTCACCCAGTCAACACAAACAAACTATTGCTTGAAATATTACGTTGATAATGGCGGGTTGTTTGTTGATATTATTATGATATTGTGATTGTTGTGTTGGACTAATCCTCTGTGGTTTGGACTTGTTATGAAGAAATTTGATTAAATGAAACACCCATCCAAACTTCGATAGGGTCAGTCCATAGTGCCACTAATCTGAACATCGAAAGTACTGCCACTGTCGCTCATATGGGCGGGCCTTGACCTACGTAATCCTATTGAGCCTCCTTTGATGCCACCCTTTTGGCAAGTCTAGTCGGTTACCAGAGTTGGTCGGGGCTAGTCTTGCGAAGGTTCCGGAGCTAGGCGTTGTCCAGAGTTGGAAACGTGCCGGATTCACTTCTGCATAAGACGTAGAGTTATGTCGGTGGCTATACAGGGAGTGTCTTGGTAGCGTGAACGGTCGGGTGAGTGTATCTTGCTGAGTTCGCCTTAAGGATGATATCCAATAGTACCGGCTCGGTGTGGTGCACTTAGATGGGTGGTATCTGCAACCTCTCGAGAGTGTCAAATCTGGATGTCTAGCCTCGTTCCAAGGTTATGGAACAACAGTTCAGTGTCGGTCACACTATTATCTTTGTCGAGTCAGGAGGTTAAACATAAGTTATGTTTGAAAGAAAGATGAACAACCTGATTTCACTAAATGAACAATAAGATGATGCATGGAATGTTACTTGAGTTGTGGATGGTTACCGTGTTTCGGGGTGACGGTGTGATCGTTGGGAGCCTAGAGTTAGGCCTGAGCCAACATCACTCGTGCATGCCCAGGTGAAAGGATGAGGCCAGTGGGCCTAGCAGTGTTGACAGATGGAATAAGGCCAGTGGGCCTAGCAGGGATGATAAATATTGTTATGTTACTTGGTACCAAATAGTACACCCGTTTACTCGTCACAGGTAAGCCCTTTGTATGATTGCCGGTGCACGATCCAACCCCACCTGGCTTGGACTCTGTACTGGTGATACCCCCGTTGCTTGCTTATGACATATTTGGTTGTCAATGCCATGCTACTTTTATGTCATGAATCTAGAGTACACCTTGCCATGTTGTAGGAGTTTATTTCCAATGTATATCTTGTGCATGATTGTTGGATTGTTTGTAGTGAGTGGCGATTCTTGCTGAGTGCATACAATTGTACTCACGGGCCTTGTGTTTTTGGCCAGATGTTGGCGAGGATACATCTTCTACCTTAGCAAGGATAAGGAGCAGAAGCGTGCTAGGATCAGTAGCCCAGCCAGATACCTGTGGAGTGGAGCCGCTCCAAGCCGTTGCCTTAGCCGTCTTCCGCTGCCAGTTAAACTCTGTCCTGGGCCATGCTTGGCAAGATATTTTGTAATGCCTCGATGGCCTTGTAAACCATTTGTAGCACTTTTGTGCCTGATTGTGTAATGCTTTCCGCTATGTTGCATTGTCGTAACGTGCGGCCAGATATCTTGGGCTGGCGCACGGGGCGACCGCCTCTCTGGAAAATATGTGCCAGAGCCGGGTGCCACAATTCGCTGGCGCGGGCTCTTATTTTCCACGAACAGTGTCATTTTACCATTGTTTTTTTGCTGCCGTTTCCATAGAGGGGTATCCTTAGTATCGTTCTGTACTAGTAACTGCTCTAGTATTCGAAGGCTATCTAGCGAAGCAGGCGGATCCCATGACCTCCAAGAAGCAGCCCACCCCATGACTACGACCACCACATCGCGAGTCCATCTCGATCTCCGCCGCCGGACTTGGGTCCACCGTCTTCGCCGCCGCCTTTGCCCACTAAGGACAATACTAAGGACAATAAGCGGAAGCATGATCCGTTGATGAGTACTAACCGACGCAGCAGCCCAAAACGACAAAGGTCGCCCCTCCCAAGAGTACCCCATAAGAATCTTCCTATCAGAACTTACGACCGTACTGACGAGGAAATCGCAGCGATCGCAAAGGCCGAAAAAGATGTGCATTTTGCAAAGAAGAAATCCAAGGCCGCCCCGGTATACACCGAGAAGCAAAAAGCGTATGCACGTGATTTTCTGAACACAGGATCACAATATGACTTGCACCATAAGCCAGATGACTATCTACGTACACTTCGAAAGGATGTGCAGAAGAGAAAATCAAGTAATAGTGCAAGCGGGAGCAAATCAAGTAAAGGTGCAAGCGCGAAAAGAAGGGATGTTCGCCTGCTCGGAGAACAGGCCGAACAATCGATCCCACCCCTCAAGGTGTTATCCAAAGACGTTCCCCAGGTGCTGCAGCAGGATATGGAAGAAGCTGCGAAGTTGGCGGCCGCTATGGGTGTGACTGTTGCGGAATTGCTTGGTTCCCAAGACGACAATATACCCAAGGCTGCTGTAGTCTCTCCATATGTCCCAAATGCGGAATTGGTCAGCAAAGAGAAGTTGCAACAACTGCCAACACAAATGCGAAATTGCATGATTGGTACATGGAAGTGGTAAAGGTGGGCAGAACAATGATCGTGGCGAAAGTCCCACATGAGTACTTCTTCCGAGCCGACGAGGTCCATGTTGAGTTTTCAGAACTCTTCCAGTTATACAATTTCGACGCCCTTGACAAATCTCTCATGAGTTGCTATTGTCTGTAAGTTGTTGAATTCATTGTCTACATATAAGTTGTTCAGTTTTTCAGTTGTTCAGTTCATTGCATTTAATTATCCTCATTATATCCTTTTGTACTCTATTATGCAGAATGAAGATCCGGGATTGTAAAAGAAGGATCTATAGTGTTGGGTGCATTGACCCAGATAAAGTACATATAGGTACTATAACGACGAAACCAGACGAGACAGCGGAAAACCTTCTAAGGTTTCTAACGGAGCAAAATTTCTGTGACCACATACTGTTTCCTTATAACTTCCAGTGAGGGTCTAACTCTATTGTAAACATTCACTTTTGCTTACTCGATGTTAAGTGTAATTGATGAGTTACTGACGTATATATAAACGTGTGCAGGTTCCACTGGATTCTGCTAAACATTCGTGTTGATAAGGGAATAGTTGAAGTCATGGACCCATTAAAGAGACACCTGGAAGAGTTCCGCAGCATGCAGGACATGCTCCAGAGGTAATTTTCGCGCTATATCGGTCTGTTTCGTTGATTTCATGAGATATCAGGTAATGAATAACTCATTCATTAATTCATTTTCTTTGCCGGGCAGGGTTTGGAACCAGTTCAAGAGTGTGGTGACGGGTTCCTTTAGTGAGAAGCTGACGTTTACTCCGATCACGGTAAGTAGTACGAGATATCTGCACGCAACTCTTTACTTCTAGTTTCAATACAATTATGATGCTAGATTGTTATTTTGATTGAATTCTATTCTCATAAAGTGCGCGAGGCAGCCATAGGGGACGAATCTATGTGGATACTACGTTTGCGAGTTCATCCGCACGTTTACCACTGAGCACAATGATTATAGAGTCGACGTAAGCAATACATTCACAACATTATTTTATTACCGTCACTTTTTGTTATCATGATTGATGCTCATATTAATCTCCTTTTCTTATATAGTTCGACAGAATGCGGGATCAACTCCTACCAGAGCAACGCGTACTAGGAATTGCTGAGGAACTGGCGGGATTTTTGTTGAGCGAGATGGTAGACAACGCCGGAGAATTTAGTGTGAATAGGCCCTACTGATGATCCCGGTCGTGTAATCGAATATACGGGCTCTAGTCCCGGTAATTGTGATCTCCATGTAACTATCAAAATTGTATAAAATTGTATATATATGTATGCTCGATCGTAAGACAAGTTATCTTATATATGCACGAACGTGTACGGTATGTGGTAGCGTAGAAATACCGCTAAAAGAGTATGCTCGAAGAAAGAAAATAAAATAAAACAAATAAACCCTAAACCCTAAAGAAATAAATAAATAAAAGAAAACAAAACTATTAGTCGCGGCCCGTTATACGAGCCGGGACTTAAGGGGTTGCCCCCAGCGCGCTCCGCATGCAGCCATGTGGTGGGCCTTTGATCCCGGCTGGTAACAGGCCCGGGACTAAAGGTTTGACCTTTAATTCTGCCTGGCATGTCCCGGTTCGCGAGCCGGGACAGAAGGCCCTGTCTCTACTAGTGAACACATTGGTTCCTTAGGTACGTATTGGGATGGTCATCTTCCATCACACTGAACGATCTATATATACTTCTAACTCCATATGGTATCCTTAGCTTAATGCACTTTTGTTCCATTATAACTTGATACGTACGCACTATTATCCTGAACGGTTTGTGCAAAGTCATACGGAGGTAGTAATATATATATCGAAAATTGTCTCCTCGCTACGACGGTAGCGACCCCTTAGATTCCTTGTGCCAAGATATGTGCTAATCATGGATGAGAGCAGCGTTTTGGCTCCCGGGAGCATATGCTCCTGGTATTTTCGACAAAATTTAGCAAATTGAAAACTCATCAAAAAATTCCGAAACAAATCATGCAAGTACCTGACCATGTTGCGCACCACCATGATTTTTTTTCGCGCCGAAATGACATCGTACGCGCCCTGTACAAAAATGACAAATTTCGTGTCAGAAAATTCAAATTTTGAATCTCAAATCTGACAGGAAATTTGTCATTTTTGTACAGGGCGCATACGATGTCATTTCGGCGCGAAAAAAATCATGGTGGTGCGCAACATGGTCAGGTACATGCATGATTGTTTTCGGAATTTTTTGATGAGTTTTCAATTTGCTAAATTTTGTCGAAAATAACGGGAGCATATGAGCCCGAGCTCCAAAGCGAATTTCTGCTAATCATGCATGTACATTACTCCTCAAGGTTACTGGATCCTAACAAAAATTCAGCGTGGTTGGGGAATAATAGTGTGGAGAAAGAATTGTTTGTCAGGCTATTTTTAGCTGCTAGCTATTTAATGGATGAGGGTTTGGTGCACGTGCTAGCCCCATTTGCCATCCGAAGTTCCTAAGCACGGGGTTCGAACGACGTACGAGCTACACCATGTCGTTTTATAGTTAAGATAACCCCTAGCATGCAATGGTGTACGTGCTAACCCTATTGGGATACAAGGTCATAAACCCCCACCATCTGAGTTTGGCAACAGCATACTGGCTACTTTGCCCCACCCACGCTTATTTAGCACCATGAATTTAATATTAGTGATCTAATTAATGCCTAATGCACTCGTTACTTACGAAGCGCAACTAAGCACGTGCCTACATGGCATTCCATCATATATATATATGAACACATACACAAGGACTTGCTCGGTTATAGCAAGTCTTCCCCTCATAGATCAATATATAAAGGCTGGAAAGGTTCTCGGCACTTCTCGTAGATCACTATATAAAGGCTGGAAAGGTTCTCGGCACTTCTCGCTAGCCACGTCGCCCCAGTTTCACGGCCGTTCGATCGGTGCAGTTGAAGGTCCACATTTAGCCACGTAGGCAGACACTGTACATCCCCGACTTTTGTTCATACAGCGAGCTCCCCATCCCACACCGTCTCGACCGGTCACCCGGTCATCCCATCGCCGGGCACTGTATCAGCGCTACAGTACGCACTTCTACACTATACCGTGCGCTGTAGCTGCTACTGTGTACGCACTGCAGCATGTCTTTTTCTCTTTTTTTCTTTTCTTTTATTCGTAGCAAAAATCCCACGCCGCCCGCGCGGCGCGAAAAGTTCCTCGCATTTACCAAAAAATTACGATTCACTCTATACATGAAAATATTGATCTATATGCGCGTCGACGAGTAGGTTCCATTCCCATGATCGGTTTCGAGTTTGGTCGACTCTAACACTCTAATTTTAGATCTAAATTCGCAAAAACATTTGACGAATTTTGTCAAATTCGTCCTACTCAGTCATCCGTTTGAATTTTCCTTTCACGAGTAAATGGATATCATCCTTCCAAACAATTTTCATGTATTAACCTTTTGATTTTGACAGACATATATATATTTCTCTCTAAACTTCAAATTCGTTGCATTTTAGGCTGTGCAAAATAGACAAATTATGACAAATTTCAAATTTTGGAATCCGGGTTTTTGGATCCAGAAATTTGTCTTTTAGATCTAACCCATAATAGCATTTTTTTACCTGCCTGTCATGTACAAAGTTTTCGTAAACCAAATTATATTTCTACAATCTCAATTAATAACTCATTTACAAAACTACGGCACGTACCAATACAACGAGCGCGGCGTGTTTTTTTTTCCAGAAAAGTCCTCGACTTTTCCAAAAAATGTGAATCGGCCCTCCGGCATAAAACACACGCGCGGACCCTACGCTCTTTTTGCAGGACAGTCCGCACGTTTTCCCCTACGTTTTTCCAGAAAAGACCCCGCGTTTTCCAAAAAATATGAATCGGTCCTCCGGTCTACAATGCACACACATCTCCGCGTCGTCCGAATCAGATCCGACGGCCCGCGCGGCACTTCTGCGGAAAGCCCTCGCATTTACCAAAAATTATGTTTCGCTCTTCTTTTCATGATAATATGTAATCTGGGTTCCACGTCGCCGGTCAGTCCCTAACCGTCCGATCTTGGAGTTTTATGGTTCAGATTAGCTTATTTCCATGCGTTCCCTACGTGCACTGTAGCTCGCGGATTTTCTACCAATCAGCGTCGGCCACGTCTCCCGGTGATGGCCGGTTGCTTTCCTGGTTATCCGGTGGCTCCCGGTCAGTCTGTTTGGAGATGCACAGTTCCGCATGCGCACAGTACGCTCTCTCTCTTCTTCTTCTTTTTTTAAACTACTCTCTCTCTCTGCGACAGGCTAGCATGCATGCACGTACCAGCACATGCTCTCTGATAAAAAGAATCAATAATCCGCCGGCCACTGTGCTTGCAAACAAACACACGATCCGCGTCAAGCTGTGGCTGCAAGTTGATTGGTCCAAAACATAGATGCCTCACGCACGCTTCTGATTGGTCCAAAAAATAAAACTTCTGATTGGTTCTTAATTTCTCCTTCTATCTCACCCCCACGCACGCACACCATGACGCTTCTGATTGGGCTGCGGAGGTGGATGCAAAAAAACTCCCTCTCCTCTTTTTACTCATTTTCAGATGCATCCTTTTCTTTTCTTTTTGATGTCTTCGGTGTGTAATCCATATGACTGATATTACATGTTGGTTTAAATTGTTGTCAAGCACCTGCTATTTTTTCTTTTACCTTATATGATAACTTTTTGTGATGGGATTTAGTGAGAAGTTCCTTTCAAAAATATTGATAATTTGTGAATTGATTGCTAATATTAAAACCCGGATGGGTTGGTGCATGCCTAGACAATATGTCGATCTACTGCGATTCTATTTAAAAATGCCATCGATGTAAAGTTCCTAAAATGATCTATTGGGGGGAAGATATACGGCATGAATGCCGAGTTCAAGACAAAACTGAATATTTGTATGGTATAATCTATGATTTGACATGCAGCACACAGATCTCAGTGTCTTCTGTTGTTAGTACAGAACTATTCTTAGATAATATGTACTATACATAATGGAAAATACTAATTATACAAAATTATAATCATGTTTGTCGAGTCATACAATTAATTCAAATCATCGTCTTCTATGTATATTCAAAACTGCAAGTTAACAATAATGTAGCAATGTATTGAGGTAAAGTTTTCGTAGAACGAGATTGTAGCAAAATTGAACATATGATCAATATCAATAATAGGTATAGTAAATCTAGCCGCGCAAATGCGCGGGCCACCCAGCTAGTTTAAAAAGTAATTTAGAAGTATCTTGTGTGACCACATCCACAAAACTGCACAAAAGGCCAATTAGTTCCTTATGCTTCACATATCATGCATTAGTTCTCCATGATTCAGATAGAATTTAGCATGGAACCAAAATAAATAAGTTATTGCATTAGGAAATTTGGATTTTCAATGTGCAAAAGCTACAAAGTCATTGTCTGTTCTTGAGCAAGCCGTTGAATTAATTTGTACTGCACTGTCAAAAGCTGTTAAAGCGTTATCTAATCGGGTTTCTTACTCCGTGCACGTCAGAAAGTGGTAATGGGGAATTGCAATGCGACTTACGTTTTCCTATTTGTACATGTCCCATCTTTTGCAGATAGAGGGTTGATTCTAGAAGGCCAACTTTACGAATTTTGGAGAAGTCATGATTTGCAGAATTGTCGAAGTGGGGAACTTCAGAGGGTAGTTGTCGAAGATACTAGGGTTTGATCCTGAAATTCCACGGAGTAGCGCTGACCACTCCCCTACATGATTTCTGTTTTGGTAATTCTACTAGGCCTAACATATACCATATGACTATATTGTTTCACTACCTGACTTTTTTCCCCTTGAAGAGGTTATTTATTAAGTACAATTCAGATAAAATTGTCGACGGGGGCGCGGCGTGTTGCCGCACCGTGTTACCTAGTAGATCAATATATAAAGGCTGGAAAGGTTCTCGGCACTTCTCGCTAGCCACGTCGCCCCAGTTTCATCGGCCGTTCGATCGGTGCAGTTGATGGTCCACATTTAGCCACGTAGGCAGATACTGTACATCCCCGATTTTTGTCCATACAGATAGCGCCACGTCGCCTCGCGAGCTCCCCATCCCGCACCGTCACGACCGGTCACCCGGTCATCCCCATCGCGGGGCACTGTATCAGCGCTACAGTGCGCACTTCTACACTATACCGTGCACTGTAGCTGCTACAGTGCACGCACTGCAGCACGTCTTTTTCCCTTTTTTTCTTTTCTTTTATTCCCAGCAAAAAAACCGACGCCACCGCGCGGCGCGAAAAGTTCCTCGCATTTACCAAAAAATTACGATTCACTCTATACATGAAAATATTGATCTATATGCGCGTCGACGAGTAGGTTCCATTACCGTGATCGGTTTCGAGTTTGGTCGACTCTAACACTCTAATTTTAGATCCAAATTCGCAAAAACATTTGACGAATTTTGTCAAATTCGTCGCACTCAGTCATCCGTTTGAATTTTCCTTTCACGAGTAGATGGATATCTTCCTTCCAAACAATTTTCATGTTTTAAACCTTTTTATTTTGACGGACATATATTTATTTCTCTCTAAACTTCAAATTCGTTGCATTTTAGGCTGTGCAAAATAGACAATTTCTGACAAATTTCAAATTTTTGAATCCGGGTTTTTGGATCCAGAAATTTGTCTTTTAGATCTAACCCATAATAGCATTTTTTTACCTGCCTGTCATGTACAAAGTTTTCGTAAACCAAATTATATTTCTACAATCTCAATTAATAACTCATTTACAAAACTACGGCACGTACCAATACAACGAGCGCGGCGTGTTTTTTTTTCCAGAAAAGTCCTCGACTTTTCCAAAAAAATGTGAATCGGCCCTCCGGCATAAAACACACGCGCGGACCCTACGCTCTTTTTGCAGGACAGTCCGCACGTTTTCCCCTACGTTTTTCCAGAAAAGACCCCGCGTTTTCCAAAAAATATGAATCGGTCCTCCGGTCTACAATGCACACACATCTCCGCGTCGTCCGAATCAGATCCGACGGCCCGCGCGGCACTTCTGCGGAAAGCCCTCGCATTTACCAAAAATTATGTTTCGTTCTTCTTTTCATGATAATATGTAATCTGGGTTCCACGTCGCCGGTCAGTCCCTAACCGTCCGATCTTGGAGTTTTATGGTTCAGATTAGCTTATTTCCATGCGTTCCCTACGTGCACTGTAGCTCGCGGATTTTCTACCAATCAGCGTCGGCCACGTCTCCCGGTGATGGCCGGTTGCTTTCCTGGTTATCCGGTGGCTCCCGGTCAGTCTGTTTGGAGATGCACAGTTCCGCATGCGCACAGTACGCTCTCTCTCTTCTTCTTCTTTTTTTAAACTACTCTCTCTCTCTGCGACAGGCTAGCATGCATGCACGTACCAGCACATGCTCTCTGATAAAAAGAATCAATAATCTGCCGGCCACTGTGCTTGCAAACAAACACACGATCCGCGTCAAGCTGTGGCTGCAAGTTGATTGGTCCAAAACATAGATGCCTCACGCACGCTTCTGATTGGTCCAAAAAATAAAGCTTCTGATTGGTTCTTAATTTCTCCTTCTATCTCACCCCACGCACGCACACCATGACGCTTCTGATTGGGCTGCAAAGGTGGACCCAAAAAAACTCCCTCTCCTCTTTTTACTCATTTTCAGATGCATCCTTTTTTTTCTTGATGTCTTCGGTGTGTAATCCATATGACTGATATTACATGTTGGTTTAAATTGTTGTCAAGCACCTGCTATTTTTTCTTTTACCTTATATGATAACTTTTTGTGATGGGATTTAGTGAGAAGTTCCTTTCAAAAATATTGATAATTTGTGAATTGATTGCTAATATTAAAACCCGGATGGGTTGGTGCATGCCTAGACAATATGTCGATCTACTGCGATTCTATTTAAAAAGTAATTTAGAAGTATCTTGTGTGACCACATCCACGGAACTTCACAAAAGGCCAATTAGTTCCTTATGCTTCAGATATCATGCATTAGTTCTCCATGATTCAGATAGAATTTAGCATGGAACCAAAATAAATAAGTTATTGCATTAGGAAATTTGGATTTTCAATGTGCAAAAGCTACAACGTCATTGTCTGTTCTTGAGCAAGCAGTTGAATTAATTTGTACTGCACTGTCAAAAGGTGTTAAAGCGTTATCTAATCGGGTTTCTTACTCCGTGCACGTCAGAAACTGGTAATGGGGAATTGCAATGCGACTTACGTTTTCCTATTTGTACATGTCCCATCTTTTGCAGATAGAGGGTTGATTCTAGAAGGCCAACTTTACGAATTTTGGAGAAGTCGTGATTTGCAAAATTGTCGAAGCGGGGAACTTCAGAGGGTAGTTGTCGAAGATACTAGGGTTTGATCCTGAAATTTCACGGAGTAGCACTGACCACTCCCCTACATGATTTCTGTTTTGGTAATTCTACTAGGCCTAACATATGCCATATGACTATATTGTTTCACAACCTGACTGTTTTTCTCCTTGAAGGGGTTATTTATTAAGTATAATTCAGATAAAATTGTCGACGGGGCGCGGCGTGTCGCCGCACCGTGTTACCCAGTAAACGAACAACTTGTGGCTGAGTGATCTCTAGATCTAGTAGACTGGGATAGAGCAGGCGATCATAGATAGATACTATATATTAAGGACATGCTGTTATGCCTTTTTCTCAGGCATCCGTCTACGGTTCAAAGAACAGTGTCTGCGCGCTTCACTGTTCATTATATATTAAGGACCTGCTGTTATGCCTTTTTCTCAGGCATCCGTCTACTGTTCAAAGAACGGTGTCTGCGCGCTTCACTGTTCAATGAACAGTGACGCGAGCTGTTATGCCATCTTCTCAGGCATCGGTCTACTGTTCAAAGAATAGTGCCTGCACGCTTCACTGTTCAAAGAACATTGCACGGCCCTCCTTTTGATAAAAACATATACACGAAATATATGCGCGTCGACGAGTATGTTCCATTCCCGTGATCGGTTTCGAGTTTGGTCGACTCTAACTCCTTAATTTTTGTATCCAGATTCGCAAAAACATTTGACGAATTTTGTCGAATTCGTTGCACTCAGTCATCCGTTTTGAATTTTCCTCTCACGAGTACATGGATATCACCCTACCAAACAACTTCCATATCTTAACCTTTTTATTTTGACGGACATATTGTCTTAACCTTTTTATTTTGACGGACATATAGATGTACCGCTTTTTTGCAGTAAAGTCCTCGCGTTTTTCAAACATTGTGAATCGGTCCTCCGGAATGAAACATTTTTGCAGAAAAGTCCACGTGTGCCGCTTTTTACAGAAAAGTCCTCACGTTTTCCCAAAATTGTGAAACGGCCTCCCGGAATAAAACATTTTTGCAGCAAAGTCCCTGCGTTTACCCCAAAATTGCAAATCGGTCCCCCGGTACAATTGAACAATTTTTTTCCCATCCTAATATATTTCTCCCCCTTTTAGTTTAAACCTATTATTTTCCCACACTTCTATTTACAAACATTGGGCACGAATAGCGACTTAAAAATTACTTATCTATTTTTGCGGTCACGCGTAAATAGTCCCTGTCCCTTATGAATAGTTTTTTTTGGGGCTTCTAATAGATTTCTCCACGTTTTTGTTTTTTCCTATTTTTTATTTTTTTCACATTCCTTTTTACGAACATTGCGCACAAATAGCGACTTCGAAATTACTTATTTATTTCTACTCCCTATTTATCCCCTACTATATCTTTTTTTTTCTTCTTTTACCTCCCTTACATATTTATTTTAATGACTCTAAGACTGCTCACTTACTTCCTATTTTCCCATTTTCCCCTACACTATTTTTTTTAACTTTTTATTTTATTTCCCTCATAAATTTATTTTTGTGAACTTAAAATTTATTACTTATTTATTTGCAATTCCTGTTATCTTAATTCCCCACTTCTTTACATTCAAATTACCACTTTTTTTTCTACTTCTACTTCCCGTATATTTTTTAACTACTTCTTAACGGTCTACATTAATTCCATTTAGATGCCTAAATTCGCCAAATAACATAACCTTCCAACTCTTACTCCATACAAAAAACACTAACTATTTCATACCTTTTAAACTCAAATGTGCATCCCCCTCTCCTTTTTCCCTCTATTATTCTCTTGACGAGTGCACTGAATTTGTTCCGGAAGCCATGTACTTGGTCACATATAGTGACATACATGTATGATCATAAGTACTAATTCAGATATCATATTAATAATAAACATGTATGGTCACATACATGTATGATCATAGTGAACCGTAATAATATTAACACAAACAAGGAAAATAACAAGGTAAAAAGAACTAAATTTCTGGTGAGCCGGAAATATTAATGAACCGATATCGGTGAACCAAAAATAATAGTGAATCAGAAATGCCGGTGAACTAAAAAATAATAATTAACAAAAAATAATCGCGAAAAAATGTCGGTGAACAAAAAATAATAATGAATAAAAAATGTTGGTGAACCAAAAATAATAGTGAACCAAAAATGTCGGAGAACCAAAAATGCCAGTGAACCAAAATGCTGGTGAACCGAAAATAATTGTGAAACGAAAAGAACTAAAATTGGAATGACCGAAAATAACACTATCTAAAAATTAGATCGTTGGGATAAAAAAATCATGGATTTATACAAAAGTTCAACCATTTTCTGAAAGCGTAAATGATTTTTTTCTTCGTAAACATGTTCATGAAAATAAATTTCTCGAAAAAACATTACAACCTGGAAAAAATAACATAAAAAATGTTCACAAGAAACAAATATTCACGGAAAGGGATATACGATGAAAAAATGTTCGCGGGTAGAAAGATGTTCACGGGAAAAATATTCAGAACTGAAAAAAAAATTCCGGGTGAAAAGAAATTTGTTCACCCAAAGGTAAATAGAAAATATGTTCATGTGTTTCACAAAAAATATTCATACATTTTTTAAAAATAAAAATGAATCAGCAAATGAAAAGAAAAAGAAAAAAGACCAAATGCACAAAAATAAAGAAAAACGTCAAAAATAAAAAGTATAATAAACTAAGCTCACTTCTAGAAAATTGAATGAAAAGGTGGAATAAACAAATCCTGACAAACCGATGGAAAAAAACGACCTTGGGTACGTATTGGGATGGTCATCTTCCATCACTCCAAACAATCTATATACTAGAGGCTGGAGCTCCCCTTGGGGCGCTTCCAGGGCGGACTTGTGCCGCCAATTCACAACGTCTATTTTGCAGAAAGTATTGCTTAAAAGAGGTCGACCACAATCACAAATAAATGATTCACCTGTTGAGTTAACCTCGATGTGCCTGAACATGTATCATGTCACGTTTACTGTAGTTTTTCCGGAAATAAGTTGTAGCCAGAAACGTGCACGTTCACGTTGCGGCATTGTCCTAGTCGTAGGATAGATTGAGTCTTCCTGTTTTTACGTAGCTAGAAACGTGCGAGGACTTGGCCACGATCACGTCCGTGGGATGGCGCGGGATCAACGGATCGTGGGCAAGTTTCTAGCGCGAGTTTGTTATCCTTCTGAATAAAAGGAAAAACCAGAAAAGGCGCAGGCAATTGAGCGCGTCGCAAAACTCTGTCTCCCTGTGCACTGTCTGTCGTGTGTTCGTCGTCAGTAGGAGAAAGTTCTGAGCGCCGCTTGTTCATACACTTGTGTCTACCACGAGATCGCGTTGTGTGTTTCTAGGATTAGGACCTGACATTTGGTATCAGAGCCTTCGGGTTCGGAGGCGATTTGGTGGCGGTTGATCGGGGGCGTTCTGGTGTGAGGCGGAGCTGCGATGCCGAAGATCGGCGAGAAGCAGCCACCGGCGAAGGGGGCGGCTGGCGATGCAAGTGCAAGTGAAGGCGCGGTCGTCGTCAGGGCGTCGTCGCGCGGAGGCGTGCCGGTGCACTTCCCACAGCTGACGGACACCAGCTACGGTGTGTGGGCCGTGAAGATGCGCATCATCATGCGCACCCTCGGATGCTGGTCGGCGATCGACGGCAATGGTGAGTATGACCAGGCCAGGGACGAGGATGCCTTCACGGCGCTCTCGCAGTCACTTCCTGACGCCATGGTGATGGCCATCGCCGAGTACGAGACGGCGGCCGAGGCGTGGGAGGCGATCCGCCAGATGCGGATCGGCGAGGACCGCGTCAAAAAGGCCCGTGTCAAGCAGCTGAAGCGTCAGCTTGATCGGCTGCAGATGGACGACGGCGAGTCGGTGACGGCGTTCGGTCAGAGACTGACCACGCTTGTCGCGGAGATCCGCACACTAGGTGAGAAAATCAGTGATGAGGCTGTAATGGAGGTTCTGTTCAATGCTGTTCCCGACAGGTTTTCAGATGTGGTGAATACCATAGAACAGTGGGGCGATATGGAGACCATGCCGGTCTCTGAGGCCATCGGCAGATTGTCGGCATTTGAGAGCGGGCGGCGCCGCAGCAGCAGTGCCAAGCAAGATCAGCTCATGCTCATGACCCGGGCGCTGGAGCAGCTCATGCAGAACAAGAAGAGTGGTGGTGCCGGCGGTTCTGGTTCCTCTACTGGTCAGAAATCCGGTGGGAAAACCGATCGCACCAAGACTGGCAAGAACTCTGATGGTGATCGTGGCAAGCAGAAAAAGAAAGGCAAGTTTGACATCACCAAGGTTCGTTGCTACAACTGCAATGAGAAGGGGCACTTCCAGTCAGATTGCCCTGAACCCAAGCGATAAAAGGCAAATCTCGCTCAGGAGGAGGACGAGGATCAGGCGCTGCTCATGCTGGAGACCTGCGACCTGACGCAGACAGTGCAACCTCTGTCAGAACAAGTTTTCCTGAATGAAGAAAAGGTGGTGCCCAAACTCACTGGAAATCAGGACACGGCATGGTACCTGGATTCGGGAGCCAGCAATCATATGACTGGCAACCGAGAGAAATTTGCCGAGCTTGACAGCACTGTCCACGGCAAGGTGAGATTCGGTGATGGATCTGCTGTGGAGATTTGTGGGCGTGGTGTAATACTGATGAAGTGTCTCACTGGTGAGCACCGTGTGCTATCTGATGTGTATTTCATACCGAGGCTGAAAAACAATATAATCAGCCTAGGGCAGTTGGAGGAGAATGGATGCAAGTACACAGGGGAAGATGGTGTGCTCACACTCTGGGATCGTCAGAGGAACGTGCTCGCAAGAGTACCACGAACCCGCAATCGGATGTACATTCTCAAGATTGAGCAGACAGAACCGGTGTGCCTCCTAGGGCATGCCCAAGAGGATGCCTGGACTTGGCACATGAGGTATGGGCACATCAATTTCAGATCCTTGCACAACCTGGCAGCAAATGGCATGGTGGAGGGTTTACCGCAGCTCAAGCAAGTGAACCAGATCTGCGACGGTTGCATGATAGCAAAGCAACGTCGACTGCCGTTCCCAGCTCAGGCAGAGTACAGAGCAGAAAAACCACTTGATCTCTGGCATGGAGATTTATGTGGTCCAATATCACCAGCAACACATGGAGGCAAGGAGTTTTTCCTATTGCTGGTGGACGACTACTCACGGTACATGTGGCTAGTTCTGCTGAAAAGCAAGGATGAGGCCGGTGCTGCCATCAGGAAGGTACAGGCAGCAGCTGAGCTGGAGAAAAGTCTGAAGCTAAAAGCCCTGCGGACAGACAGAGGTGGTGAATTTAATTCAACTGAACTCGCTGAATACTGTGAGAAGCAGGGGATCAAACACTTTCGGACAGCACCATATACACCCCAGCAGAATGGTGTTGTCGAGAGACGGAATCAGACCGTTGTCGCAATGGCGAGGAGCCTACTGAAAAGCATGGGGATGCCTGCAAAATTTTGGGGGGAGGCTGTCAGCACAGCAGTATATCTGTTGAACAGGGCTCCCACCAAGAGCATGAAGGGACAGACTCCCTACGAAGCATGGCACGGAAGGAAACCCTCAGTACAGCATCTTCGGACATTTGGATGCACAGCCCATGTGAAGAAACTTGGTCCAGGTCAATCCAAACTTGCAGACAGGAGCAAGCAAGCTGTGTTCATCGGGTACGAGACTGGCTCAAAAGCCTACAGGTTGTATGATCCAGAGCAGAGAAAACTGGTGGTGTCGCGGGATGTGGTGTTCGAAGAAGATCGGCCCTGGGATTGGACCTCCTCGGGATCGGTGGAGGTCGGTAATCAGGAACCACTGATCGTCCAATACTCTGACGAAGCAGAACAGAGTTCAGACAGGGGCGCGGCCGCGGCAGCAAAATCTTCAGAAACTCCTGCCGCGGCAGCGCCACGGCAGGGAACCAAAACCAGACAAGCATGCAGTGGTACTCCAATCCCGTTCGCACTTGATCTGTCACCCAACCCTGCTACACCATTCACTGCAGCGGATCCTCCAGCAACTCCTGACTCTGAACCCTCTCATGGGCCACGGGGATTGAGAGAGTTAGAGGATATCTATAATGAGACTGTACCTGTTGAGATTGAATACAGTGGGCTGTGTCTGTTTGGACAGGAAGAGCCATCGAATCACTTGGAGGCTATGAGGGAAAGTTGCTGGAAGCAAGCAATGAAGGAGGAACTGACATCTATTGAGGAAAACCGAACTTGGGAGCTGTGTGATCTGCCTAAAGGACACCGTTCCATAGGGCTAAAGTGGGTATATAAGCTAAAGAAGAATCCAAACGGAGAAATTGTGAAATACAAGGCGAGGTTAGTTGCAAAGGGATATGTGCAACGCCAGGGCATTGACTTCGAGGAAGCATTTGCTCCAGTTGCTCGCCTCGAGTCTGTTCGTTTGCTGATTGCTTTGGCAGCTCAGTTCGGTTGGAAAATCCATCAGATGGATGTGAAGTCAGCCTTCCTCAATGGGGATTTAATTGAGGAGGTGTATGTCAGTCAGCCTCCAGGTCATGAGAAGGAGGGACAGAGCAGCAAGGTATACAAACTGAGAAAAGCACTATACGGTCTTCGTCAGGCTCCTAGGGCTTGGAATTCAAAGCTTGATGCCACGTTGGTGGAACTGGGCTTTGAAAAGTGTCCTTCAGAGTCAGGACTGTACAGGAAAAAGGTGCAAGATTCAGTGCTTATAATAGGAGTCTATGTTGATGATCTAGTTATCACAGGAGGAAGCAGTCAGGCTATCAACGAGTTTAAAAGACAGATGAAGTCGAAGTTTAGTATGACTGACCTCGGGCTCCTCAGTTATTATTTGGGCATTGAGGTAAAGCAAACTGATGATGAGATAACTCTATGTCAGTCAGGGTATGCTGCTCGGATCCTGGAGAAAATGGGGCTCTCAAATTGCAATCCTACATACATTCCTATGGAGCCAAGGCTGAAACTCAGTAAAGACAGCCAGGCAGAAAGTGTGGATGCTACTGAATACCGAAGCGTAGTGGGAAGCCTGAGATACTTGTTGCACACCAGGCCTGATCTCACCTTTGCTGTAGGGTATGTTAGTAGATTTATGGAGAAGCCCACTAAGGAGCACATGATGGCAGTCAAACATATACTGAAGTATGTTAAGGGGACTGTCAATCTTGGCTGCAGCTACAAGAAAATCACAAGTAACCCAAAACTATTAGGGTATTGTGACAGTGATCATGCTGGGGACATTGATGATAGGAAAAGTACAACTGGTGTACTGTATTACTATGGATATTGCCCAGTTTCATGGACATCTCAGAAGCAGAAGATAGTTGCTCAGTCATCTTGTGAGGCAGAATATGTTGCTGCAGCATCAGGAGCATGCCAGGGTGTGTGGCTGTCAAGATTAGTCAGTGAACTGCTGGGAGGAGAGACAACCAAGTTCACACTGAGAGTGGACAATCAATCGGCTATCTCTCTATGCAAAAACCCAGTTTTTCATGAGAGAAGCAAGCACATAGACGTGCGCTACCACTTCGTCAGAAGCTGCTTCGAGCAGGGCAAACTGGAGTTGGAGCACGTCAGAACTGAAGAACAGCATGCAGACATTCTCACAAAATCTCTGGCAAGATTTCGATTCCAGAAATTGAAGGGGAAGATCGGCATGCATGTGATGAGTTCAGGACATCAAGCTTAAGGGGGAGAATTGTTGAGTTAACCTCGATGTGCCTGAACATGTATCATGTCACGTTTACTGTAGTTTTTCCGGAAATAAGTTGTAGCCAGAAACGTGCACGTTCACGTTGCGGCATTGTCCTAGTCGTAGGATAGATTGAGTCTTCCTGTTTTTACGTAGCTAGAAACGTGCGAGGACTTGGCCACGATCACGTCCGTGGGATGGCGCGGGATCAACGGATCGTGGGCAAGTTTCTAGCGCGAGTTTGTTATCCTTCTGAATAAAAGGAAAAACCAGAAAAGACGCAGGCAATTGAGCGCGTCGCAAAACTCTGTCTCCCTGTGCACTGTCTGTCGTGTGTTCGTCGTCAGTAGGAGAAAGTTCTGAGCGCCGCTTGTTCATACACTTGTGTCTACCACGAGATCGTGTTGTGTGTTTCTAGGATTAGGACCTGACATCACCTCCTAGCCTCACGGTGGCTGTCCAATCTCTCTGTTGTATAGTCGCCGGCAAGAAAGTAGGCACAAATAGACATAGTTCGAATAGCAGAAAGACGCAAGGGAAGTACATTGACCGGGTATGTAACAGATAATGAATGAAAATTTTAACACGATTATTTTGAACAAGTGTTGATGTAGCTACAAATGAAAGATCAATGTATGAGGTAAAATACACCGATAAACTCTATTCTCTCTTGGAACTGTCCAACAGGATATACTGATCAGTAATACCATTGTTTGCAAACTCTTGCAAGTTTCCATGAAGGTCATGCCTCCCTGCTTCTCATCCTTCTGTAACCAGGAAACCTCTTGGGGACACCAATCATGACTGAGGGGGGAGCTGGTCATGGTACGAAGTGGGACTGAATCCAATGTCCTTGTCCTCCTCTTGTTCCAGGTCTTATTGTTGGCCTTTCTGCTGCTAGCCATCCACATGATTAACCTCGACGGACTCATCTTCCCTTGTCCACGTCACCAAGAAATTATTACTTGTAAATGGATATGGTCAATCAAAATGACAAACCAAGCACGAAACAAAGATTAGTTTCAACAATATGTTCCTTAGTCCATAAATCCATATAACTACTATAGGAGCAAGGCTACAAATTATGTTCTGATAGTTTAGCATACAAAAGGGGCAGGGCACACCGCACACAACTGACCAAGTCCACGGACCTGTTCAACATATCGGGGAAAGGAGGATGGGAAATTAAGAACAACAAGCTCTATAAACCCAAGGCCCATTAACTGGATGCCAATAGAAAGGTACGTCACTCCACTCAAAATATTCTCCATAAACGAGATAAGGTTACTGGGTGTAGATGTTGCATTGTCCTGTAGTAGTAAATAGAGAACAATATTACTTCTGAAGCGAAGAACATACTTCCTATGTCCCAAATTATAAGCCGATTTGGTAGGCTAAATCAACCTACCAAAACGTCTTATAATTAATTAGGGACAGGGGTAGTAGAAACTATAGGAGTCCATTTAGAGAACTGGAGCATGAAAAAATAATAAGATGTCATATAAGTGCTGATACTACTAAGAAGATACTAGAGGGCCATGAAACAAAATAGACAATTTTGTGTTAAAATAGAATGGAGAGAAGGTTGGTTCTTAAGTGTTTGGATTGCCTTAAAGAATTATCAGCTATCATCAAGTTGTCAAGAGACAGAACTTATGCAAAGGACCAACCAAGAAGGCTGAAGCTTGATGATATTGCTACCTGCTTGCTCTCTTTTTTTTGCGAATTGATACCTGCTTGCTCATCCTTACTGTCCAGTTGAGGACAACATGTGGTCAGAGCCAGCTGAAGGGGTAGTGTTCAACATATGACCATAAGAGTGTAGTGATCTACAACCTATTAATCGACATATGCACATTGTTCTTAGGTCTGTTAGGGTAGTTTGTGAAGAGCTACAAACTAAAAAAACAAGGTTGCTACTCTAACATGATCTATAACAAAAGCTAGAAGAAGGCTTCTATCGACTAAGTAAAGCACTCCGAGTGCTTGTTGCGTCAGTGAAATACCTTATAAATGATCAACCAGCATGAATTTCATGCTGCAAGTCTGCAAAGTATTCACGGATGCACGTTGAATATCATTGGAAGTTTATGAAGAGGGAGTAAACAATATCTTGATATTCATCAGTCTGATGATAGTCTAGGTGCAAGATAGGAATGGTTCGAAAAATATTAACTTCTACACTTGCAGAGATTCTTTATAGTAGTTGAGGTTAAAAGGGTCAGGAAACGAAAAAATCAGATGCTAGTTGGAATTAAACTGGATTCAGTGTGTGCTCTTAAAGAGTTGAACTCTGTAGGTTTTACTATTCCATTTTGCACTGGTTAGAAGCTTCAGTTTGACATTCAGATCATCCCCTGAGGAGAAACATTGACTGGCCACCACGACAACCATCTTCTCGAGCACCCGAGCTCGCTGAGCAATGAATTTGAGAAAAGGAACCTCGCTTCTCGACTGTTGCAGAGGCGGGTCATTTTAAGAACCGTCTGAGGGGCTAGTTTCCCAGTCGGACTACATAACCGGCTCCTCGCAGCTGGATTATTCTCAACTGTTGCTCCGAGCCGGATGGGAAAACCGGCTGAGCCCCATGGCCGGGATGCGGCTGTAATGCTCGGATCTGTAGTAGTGCTGGGTCCCATGTGCAGGATGTCCGCTGCTGCATGCCCCGCAGCCAAGCATGCATGGAAAGCTACTTCTAGCTACTGCATTGGAGTGGAATTTTTTGTCATGGGCCATTGGATGCACCAAAATGCATGGAGTACGTAGTATCTTTGTTCTGCATACCAGCTTTGCCTGTGTAGTTTACTATTTGTTTGCTAAATACATGCTCCACACCCGAGTTGTTTTGCTCAATGGACTTTTGTTTCATTCATTATTTGATACTGGAACCCGGAGTAGTGGTTGCTTCTTTTGAAAAAAAAAAAAGTTATCAAAAGTCTCAGTTAGTCTTGTTTATGGCCGTGATCTGGCCCATATTACTTCAGGGCATATCGTAGGCCATCGACTGTCTGGCTCTAATCCACCCAGTCTTGACTTTGAAATGGCTGACCGAGTCGATCCGGCGCTGGGTCTAGAGTACTATCTTTCACGATGAACTAGACCGGCCTGTGCAAGCAATCGTAAGTGTTACGGTGCTCCAAATTGTCAACGAGCCGGAGAGTAACTTCTTCCATGCATGGCCAGCTGTTGTTATTGGTATGCTGCAGTTAATGAATGGACGGTTCAGATCTCACGTGTAACGTTCTCCCCTGTGCGCAAATACTTCACTATGCTTACGCTTCGCGGAAAGTCAAAAGGAGGTACTGTAGTAGTAGTAATATTTATCGACACATAAATACATACACTGACTTGATCAGTACAGTAAGTCTTCCCTCACGAATTTAAATTTTGTGGCCTATCCAGATTTAGACCGGGATAGAGCAGGTTACCTAAGGCAAGCGATCATAATTACTGTGCAAACGGCACTTATTATAATTGATTGGATGTCAGAGCTGAATGCCCAAGTGCACGGTAATTAGTGGAGTGCACACATGGGAGAGGGTGTACTAAAGCTAAAATACCTATCCAGGCGCTTCACAATTGTCTGGAGGGGAACGCTTTGTCGAATCTGGGTTGAGAACTCTGCCAGCTTCTAACTATCCAATCACACGTTGATTTTAGCTAATTCTAGATATTAGCCGAACAAATAGATATTATGATAGGTTTGGTTCCTCGGCAAGGTGGATAATAGGCTCGCTAGGCAAGGTATGCGTTTGGTAGCATGCAAAAACCTAATTTACCGTGCAAGTTACCTAGCATGGGGGTAGAAAATCATGTCCCCGATAGGATAAGCCATAGTCAAAACGAACTCATGTAGGCTATAGCTATAAGCTATAGGTGAGCTAATGATCTAAACACAAAACTAAAGTCGTGCGGAGGTAATGGGTGGAGGCGCCCACATACACAAACACTTAATGGGTATGTAAGTCTTCCCTCGCGAGTCCACACTTTGTGGCAGTTCTAGAGGCTGGGATGGAGTAATGTTAGTTAGGCAGGCCATCATAATTAATTTGTATGTGTATTTATACTCCCTCTATTTTCATGAATAAGCCTTTTCAAGATATATGTCTTTAACCAAGAATTAGCCTTATTACATGAGGCTTACGAAATTTAGGAAGCTTTTTTTCAATACGGATCCAATGTAGTGATGTTGTACAATACAATCGATATTTTTTAATCAATTTCTTTTGTGAAGGATTCGTCTTGGAATGGGCGTAGGGAACAGAAGGACTATAATTAATTTCTAGTAGCTGTTGGTCCAAAGCCAAGTTGGAGTAGAGATTAAAACCGAAGACCCGAGTGCATGCACGTCAATAAGTGAATGCACACATGGGAGCCGGTGGAGTGAAGCTAAAATAAAGGTGACCTCGGTAAAAATAAAACTAGACTCAACTAAAGACCCAAGTTTGGCGTCAATCAAATTTTTCTAAAAACCACAGTATTCTCATACATAGCGAATACATATTTCAGTTTTGGAAAAAGATGTCCAACCCTCTTTTCATATACTTACAAAATAGTGCAGTTTTCTAAATATTGAAGATACTGCAGTTTTGACTAAAACCAAACACCCTAAAATATTTACACTTTTCCTAATTAACAGCCAGCTGTTTTGTAATTGGTGCACAGTCACTTTTTGGACCGTCGGATCTACGTCTTCATTTCCGAATCTCAGCGTGTTCTGTTTGTCCCGCGCATGGTCTGAGTCAACGTTGATTTTTTTAATTGCCCTTTTAATTTGCGTTCGGTGCTCTCTGTCTTGGCTCGGGGAGAGGAGGCGGAAGCCATGGCGGACAGAGAGGTGTGCGGTGACGGCGCGACGGCGCAGCCTACTAGGCCGGTGTCAGAGGGAGTGGGGATTCACGAACCGGTGGGACCGCCGAGAGAAGACGAGTTGACTCGCAGCCGGAGCTAGCGGAGATGGAGAGATCTGTGGCTTACGTCCCTCCTCGACCTACGGCGACGAGATCGGCGATTAACGGGCGTGGAAGGCATGCGCGCCGCAAGGAAGATGGGTAATCACCTTACCTTCTTTCTCTGTTAGATTTGTTCTCTGATTTCGTTCTTTTTTGGGCTCGTATGTGTGCTAATGTGTTAGTTTCGGTGGGGTGGTATCGCCGTAGCATTGTCGCCGCGATATCTCAGAAATCAGTGACCGTCCGTTCGTGGACGAGGTGGGCGTAGCTTGTATTTTTGGAGACAGTGATGATCGCATTGGAGAGGTTGGAGAAGCTAGAGGCAGGGCCAGCTTTGGCCCAGTGCGAGAGGTGTGACGGCCCAGGGCCCGGCTAAAATAGGGGCCCACAGTAGATATACGGTATGTATATATATATATATTACAGAGTAAAGGGAACAAAGAAGTCCCAGCAAGCAGCCAAGCACGTCCAGCCCAGCTAGCGCTGAGCCCAGCAAGCAGCCAGCTGGCCTTGCCCTCGTCCATTCGCCATGACGCCATGACCTTGCAATGCCAGCCAGCGACATCGCCATGACGCCAAACAGCACCACCGCCCTGCCCTCATCCATTCGCACGCATCAACGCTGAGACCCCGGTGCACCATGCTGTCGAGTCACCATTGTCGACACGGAAAATGGCACGCCGCAACACCAGTAGACCCCTCCGGGCATCCCGTGTTGCAAAACGATCCCCCAAGAGGGAACACCCTAGGGTGTTGTCATCGTCCGATCTGGAAATCCAGATCTAGGGTTTCCCCTGAAACTATGTGCGGAGGCGGGTGATTCGCGGCGATGACTCCTTCAGCAAGGCAACGACACCCACGGGTGCCGCAGTCGTCGGCCTAAGCCCGGCTTGCACCGGCCGACCTCCTCACCTCCAAAATCTGATAGCCACGAGTGCCGGGATCTAAAGATGAAGGTCACCACACCGTCGTCTCCGATCTGCCCGGAGAAGCCATCACGCCACCGTCGCACCGCCGCCGGGAGCAGCCGCGCCATGACGTCGGCGGCCGCGCCACGCCCGGCCCCAGGACGCCACACCGCACCGGAATCCTGAGAGCTAGGGACGGTAGAGATCCCCGCCGACGCCGGCGCCGGCCAGGCTTTGCCCGGCCGCGCCCTCTGGCGGCGGCGAGGGAGGCAGGGGAGGGGGTAGGAGGCGCTGGCGGCGGTGGTTATCGCCCTCCCGGTCGCCACGCGGGGGCGACGCGAGTGTACTTTTTGTTCACTGAGGTTTACATTTTTTGTTCCTAGGTGTATAATATTTGTTCCTTTTGTTCTTGGATTTTTTTTTGTTCCCTACAATGTTTTTTTTTCACATGTGTATAATTATTGTTCCCTTGTAGACATGATTTGTTCCTCGAGCACTATTTTTTGTTCCAATGTAGATATGATTCGTTTCTCGGACACTCTTTTTTGTTCCTCATGTAGAAATGATATTTTCCTCGGACACTATTTTTTGTTCCCCACGTAGAAATGATTTGTTCCTCGCACACTTTTATTCCCCGTGTAGACATGACTTGTTCCTCGGACACAATTTTTTGTTCCCCATGTATACATGATTTGTTTTCCCGGACACTTTTTTGTTCCCTGTATAGGCATGATTTGTTCCTCGGCCACTTTTTTTGTTCCCTGTGTAGACATGATTTGTTACTCGGACACAATTTTTTGTGCTTCATGTAGACATGATTTGTTCTTCCGAAGTTTGTTCCCCATCCAGACATGATTTGTTCCTCGAACATCTTTTTTTCCGGTGTAGACATGATTTGTTTCCCATACAGTATATTTTGTTCCTAGAGTAGATCTGATTTGTTCCTCATACACTATGTTTTGTTCCCCGTGTAGCCGTGATTTGTTCCTTCAACAAAAACTTTTGTTCCTGTGTAGATATGATTTGTCCCCACACACTTTTTTGTTCCCCGTGTAGACATGATTTGTTCTACAGTCCATGTAAACATGATTTGTTTCTCGGATACTATTGTTCGATACCATGTAGATATGAGTTTTTCCTCGGACATATTTTTGTTTCTGATGTAGACATGATTTGTTCCACAGACACTATGTTTTGTTTCTTGAGTAGAGATGTTGTATGCGTTCACAGCGCGATTAAGAAAAGCAGCACACACAGTGGAATTAAGTAGTTAGTTAACCACTTAACTTGGGTGAAGAATCACGTGATATTATACTGTACAAAACCTTCTGTAGCTGCTAGGTAACGACGTGGTTTCGTTTTAAAAGTGTGCTACCTAGTTAGCTGAGTCAGGACATGGCAGTCCGACGTTGACACACATATCTGACTCCGTATGCTAACTGACCTTGGGCAGATGCGCGGGCCGCGACACTATGCACCTCTTTTTAGTCCCATATCGGAAGCTGACATACATCTGCACCAGCTTAAATAGCTCCATGTGCTCACGTTTGTACGAGCAGTAGGCACGAGCCTAAAACCGTCCGAAAACGAACGCGAGGAAGGAACGCCTAGGCGAAGGAAATATAAGAACGAATAACGGAACAAGCGCCCCGACTAAATGGTGTACAGCGGCCATCCACTATATATATATAACATCACTAGGGCAAGTATACTAAGGTATCGAGTCTAATAAAATTGAATACCTACATATGTTCGATCGTAATATAACATGTTTATATATAGTACAAACGTTAAAATCGGCAAGCAAAGTTGGCATATGTTTGGCAACAAGATAGCTATTTTTCCCCTACTTCAAATATACCTAGAATGTTAGCAAGTTGGCATATGTTTGGCAACAAGATAGCTATTTTTCCCCTACTTCAAATATACCTAGAATGTTAGCATGGACTGAATCCTGAAGTTTAAACACTGGCCTGAATCGAGATCGAATCAGTTGGCGGGACAAATCAATCTACTAAATTCTTTCTCGTCGTTTTTAACTAATTAAAGAAGTGTTGGCTAAACTACAGCAGAACAATTTAGAAGACTTAAATCAGATTAGCAGTACTGTATACCTTGACCATCACTGTGGTGAATTGACGGGATGGTGGTCTGGACTCCCGGTAAACGGGCAGCCGCCGCCGTTTTACTTGGACGCCTTGACAAACCGGCAATCGAACTCCAATGTCGGCTGCGACAGCGAGAGGCGGCTTGCTTCCTAGCTCCCTGGAATGTGATCTACTCCGTACCTAGTATCTGATTAGGCTGTACGTGGAAACGACCAGGCCTGTACGTGGGTGTGGTTACTCAGCAGATGGGCTATTCGTTTGCTGCTGGGCTTTACTTCCTGTACAACAACTTGAAGTTGGGCTTATTTACGATGACTAACTGTGGCTATTAGTACGTATACACATGTCCTAGTACCAGTAGTTATCGCTGTAAGTCTCAAAAAAGCAAAAAAAAAAGTAGTTATCGCTGTAGATTATTGAGGGGGGCAGCGGTTGGGGGGGGGGGGGGGGGGGGGGTCTGACCCCTCCTAGCACCCCCTGGATCCGCCCCTGCGAGAGCAAGAGATCGCCCGGGCGCCACTAGCCTTTAAGCGGAAAAAAAATCCAATCGATAACGTGAAGACTAGGGCCCCGATTGAAATTTCTTGTAAAATTACGGCCCGTTTAAATTCCCTGCCATTTGCACTGCTCGCGCCGGATTTTCGATCAGGCGGACCTCCACTGGTCCGTGAAATAATAGTATTTTTTGACAAATCTGGCCCTTTTGTGTAACTAAACACATATATGGATGGCGCCGACGTTAGGGGCCAGATTTGAGAATAGTTTTGCAGAGAGGCCAAATTCGTCATTAATTTCGTAAAAGGACAGATTTGACAAAAAATACAAAATAATACGGAGCTGTTTGGTTAAAATCCAGTCAACCAAGCGGGCCCTAGATCGTCATGGGGTTCTTGCCCCTGGTCGTCCCATCCCCGAGAATCCGTCCCTGACTATGGTGAGAGCAACATAGCTAATAACATTAATGCTAGGTACGCAAAAAATCTCATTTGCCAAGCATTTAATGAGACTAGTGGAATTTAACGCGGCATCACGCCGCGATTTTGTTAGTTTGTATTTTTTCATAAATTTGTAAGATAACTACATAATTGAAGAATATATATTTTGTGAGTATACGTTAAATTTAAATTACATCATAATTAGATGAAGTTCACTTACATTGTATGCAAATATTAGCCAATTTAAATTGTTTACATTGGTACAGTAGACGATCGCTGCGGTGGCACGATTTTGGCCGGCGGCCGCCGCACCCGTGTGGTAAAATTCAAATTTGAAATCGTGGACGTTTAAAAATTGCGTATATTTGAGAATCGTTCGGATGGAAAGAGAGTTTGTGTTTGAAAATTGTTTAGGTTGCGAAAATTTGTCGAATTGGAAAGTTTTTTAGACTTTAATTATTTTTACATTAGTAAAATGGTTAGAATTGTAAGGCAACTGAAATTTTGAATTTAGATTTTGAAAATTTGTTGAATTGATATATTTTTTTGTTTTTAATTATTTTTATGTTAGTAGAACGGTTAGATTTTAAACGCAGATGAATTTTCGAAATATTCAAATTTGACGGTTAGATTTGAAATGCAGATGAATCTTCGGAATATTAAAAGTTGTTTGCTATGTTATGGCAGTTGAGTTGATATTTTAAAAAATGTCCATGTTTTTGAAGTGTGTGCATTTGAAAATTGTCGAAATGTGAAGAAAGCTCGTGGATTTTCCCGGTGGTTATTTATGGAAAATTTTCCATCCTCTGGTTTTTTCTTTTAAAAAACTGCCAAGTGGGATCCGCCCGTCATGTTTTTTTTTTGGTCATATTTGTAAATACCGCGGTGCGAAGAATTTAAATCTGAAGATGCCTACATTCAAAAGTCGTTCGATTTGAGATGTATTGAAATTCAAAGGAAGGTGATATTTGTAAGTTTTTCAAATTTTGTAAGTTGGTGAATTTTGAAAGTTGTTCGCACGCCACGCCCCTTGTATTTTTGAATGCTGTAATTTGGTGGGATTTGTCATTTATTTTGTCGAAAATTTCACTAAATTTGTTATCTAAATTTGGACTAATGGGGAAATGTAGAAGTCTCTTGGAATTTGTCGTTTATTTTCTCTAATTTTGCACTATCTTGATAATGTTCATTTTATTTTATGACATAAATAGGTTGCATATTTTATCTAATTTGGAAATCTCGAAATCCGTTGGAGGTTAACGCTGATTTTATCCAAATCTTGAGTATTTTGGAATATTTAGTTTTTTGGCCACAAATGGGTTGCACTTTTTGTTTATAAGAAATCTGAAACAATTTTTCATTTTTTTTCGATTAGTAGTTCAGAATGTGTTGATTCTAGGACATTTATTATTTTTCTGTATATTGTTTAAGGAAATTGGGTTGGCATTCGGGAAATTTTAAATTTTCAAATTCGATATGCGACGATATGCCATAATTAGTTGACGATTTTATTTTTTCCATTTTTGTGTTCATGTATTGTTGCTGTTATATTTGTGAGTACTATGGTGTAGAAAATTCAAATTTTCAAATGTCCACATTGAAAAGTTGTTCAAAAACCCGACAAATGTGTCGCACCTGTGAAGTTACAAATAATTTCAGAAAATAGATGGAACTTCTGTATTGTCAATTTTTTTTTATCGTGCATTTCGTATGTATGGGTGGAATTGTTGTAATTAGTAAACTTAAAGTATTGGATTCGCGTGTATTTTTGAATTTTTTTTGAAACTTAGAAATGAATCGAATATTTTAGAGGGAAGTAATGGCTTGGGGAAATACATTTTTTTCTGAAATTGTTTGAAATATTCACATTTTGAATGCAAGTTTTAAAATGTCCATACTTTAAAGCAGTGTAGATTTGAAAATTTTGAAAGTTATATTTCAAAAGTTGTAATAGTTTTTGGAAAAAGAAAAACAGGGAAAAGAAAAAAAAAAACAGAAGGAAAAAAATAGGAAGGGCCGACCCAGCTGCGCAGTAGCCAGGCCGGCCCAATTAGCGGCCCATCTGGAGCCCAGGCCCGCGTAGACGTCGCCGTGACGTCACTGGTGGCTGGAGGCGCCGCGGCGGCCGCGAGCTCGCCGGAGGCGCGTGACGGCGAGCTGAGATGCGGGAGCGGGCGCGTCCGACGCGTCTCGACGCAGGGAGCACGCGAGTAGCAGCGCCGCCAGCTCTAGGTCGCCGTGGCGTCGGTGGCGTCATCGAAACGCAGCGGACGGCGGGCGCGTCGGCGGAGATTACCGCGCGGCCGCGGCGTCCCGGCAGACGGCGCTTGGCCAGGAGGCGTAGGCGACGACGGCGGAGGCTCCGCGTCCTTCGATTCGTTCGGGGAAGCGCGAGGCGGCGGCGCTGGGCGGTGGCGGCGGCGGCGTGCTTCGGCCGCGCGGGAGGGAGAGGAGAGGAAGAAGAAGCTCTGTGATCGTTTTGCACCGAAGCCCCTGACGTTTGCCAAAATTACAATTTAGTCCTTTTTGGGTTTTGTAAAATTGTCGCACTGTTCAACACTGTAGATGAACAGTACGTACTGTTGCTATCTACAGTACCGGTGCGCGGAGAGAGCGAGAATCGGCCCGTCTTTAAATATAGTAGTGATAAGAGAGGGTTGTGGTGACAATAATACGATACTCCCTCGTTTACGAGTACTTTGTGTTCTGGTTTAGTCAAAATGAAACTTTATTTTTTTTATCAAATACATAAGAAAAAATATACTTCTACAACAAAATTTTAACATGATTAGAATCTTAATAAGATATATTTTCATACTATAAAATATTAATATTTTTTCGTATATACTTGGTCAAAGTTTGAAAATTTTGACCTTAGAAACCTAGAACGCGAAGTAAATAAAAACTAAGCGAGTACTATAACATCACATATTCTAACACAATATGAGTCTATAACCAAATAAACTAACATTTGCATGACACTACACTCATGTTATATCCACTATATAGAGTAGTAACATAGTTTTCATGTGCATGTTACTAGTGTATGCTACTCCCCAATGCATAGTCTTAGGGCAAGTATAATAAATTGAGGTGGGTAGGCTTTGAGGATTGAAATAGTATATGTTTGCTTATTTAGAGGAGAGACAAAAGCAGAGAAAAAGAAGTGTACTCCCATGATAAAGCCAGCTCTGAGCTCTAGCACGTAGTATCTACTGCCTGGGCATCGAAGACAGCCGCGCTGCCGCCCTCCGTTGCCTAGGCTTAGCCCGCAGCATCATCCGGCAGCTGCAGCCGGAGGAGTAGGCGGGAGAAGGGGGTGCGGCTGCGGCGGGTTAGGGTTAGGGTTCGCCAGAGCCGCCTACTGAGCGACGTGGGCGTGGGGATCATTACTTTGCCAATGAAGATTTGTCGCCACAACTGAAGAAAATGAGTAAGTTGCAGACAGTTTGGGTTGATAACATCAATGCATCTAACTGTGAGGACCATTTAGATGCCCTCTCAGATAGGCCCCTACTTTCAAGCTCGGTTCTGTTTGCAAGTGATGAGAAGGACAAACTTTCTTCCTAACCTCTCAAGCCAATTTCCCATCGGCTCCACAAACTAATCGCAGAGGTGGCTCGGCAAGTGGGACACTCAAGTTCCCAATATTTCAGGGCCATGGGAGGAATCTCAAGTATCTGGCTCTAAGTTGGTGCAATCTTGGGACAGAAGACCCACTGCAGCTGATGGCATCTCACGTGCCGGCTTGCACTTATCTCAGTCTTAACAGGGTGGGTAGTACAGGCATACTGGTTCTTTCTGCAGGGTGCTGCTCTCAGCTCAAGACCCTGGTGTTGAAGCGCATGCCCAATGTCAAGGAACTGGTGATTGTAGACGACGTAGTTTGGTGCATCGATGAGATCTACATGCTGAATATGGCCCTCATGGCATCGAGTCCCTTGGGTCCCTGAAGAAGCTCTGGATGCTGGATCTGCACAAGGAATTCAAGGCTGACTGAATTCTGAACCACATGCACAACAAGATGAGACATGTCCCAGAGCCCCGTGCTTAATTAGCCAAGAGCGGCAGCGTACCTACTCGGTAATAACAAGTTTCTTATACATTGAAGTGAGTTTGATTTTAGTAATTTGCAATTAGTCATGCGGTACTGCTGTGATAGTATCAGCAGCTGCCTCTTATTAACTTGTTTGCAACTGCATGTCGTCATGCATTATTGGATTTTTCTGTAATAAAGTCCTGAAAACACGGGCATTACATTCCGTGCTTGCCATCAGTAACAAAAATGAGTGAGTTTGTTCGGAAATCCATTACGGGTAGTAGGTGCAGATGCACCCACTACCCAAAAAACATTTTTCAAAATATCGAAAAATTCAAAATAAAAATTTCGCATATAGTTCAACACATTGTATGTTAGCACAAAAAGTTACGTGAAGAAAAAACATTTTTTGCAACCTGTGCAAAAAAGACAAATTCGGACGCACCGAAATGTCTTTATACGAGACATTTTTTGTCTTTTTTGTACAGGTTACAAAAAATATTTTTTCACCATGCCATTTTTTGTGCTAACACATAATGTTCTAATGTACATCCAGATTTTTTTCTGGAATTTTTTGACATTTTGAAAAAAAACTAAAAAAAAATTACATAATGAGTGCATCTAGACCTATGAGCCAAATCGCCGCCTCCGAGTTTGTTTCATTATATGAGCATACTATCACTGCTTGGTTTTGCTTGATGTCACAGATAGACAGATTCTGCCAACTCATTTATGTTCCCACACATATTCTCGTTCTTAGATACTGCAATGCAGTACTATATTTTATTTCTTTCGAGAAACGGATAAAAGTCAAAAAGGAAATGCTAGTTGCATTGGTTGACAGACTATGCCACGATCTTGGCGCATTGCTAGAAGGTGTCGCATTCAGCTTGGTGGGGAAAATGGCGAAGCTAGCGGTCTCACAGCAGACTGCCAGACGACGTTGAAGTTTACCACCAGGATGGTGATAGCAGCCATGGTGAAGCACAGGTCTGCTAACCGTGGTATCGTCAGTCATACGAAATGACCTGGACAACATTGTAGACTCTCTGTTGACGGTGTCAGAGACGATGATGGGGCCTGAGCAGGGGCGGAGCTAGGATTTGAACATGGGGGGCGAAGAAGAAAAAATGACGGTATAAGCAATATAAAACAAAAAATATCTAGTACTCACTTAAATGTAGCTCTGCATCTATAATGAACCTACGCTTTTTCTTTCCACCGCGCGTGTCATGGATTTACCGGGACATGAAGTGGTCCGTGGAAATATCCCGTCGTTTTGGCGATTTAACGACGGTTCAGTTGGGGCCTTATGGATGGTGTTTTGCTCGTCCCCCATGTCCACGCTCCGGGGGAAACCCTCGTTCCGGTGGTTCCGGACCGGACAATGTTGGCGGCTTGCCGTCATCTCCCTCTTGAGGGCATTGTCCATGGAGTTGGGCTCAGCTGGAGGGACCAGGGTGGGTTTGTGGTGGTGTTGTTTGGCCAAGACGCTCGGGCTTCTACGGTGGGCGGAGTCCTCCTCTGAAGACGGCTAATGGCCGGTGTCGTCCATCTAGGGCGCGCGTGGGCTGCCGGAGCTGGTGGCAAGGCTCCCTCTAGGGACTTGGCGCGGCCGTGGGTGTGGGTGCGGAGCTCCTCCGTACGATACCGACGATCCCTCCTCGTCAATGCTGCAAGTTCTCTGAGTCCTCCCTCGTTGGGTTGATGTTCTTTGAGCACTAGCTTCAGAGAATCATCCCGTTGTAATTTCCTTTTAGTTTCTGGGGCGATGTTAATCGTTCTCCGGAATGCTGTTGTAAGACATGGTGGTTTCTTTTCTATGAAATGGAACCGGGGCGGGGCCCTTTTTATCTAAAAAAAAAATTACAACAATATATAAACTAATTTGTTTTTCAGGCAATCTCAAGCCTTATGCATTTCTATATGTCAGTATGAAACAATATGCAAATTGCGAATTGATCTAACAATAATTCGCATTGCTAGTATGTATAACTGCAGCGATAAGATATATACTGTAGATGTAGTCTATATACTATATACCTTAGGCTCAGGTTTTGACATAGATGTTGGTGGCCGGCTGCCGCCTGGTAGTGGTAGGCAGTGACGGCAAGCGGACAGCGGCCACGAGTGAAACAGTCACCGGCGGCTCCACCAAGACGGAAGACCTAGCGCTTGCGGCCGGCGGCCGGCGGCGGCACTCAATCGAGTCGGAGCTGAAAAGGAACGAAAAGATGTTGCTGTACGCCTGTAATTCAGACGGATCAATTGGGTATTGCGCCGATACGATCCATATTCTCTCGTGACTAGATCAATGGATCGTTGTGGGCTAGTTTTGTTTTGGGCTGGGCCACACAAGAAGCTGTGCACTTCTACGTTAGAATCCATCTTTCCTAATGGCCAGCCCTAATTAACGGCTAACATTAAACTACTGTACCTAATCCCCGCTGCAAAACCATAGGGGGGGGGGGGCGATCCATGGGGGGGGGGGTCTGACCCTGCTAGCCCCCCTGTCTCCGCCCCTGGGCCTGAGAGCTCCATGGTCTTCGCTGCTTCGGGGACAACAATATCCCCCCTGATTCCCTGGTGAAATCAAGGAGCAAGAGTTTGGAATCGTACCAGCCAGCCCTGGCCGCGCCGTCGCCGACGCCGGCGGCGGTGGCGGCCCCCCTCTCGGCGAAGGACGGAGGGGAGGTGAGGGTTTCGCGGAGGTGGCCTCACGGGCGGTGGTGGGGCGGCGGCGGCGGCGGCGGCGGAACCAGAAGGCGCGGCCGGAGGGCCGGGGCCTGTAGCCTGGGCGTCGAGTTGGTGGCGGCCGGCGGGAACTCCTCCAGGATCCTCCGGCGACGCGGCAGTGGCCATGGATCTGGGCCCGTTCCAATCTGGGCTGGCCTCCGGCCATGGATGGATTTCATGGTGGCTTCGGCGGCTGCCTCCTACTTTGCTGCTCCGTCCGGCGGCGTGGGGGGTCTGCTGGTGTGCTCGAATAAGGGGGCGGTCCTAGGGTTCATCTTGCAACAAGACGACGATCTGCCGGATGCCCGTCCTCCTTGATCTGGCCGGTGTGGCGAGTTCCGGAAGGCTCCGCCGGCGAACTTCCATAAGCATTTATGCCTGGAGATTGCTGGATCGGGTGGGATTCGGTCGTGCCCACGATTCTCCGTTAAGGAGCAACGGTATGAAGCTCTGCTATCTGTTGCCATCTTGGATGAAGTCAGAGGCGGAGAATGTCATGAAAGCCGAGATCAGAGGACTAGGAACGGTGATTTGACTCTTGGTGGCGATGAGGAACTTGCTTGGAGCTTCAAGACTCGTATGCAGCGGTATGGAAGTGGGGGCGAGAGCACAGGTAAATTTCAAATTTCTACCTTTCAGGGTGAAAATTCAAGGTCTGGCCTTAATTGGTTGTGCCTGGCAATGGCCTTGTTGAATACATTGTTTTGAGAGCGGGGACTATCTCCAGGGTGAAAACCCAAGATCTCGATCGGGCGACGACGACGCTTGTGCACTGTTTTCTTCTTGAAGGCGTTGCTTTTGGGGAGATTGGACATCAGGTGTTGTTTTGGTGGTGGTTATGCTGCTGCTAAAAGGACTGTAACTCTGTAGCGGGAATTTTCTTTTTTAATTTCTTCTTCTTATTGTCTTTCGGCTATGCATCCGTAATACCTTCGGTTATTACGTTGTTGCAGAGTCTAGGTGTAATTGGTATCTTCGCGATATTAATATATACTCTTTATCTAAAAAAAGGTAGTAGCTCTCTTGGTACCAAGAAGCTCGATTAACTGATATTCCTTCCGTTCCTAAATATAAGGTGTGTTTTAGTTATTTTAAATGCGGTCTAGATAAGAACTAAAATGGGTGAATATACACACAAAATATATCTAGACTCTAGATAGATAGATGTAAATCTGAAAAAAACTAAAATATTTACCGGAGTGCATTCTATTTTTTTTCGACATATGCATATGTGTGTAATCATTCACCTGCAGTGTACGGGACTATCATTTTTCATGCATGTCATAAGTGAGAACATTGACATTTGATTTATTTAATTGTCAAATGGTGGAAATTAATCTCAGAGTCACCAGGGCGGCGGCCCAGGGCGACAAGGGCCATGACCCGGGACGAACAAATGTTTTCGGCCTCCCATCTAAGAAAATAAATAGTTGGCCTGGGGCGCTGCTGGCCCAACTGCCGACGACCGAACCGAGCGAAGGAAACCTCCTCTCGCCGGCGAGCCAGGATTGCGTTGAGCCCTCCCGTCCCCGGTCCGGCAGTCCCCTTCCCTACCTCTCCCTGGATCCCAGACTATCCGCCTGCCGGCAGCCGTCTGTCCTCCTCCTCCACGCAGCACCGCCCGTCGTCGCTGCTCCTAGCTCCCTTTCCTGGTCGTCCGCCTCATCCAGTTCTCCGGCACGCGACAGTCGGCCAGTCCCGCCAGATTGCTGCAGGTCGGAGAAATAGGGTTGAACGAGGCTGGTTCCTCACTTCCTGTGCTGGCTGCGACTCCTCACTCCTCAGACTAGGTAACTCTTTAAAGTGAAAATATTTCCCTCGGCTGCGGCAATGCGGCCTGAAGCACATGTGTAATTGAACCGAATCATCCATTTCATGTTTCAGGAACAACGGATGAAGAGATTTTATCCATCAGTTTCAAAATCGAACCAATCAAGAAATGCAAATCCTGTTAAATCGAAAAAGATCCTCAAATGGAAGAAGTTTCTCAGGCCACCAAACTAAATCAGCTCTTCAAGGTGGACCTTCAGTATCAACTGAAGCAAGTGACAACCTTCCATACGTGTTCCCAATGCAATACTCGTCTCGGACTCGGTAATCCTACTAAGGGTGTGTTTGGTTGGGCTTCCACACCCAACTTCTGCGGTGACAACGCAGAATCTGAACCAAAGGAGTTTTTTACCGCACCAACTTATCGTAACGCAGCTGCTTTTCCTAGCGAAATCCCAGAGCAGCCCAAGACCAGCTTCCATCGCGTTAGAAATCTAAATTTGCTTTTAATTACCCACGCTGCCATTGATAAGTTGTACCGATTCGTTTTGTTTTTCTTCCCTCAACCCCCGCTCTTCTCTTTTCTATCCATCAGCCAACACGATCTGAAAAGAACACACGGGCGGCTAGGGTTCTAGCCGCCGCTTTGCCGCCGCCTCGACGCTACCGCTCGCCGTCTTGATCAGAGCCGCCGCTTTGCCTCCACCTCGACCAGAGGTAGATGACCCCCTCCGCCATCCTGCTCTCTCTCTCTCTCGATAAGGTCTTGGGCTGTTGGGCGTTGGTAAACTATTGATTCCCAGTTGATTGCATCGTACATGCATGGAGAGCTAGCAGCAGGTTACCTACGTGCATGCAAAGCTAGAAGGAGATCGATCCAATCAAGCGGCTTGCTTGTAGTAGGTGTATGTACGTAGGGGTGTCTCGGTGACTTGTTGTTTGTCCCGATCGGTGTGTAATCGAGCTAGCTTTTCTATGTCGCGTACCGTCGGAAAGTAGGCGTTGTTCGTAAAAAATCTGTTAGTACAGTAACAATAAACACATATCATCGCACTAGTTGATCACCTTGCTATATTTGGAGTAGCCTAGCGCTGACAGTATGATAAGTACATATTTTCCCTTCTTGCAATGTGGTGAATTGTTAATAAAAGGGACAACGTTTTTACATTGTGGGCTTGTGCTGGTATGTTTTTGATCAAAATTGTTAATATCTAACCGAAGTCTTTGAACTCTTTTACTTGGCTGAAGTATGGCTGAGAAAGAGAAAGCTGTCTGGGATGAGGCAAACGTGGTGCACTTCATTGCTATTTGCAAACAAGAGATTAATGATGGGAACAGACCCTTAGGTTTTTTCAATACGGCTGGTTGGAAAAACCTTATACAGAAGTTTGAAGCAAAATCTGGAAAGAAGCTAACAAAGACTCAACTGAAAAATAAATGGGACAATATGAAGAAAGAATATACATGGTTTATGGAGTTAAAAAATGCTGCTACTGGACTTGGATGGGATGATGCAAAGCAGACTATTGATGCTTCTAAAGAATGGTGGGATGAACATATTCAGGTAATAATGGCACTGCATTTTTTTCCAGCAACTATGTATTCATCTTTGCATTTGCTAACTTATACATTCAATTTCAGAGATGCAACAATCCTGAGAAAGGTATCAAATGCAACCATATGAGGTATAGGAAGCATGGACCGAAGCATTTGGATGATCTGCACGCCATGTTTGAGAAGATACATGTAACCGGGGCTACTGCAAGCTGTCCTGGAGATATATCCACTGATGAATGTAGTGATGAGGATGTGGCAGCGGTACAGAAAACTGATAATAGTACTGAAGCAAAGTTGGATACTTTGAAGAAACCAAAAGCAAACAAAAAGCGCAAGGAATCCTCTGATGTCAATGAAGAGAAAGATGAGAAGAGCCCCTTCTTTCGTTTGTACAAGAACACATGTCAGAAGATAGGAACCGCTGCCGATAAGATATCCTCAAGTGTTAACGCATCATCAACTTCCGCTCCAACCAACAATGTCCCTAGCATTGCTGATGTTATGCAGATGGTGAAAGATTGTGGGGTGGAAGAAGGTACCGCTTTGATGCACACAACCACTATGATGATCGTGAAGCCCGAATTTAGGGAGATATTCGGCTTGCTTCAAACAAAACAAGGACGGTTGGATTTGTTGCAGAGAGAGCACGAGAAGGAGATGAAGAGCGTGCATTGAGAACAATTTATATCTTGTCGTGTGAACCATTTATGTCTTGTCGTGTGAACCATTTATTTGTTGCCGTATGAACCATTTATTTCGGGTGAACCATTTATGTATTGTTGTGTGAACCATTTATTTCTTGCTATGTGAACCATTTATTTTTGTCGTGCGAACATTGTTGCATGAATCTTATATAAGTACTGTTTACGTGAATGTTGCTCCCATGAATATAACCTGGACATATTTATATGTGTGTAGATGGATGCAAGCATGGAAGGGCAAGAAAAACTCCAATTTCTAGCTGACCTTGCTGAGCTTGCACAACAGGCTGCCATCCTTGGGAGCATGGGTAACCTCTACACGGAGCGATATTTGCACAAAGACTCATACAGAGAAGCTCCTGAAAGTGGACTTCAATGGGTCATGAGGTGCTGTGGTCGTCCAAGGTATTTTTACAAGATGTTTCGCATGACCCCGGAGGTGTTCACGTCACTCCATGATTTGCTTGTCTCTAGCTATGGTCTGAAATCAACCAACAATGTGTCATCAGTTGAGTCACTAGCCATGTTCTTATGGATTGTTGGAGGCCCCCAAGCATTCGCACAAGCTGAAAACCAATTTACACGGTCGCTATGGACAGTTCACACCAAGTTCAAGGAAGTATTGTCTTGTTTGCGCAAGTTAGCAAGAGACAATATCAAGCCAAGAGATCCTACTTTCAGCAGAGAGCATGCGAGAGTTAAGGAAGATCGTTTTTCGCCTAACTTCAAAGGCGCTATTGGTGCTATAGATGGATCACATGTCCCATGTTCAGTTCCTGCAGAGGAGGTGGTTAACCACACATGTCGGCATGGATATACATCTCAGAATGTGCTTGCCATATGTGACTTTGACATGAGGTTTACCTTTGCGGTAGCTGGTTGGCCAGGATCTGCACATGACACAAGGATCCTCCATCATGCATTAGCAAATTTCCCTTCATTCCCTCTACCTCCTAAAGGTATATATAACATAATTATCTATGCTACAAATAATGTCATTGTTATTTTCCTGTCCACACTTCATGTTTATTTTCAGGAAAGTACTACCTTGTTGACTCCGGTTATCCAAACCGAATTGGATATCTTGCTCCTTTCAAAGGGAGTACGTACCATCTACCAGAGTTCCGTCTTCGCCGTGGGCGTCCACCTCAAGGGAAGTATGAGATACTCAATTTTTTACATTCATCACTTCGCAATGTCATTGAGCGTGCCTTCGGTGTCTTGAAGCAAAAATGGCGTATATTGAAGGCCATGCCAAGTTTCTCACCTCGTACACAGAAGCATATCATTCTTGCTTGCATTGCGTTGCACAATTTTATCCGTGATAGCAAATTACGTGATAGGGAGTTTGATAAGTGCGACCAAGATGAGGATTATGTACCTGGAGCAGCACCTGCAACACAACACACACAAGGGGATGACGTTCTAGAAGGGGAGAATGAGGAATCCATGAACGATATTCGGAGTAGGATAGTCGATGCTTTGCTTGCGGCAAGAGCGGAATAGGAATATCTTGTGCTGAGAGAGGACATTATCATGTCAACCATGTCTTTTGTGTGATCCAAAAGTCTTTTGTAATAATTTGAGACATCACATTCTATCTTATTATCTATAATTTGAGAGGGTATATTCTTTTATACATTCATGGAAAGGTAGCAGCAGATTGCCTACGTGCATGGAAAGCAAGCGTGAGATCGATCCAATCAAGCTGCTTGCTTGTAATATGTATGTACGTGTACGTACGTACGTAAGTCTTTTGTAATAAATGGAAGCATCACTTTATATTCATATTATTTATAACTGTTCCACATTACGGAAATAAACAATAAGTACCAAAATTGTCATTCCAGCGAAGTCCAGGCAGCTCCGGCGAGGCCCCGAAAAGTTTCGGGATGGTTCTGCTGATTTCCGGCGAGGTTTTGGCCATTTCCGGAGAGGTCCGGCCAACTCCGGCGAGGGTCCGACAATATCAAAGTTGCCAGAAGCATTCCAACGTGACTCCGGCTAGGTCCAGCATGTCTTCCCCTATCTCCGGCGAGGTTCCGGCAAATTCCGACCAACTCCGATGAGGGTCCGGCAATATCAAGGAGGTTGGAGGTGGTCCGGCGCGACTCCGGCAATATCCAACGTGTCTTCCCCTATCTCCGGCCAGGTTTCGGCGAGTTCTGACCAATTCTAGCGAGGGTCCGGCGATATCAAGGTGGCCGAAGGTGGTCCGGCGTGGTGGACCGGCGAGGCGCTAGAAATTCCGGCCGACAGCTCTCCCACGGTCTTAGGGTACTACAGATGATTCACATAAAATTCACAGTTTCACAGTTGTTTCAGCCAAACGACTTTCAGCTTTGCCACAGTTCTCATCTCACAGCTGATTTTTCACAGCTCACAGTTCACAGCAGCTTTTTTGGAATCCACAGCTAAACCAAACACACCCTAAATCTTTTGTGTTGTTATATTTTTTGGGCTTAGATTTAGCGCCGGGCTTGCTCCATTCCTGGATGCGTCTGCAATGCTCTCTCTGAATATACTTGTTCCGGAATTGGCAGTGCAGATGCAACAGACCACAAAACAGCAATGTTCGTATACAATCCGGCAGAGTTAAGGTCAACAATGGGGTGAGCTGAGATGCACCACCTCTGACTGACCTAGTTTCTAACTTACTGTGCTTTCCAATGTTGGGATCTTTTGCTGATTCGAAATAAAATTAGCATTGAAGTGAAATTTACTCGTCAACTTGTTGACTGTATTTAAAACTATTTTGGGTGCCCCCTGCTAAAGCCCAAGAAGCTCCCACTGCTGGACGAGATGGTTACACACTCCCTAAAGGCCTCTTCTCGGACACCTACCGGCCTCCGATGGCCTAAGGAACCCCCTCAGATTTAGTGCAACTCTTTTTTAGGTGGTTGTTTGTAGTGGACTAAGCTTTACTCTGCTCTCTTTTCCTTTTTTATGTCTAGTCTGTAAAACTAAGCTGGTATCCCAGCATACCGTGTTAACCCTCTCGATAGTTGGGGCGGTATTAACTTAAAATCAGGCACTAGTTAACTTTTATCTAAAAGAGCCCATTTTGGAGAGGCCACTTCCTCCATGTTCCGTCCTCGGGGCTGACATGAGTTGGCCGGTTCTAAGATTTGTTGGAATAGTAACTGATAGGGTTTTTCGCAGTGGATAACCGCCAATTAGCCAGCCCCTTAAGTTAGGCAAGTTTTATGGTACCTTTTACTAGTCCAAAAACATGACTAGTATGATTTGATCGAATGGCTGAGAGAGAATTAGCACAGTAGGACCAGTTTTTAGTAATTCGGTGGAAAAACTAAATAAGAGAATTGGCCCAGCAGGTCTAATACGGTGGAAAATAATCGCCGCCAACGCCATTCGTAAGAGAGAGTCGCGGCCGCCTCGACCTCGCCCCAACACGTCGCCTCCGTTGACGCTGGTCGAGGGATGCGGCCACGGCGCACATGCCCGAGCACGCTGCCGCTCCCTTGAGGGTGCACGTAGCAAGCTCTGATCCGTCGACGTTGTTTCCGCGGGGCACGGTAGGTTGACTTCAGGTACGCCGATCGAGCAGCCTGGCGCCGCCCACATCATGCCGGTGATCCCGCTGCTTTCCACGGGCTCCACCAAGATGGCAAGGTTGTGCCAGTCCATGACGCTCACGTCGTAAAAGTCATTGCGGCCGCCACCGTCAAGCGTGAACTCCTGCAGCGTCATCCCAGCCGGAGCACTTCAGACTGACAGACTGCCGGCGCGGCAGTCGGCTGTGGCGCACACGAAACAACCACCTATGGTGTCCTGCCCGCAGCCCGTGCGCGCCCACAGCCGGACGGAGACGTGGATAAGGTGACGCGACGTCACGCCGGCGAGATGAAGGACCACCGAACGCGGCGGCGACGTGCTGGGTTCATCGGGAGTAGGCGTGGTGGAGCTGGATTCTACCGTTAGGATTTTATTCCTTTTGGTGAACGACAGCACACGATCAGATGGACTGGACTCCTCTTTGGGCCGGCCCGTCTACGGGATTTTTTTTCTGCTGGGACGATTTTTCTTCGCCAGGTTTTTTTTTTAGAACCATGCAAGAGCATTGCATGTATTAAATTAGAAGAGGGAAAGTCACTGGCGTGACAAAGTCTTACAGAAACGACCGTAAAAGAAAAGAACTCCCACACAAAGCTTACAACTCGACTACGCCCCTAGTCCTCTCCAGCAAAACAATTAAAAGAACACCACTAACCACTAGACGCCCTGAGAAGATTAACCTGGTGCAAGGACCAGACGACCGGTGCTTGCAATCGACCACTGCTTAGCTTCCTCCTTAATTTGGCTTATGATCACACTAACTGGCTTGGGATCATTGTTAAACACTCTAGCATTTCGTTCCCGCCAGATCCAGGACGGCATTGAGTTTTGCTCTGTCTTCCTTGCTAAGGATGCTTCTTCCCATTTGCCACCATTCTTTGAGTGTTTGGTTCATACGTGGTACAACCCCTTGCAATTTGACCCAATCCAGGACGCTGCTCCATATGATATTTGTGACCGCACTACCCGAGAACAGGTGCTGTGCATTTTCATCTGCGGAATTACACAGCACACACTTGTCGTTGTGAGGTAGCCCACGCTTGGCTAACCTGTCAGCCGTCCAAATTCTCCCCCGCAAAAACAGCCAGGCTGCAATTTTGCACCTGAGAGGGGCCCATGTTTTCCAGATTGCTGATGCTGAGTCACATAGCACTTTCGTTTTAAAATGGGCTTGGTATACTGACTTGGTGGTGAAACCTTTGGGATCCCAGGTCCACGACCAAGCATCTTCTTCTCCCGGCTGAAGCTGCACAAGATTCACCCTCTCGCTGATCTGAAGAATTTGTAAGAAAGCTTGGATCGTGATTGGCTTTTTAATGTCATCTAACCACGCGCTGTTTTGAAGTGCTTGCTGGACTGTTCTTCGCCAGGTGAGTAGTATGATTTGTACTGGTCACTATTTTAGCACTAGTATTAATTATTATAGGCCTTTGGATAGACGAAAATGGATGGCTATTATTCACTTGGGGGTACCACAAAAGGCCTCTTAAGTTACATATATAGCGACAACCAAAGAGTGCTTACTTATTACATTACCTCATGGGGTCGAATTGTTTTTTCCAATCGGGCTTTAGATTTTTTCCAATAAGCAACAATGGAAACGACCAGTACCATTTACCGCAGGAAAGGGGAAAGAAACAAATAGGAAGTACCATTTACATCAGGAAACAGGAAAGAGAAAAATAACGTGAGAACAGAGCTAAGCCAGGATACAAGTCTCGACGATCAATGTGAAGCAACGATAACTCGATAAGTGTCTATTAAGATCCAGGTTGATGAGGAGTACCAGGATGGGATTCATCTTCATGGATCATGGTAGCGCGCAACTCTCCGCCTATCTCCAGGAATTGCAATGTTGCACCATCGAGTGAAGGCCGTTTGCTGGCAACTTGTTCAGAACATCGGAGGCCCAGGAGAATGACGCGCTCCATCTGCGCCTTGTCAAACTGGCCAGCTAGCTTCTCGTCAACAAAATCCTCGACAAATGTCGTAGGTCGATCTGTGTGCAGATTCCGGAAGAGGTCCGCGTCATACTTTCCATGCACAATCTCTAGCAGGACGATCCCAAAGCTGTAGACGTCGGAGCTTCGGCGAAAATTGACATTTCCATCTATCATGCACAGAGGATCCATGTAGAGCGCGGTCCCAACAGCCCTTGTTGTCCTCAATGATGTCTCTAGGCTGTCTTGGGCGACCCTCGATAGGCCAAAGTCACCCAGCTTGGCGTTGAATTCATTATCCAGGAGTATGTTGCTTGGTTTGATATCTCTGTGCAGGATGTATGGCTTGCATTGGTGGTGGAGGTAAATTACTGCGGACAACAAACCCTTCACTATTCTGTACCTGCAAATATCATGTCCGGTTACACAACTTCAAAGAAATTTCCTTTGTTCTAAAGAAAAATAGATCTCACCGAACTAAGCTGGAATAACAAAACATAGGAGCGAAAGGCAAACTAAAGGAAGCGATACTCGGGAGTGCGTAATTATATCGGTCCATACCTCATTGCCCATGGCAGTAGATCGGTCCTTTCGTACAGGTGCTGGTGGAGGTTGCCATTAGGCACGAGTTCATAGACAAGGAAGAGCTTCATGTTCTGTCTGTGGAAGCACCAAAACATAAAGTTGCTTATGCTGCAGCACCAGCCTTCGAGCCTCACCACGTTACCGTGGCCCGTTCGACCAATGGCGCCCAGCTCCGCGAGGAAGTCCTTAAATTCTCCCCTCGAGTCCTTAAGGATTCTCTTCACAGCCACCTCCTCCTCCTTGAGACTCCCACTGTATACCACGCCAAAACCACCTGCTCCAATCTTCTTTGTGTCGGAGAATCTGTTTGTTGCGATTGATAGGTCACGGTCTCGAATCGCCTAAGCCGACTTCCCTTCGCAAAGGAGTCGCGTGTGCGTTTCCACCTATACCATGATAGGGTCGACCAAATTAGCAACACCAGAGCCAATGCAAGCAGAACCGCTCCTCCAATAATTAACGCTCGACCATGGCGATCTGGCGGAAGCAGGAAAGGCATGCAAAAATAAGCACCGCTATATATCTACTATTATATAAGAAAAAAGTTGGCCTTCTACCTTCATGGTTAGAAAAAATGATTAGTGCTATTAGAACTCGGTGTAATTGAGAGTTTGAGACAATGATAAATCGATCTGTGGCATTCCTTGATGCTGTTACCAAGATTTCCAAGTGGAACAAATATGGCCACCAGATGTGTGGTAGAGAGAGAGAGTTTTCATAATTTTGGAGGAATCTCTCTATAAAACCGTGGAAAACATGAGGAATGGTGCACGATTACGAAAACTTCTTCAAACAGACTAAAAAATGTTAATACGACATAACACCGTCTCCTTAGATCATATGAGAAAAACTTATAAAATAAAAAACCCAAAAGCGAGTATAAAAAACTATACATATGTTTTGTATACTAACTTGAAAACCCTGGTGGGAAAAGAGGTACCGCATATTTTTCTGTTCATATATGCGTCATCAAAAATCTTGAGAGTACACATACAAATTTCAAAAGAGTGTAATCTAATGTTTGAACATGTTACAGTTCATGAAGATACACATGAAGCCTTTTGCATAAAATTCTATGAACATATTTATGGAATGTCAAAGTTGGTAAGAATTTTGTATGAAATCAGCAAGTTATCGCACGACTTGACATGGTATAGTTTATTCCCCATATTCTGAAGTTCAGTAGGATAAATCAGTTCAAGGGAATATTCTTAGCGATATTTATCTGTATATGTAGCATTTTTTGCATCTGTGTAAAGCAAAGCATTATCGACCTTTGTAGATAATAGTTGGGGATTCATTACAACCAACATCACATACCACTTGTATGTCAAAGCAGATGCATTCACTTGCTTCCTCATATAATGCAATTATTTTAGAAAAATTGGTGGATGTAGCAACAAGGGTCTGTTTAGAAGGCTTGCATGAGATGGTTTTCCGACAAGGAAGGAACACGAGGCCCTTTGGCGACCTGGCGTTGTGGGGGCAACAAAGGTCTGTTTAGATGGCTTTCATGAGATTGTTTTCCGACAATGACGAACACGAGACCGGTAGATGATCAGGCGTGTGGGCCAGGGGTCAGGTAAGTAACCAGCATCAGTGATGCTTGAGTCCCAGGCTCCCTCACTCACTCTACTTTGAATCAAAAATTAACGTATAAAAAGCGGGGATCTTTCTCTATTTCTTCCTATCCACCAACAATCATATTGGATTATGTATTCTCTAGAACTGAATGAATCGTCCAAGCTCTTTGGTGCCTTGGAGATAATAAAACAATCTCTATGTCTAGATAGTATATTGACTCCAAATGTGGTATCTGGCATGGTGAAAATTGCAAGATACATGAGCACTCCGATTGCACTCAGATATGGATCTTTAAGTCATAATATATATTCTCCATCCTCCGTTTGTCCAATGGATCTTTTAGTATGCCCAAACAATAATGAATTTACGGATATGACTTGTCCAAATGGAATTTCTTGAATTTTCTGGATATAGCAAGATTGGTGTACCACAATATCAAAGGAAAGGTGCTTTTGTTAAATTCCCAATGAAAACTTTGTCTTAAATTCCCAATCAAAATTTTAGCCATTTATTTTTATAAATAGGACGAAATATACGAACAACGACATGATAAAACTCGTTTCATACATACCTTTGACACTGATCACCTGGCCTTGCTCTGGTTGGACTCTACTATCTCCTGTAGGGGTTATTGCAACACACATATATTATTTTCAAACACATCTTCAAGCTAGTAAATAATTATTTAGATTAATATTCGGGTAATCTCTAGATGGACTTTTAGGTCCTCTAGGTGTTTCTAAATAACAAATAACTAAAATTTAAATATATATATGTGAGCAAGCGTCAAATTGAACTTGGAAAACTCTTACTATTAACGTGTTTCTTCGCCATGTGTAACATAAATCTACATCAAGAAGAGATCACTGAAGTGGAAAATGATCAGATCAGCAAGGTGACCGCTCCAGAATCTATGTGGGTATGGATCTCGGCTGCCATGGGTGAGCTTGAGTTAGACCTGTACGAAATCCCACGACTCTACTATGGGAGGAAGATATTTGTCGAGAAAAACAAGTTCTTATACACCGAATTTGGCCTTGGCGGGGCTAGGTGAGCCCGAACAGCGAAGTACAGTACAGCCATTGTTTATAGTGGAAGTTCATGATTGTTACAGAATTGTTATATTTCTAAGGGTGTTTACGCACTAAATATGTGTATGTTGTTTATTTTGTACCATGCTGCATAATTTAATGTAAGCTTCAAGGGAATTTCTTATGTGACAAATTAGTTTCTTTGTTGTTATCTATATCGGCGACTATCTATTGCATGCCCATGTTGAATATGTTGCTCACATATTTCCCAAATTTTTGCGGCAATCAAATGGTAGTTGATACTTGATACACACTCAATACTTTTTGTTTCATGGAAATATTTCAATGTTTGGATGATTAATCTACAGATCATGGATTTCTAGCAATTAATTAGGTGGTACTCCCTCCGTGTTTTAATATAAGATGTTTTAGGTGTTGTACATGTTGTCTAGATACACACGAAAGTGAGTGAACATATACAATAAAATATGTCTACATACATTTGTTTATGTATGAATGTGAACAAATGGTAAAACATCTTATATTAAAAAACGGAGGGAGTATTAATTAGCCAAACGAGTCTGCCAACACTAAAACGGAACAAATAGTTTTTGGCAGCGAGCCCAACACACCATAGCGGAGGGAGTAGCATGGATTGTCGTACGTGCCAATCTTCTACGGAGGTGATAGTTCGGCTAGTACTGTTGCTGGTCAAGGACGCTACTAGCCGAACCTAACGGTAATTTCTATAGCTGTAGAGATATCTTGTCGCGTGGGTACGCGGCGGCACCGGCAGTAAAAAATATTTAAAAAGTGTTAGAGAAAGTAATAAAATATAAGATTAATATGATGAAGCTAGTTCAATACCTTCTGTGCTTAGCTATTGATCTTGCTTTGGATGAACCTTGGTAGCTTTTGTAGGTGTTTCTGCAGAGAACATATATATATTAATTTGAAATACATTTTAATTCTGAGTCATAAGTACTCACTCCTGTTTCATATCTTGCTCGTATTCCCCATATCGCTATTTTTACCAATCTAATATAAATTTTGTAACAGAAAAATTGTACCATTGAAAATATAAAATCTGAAATTTCTAACGTTCTCCGCCTGGTAGGTACGCGGTGCATAGCTGAAATGAGAAGCTGACGTCACGAGGCACACGTCCATGCATGACGTGTGCATGACGAGGACGTGGACCCCATTTATAAATGCACGCATGTTACTTCCATCGTCATTTGCAGCAAGGAAGAGCAAGACTTTGGTGGAAGACTTGGAACCCAGTAGGCCAGCTAGCCAGACTTGACTCCTACGCGCTGCCCTTCAAAGCCTGGAGGGTTTTGTCGGACCGAGAAGGCCATGCATGCGATGCAGGACCATAGAGCAATGGAGATCGAGCGTCTTCGCTCTTATCGATCGATCTAGCGCCAACCGCCGTCTCCTGCGCAGCCTTAACTACCGTTGCAGCAGCATTCATTTATACGGCCGTGTCCTGCCCTACGAGCAGTGTAATTAACGTGCTGTCTTGTCTGGCCGTGCGTGCAACGACCTACGACTTGGAGCGCAACGTCGGCGACCCGTTCCGCTCTCAAGCTCAGGTCTTCGCAAACACCCAAAATTACAAAAAAAAATATGTACTGTATTTAGAGACGAAGGGTTATACTGGTAGTATTAATAGTTGCTGTCTTGTCGAGCTACGTGCCTATTATCGGGTCTCTTCGCCGGTGGTATGTCACTGCCTCTCCTGTTGGCTAGCTGTTTCACGCAAGAGTTCGGTGTTCGCCGTGTTCGGTCTAGTATAACCTTTTATTTTATTTTAGCATGCCCTTGCTCTGCTTTGTAAGAGGCTCTTAACATCTTATATCTTGTGGTCGACTGGCTTTATTAATTTAAAGCTGCAACATATACCCTCGTTAAAGTAAAGTAGTTACCTACCATCTAGCTTTTTTTGTTTTTGTAAATGCACCGTTTCATAGCACGTTTTCATATATAATAAAAACTTAAGTGACAACTAGTTTAATGCATTATTTTCCCTGGGGTCTCTAAATTTTAAGATTATTAGAGGCTAATGCATGCATATGATTGGTAGCAACAATTTTTCTATATGACCACGTTCAAAGTTTGTATGTTACATAAGATACACCCTCACTATCTCCTTTCATTAACTAATTTTTTTGTTGCATAAAGAGCTTATATTAATAGTACGGAGATACCCGTTACACTCAGCATGTGAAACAACGAAATACCCTAATGGGCATTACGAATGCACAGGACCGAGAAAAGAAGAAGAAGCTAAAAAATAAAAGTCCCGATACAGAGTTTCAGTCTTTGCAGCAGCAGCATAACATCCACCAAGACAACACGTGATGTCCAAATTCTTCAAAAGCAACGCCTTCAAGAAGAAAACAGTGCACAAGCGCCGTCGTCGCCCGATCGAATATCTTGGTTTTCATCCTGGAGATAGTCTCCGCTCTGAAAACAAAGTATTCAACAAGGCAATTGCCAGACACAACTAATTAAGGCATGACCTTGGATTTTCACCCTGAAAGGTAATACTTTGAACTTCACCTATGTTATCGCCCCCACTTTCATACTGCTGCTACGAATCCCGAAACTCCAAGCTAGTACTTGTCCTCCAATGACCACTACTAGTTCTCCAATCTCAGCTATCATGACATTTTCCGCCTCTGACTTCATTAACTAATAGGTTACATACATAAAATACATACTAAAATGTGCTAAGACATTTGCGTTAGTATAGGCCTTAGATCGGTTTACCAAGATTACTAGTGTGGGGAGTTATTCTAGTGCTCTATTGCATCGATCGAACCGCACACAAGAAAACACTTAATTCAGTTCACTAATGTACATTTTAAGGCAACTGTTTAGTAAGAAGATTGATCGGCCGAGCTATACTAACTTTGATTGCATTACTATATCATATATTTACACAATGATTTAGTTGTTTAGTTGTCTTACATTAGAAGACTGTATTTCAAACTGTGTTATGATCATGTATGGCTTGAACGTTCTTTGTCGAAATAAGGTTAAAACCGCATCTGATGCGACATGAAGAACCGGGCATGGTGGAACAATTTCTTATATTTGATGTCAACACCAGCAATCGAAAAATGTAGTTCTCTACGTACTCCCTCCGTTTTAAATGTAAGACTTTCTAACCATTTTGTGCATACATGTATTTAGATATGTTTTATTGCAAGTTTCAAATAAAAATTACACTGTCTAAATACATGTGTACATAAAAAGGTTAGAAATTTTTACATTATGGAACGGATGGAGTACCGGAAGGGGCGCTCGCCCTACCTTGGCCACTCGCCAGCGAAAAAACGTATACTCCCTCCGTTCGGAAAAGGATGTCTTGGATATATCTAGATTTGGATGTATGTGTACACTAAAATATGTCCACATACATCCAAATTTTGATATATCTAGGACATCCTTTTCTGAACGGAGGAAGTACATATAAGCCGATTAGGTAGAGAGAAAAAACAAATTGAGCGTATAAGCGTTCGGTTGGCTGTTGGGCCGATAGTCGCTAGGCTGGGCCGGCTGGCCGATTGCTCCACTTAAGTCTGGAACCTGCTTCATCGACAGGTTCCTATCCGACCTTCAGTTGACAGAGACGGAATCTGTTCATGGTTCACCTAGGCCTACTCCTGGTCTGAGGTTGACAGAGACGGAATCTAATGCTCCAAAATTCCAGGTTAGGTTCTGATAGCAGCAATGCTATTCGAAGCTTGACGAGCGAAAGGATGGGGCTGTATGGCCACATCGTCCGAGAGATCAAAGCATGGGTATCCGATTTCACCTCTCTTGAGTTCGTGCGTGAGAGGAGGACATCCAATGTTGACGCACCAAACCTGGCGAGAAGCTCGATCTTCCTCGACAGGGGGAGACATGTGTGGTTAGGCACTCCACCCGATGGTGTCTGTAATTACTATGTGAATTAGATCAATAGAGGGGTGTACTATTCTAAACAAAAATACGCGGTGGCGGTTTGTCGCCGGAGAGGACATGAGGGTCAGGATCCGGGAGTGACGATGCGAGATGTCCGTCACACGAGTTGGGCTAGTACCGCCAGAAAATTGGTCTCCCGATTTATTAGGGGATAAATTGTAAGAAGACATGACAGACCAAAGGAGTAAGAAACAACTCCCTTGAGCTAAACGACAGTGCCTAAAATATGTGAGATTACAACACTTTAGCGTCATTGTTATGGATATGCGTATCAGCATCAAGATTCATAATAAACAACTCTCACAATAGGAGAACGGCTATACAAAAATGATTTATATAAATCGAACCGAACACATATAAATAATGTTTTTTATTAAGGCTAGAACTTAGTAACAATTATTAAGCTCTAAAATAAATTCTAAAGGTAGATGTAGAGGAGGACACCGAGAGCAAGCACAACAATTTTTACTCGGTTCGCTACCTACGTGCATCATCACGTCATCTTTCGCAAGCTTCCTAAGCTTGTGTAGTTTCTGCATCGAGTTGCAAATATGATCAATCAATCCGGTAGTATATATCCAAGCATTACATTTATGATCAATAAGAAACACATCAAATAACATGGATGGCACATAAATGAGCTGAACTTTGCAGACTTCTTCTTTTCTCCGAGATACTTAGTGCAGTTCCTCTTCGAGTGTCCCACTTCTTTGTAGAAGAAACACTCAGCATCAGGATGTGCTCCAGTCTAGGACTTCATAAGTGTGGGAGTCCCACTAGCACCCTTGGACTTGCCCTTTTTGTTGAACTTGGCAGCATTCTTCGTGAAGTTGATGGTTCTAAGCCAGGATACATAGTCTGGACGATGTGGGCGCAACCACAAGTGTCTAGAAAATCCAGGTTTGCTACGGACAGCTAAGCTTTAGCTATCTAGGTTGTTCAGAAGATCCAGATGCTGAGGGGGGTCAGTAGCAGTAGCAGGGTGCAACTCTCCACCTATGTCCAGAAATTGCATTGCACCAACCATCGAAGGCCGTTGCTTCTCATCTGGGTTAGCACATCGAAGTCCCAGGACAATGACGCGCTCCATTTGCACCTTGTCAAACTGGGCAGCCAGCTTCTTGTCAGCAATTTCTTCCACGTATGATTCTGGTCGATCTCTGTGCACCATCCGGACTGTGTAGGGGTCATATTCTCCATGTGCTATCTCTAGCAAGACGACCCCAAAGCGGTAGACGTCGGAGCTGCGGCGAAACTTGACATGTCCACCCCTCGCGCATAGAGGATCCACGTAGCGTAAGGTCCCAAGAGCCCTTGTCTGCAATGATGTCTCTAGAATGTCCTGGCCGACCCTCGATAGGAAGTCGCCGAGCTTGGCATTGAATTCATCATCCAGGAGTATGTTGCTTGGTTTGATATCTGTATGTAAGATGTATTTGGGGCATTGGTGGTGGAGGTAATGAAGTGCGGAACATAAGCCCTTCACTATTTTGTACCTGCAATATTTTCACATATAATGTCATGTTACACTGTTTCGGAGATTTTCTCCAAAACATTGGAGCGAAAGAGAAAGAAAAAAGAAGACAAAGTTATACCTCATTGCCCATGACAGTACTTCTGTCTTATCGTACAGGTGCTAATGGAGGTCGCCATTAGGCACAAATTCATAAACAATAGCAGCATACCCATTGACTAACATTGGAACGTGTACTTCCAGGCAGCATCCTATGAGCTTGAGAATATTCATGTGGTTCGTCTGTGTTTGGATCTCCAGCACCTTGAGAAACTCTTCTTTTGCATCTCTACCGACAACACGTGAGGTCTTGACAGCCACAATAGTAAAGTCAGGAAGACATCCTTTGTAAAGATTACCAAAGCTTCCTTCACCAATCAACGTTGAATAATTTCTTGTGATTTTTTTTCATTTCCCCCTTTGTGTAAATCTTCAGACCCTTTAATTTACTACCAGCTGCATCTTTTCTAAAGATGTTAAAAATGCTCAACTTGTCCAACACACTTGAGTTAGAGCTTGGAATGCTTGTTCCTTTATGGTTTGCCTTTTTATCTTTATCTTGCGATTCCCATGGTGACACACCTATGTTTTCTTCATCTTCCTGGGGATCATTCCCAAGACGTCCTGCAACATCTTCAGTTTCAGGCTGTTCGTTGGTATCCTCCAGCTTGAGGCTCTGAGCAGACTCTCCAATATTTTCTTGATCAGATTCTTCCTTCAATAAATTTACCTGCAGTTCAACTAATGAATTGCTCGTGCCAGTTTCATCAGCACTTGTTGTTTTATCAAGCATATGGATGATATGACGTGCAACATCTTCAGTTTCAGGCTGTTCGTTGATATCCTGCAGCTTGAGGCTTCCAATACTTTCTTGATCAGATTGCTCCTTCAATAAATTTACTTGCAGTTAAACTAATGAACTGATATTGCCAGTTTCATCAGCGCTTGTTGTTCTATCAAGCATATCGATGATATGACGTGCAACTGGTCTTTTCTTTGGGTCAGTTTCCATGCACTCTATCCCAATCTTAGTGCATACTCTTACTTGTTCCAACTGGGTGTTACCCTCTAATCGATTCATCCATCTTTGAGTGACCTACAAAGTGAGTTAGTTTTATATAATAAAATCTGATGATATGGGTCTATATATAGCTAGTATAGAAGATCATATATGTTGAAATTGTACAAACATATGGACCGCAATGACTGGTTAGCTAGTGATCGTTGGCCTATCTGGTTAGGCTAGGCTGACTACACGTCTTGTTTATTCAAGTTACTTCATCCAGTAAATATATTTCAGCATGAGTTTGGTACTGTAGTACTTTTTTTTGTACACATAAAAAGGGTATGTAGCATTTTTCGCCTGCCTCCCAGGGTCGCTCGCGCGGGGGACCCTGTGGCGCCCCCAACCCTAACCAAGAAAGTCCCCGCTCCCGTGCTGCTCTGGCCGCCGTCGCCACTAACCCTAACCGAGGATGTGCCACGCCATCTTCTACGCGCGGAGAAGATGCTGGCAGTGGGTCATGGGTGGTGGCGCAACTGTGGAGCGTCGGCGGCGTGGTGACGGAAGAGGCAGCACGGACGTGGAGGGCGTGGTGCTGAGGCGTGGAGGCGTGGCCTGGCGGCGATAGAGGCGCCGCGGGTGTTCGGGCCCGATCTGGGCCTTGCATGGGCCTAGGCCTGACGGTGGCCACACGGGCTCATCCGGGCTTGATCTGGTTTTTGCGGGCCGTGACAGTGCAGCACGTTTGTAGCTCTAAAGTGGTGTGGCGCTGGTTCCCGGACGGTGCGGAGGCCACCACGTCCTGCTCGTCGTTCGGCTGTGTGTGTGCTCTCCATCCCGGCAGAGTCCTTCGTCGACAAGGTACCTATACCTCATCTCCTGCCATGAATATTTTGGTGTGCGGCTTCGGAAGTGCGGAAGAAATCCCTACAGGCGTTTCCATTCCTCCCTGGAGGGCGTCAATGCAGCCCATGTTTCGACGGGGGAAAACCTAGGACCAGCTCGCTGGTCCGGTTAGCAGCAGCGCCTTCGCGTCGTAGTCCTTCCTATAGGTAATGCCTTGATGTTCAGTGGCCCGGGCTGCCGGTATGAGATAGTGGAACGATGTCTGACTCCGCCTGGGACGTGGGTTTCGGAGGACGCAACGTACCATCTTCAAGCTTTGCATGGGCCAATCCTTCCCTCAGTTCCAGTCTAGCGCCTCTCACTTGTCGGGGCTAGGTCCTCTCTCGACCTGTCTTTCCTCCTAGGTTTTGAGGCCTGAGATAGTCGGAACGGTCCTGCGGTAGTGGTGGGCATCGGTGGCTATGTCAGAGGTGACGCGGTCACTGAAGCTCGGTGTTTGGTGTCTTCGCTGTTTGGCTAGATGCTTGGCAGGAAGGAGCTCGTGTGAGGCTGGGGGTGGTGTTGCTGTAGCTTGTTGTTGTTGTTGTTGTTGTTGTCATTGTTGGAAGCTAAATCACTTAGCTCCCTTCTAACAAGGTTGTGCTTCACACACACTAACACATACACATATATGACACACATATATGCTCTATATTTCATAGATATGCATGAGGCTACATCTTGGCTTACAAGCTTCTTCTACTTGTGTTCTTCCTTTACAAGTGATAGTCATGTCCTTATATAGGACTTACAAACCAACCTATCCTAGAGATGGAGTTCAAGTTTGCTTTGAACTCTACTACCTTAGCTACTAAGCAAATAGGACTTGTGAGCTGCACAAGCTAGCTCTCCTACAACTAGCTCCAACTAAGATGACGAAGAGAAGATTGCTACTGCTACAGCTAGCTCCTAGCTTAACTCCCAAGAAACGGTAGCAAATACCAAGTTCTCTTTTACTCTGATAGATATTTCTAGAACTGTGCTGACATGCACATGACGCAGAGGGTGATGTCATCCTGATGCACAGGATTATTCCAACAATCTCCCCCTAATCCTGATGCGTTCACTTGTGAAGCCTAGCGGCCACGGACTCGACCTGGCACACACGCCGGTCACCACCGCCACAGGCACAACCTGGCGCTCACATACGCCGGTTACCACCGCCACGGACACAACCTGGCGCTCACATACGCCGGTCGCCACCGCCACAGACACAACCTGGCGCTCTACACCGGTCGCCACCGCCACGGACACAACCTGGCGCTCACATACGCCGGTCGCCACCGTCACGGACACAACCTGGCGCTCACATACGCCGGTCGTCACCGCCAAGCTTGACGTGGACTCCATCTTCTTCTTTGGCGACAAACGCCAAACTCCGGCGATACACGCCGCAGCTTCTCTTTTCGGCGCACTGACGCCTTTCTTTCACCCGAGCTCAACCTCGTGGTGCTTCAACTGAGTTACAGGGGTGGGGATATAGCCGTGGCTCGCACAATACGTCGCCACGGTCGCGACCACGATCCGTTAATCGATCGATCAATTTGACCGGCATAACCGAAAAAACGCTCGATCCTACGGCTGCGTATATTTGGTGGAACTAAACCAATCACGAGCTCGAAGTAGAAACAAATCCATCTCGGCAGATGGCGGAGGTCGAGGTCGCCGCCGCCGCAATGGCCGTGCCGCACCTGGATGACGGCATCGTCTCCGAGATCCTGCTCCGGCTCCCCAGCAAGGACGCGTACCGCCTCGCGCACTAGTAGAAAAAGGACTTTTGGTCCGGAGTACTGTTTTGCCATTAGCCCCGGTTCAGGCAAAAACCGGGACCAGTGCCTGGCACTGGTCCCGGTTCGAGCTGCCAGGGCCCCGTGGGGCATTGGTCCCGGTTCGGTTGGGGGCATTGGTCCCGGTTCATGCCAAGAACCGGGACCAAAGCTCCAGAGCCGGACCACGTGGCATGCCGCGGAGCTTTGGTCCCGGTTCGTGCCAAGAACCGGGACCAATACCCCTCCCCTGCCTATATATTGTTGCCCCCACCCCCCTCTCCTCTGTTTTTTTTTCCTGGATTGGTGGGAAGTGGGGGTGCTAGTTTTTTTTCTCTTTGCCACGCACAAGATGTGTTCGATGAAATGCCCGACCCGCACCGAGGTTAGCAACTTTATCCTTTTCGTCTGTAATTGATACAGAAATATTGCACGTGTCGATGTACGGTGGTCATTTCACTATTCAAGATGTTATTGTAATGGTATTTGATAAACTTAATTATATATATGATGCAGATGGATGCACGGATGCGATGGATGTACGGCGAACGACGCAGTTCCGAGTTTATTGCAGGCCTGCATAAATTTCTCGATGTGGCTGAGGCAAACAAAGTGAATAATTTTATGCCTTGTCCATGTGAGAAGTGTCGGAACGTCAGGGAGTACTCTGACCCGAGAACCATTCAAGACCACGTGATTCGGAAAGGTTTCATGCCCAGCTATAATTGTTGGACCAAGCACGGAGAAAGAGGGGTTACGATGGAAGACAATGAAGAAGAGGAGGATGATGACAACTATCCTATGTTCCCTGAGGAATGCGGTGATACTGTTATGGAAGACGTTGAAGAAGAAAGAGGTGAACATCGGGCATCAGATGAGCCCGCTGATGGTCTTGGTGGGGTCATTTCTGATGCAAAGCGAGAATGCGATACAGAAAAGGAGAAGCTAAAGTTGGAGGCCATGCTTGAGGATCACAAAAAGTTGCTGTACCCAAACTGCGAAGATGGCAGCACAAAGCTCGGTACCACACTGGAACTGCTGAAATGGAAGGCAGAGACTGGTTGTTCTGACAAGGGATTTGAGAAGTTACTGAAAATAATGAAGCCGAAGCTTCCAAAGGATAACGAATTGCCCGAGACTACATACGAAGCAAAGAAGGCTATCTGCCCTCTAGGATTAGATGTGCAGAAGATACATGCATGCATTAATGACTGCATCCTGTACCGCGGTGAGTACGAGAACATGGATAAATGCCCGGTATGCAATGCACTGCGGTACAAGATAAGACAAGATGACCCTGGTGATGTTGAGGGCGATGACGAGCCCCCCCGGAAGAGGGTTCCTGCTAAGGTGATGTGGTATGCTCCTATAATACCACGGTTGAAACGTCTGTTCAGAAACAAAGAGCATGCCAGGTTGTTGCGATGGCACAAAGAAGAGCGTAAGAAAGACGGGAAGTTGAGACACCCCGCCGATGGGTCCCAGTGGAGAAAAATCGACAGAGAGTTCCCGACATTTTCAGATGACGCAAGGAACTTAAGATTTGGTCTAAGTACAGATGGCTTTAATCCTTTTGGGGAGCAGAGCTCCAGTCATAGCACTTGGCCCGTGACTCTATGTATCTACAACCTTCCTCCTTGGTTGTGCATGAAGCGGAAGTTCATTATGATGCCAGTGCTCATCCAAGGCCCGAAGCAACCCGGCAACGACATTGATGTGTACCTACGGCCATTAGTTGATGAACTTTTGCAGTTGTGGTCCGAACCAGGTGTACGTGTGTGGGATGAGCACAAACAACAGGAATTTGACCTACGAGCGTTGCTGTTCGTAACCATCAATGATTGGCCTGCTCTTAGTAACATTTCAGGACAGTCAAACAAGGGATACAATGCATGCACGCACTGTTTAGATAAGACTGAAAGTATACATTTGGGAAACAAGAATGTGTACCTGGGGCATCGTCGATTTCTTCCGAACGGTCATGCCGTAAGAAAGCCCGGCAAGCATTTCAACGGTGAGGCAGATCGCCGGAAGAAGCCTAACCTCCCTGATGGTGATGTTATATATGACATGGTCAAGGATTTAGAAGTAATCTTTGGAAAGGGTCCTGGCAGTCTATCTGTTCCGAATGACGCTGACAACCACGTACCCATATGGAAGAAGTGCTCTATATTCTGGGAGCTACCCTATTGGAAAGTCCTAGAGGTCCGGTCTTCAATCGACGTGATGCACGTGACGAAGAATCTTTGCGTGAACCTGCTAGGCTTCCTGGGCGTGTATGGGAAGACAAAAGATACACCGGAAGCACGGGCAGACCAGCAACGTATGAAAGACCCATACAACAAGCAGACGGATAAAGGGCGTAAATACTTAAGCAGATACGCTCTTACCAAAGCAGAGAAGGAAATCTTTTTTGAATGCCTGAGCAGTATCAAGGTCCCGGCTGGCTTCTCGTCAAATATAAAGGGAATAATAAATATGGCAAAGAAAAAATTCCAGAACCTGAAGTCTCATGATTGCCACGTGATTATGACGCAGTTGCTTCCGGTTGCATTGAGGGGGCTTCTACCGGAAAATGTTCGAGTACCCATTGTGAAGCTATGTGCATTCCTCAATGCAATATCTCAGAAGGTCATCGATCCAGTAACTCTACCAAGTTTACAGAAGGCTGTGGTCCAATGTCTTGTCAGCTTCGAGTTGGTGTTCCCCCCATCATTCTTCAATATTATGACGCATCTCCTGGTTCACCTACGCGACGAGATTGCCATTCTCGGTCCTGTATTTCTACACAATATGTTCCCCTTCGAGAGGTTCATGGGAGTCTTGAAGAAATATGTTCATAACCGTGCTAGGCCAGAAGGAAGCATCTCAAGGGGCTATGGAACAGAAGAGGTCATTGAGTTCTGTGTTGACTTTATTCCTGACCTTAAGCCGATTGGTGTTCCTGAATCGCGGCATGAGGGGAGACTGAGTGGAAAAGGCACGCTAGGAAAGAAAGCACTGATATGTAGGGACGGGCATTCTTTAACTCAAGCACACTACACAGTTCTACAAAGTTCCACCTTCGTGGCTCCGTATATCGAGGAACACAAGAATTATGTACGCTCCAAGAACCCGGGGAAGGATGACTCCTGGATTAAAGAAAAACACATGGAGACCTTCGGCAGTTGGTTGCGATTACAGCTCATGAATGACACCACTGTCGGAGATCAGCTCTACTTGTTGGCCGCGTCACCATCTTCGACTGTATTGAATTTCCAAGGGTACGATCGCCCAAGATAAAAAGAGCACCAACCAGAACAGTGGTGTCCGCTATGATGCAACAAACGACGATGGGCAAAAGGACACATACTATGGTCGCATAGAGGAGATATGGGAACTTGACTATGGACCTACTTTTAAGGTCCCTTTGTTTCGGTGCAGTTGGGTCAACATGAATGGAGAAGGGATAAAGGTAGACCAGCTGTACGGGATGACAACAGTGGATCTCAAGAATCTTGGTTGTTACAAGAACGAACCATTCGTCCTAGCCAATGATGTGGCTCAGGTTTTCTATGTGAAGGACATGTCCTCCAGACCGAAAAAAAGAAAAAACAAGCAAACGAATACCGAAAAAAAGAAAAAACAAGCAAACGAATACGATGAGCCAAAGCGTCACGTAGTTCTTTCAGGGAAAAGAAACATCGTGGGAGTCGAGGACAAGACAGACATGTCAGCAGATTATGATAAGTTTGATGAAATTCCGCCCTTCACAGTGAGAACTGACCCAAGCATCCCGTTAAATAATGAAGATGCTCCATGGTTACGGCTGAAGCGATCATAGGCCAGGGACATACGCGAAGAAGGGTTCATGGCTTTTATGTAAATCAATGTAATGTATTAAACCTTTATGTGATGTGTAGTAATGTATTAAACCTTTATGTGGTGAAACACGCGTGGTAGGTGGTTGTCGGCTCCCACACCTCCCGTGGGAACCTCTCAAACCTCAGCTTCGACCGTCCAAACACAGTTCCCCCTGCATACAGCCCGACGGTGGCTCGTGAGTTTGAGCGCCACTTCGATCCAAGCAGCGGTAAGACGTCTCTGATGATCTACAACCGTCCGGCAAGACGTCTCTGATGATCTGCAACCGTTTGGAACGGTCGCAGGTCATCAGAGACGTCTTGCCACTGGTTGCCCAAAGATGCCTCTCCGAGTGACGCTGGAATGTTTTGTGTTTGAGCACCACTTCGATCCAAGCAGCGGCAAGACGTCTCTGATGATCTACAACCGTCCGGCAACACATCTCTGATGATCTGCAACCGTTTGGAACGGTCGCAGGTCATCAGAGACGTCTTGCCGCTGGTTGCCCAAAGATGCCTCTCCGAGTGACGCTGGAATGTTTTGTGTGAGTGAGTAACTTGTCTGAGGAGGGCGGTTATATATAGGGTACGTGTGCTTCTTTAGTCCCGGTTGGTAACACCAACCGGGTCATGTGGCTCACGAAGTGGTCGTGATACTGCTGATCCAACAGCTCACAATCCCTCAAAAGAAACACACCCCTGATCCAACGTCTCACAAGCGCTTGAAAGAAACACACGATCCGTGTGCTTCTTTAGTCCCGGTTGGTAACACCAACCGGGTCATGTGGCTCACGAAGTGGTCGTGATACTGCTGATCCAACAGCTCACAATCCCTCAAAAGAAACACACCCCTGATCCAACGGCTCACAAGCGATTGAAAGAAACACACGATCTGTGTGCTTCTTTAGTCCCGGTTGGTAACACCAACCGGGACTAAAGACGGGCTTTGCGGTCACGACACGTGTCCTCCCCCAGCGCTTTCCTGGGCACCTGTCCTCCCCCAGCGCTGCCCTGGAGGTCTTTATATATTGTCGCCGACGGGGTAAACCCTAATCCACCATTCCTAGCCACGAACGCATCGTCTCCACGAGATGGATCCGCCACGCCCGCCGCAGCGCCTTCTGGACGAGGTCGAGCGTGCTCGGCAGAGCGCGCTTGGGCGCAACCGCGGGAGTCTATCCCGCCGTATGCCCACGAGCCCGGCGTGGAGAGGAATGCCCAGCTACCGGCCTCCTGCTCCACCAGGTGCCGCCACACCTCCACCTCCGCCGCCGCCGCTCCTCCCGCGGAGGAGGAGGAGGACGACGACTTCGACTGGAGCGACGACGGGGAAGAAGGTTGTGGGTTGCAGATACAGGAGGCCATGGAAGCCTCCTTCCAGTCTGTCCGCGACTACCCTGTCCAGCGAGCCAAGACTTCCTACCAGCTCAAGGCGAAGGAGGCTTCCGATCTGGATTGGGCGCTGAAAGACTCATCCTCCATGGATCTTGCCCTCCGCCGCAAACGTGCGCGCGAGAACCGGGCGGCCGCCCACGGGGCTGGCTCCTCCCGCCGTTCCCCCTAATCCTACGGCCTTCGAGCCAGCAAGTCCGTTTATGTAGAATAATGTTGGTGATGTTGGATCAGGGGTGTGTTTCTTTCAAGCGCTTGTGAGACGTTGTATCATGTGTAATAATGTATTAAACCTTTTATGTAATGCATTAAGATAAATGAATTAATAATTTTTATCTGCTTTCTTCTGCATTTTACAACACCAAACATTCATCTTACAAATATAGGTTTTCTGAAATTGTTCTGCATTTACTTCTGCTTGCCATGGGATTTTACAACACCAAAAATAGAATTAACTGAATTAATAATTATTATTACTTAATCATAAATCTTACTTAATCAATTTTTATCGATTTATACGTATTATTAGTCGAGTTTCGACTTACGGATTTAAAGATATGAATTTATCCATATTAAATTGAAAATGACAATAATAATGTAAAATTTATTTTGGATTATTTATACAAATTCAAACACTTTTCATGTTGAAAGTTTTGTCAATTCAAAATATGCAATAAAGTTAATATGGCAAAATGGTTAATAGTTTGTATAGTTAGAATAATTATTTCAGAAAACAGAAAATGGTTTTGGATTATTTATTCAAATTTAAACACTTTTCATGTTGAAAGTCTTTTCAGATTCAAAACCATTTGAAATTCATATTCAAACACCTAAATAAGAAAAAAAAGGCGGGAACAACATTCCAGAACTGAAAAGTTCGAAATAGTTTTGAAAAAGGACTCTTTGGTCCCGGTTTCTGGCAAGAACCGGGACCAAAGAGTCCATGAACGCGCCACTGGATCTGGCATTAAATGACCCACTCTTTGGTCCCGGTTGCTGTAAAGAACCGGGACCAAAGGGTCATTGGTCCCGGTTCTTGCCAGAAACCGGGACCAAAGAGTCCTGCTATTTAACTGCTCGCGCTCTTTCTTCTTCCCCATTCACGCAAATCGACTAAGGACCGGAGGCGCGACGCAGAGCGAAACGACGCCGGCAGGCTGCCCGACGCCCGCGCCGCCCCACGCCGCGCCCCGCCGCCGCCGTCGACGTCCGCCGCGCTCTGGACGGCCGCGCCACCTCCTCCACACGCGCCACCTCTCCTCCACGGCCGCGCCCCCCGCTCGCGCCCTCCACGGCCGCCCCCACGCCGTCGACGCCGCCCCCGACGCCGCGCCGCCGCTGCCCGTGGCCGTCCTCGCCGCGCCCGGCCGTGGCCTCCTCCCTTCTCCGGTCGAAGCGCCGCCGACGCCGCCACCCGCGCCCGCGCCACCCGCCTCGAGCCGGACGACGCCGCCGTCTCCTGCGCACCCGACGCCGCCGCGCCACCGTCTCCTGCGCCACCCGATCGACGCCTCCTGTTGTTAGCAAAATGTATAAGTCCATACTAGCAAAATTAATATTAGTAGTGTTAGTAATATTAGTAATGTTAGCAAATTTTAGCAATTGTTAACATGTTAATATTAGTAGTCAATTTTAGTAGTGTAATGTTAACATGTTGTTAGTAATGTAAGATGCAAATATTAGTAATGTTAACATGTTGTTAGTAATGTAAGATTTTAGTAGTCAATTTTAGTAGTGTGTTAGTATGTTATTAGTCCAATTAGCAAATTTAGCAAATGTTAGCAAATTTTAGTCCAATTAGCAAATGTAGCAAATGTTAGGAAATGTAGTGTTTAGTGTTAGTGTTAGTATAGGAAATTTTAGTGTTAGGAAATAGCATTTTGTATAGGAAATAGCATTTTAGGATTTTAGTGTTAGGAAATGTATAGGAAATAGCATTTTAGGATTTTAGTGTTAGCAAATGTAGCAAATGTTAGGAAATGTAGTGTTTAGTGTTAGTGTTAGTATAGGAAATTTTAGTGTTAGGAAATAGCATTTTGTATAGGAAATAGCATTTTAGGATTTTAGGGTTTACGATACGAGTTTACGGGTTTACGATACGAGTTTACGGGTTTACGATATTGTAGATGTATCTTGACATATGGAACAAGTTACCCAACTAAAGTTTTGTGCATTGTTCTTAATTTGCAGAAACTATGGAACGAGACGAAGATCAGGAAAATATCCTCCAGGATATAATCCGCGGGCCGGAAGATATTGTCGATGTCACCACGGAGTTTTTGAACAACTCCGGTGAGGGAGATGAGTCTCTCAACCGAAGAGACGGCTCCGGTGAGGTAGAACCCGACGGCCGGGGTGAGGGAGAAGTCAGCGAGGGAGAAGCCGACGAGGGAGAAGCCGAAGGCTCCGGTGGAACATTAAATGTTGCAAACTCCGGCGAGGTGCATATACATATATTAATGAAGCCGAAGATTGTATTAATTAAGTCTCTGATGTCTATATACATATATTAACGCTCTTTCTTCTTTTAGCCCTCCGGATCGAGCAAATCTTCTGTAAGGACAAAACGAGGCCCAGCCAAAAAGTTGGGCGACCAAGAAAGGTACACGATCGAAAGAGTCGCTGAAGACGGCACACCGACTGCTCCCCCTGGTGTTAAAAATAAAATGGTAAAGCAATGCGGAGTTCTTGTTAGGGACTTCATCCCGATCACCGTTCGAGAATGGCATCGGCCAAACGAGAAAGGACAGCTATATGTCAGCGATGAGGGCAAAGAAAGACTTTGGAGAAAGCTCATGGTTAATTTCACCCTGCCGGCGCCAGAGGTGGATTCAGATGAGGAGGATCCAGATGAGGCAGAAAAGATTGCCCGGAAAATCATGGAGCAAAAAGTCAAGGACTGGGCACTTAAGAAGATGGCCGAGCTATTCAAGAACTGGAAGAAAAGATTGAACAAACTGTTTGTCAAGAAAAATAAGACTCCAGACTTCAATAAAGGGTATGAGAAGATAAAGGACTACTGGGAAGAATTTGTGGCGTACAAGAAATCAGAGGAAGCTCTGGAAAAGTCTGCAAAAAATGCGGCAAATGCTGCTCTAAAGATGTACCACCATACTATGGGGCCTGGTGGCTACGCTGGTAGCATGCCTAAGTGGGAGAAACTTGAGGCGGACCTGCTGGCTAATGGGATCACTCCAGAGCCACTCAAGTGGATCGAACGGGCAAGAAATTGGTTTTACGGGCATGGGGGCACGTTGGACGCAGAAGGGAAGTGCATATATAACAGAAGACACAAAGATAATCCCCTACTACCCATCCAAGAAATTAGAAAAGCAGTAAAGGATGTTGAAGAGGGACGGTTCATTCCCGATAGAGAGGATGACGAGCTCACACGCGCCCTTGGGAATAAGGAACACGACGGACGGTTACGAGGCGTACCTGGCTCCAAGCCCAAGACAATTGCGATTCCCGAGCACAGGAAGAAATTTCCTGATAGAAGCCATCAGAGGAGAAAGGAAAGGGAGGCAATGGAAGCACGCGCTGCTGCAGACCGGCTGCGTAATATAGAAGTAGAATTAAAGCTGCAGAAGGAACAAATTGCCGTGCTTAGCCAGCAAGGTACTAGCGGCCAATCTCAACGGCACATGGTAGAAGCTGCATGCGATGGTACCGGTGGCCCATCGAATCGGAAAAGCAGCGTGGCTTCCACGGAGCTCCAGGATGGTAATGATGATGCAGTGGCTCCACTTCGTCGCTACCCAGTGGATGATATCACGGAGAGCACACCTTGTGAGATGCATGTGAAAGTTTTTAACTTAACCGTGAAGGTGGCGGTCGGCTATGTCGTACCAATTGGACCTAATCCAACTTACCATTTCTCTCCGGTTCCAAATGGCTACGCTGTTGTCGCGGTGGATGAAGTGATGAAAGATTATGAGGAGCTGAAGCTGCAACACCCTGCAGGTGAAGATGGGGAGGTGCTTGAACTTGGAGAAGCCAAGAAAGCGACGATTTTATGGCCAAAGGAATTCATCGTGCTTCCGAACTGGCAGCCAAGGCCATCGACTCCTCACCAGTCTCCAGCGCAACAGTCCTCTTCACCGCCTCAGCATTCTCCAGCGCAACAGTCCTCTTCACCGCCTCACCAGTCTCCAGCGCAGCCGTCTCCGCCGCCGCGTCAGCCGTCTCCGCCGCCGCGTCAGCCGTTTCCGCCCACCGCTCGTACTATGAGGGGTAAGCGATCACCGAAACGTAAAAGGTCGCCCCTCCCAACAGTACCTCATAAGAATCTTCCCATTAGACCTTATGACAGGACTGTAGCGGAAAACGCCGCGGAGGTGGCTGCCTACAATAAGGCTTTTTTTGCACCAAAAAAGCCCGAGCAGAAGCCGGTATACGATGAAAAATCCAAAAAGTGGAGAAAGTCCTTCCTTGAGCAGCCATCCCAGATATCGATGAATCTGCCATCTGACTATGGTCGTGAACTTACTAAGCTAGCACGTGCCCAGTCTGAGCAGAACAAGGGAAGAAGTGCAAAAAGCGGGAAACAAATTGCCCAGCTCGGACAGCAGAAAAATCAATCGGTCCCCCCGCTCATAGTGTGTTCCGATGTCGACAAGGACTTCAGAGTCGCTATGGATAAAGACCTGGAATTATTGGACCCCAGAGCCATAGCTGCTGCTAAAGAACTTGGTGTCACTGTATCTCAGGCCAAGGAACAGGCTACCGCCTTGGGTATGAGCCTTGGTCAACTTTTAGGCTATGAACATGCGCCAATGTTAGAGATGGCACGGAAATATGTCCAAGGGGAGCCTATGGTCAGTAATGAGGAGATGACGGGTCTATCAACACATATGCGAAATCTGCATACCTGGTACCTGGTGCACACATCAAAGAAGGACGCGAAAGAGTGGTTTCCGCTGGACGTTAGAGTGGAGCATTTCTTCAAACGTTACACTATACAGGTTCAACTGACTGAACTGTTCCAGTTATTCCAAAAGCGCGCCCTCGACAAATCTATCCTCTCTTGCTATTGTCTGTAAGTGATTTATTTTCGTAATTAAGTCTCTAGCTCAGCTCGTTCATTGCCTGTATTATATTATCCTGCCTATATATATATCCTTTTGTACGCTATTATGCAGAATGAAGATGCTGGAATGCAAAAGATCTAAAGTTTTTGAGGTTGGGTTCGTTGACCCATATATCGTGAATTCACATACGTTAGTCAATCACCCCAAAGACGTGGAGCATGACCTGACCACCTTTTTAACCATGCAACATTTCTGTACGGAAATACTATTTCCTTACAACTTCAGGTGAGTGTTTCTGTCTTGTACATATTTTTATTTGGCTTTCTCGATGTTAAGTGTAATTGATGAGCTATGCATGTCTGCTTTATGTAAACGTCCGCAGGTTCCACTGGATTCTGCTAAGCATTCAACCTGACAAGTCCACAGTTGAAGTCCACGACTCATTAAGTTGGGACCAAGCGTTGTGGTCCGACATGAAAGAAATGCTCAACAAGTAATTTCAATCATTATCGCATTATATCGCCCTCTTTCGTTCGTTCCCTGATGTCAAGTAATTAATAACTCCTTTGTTCATTTTCTTTGCCAAAGCAGGTGTTGGACAATTTTCAAACAGAAGGTAGAAGGTCCATTCAAAGATGAGCTAACTTATAAAACGGTGGAAAGTCCGCAGCAGCCACCGGGGAGTAATTTATGTGGATTCTACGTTTGCGAGTTCATTCGCGAGTTGACCACTGAGCGGAGAACAACTGCTTTCAGCAAAATGCGGGAGAAGATCGACCCAGAACTGCGCGTAGGAGCAATTCAAGAGGAATTGGCGGGATTTCTGCTTAGGGAGGTCATCGATGAAAGGGGAGAACATTATGCTTCGGACGATGAACTACATATGCCTTGATGGCTTGATCTATCTCCATGTAATTAAATAGTTGTATTCTCGCAAGAGATCGAATATTAATTATATATGCATCAACATGTACTGTGTATATAGTAGAGCGTATAATATGCGTACGGAAACGATGGAGAGCACGTCGGCGATGCGAAGAAGGGGGAGACGACGGAGGCACCGGCGAGAGGGAGAGGGGGCACCGGCGAGAGGGAGAGGAGGCAGGCGAGAAGGAGAGGGGGCACCGGCGAGAGGAGAGGGGGCACCGGCGAGAGGGGGCACCGGCGAGAGGGAGAGGGGCACCGGCGAGAGGGGGCACCGGCGAGATCGAATCCTAAACCCTAAATACCAAAAAAAAAAACACTCATTGGTCCCGGTTCGTATTAAGAACCGGGACCAATGAGTCTCCCCCCACGAGCAGCCAGACCAGGCCACGTGGACAACCATTGGTCCCGGTTCGTGGCCCAACCGGGACCAGCATTGGTCCCGATTGGCCAGTCCCGGTTGGGCAACCGGGACTGAAGGCCCAACCGAACCGGGACCATAGGCCCATTTTCTACTAGTGGCGGCCGTCTGCCGCCGATGGCGCCCGCTGCTCTCCTGCCGACGTTCCTCTGCCGCCACCTCTCCCCGTGGCCGCTGCCGCTCCTCGACGACGGCCCGCGCGCCTTCGTCGTCCAGCCCCGTGGCAAGGTCGGGTACACGCACCTCACCCTCATCGCCACCGACCCTCGTGATCGCCGCGTCGCCGTCACCCAGCCCGTCCCTGAAAAGTATATGGATGTTCGTCGCACTCCTGCGCCTCCACCACGGCCAATCGTGAGAATCCCACGCCCTGATCCAGTGCCCGCCCTCCTTGAGACGGTCACCAACAAATCTGTCTACTGCCTTCTCTACTCCGAAGAAGACGATGTTCCAGACGACGACTTGTCATGGCAGGCCCTGGGTTCTCTGTTTGATGACTCTGACGACGAGGATCCTGAAGAACCCCTGGCTGAGATCGTCGAACCTGCCTCCACAAAGATTGGTGACGCTGCGCCGGACCCGGAGCCACCGCGGGTGGAGGACTATGTCGTCTTCTTTGAGCGCACGGTCCCGATGCTCGACATCTGCTTCGTCGCGTCCCACGGCCGCCTCCTGCTGGCCCGCAGCAAGAGACGCTACTACGTGTGCGACCCGGCCGCTAACCGCTGGATCGTGCTCCCGCCGTCGACCATCGCGCCGGTCAGCGACGCCAACGCCGGCATCCACTACGAGGTCGACGCGTCGACCGGCAAGACCACCTTCACCGTGGTCCTACTCCTCCGGCGCAAGCTCTGTCGCGGGCTCGTGGAGACGTTCTCGTCCACGACCGGAGAGTGGCACACGAGGGAGCTCCGCGCGGAAGGCGTGGCACGCAGTATAACACCCCTCCTTGTAAGAAGGAATGTTACCGCAGAACAACCCAAACTTAACATGCTAGTGGGAAAATCCGGCAGCACCTCCTATGTACCGTCGGACATCCACGACAAGCAATAGATATAACAGAGTACAACCATAAGAAACACAACGGAAGCACATACATAGCTCACACTCCACATGTAGAGCTAGGTGGTGTAGCAACGAACCTTTAGGCGACCCGATGACAAGAACCATAGGTTCCAACCTCACTTAGATAATGAACAAGGCAACATACCAAAATATGGCTTAACACATCAAGCAAGTCCTAGCTATCAAGAATCATGAACCAAAGTATGGAGTTAATATAATAGAGCTAGGTGAATGAAAGGTGTGGTGAAAATTGGTGAGTGAACAACCATGGGAGCTACGCCCTTCCATCTACTTGCAAAGCATCACGGTGAAGTACCTGAAACAAAAGCCACGAGGGGTGAGTCCAAAGACTCAGCAAGTACACAACATAAGCATGAAACTTAATGAAATTTAACATCATGAACATGAACCATGCTTGAAATGGCATGAGAATGCATGGAGAAATCATGCAATCAAAGGAAACCATGCACTACTCTTCGAGCTACTGCCGGCAAAGCTAGGGGGATGACGTCTCATCCGAACCCTTCAACCCACACAAGGTGAGAGGACCATATGAGGTTGAACCCGAAGGACCATAAGCTGGTCACTCCTTGTACTGGGAAGACTTCGGGTCCATAAACTCGCAAAGCGAGGATCACTCCTTGTACTGGGAAGATACACTCATGATGGATTTCTTTATCAAGAACCATGAGAATCCAATCCCTATAACATACTAGTGGTATGGTGTATTGAAATATACACTAGGGGATGACATGTTCACCATTTAATGAATGTAAAGGAATAATACGAACATGACATAATAATAAGAGAGCAATCTAGCCGTTGTTGCTCGGTGTACTCGCCTCAACCATTGCGGGTGAGGCTACCTTCTGAGAATTGGTGCTGCAACCCTTGAAGCTTCATCAAGGGAAATCGGACAGGGGGAGGTGAGGATCTTCTCTTCTTCTCCCTTCTCCTTCTCTTGCTCCTCTTCTTTTCCTCCATCTGTAGGTCTGCCTTTGCCCCCTCTACTTCTTCCTCCAGCAGCAAAAAAATATCTCTCTATATGTCCACTTCTTCTCGACATGTGGCAACGGCTACATAAGACCGTGCCATGGCAAAATAAAAATCAAACCGTGCCACGGACATATTTGCTAGTTAACTTAAAGTCGTGTATTAGTTTCCTTTTGTCTAAGAGCACAGTTTGGTTAGGCCACTTCCTCCATGTCCGGTATGCGGGGCCGACATGCGTTGGCCCCGGTTCTAACAAGTGTTGGAAAGTAAACGACAGTAGGATTTTCCGCTAATCAGCCAACTGTTTAAGTTCTAATAAAGCGACAACCAAATTAAGAGTGCTTACTTATTACATATCCTCAGGGTGTCCAATTGTTTTTTTTCCTAATCGAGGTTTAAGCCATGTCGTCGGGAGAATAATCAATGATACAAGTCTAGACGATGTGAAGCAAAGATAAGTGGCTACTAAGATCCAGGTTGCTAGACAGGGGCAATAGCAGGGCGGGGTTCATCTTCATGGATGGTGGCAGCGCGCAACTCTCCGCCTTTTTCGAGGTATCGCAATGTTTCAGCATCAAGTGAAGGCCGTTTGCTCACATCTTGTTCCGAACACCGGAGGCCGAGGATGATGACACGCGCCATCTCCGCTTTGTCAAACTGGTCATCTAGCTTCTCGTCAGCAAAGTCCTCTACGAACGTCTGTGGTAGACCCGTGTGCAGTTTCTTGAAGAGGGCCGCGTCATACTTCCCATGCGCAATCTCTAGCAGGACGATCCCAAAGCTGTAGACATCGGAGCTGCGGCGCAGGTTGGCATCTCCATCTGTCATGCACTGCGGATCCATGTAGCGTGAGGCAACTTGTGTCGGCCGCCCTGATGATGCGTCATTGTGTTGGGCAGTCCTCGACAGGCCAAAGTCACCGAGCTTGGCGTTGAATTCATCATCCAGGAGTATGTTGCTTGGTTTGATATCTCTGTGCAAGATGTATTTGGGGCGGCCGTGGTGGAGGTAATGAAGAGCAGAACATAAACCCTTCACTATTTTGTACCTGCAAATTTATAGATTTCTGTAAATAATGTGTGCCCGCATAAATTCAGATAATTTCCTTGGTTCTAAAGAAACATAAATTTCACCGAAATAAGCTGGAATCGAAAAACATAGGAGAACATGCAGTACGGAATCATACGCGGCCAGATCGACATACCTCATTTCCCATGACAGAACTTCTGGCCTATCGTACAGGTGCTCGTGGAGGTTGCCATTAGTCACAAGTTCATAGACAATGAAGAGCTCGATGTTCTGTCTGTCCAAGCACCAAAACATGAAGTTGCTTATGCTGCAGCACCAGCCTTCTATCTTCACCACGTTCTTGTGGCCCGTGTCGCCGATGCTGCCAAGCTCCGTGAGGAAGTCCTTGAACTTCCCCTGCGAGTCCTTGAGGATTTTCTTCACTGCCACCTCCTTGTTCTTCAGAACCCCTTTGTATACTTGGCCGGAGCTACCCGCTCCGATCTTGTTCTTGTCGGAGAATTTGCCCGTCGCCGTTGACAGGTCCTTGTACTCCAGTCGTTTAACCTGACTCCCCTTGCCAAAGGACTGGCGTTTCTGTTTCATTTTCACGGATGACAGGGTCGACCAGGCTGCCAACAGCACGGCCGACGCGAGTGTCGCCAATCCTCCTTTAGCCAACGCTTGCTTCTTACGACCTACAGAAAGTAATAAGGGTAAGCAAAACTAAGCATCTCCATGCATCTACTATTGTATGAGAAAAAAACCTTGCACTAATGCAAAACTAATGGGTGGTCCTGGGTAGTCTCGGCAAAGACACGTACAAAATATTGTCATATATGGTTGATGACATGAAAGAAAAAGAGTTCTTATACGGTGCATCAAAGCATTCTAGACCGTTTACTTTGAGTGATCCAACGGTCTAGATGAAAAATACTACACCATTTTTTGTCTGAACCAAGGTAAACAGTGTCTTTGTTGTCTTAACTACCGTAGACACAATCGTAAGGTCAGCGGAAAATTAGACCAAATACTAATTAATATGTATCCCTGTAGACCGTTGTTATAGACCATCTTACCACATGGTAATCGGTAAATTCCGTCAAAATATCCTTCCAATTTTCACTAGGATAATTGATCTTTGCTCTAAATTGGTCATAATATGTAGCATGTTAAATATCCGTGTAGTTTGAAATAATATAATAATAATTTATTATAATACTAACCATCGTTATATATAGCATAAAATGGAATAAAATGTATGGTCAATATGATGAATAAGATTCCATATATACCTTTGACGCCTAGAGTCTTGCCTTGCTTTGGATGAAGTGTGTTAGATCCCGTGGTTGTTTCTATGGAACACATATATATATATTAATTTCAAATACATTTTGAATCCAATAAATTGATATTATGAGTTCTCGGACTACATTTATAATATTCATATAATCCTTTCCTTTTCGTGTAAATATTTCTATAAAACAAACATAAACAACCTAGCTCGAGTTTGAAACATCCATATTTTGTACTAAAATGTGCTTTTACTACGGCACATTTTGGGATGGAGGAAGCGGATGTTATATAGCAGGTGGCCGTGGAAATGATCAAAAATCCGAATTACCATTTTCGGTAACTAACACTTTTGGAACTTCCCATTTCCCGTGTTTTTTGTTGATAGTAGCTAATATCCCTCTAGTTTTCACAAGATTTATTGACCTTTTGTCCACTTTTCATCAAAATTTATGATATATCATTTCTACATGTCATTTGGAGAAATATAATAATATACAATTACACTAATTATGTGTTGTCGAATACAATTAAAAAAATATGGGATCAATATGACTCCATATATACCTTCCGTGTCAGGTGCCCCATCTTGCTCTGGAAGGACCTTGGTAGCTCCTGTAGGTGTTTCCGCGATAGCTCCTGTAGGTGTTTCCGCGATAGCTCCTGTAGGTGTTTCCGCGGTAGCTCCTGTAGGTGTTTCTGCGGAGAACATATATTTGAAACACATTTTAGTTCCGGATCATACGTACGTAAGGTGAGTGTAAAATTTAATCAGTTTTACTAAAGATTTACACTCACTCACCATACTAACAACTTTACTAGCTAATAAATACTAAATTACTACACCAATGACGATGAATACCTTAGGTTCTTCATTTTCGTGAAATACCCCTAATAAAGATCTTATCAGTCAAAATCGGATGTAAACACGTATTTTAAGAAATAGATTTAATTAACAAGATATGAGTTATATGCCACAAAAATTATAGAATTCGAAACCCTGTTTGAATATGAATCCAATGAAGTTATTTTTGTGTCGTATATGTTTTTTGAAGTTTCTGAATCAAAACTTTCACGTATTTTGAACATGTATTTTGAAGTTTTTGAATCAAAACTGTCACAACTTCTAACTTTGAAGCTTTAAAAAAATTGATTTACATGTTCAAAAGCTTTCATATACAAAATTCATAACTTTCAAAAGTACAAACTTTCATAATAGAAGTGCAAACTTTAAAAAAAGTTATATACTTACTGTCAAAACATATCATTTTTTCAAAATCTGCATTTAAAATGACTCGCCCACATCTCATTGACCATTCCTGCCCAGGTAGGCAAAGTAGCGTTTCCGGTTTAAAAAAGAGGTTTTACGTTGTAGAAGTACCACTTACACTATAATAAATTGTTTATATACAAGTACAATGATGGTCAACGCCTTGGAGTACTACTAACTAAGACCTTATGTTCTCAGATTTCTGAGATCTAAACGGTACTCCCTGCTTCCCAGATTGCCTTGCGTTTTCGATTTGATTAAAGTAAAAAATTGTAAGGTTTGACCAAAAAAATCTATAGAAAAGTATTTGATATTATACATGTTAACATTTTCACTTTTATAGTTGATAAACTTTACAAAGTTTGACACTGATCAATGCTAAAACACAGGACCATTTGGAAAAGATTGAGTCGATTCTACTATCACTCTATGCATTAAAGATGTAAAAACGGAAGGCATATAAATAGTACCCGTTAGGTCTTGTATGCTCACGCATGAATTAATGCTAATTAATTTGTCAATAGATAGTTAGATACTGATTTTTGTTACTAGACTACTACGTACTACTTCTGAAAATCCAGTAAATCCGTACCTGTTGCCGCCAAAGTTGACTTGAAGGACCAGGAATGTATCTGGTGCAGCTCAGAGTTGATACCGGTGGCCGCCGAAAACCCCACGGCCACCACAGGCGGGAGCAAGGCGTCGAGCTTATCTGGTAACTGCGTCTTGACACTAGCAGTGGCAAGAGCACGAGAATTAGCGGCACCATAGGTCAGGGTGGCCTCCAGCATCCGAGTGGCGTTGTCGAAAGTGATGGTCGCCGTCATGGACCATGTGCCGGTGAGGCTATTAATGCTCGACAACTGCTTCGTGTTAACCGAGGTTAAGGAGTTGAGGTCGATGCCGATGTGGCTGCCGCCGTTCGGGGGATCCCAGGCATTGGTCCACGTGTCAAATTCGATGGCGACGAACCGGTCTGCTCCGGTGGGAGGGGTAGTTTTGGTACTGTCGGTCAGACCAAGACCACCACCGGATGAGCCCGACGGTAAGCTTGAGGGGTAGCCGGAAAGGAAGAAGGTCATGCCGTCCCCCTTTCGAGATGTGCTGGGAAACATCTTGATGGTGAAGGTGAAGCTGGTGCTGAAGCTGGCCACCTCGCCGGTTTTGATGTCGTAGAAGGCCACCGGGTGGTCATACGACATCCGGCCGCTGCAGTTGGAGGTCTTGGTGTTGCAGGTGAGGTCAACCAGGTCGCCGTTGAGGGCGGCGTCGCCCTCGAACCGGAGATCTCCTAAACTGTACGTGGAGGGGTTTGAGAAGTCGAAGCTGAAGGAAGTAGTGGCGGCGGCAACATGGTGGGACAAGAAGAAGACTGGGAGGATGAAGATGCAGGCGGCGAGGAAGATGCGTGCAGTTGCACTTTCAAGCGCCATAGCGTGGATGTACTAGTGTGTGTGCACTTGGTGTTATCGTTGGTTGGCATGGATATATATAAGCAAAGGTTGAGGTCTGAGAGAGAGAAACCCAAACGGTCGGGATACTACTGCATGCATGTGTACCTCTAGCTACATGCAAAATAAATAAACGAGCTAGACAAGTGGCGTCATGTGATCTGCATAGCCTCCATATACAATTAGGGAAAAAAACAAATAAGAAAAGCTTGTATGTGTGCACTATGTGAAACTAAAAGAAGAGGCATCAAGACTTGGTATGCTAGTCTTTACAAATAGTCTTTCTATTTTACGTAGTAAAGTCAAATTTACAAACTGGTTTCATACCCCAAACAAACAACTTGGTGTGGTTGTATACATCTAAGCTGTATTCCCGAAGGGCTGGGAGCTCTCTTGGGCCCTTTGCCTCTATGTATCCATCTAACACTCCTATCACTGGATTGTAGGACCGTCCTTATGATGGCGATTATCAGAACATCCCGACTCGATTGCTTTTTTCTTTTCTTGTTCCAGGGTCTCTATTGCAAAGCAATGGACCAAATTGTAATTTTCTGTACTGTTGAGGTCCTATCTGTATCGGGTCCTGGACGAAATAGGCCGTAGCCCCGCTTTATAAATAAAGTCTCAATGGCCGAACCGATACAACGTGATGAGGGGAACCTCTTACAAAGCATATCAAAGATAAGAAAGAAAGAACAAGGAACAAACAACTTGCCACCGGAGAACACCGGAACATGCCCACGAGATACCAGGCTTACATCCCTCCTCGACCTACAGCGACGATATCGGCGATTCACGGGCGTGGAAGGCATGCACGCCGCAGGGAAGATGGGTAATCACCTTACCTTCTTCCTCTGGTAGATTTGTTCTCTGATTTCGTTCTATTTTGATCTCATATGTGTGCTACTGTGTTGGTTTCGGTCGGGTGGTATCGTCGTAGCGTTGTCGCCGCGATATCTGAGAAATCAGTGACCGTCCTTTCGTGGACGAGGTGGGCGTAGCTTGTATTTTTGGAGACAGTGATGATCGCATTGGAGAGGTTGGAGAAGCTAGAGGCAGGGCCAGCTTTGGCCCAGTGCGCGAGAGGTGCGACGGCCAAGGGCCCGTCTGAAATAGGGGCCCACAGTAGATATACGGTATGTATATATATATATATATATATATTATTCAGAACACCTTTTCTGAACTTCCGTTCGTATACTATGTTAACTTCCGGACGGAACTCTCAAATTTTCTGTTTTGCGGATAGTATTTTCAACGCAATTTTCCAACCGTTTATCGGAATGACGCAAGCGATATACCGTTGGAAAGGTACTGAAATTGCGCACCTTATTCGTCTTGACGGGTTTTTCAAATTCTTTACAATTTTAAAACAATTTTAGAAATACTACACACAATTTTCGCGAATTTCTTCGTTTTTGTACTGTTTTTTGGCCGCCATTTTAAACCGCTCGTCCGATTGATGGAAATGATACGCCGTTGGAAAGCTATGGAAAATGCGAATCTTTTTCGTCAAGACGGGTTTTCCAAATTCCTTACGGTTGTAAAACAATTTTAGAAATACTGAGTACAGTTTTCGGGAATTTCTCCGTTTTTGTACTGTTTTTCGGCCGCCATTTTCAAACCGCTTGTCGGATTGATGCAAATAATACGCCGTTGGAAAGCTATGGAAAATGCGAGTCTTCGATATCTCTAGACATTTTTCTAAATTCTGTACGGTTTAAGAGCAGATTTAAAAATACCGAATTCTGTTTTTTAGATTTTTAGGTCCAGCGGACACTGTTTTGTCAATTAATTTCAAACCGCTTATCCAAATGTAACAAATGATACGGCGTTGGAAAGATATTGACTAGATGCAACTTTTTCATATAGAAATATTTTTGAAATTCCTTACAGTTTTTGATTAATTTTGAAAATACGAAAACAGATAAATGAGATGACATTGGAATAGATTTAAAATTGGCAGATTTACGATGTTTGGATTCGAGGAGTCAACATGGGAGTGTCAAATTAGACTCATATCATTGCCAATTGCACGTAGCGGTGGTCGATTTGGAGAAACGGAACTCATATCAATGATTTCTATGCCTACGATTTCCGCCCAGAAAAACAGAGCATCTAAACTTCCTTTTACACGTTTGTAAACTTCCATGCGTGAGATAGTGAACTTCCGATCGCGAAATTTTTATTTCGTATCCTGCACTATTTTTGCTGCAGTTTTTAAACCGTTTGTCCAAACAATGCAAATGATATACCGTTGGAAAGGTATGACAATTTCACACCCAACTGTCCAGACCATTTTACGAAATTATATGCAGTTTAAAAGCAGTTTTAAATATACGAACTGCTGTATTTTTAGAATTATATTTGTTTTCATGGTGTTATTTGAGTATATATTTTGAACTTCGAAGTTTTCTACGAGTGAACTTCTAGCAACTATGAACTTTTATTCCATGCGGATAAATTGAAAAAATAAATGACGACCAAAAAGTGAACTCCGCTCGTCACACGAATTAAACTTCTGCGAACAGAAACAGTGGACTTCACAGTCCCACCATACTTTTGATTTTTTTTCGTCTTGAAATGATTTACACGGTTGTAAACTTCCGAGTGTGCGATAGTGAACTTCCGATCGCGAAATTTTTATTCCGTATCCCGCACTATTTTTTTTGTAGTTTTTAAACCGTTTGTCCAAACGATGCAAATGATATACCGTTGGAAAGGTATGAAAATTGCGCATCCTACTATGTGGACCATTTTTTAAAATTATATGTAGTTTAAGAGCAGTTTCAAATATACAAACTGCTGTATTTTTTAGATTTTTCCTGTTTTCATGTTGTTATTCGGACTAGATTTCGAGATAGTATACTTTGAACTTCGCCATTTTATGAGAGTAAACTTCTATAAATTGTGAACTTCACGAGAAAAAATTTCTAACCTTTTTTCCAATCTCTGGAATTGAATTTTTTTCACCGACATAAAGGTAAACTTGCAGCATATTCGAGCTGAACTTCCGACACGTTTAAAGTTAACTTCCGATTTGTTCAAATCGAACTCCCAACAAAGATGTAATGTACAAGGCATTTTCATATGAACTGCCGACACATCCGAGGTGAACTTCTGTTCGGTACAAAGTGATTTTTTTTAAAAGTTGAACTTCTGAGAAAAAAGGTAATTATCCGACATGGCAGAGGAGAACTTCTGACATATTTTAAAGTGGACTCCTCCACTATGCAAAGCAAACTTTCGTCTGCTTCAGGGAACTCCCAATAGAAAGGTAAACTTCCGACGCGATTGAGGTGAACTTCCGGTACCGTTTAAGTAAACTCCGAACACGGTCAAAGTAAACTTCCCAAAAGTAATAAAACCAAAACATGAACATAGACAATAGCTAATGTGAAATTTTATTCCGCCAGGCGAACATTGACAGTAGCAAAAATGTTGTGGACTGCACCAGGATACAAATTAAATAATCTCCGAAAGAAGAAGTGAACACAACCACCGCACCACACTGAAATATTTTTCTTTTGTTTTCATTGTGCTTTTCAATAATCTTTTTTTGCAAATAAAATGTACTACCAAAAAAGGAAAAAGTAATTCATGGAAGAAATAAACTTTCTGTGCAAAACAAAGAGCGAATTGTTTGAATAGACAAAACTGAACTCCATTTTTGGGGCTAAATTTATGGACGTGCACTTCCCTGTTTAACAAAAGCAGATTGTCGGTCAGGATAAGAGCACATAACTAAGATCAAGGGATGCAAGGAAAAGTACTTCTGGAACGCAAAGATGTAACTCCCAAAATACAGTATATTTTCGATTTAATCCAAATGATGTGTTGCAATCGTCTAAACTGTGCATCTCTGCATTTTTGCAATACATTCTTCTAGATACACGCAGTAGCAGGTGCAGACTAAGAAACAAACAAAAAAAATCTATGAAAAGGGTTGTTCACAAGCAGATACATCTGTACACCACCAACATCAATTCAGAAACATCAGTAGTTCCTTTGACCACCAAAAATTACACAAATTCACAGTAGGTTCAGACTTGTGCGCGCAGGTGGTGCCGTTGGGATGCTGGCAGGCTTCCGGCATGTGGCTCTCCGGCCGGTCCGAGCTGCCGTGAAACCCCTACACTCGAGGTAGGTGGACCTGTTGGACAATACAACGCATCAGCGTTTGTGCACACGGCCGAAGCAACAACAGTGTAGCAGTAGCGATAGCCAAATTGCACAAAAGCAAGCAGGAGTGCATACTGCTGCTCGTCGCCTCGCTTGAGTAAGTTCAGAGGAGCGGGGCTTGGTTCAGACGCAGCTCGGAGGGAGGCCAGTGCGCGCTTGGTGGACATGGCGTCCTCCAGCTCAAGTTCCTCGCAACTGGCATCGTCGACAAATGGAGGAGTAGAGTGCGCAGTACCAGTCCCGGACCACGCGGCATCAACTGGTTCTGAATAAAAGACTGATGTGTGCGGCGCTTGATGAACTCCTGCATGGTCTGTCGGCGGACTCCTCTTGGTGGCGCCGGTGAACTCCATGGCCGGAGGCAGGGGCGTGTGGGGCTGCGTTGGCCGGTCGAGATGCAGCGGAGGGGTAGGGCCCCGCCGACCTGCTGTGATGCGGACGAGGGAGCCGCTCTGCCGGACAAGCGCGGGCAAGGGAAAGGCGCGTGGAGCAGGGGGGTCGTCGGCGGCGCTCGAGCTCCAGGTGGAGAACGACGCGGGAGCTTGGGCATGGCTGCGTCGGTAAGCTCCGAATCCGGCGTCGTGGCAGGTTCCAGGGCCGACCTGGCGCGGTCAGAGCAGGAGATCCTGGCTGGCGCGGCGCACGCGGTTGAAGCCTCTCGGCCGGCACGAGGTGGAGGTTGGGATGCCTCCCGGCTGGCGCGCAGCGGCGATTTGGGGACCACCTGGGGCGGCGCGGGGTTGCCGGATGAAGGGCCCGCCGGTGATGCGGTATCCAGGGGAGTGGCAGGTGGGGCGCCGGAGGTCGGGATAGGAAGGCGGCGCCGCCGGCTCGGGGTTGAGGTGAAGGTGGGGTCGCGTGGCGCGATGGAGAAGGAGGTGCCGCCGGCGACCGGAGTTCCCGTCGCGGCCGGCTGCCGCCGGGGAAGGAGGCGGGGCGGATGGGGAACGGGTGTGAGGCTCTCGTGGGGAAGAAGGTGGGTGGTGATGGTGGGGGTTGACCGGTTCGGTGGTGGGCTGCGGGTCGGGCCAGGATCGGGTTAAGAAGGTCTTTAGAGAAAAAGGTGCTCTGAATAGCTATTTGGAGCACTCTTAAGGGTGGTTTCTGAATAGTCCCACCCTATATATATATATATATATATAGGTAAATATATATATATATATATTACAGAGTAAAGGAAACAAGGCCCAGCAAGCAGCCAAGACGTCCAGCCCAGCTAGCGCTGAGCCCAGCATGCAGCCACGGCCACACATTGATGCACCCAGGCCCTGGAGGGATTCCCTCGCCATCGCTCGGGCGAAACGCACCCTCGTTTCACTGAAGCATTTTCTGTGTTGGGCCGAGCCCACGCGCGCTATACTGCTTCGATCCATCCATTCACGTGATGTGTGTGTACGTGCATGGTTCCATCGCTTCTGCCTGCTGGCTGCTGGCTGCTGGCTGCTGGTGTGTACGTGTATGTTTCCAGTCAGATTTTTCTTTTCTGTTTTCTTTTTATGTGCTTATTTACCTTTTGTTCTCTTTGGTATACCTTTTTGTTCCTGGGTGTATAAATATGTGTTTCCTTTTCCAGAAATTTGTTCCTCTTAGTATAAAAAATAATTATACAAAATTTAGATAAGGGGTGCGGATCCCCGGCCTCTGTATCAAAGTGATGCACATAGCCATCCGCAATTATTCATCAAATCTTACAAGTTGCAACATTGATCCAATCGAAGTCAGCCGCTCGGCAACAAAAAGTCGCTACAACTATGATGGGGGTGGCCATGATTACCGGTCCAGCAGACACTCAACGCGCACAAAAGATCAACGCCATGACTGTGACGCCCCAAAATCGGTACCATGCGGATTTCAGCGATCCCGCCAAAAACCGCATAATAACGATTTTAGGACGACCACCAGACATAACGTGCACGCCAAAACATGCGCGTTATGTGGGTGGATTTGTGATAAAAAAATCACTCGTTTCACAGGATACGTTCTCCGCCTGGTAGGTACGCGGTGCATAGCTGAAATGAGAAGCTGACGTCACGAGGCACAGTCCATGCATGACGTGGGCAAGAACCGTGGGCATGACGAGGACGTGGACCCCATTTATAAATGCACCCATGTTACTTCCATCGTCATTTGCAGCAAGGAAGAACAAGACTTTGGTGGAAGACTTGGAACCCAGTAGGCCAGCTAGCCAGACTTGACTCCTACGCGCTGCCCTTTAAAGCCTGGAGGGTTTTGTCGGACCGAGAAGGCCATGCATGCGATGCAGGACCATAGAGCAATGGAGATCGAGCGTCTTCGCTCTTACCGATCGATCTAGCGCCAACCGCCGTCTCCTGCGCAGCCTTAACCACCGTTGCAGCAGCATTCATTTATACGGCCGTGTCCTGCCCTACGAGCAGTGTAATTAACGTGCTGTCTTGTCTGGCCGTACGTGCAACGACCTAGGACTTGGAGCGCAACGTCGGCGACCCGTTCCGCTCTCAAGCTCAGGTCTTCGCAAACACCCAAAATTACAAAAAAAATATGTACTGTATTTAGAGACGAAGGGTTATACTGGTAGTATTAATAGTTGCTGTCTTGTCGAGCTACGTGCCTATTATCGGGTCCTTCGCCGGTGGTATGTCACTGCCTCTCCTGTTGGCTAGCTGTTTCACGCAAGAGTTCGGTGTTCGCCGTGTTCGGTCTAGTATAACCTTTTATTTTATTTTAGCATGCCCTTGCTCTGCTTTGTAAGAGGCTCTTAACATCTTATATCTTGTGGTCGACTGCTTTATTAATTTAAAGCTGCAACATATACCCTCGTTAAAGTAAAGTAGTTACCTACCATCTAGCTTTTTTTGTTTTTGTAAATGCACCGTTTCATAGCACGTTTTCATATATAATAAAAACTTAAGTGACAACTAGTTTAATGCATTATTTTCCCTGGGGTCTCTAAATTTTAAGATTATTAGAGGCTAATGCATGCATATGATTGGTAGCAACAATTTTTCTATATGACCACGTTCAAAGTTTGTATGTTACATAAGATACACCCTCACTATCTCCTTTCATTAACTAATTTTTTTGTTGCATAAAGAGCTTATATTAATAGTACGGAGATACCCGTTACACTCAGCATGTGAAACAACGAAATACCCTAATGGGCATTACGAATGCACAGGACCGAGAAAAGAAGAAGAAGCTAAAAAATAAAAGTCCCGATACAGAGTTTCAGTCTTTGCAGCAGCAGCATAACATCCACCAAGACAACACGTGATGTCCAAATTCTTCAAAAGCAACGCCTTCAAGAAGAAAACAGTGCACAAGCGCCGTCGTCGCCCGATCGAATATCTTGGTTTTCATCCTGGAGATAGTCTCCGCTCTGAAAACAAAGTATTCAACAAGGCAATTGCCAGACACAACCAATTAAGGCATGACCTTGGATTTTCACCCTGAAAGGTAATACTTTGAACTTCACCTATGTTATCGCCCCCACTTTCATACTGCTGCTACGAATCCCGAAACTCCAAGCTAGTACTTGTCCTCCAATGACCACTACTAGTTCTCCAATCTCAGCTATCATGACATTTTCCGCCTCTGACTTCATTAACTAATAGGTTACATACATAAAATACATACTAAAATGTGCTAAGACATTTGCGTTAGTATAGGCCTTAGATCGGTTTACCAAGATTACTAGTGTGGGGAGTTATTCTAGTGCTCTATTGCATCGATCGAACCGCACACAAGAAAACACTTAATTCAGTTCACTAATGTACATTTTAAGGCAACTGTTTAGTAAGAAGATTGATCGGCCGAGCTATACTAACTTTGATTGCATTACTATATCATATATTTACACAATGATTTAGTTGTTTAGTTGTCTTACATTAGAAGACTGTATTTCAAACTGTGTTATGATCATGTATGGCTTGAACGTTCTTTGTCGAAATAAGGTTAAAACCGCATCTGATGCGACATGAAGAACCGGGCATGGTGGAACAATTTCTTATATTTGATGTCAACACCAGCAATCGAAAAATGTAGTTCTCTACGTACTCCCTCCGTTTTAAATGTAAGACTTTCTAACCATTTTGTGCATACATGTATTTAGATATGTTTTATTGCAAGTTTCAAATAAAAATTACACTGTCTAAATACATGTGTACATAAAAAGGTTAGAAATTTTTACATTATGGAACGGATGGAGTACCGGAAGGGGCGCTCGCCCTACCTTGGCCACTCGCCAGCGAAAAAACGTATACTCCCTCCGTTCGGAAAAGGATGTCTTGGATATATCTAGATTTGGATGTATGTGTACACTAAAATATGTCCACATACATCCAAATTTTGATATATCTAGGACATCCTTTTCTGAACGGAGGGAGTACATATAAGCCGATTAGGTAGAGAGAAAAAACAAATTGAGCGTATAAGCGTTCGGTTGGCTGTTGGGCCGATAGTCGCTAGGCTGGGCCGGCTGGCCGATTGCTCCACTTAAGTCTGGAACCTGCTTCATCGACAGGTTCCTATCCGACCTTCAGTTGACAGAGACGGAATCTGTTCATGGTTCACCTAGGCCTACTCCTGGTCTGAGGTTGACAGAGACGGAATCTAATGCTCCAAAATTCCAGGTTAGGTTCTGATAGCAGCAATGCTATTCGAAGCTTGACGAGCGAAAGGATGGGGCTGTATGGCCACATCGTCCGAGAGATCAAAGCATGGGTATCCGATTTCACCTCTCTTGAGTTCGTGCGTGAGAGGAGGACATCCAATGTTGACGCACCAAACCTGGCGAGAAGCTCGATCTTCCTCGACAGGGGGAGACATGTGTGGTTAGGCACTCCACCCGATGGTGTCTGTAATTACTATGTGAATTAGATCAATAGAGGGGTGTAGTATTCTAAACAAAAATACGCGGTGGCGGTTTGTCGCCGGAGAGGACATGAGGGTCAGGATCCGGGAGTGACGATGCGAGATGTCCGTCACACGAGTTGGGCTAGTACCGCCAGAAAATTGGTCTCCCGATTTATTAGGGGATAAATTGTAAGAAGACATGACAGACCAAAGGAGTAAGAAACAACTCCCTTGAGCTAAACGACAGTGCCTAAAATATGTGAGATTACAACACTTTAGCGTCATTGTTATGGATATGCGTATCAGCATCAAGATTCATAATAAACAACTCTCACAATAGGAGAACGGCTATACAAAAATGATTTATATAAATCGAACCGAACACATATAAATAATGTTTTTTATTAAGGCTAGAACTTAGTAACAATTATTAAGCTCTAAAATAAATTCTAAAGGTAGATGTAGAGGAGGACACCGAGAGCAAGCACAACAATTTTTACTCGGTTCGCTACCTACGTGCATCATCACGTCATCTTTCGCAAGCTTCCTAAGCTTGTGTAGTTTCTGCATCGAGTTGCAAATATGATCAATCAATCCGGTAGTATATATCCAAGCATTACATTTATGATCAATAAGAAACACATCAAATAACATGGATGGCACATAAATGAGCTGAACTTTGCAGACTTCTTCTTTTCTCCGAGATACTTAGTGCAGTTCCTCTTCGAGTGTCCCACTTCTTTGTAGAAGAAACACTCAGCATCAGGATGTGCTCCAGTCTAGGACTTCATAAGTGTGGGAGTCCCACTAGCACCCTTGGACTTGCCCTTTTTGTTGAACTTGGCAGCATTCTTCGTGAAGTTGATGGTTCTAAGCCAGGATACATAGTCTGGACGATGTGGGCGCAACCACAAGTGTCTAGAAAATCCAGGTTTGCTACGGACAGCTAAGCTTTAGCTATCTAGGTTGTTCAGAAGATCCAGATGCTGAGGGGGGTCAGTAGCAGTAGCAGGGTGCAACTCTCCACCTATGTCCAGAAATTGCATTGCACCAACCATCGAAGGCCGTTGCTTCTCATCTGGGTTAGCACATCGAAGTCCCAGGACAATGACGCGCTCCATTTGCACCTTGTCAAACTGGGCAGCCAGCTTCTTGTCAGCAATTTCTTCCACGTATGATTCTGGTCGATCTCTGTGCACCATCCGGACTGTGTAGGGGTCATATTCTCCATGTGCTATCTCTAGCAAGACGACCCCAAAGCGGTAGACGTCGGAGCTGCGGCGAAACTTGACATGTCCACCCCTCGCGCATAGAGGATCCACGTAGCGTAAGGTCCCAAGAGCCCTTGTCTGCAATGATGTCTCTAGAATGTCCTGGCCGACCCTCGATAGGAAGTCGCCGAGCTTGGCATTGAATTCATCATCCAGGAGTATGTTGCTTGGTTTGATATCTGTATGTAAGATGTATTTGGGGCATTGGTGGTGGAGGTAATGAAGTGCGGAACATAAGCCCTTCACTATTTTGTACCTGCAATATTTTCACATATAATGTCATGTTACACTGTTTCGGAGATTTTCTCCAAAACATTGGAGCGAAAGAGAAAGAAAAAAGAAGACAAAGTTATACCTCATTGCCCATGACAGTACTTCTGTCTTATCGTACAGGTGCTTATGGAGGTCGCCATTAGGCACAAATTCATAAACAATAGCAGCATACCCATTGACTAACATTGGAACGTGTACTTCCTCAGTTCCAGTCTAGCGCCTCTCACTTGTTGGGGCTAGGTCCTCTCTCGACCTGTCTTTCCTCCTAGGTTTTGAGGCCTGAGATAGTCGGAACGGTCCTGCGGTAGTGGTGGGCATCGGTGGCTATGTCAGAGGTGACGCGGTCACTGAAGCTCGGTGTTTGGTGTCTTCGCTGTTTGGCTAGATGCTTGGCAGGAAGGAGCTCGTGTGAGGCTGGGGGTGGTGTTACTGTAGCTTGTTGTTGTTGTTGTTGTTGTTGTTGTCATTGTTGGAAGCTAAATCACTTAGCTCCCTTCTAACAAGGTTGTGCTTCACACACACTAACACATACACATATATGACACACATATATGCTCTATATTTCATAGATATGCATGAGGCTACATCTTGGCTTACAAGCTTCTTCTACTTGTGTTCTTCCTTTACAAGTGATAGTCATGTCCTTATATAGGACTTACAAACCAACCTATCCTAGAGATGGAGTTCAAGTTTGCTTTGAACTCTACTACCTTAGCTACTAAGCAAATAGGACTTGTGAGCTACACAAGCTAGCTCTCCTACAACTAGCTCCAACTAAGATGACGAAGAGAAGATTGCTACTGCTACAGCTAGCTCCTAGCTTAACTCCCAAGAAACGGTAGCAAATACCAAGTTCTCTTTTACTCTGATAGATATTTCTAGAACTGTGCTGACATGCACATGACGCAGAGGGTGATGTCATCCTGATGCACAGGATTATTCCAACAATCTCCCCCTAATCCTGATGCGTTCACTTGTGAAGCCTAGCGGCCACGGACTCGACCTGGCGCACACGCCGGTCACCACCGCCACAGGCACAACCTGGCGCTCACATACGCCGGTTACCACCGCCACAGACACAACCTGGCGCTCACATACGCCGGTCGCCACCGCCACGGACACAACCTGGCGCTCTACACCGGTCGCCACCGCCACGGACACAACCTGGCGCTCACATACGCCGGTCGCCACCGTCACGGACACAACCTGGCGCTCACATACGCCGGTCGTCACCGCCAAGCTTGACGTGGACTCCATCTTCTTCTTTGGCGACAAACGCCAAACTCCGGCGATACACGCCGCAGCTTCTCTTTTCGGCGCACTGACGCCTTTCTTTCACCCGAGCTCAACCTCGTGGTGCTTCAACTGAGTTACAGGGGTGGGGATATAGCCGTGGCTCGCACAATACGTCGCCACGGTCGCGACCACGATCCGTTAATCGATCGATCAATTTGACCGGCATAACCGAAACAAACGCTCGATCCTACGGCTGCGTATATTTGGAGGAACTAAACCAATCACGAGCTCGAAGTAGAAACAAATCCATCTCGGCAGATAGCGGAGGTCGAGGTCGCCGCCGCCGCAATGGCCGTGCCGCACCTGGATGACGGCATCGTCTCCGAGATCCTGCTCCGGCTCCCCAGCAAGGACGCGTACCGCCTCGCGGCCGTCTGCCGCCGATGGCGCCCGCTGCTCTCCCTGCCGACGTTCCTCTGCCGCCACCTCTCCCCGTGGCCGCTGCCGCTCCTCGACGACGGCCCGCGCGCCTTCGTCGTCCAGCCCCGTGGCAAGGTCGGGTACACGCACCTCACCCTCATCGCCACCGACCCTCGTGATCGCCGCGTCGCCGTCACCCAGCCCGTCCCTGAAAAGTATATGGATGTTCGTCGCACTCCTGCGCCTCCACCACGGCCAATCGTGAGAATCCCACGCCCTGATCCAGTGCCCGCCCTCCTTGAGACGGTCACCAACAAATCTGTCTACTGCCTTCTCTACTCCGAAGAAGACGATGTTCCAGACGACGACTTGTCATGGCAGGCCCTGGGTTCTCTGTTTGATGACTCTGACGACGAGGATCCTGAAGAACCCCTGGCTGAGATCGTCGAACCTGCCTCCACAAAGATTGGTGACGCTGCGCCGGACCCGGAGCCACCGCGGGTGGAGGACTATGTCGTCTTCTTTGAGCGCACGGTCCCGATGCTCGACATCTGCTTCGTCGCGTCCCACGGCCGCCTCCTGCTGGCCCGCAGCAAGAGACGCTACTACGTGTGCGACCCGGCCGCTAACCGCTGGATCGTGCTCCCGCCGTCGACCATCGCGCCGGTCAGCGACGCCAACGCCGGCATCCACTACGAGGTCGACGCGTCGACCGGCAAGACCACCTTCACCGTGGTCCTACTCCTCCGGCGCAAGCTCTGTCGCGGGCTCGTGGAGACGTTCTCGTCCACGACCGGAGAGTGGCACACGAGGGAGCTCCGCGCGGAAGGCGTGGCACGCAGTATAACACCCCTCCTTGTAAGAAGGAATGTTACCGCAGAACAACCCAAACTTAACATGCTAGTGGGAAAATCCGGCAGCACCTCCTATGTACCGTCGGACATCCACGACAAGCAATAGATATAACAGAGTACAACCATAAGAAACACAACGGAAGCACATACATAGCTCACACTCCACATGTAGAGCTAGGTGGTGTAGCAACGAACCTTTAGGCGACCCGATGACAAGAACCATAGGTTCCAACCTCACTTAGATAATGAACAAGGCAACATACCAAAATATGGCTTAACACATCAAGCAAGTCCTAGCTATCAAGAATCATGAACCAAAGTATGGAGTTAATATAATAGAGCTAGGTGAATGAAAGGTGTGGTGAAAATTGGTGAGTGAACAACCATGGGAGCTACGCCCTTCCATCTACTTGCAAAGCATCACGGTGAAGTACCTGAAACAAAAGCCACGAGGGGTGAGTCCAAAGACTCAGCAAGTACACAACATAAGCATGAAACTTAATGAAATTTAACATCATGAACATGAACCATGCTTGAAATGGCATGAGAATGCATGGAGAAATCATGCAATCAAAGGAAACCATGCACTACTCTTCGAGCTACTGCCGGCAAAGCTAGGGGGGATGACGTCTCATCCGAACCCTTCAACCCACACAAGGTGAGAGGACCATATGAGGTTGAACCCGAAGGACCATAAGCTGGTCACTCCTTGTACTGGGAAGACTTCGGGTCCATAAACTCGCAAAGCGAGGATCACTCCTTGTACTGGGAAGATACACTCATGATGGATTTCTTTATCAAGAACCATGAGAATCCAATCCCTATAACATACTAGTGGTATGGTGTATTGAAATATACACTAGGGGATGACATGTTCACCATTTAATGAATGTAAAGGAATAATACGAACATGACATAATAATAAGAGAGCAATCTAGCCGTTGTTGCTCGGTGTACTCGCCTCAACCATTGCGGGTGAGGCTACCTTCTGAGAATTGGTGCTGCAACCCTTGAAGCTTCATCAAGGGAAATCGGACAGGGGGAGGTGAGGATCTTCTCTTCTTCTCCCTTCTCCTTCTCTTGCTCCTCTTCTTTTCCTCCTTCTGTAGGTCTGCCTTTGCCCCCTCTACTTCTTCCTCCAGCAGCAAAAAAATATCTCTCTATATGTCCACTTCTTCTCGACATGTGGCAACGGCTACATAAGACCGTGCCATGGCAAAATAAAAATCAAACCGTGCCACGGACATATTTGCTAGTTAACTTAAAGTCGTGTATTAGTTTCCTTTTGTCTAAGAGCACAGTTTGGTTAGGCCACTTCCTCCATGTCCGGTATGCGGGGCCGACATGCGTTGGCCCCGGTTCTAACAAGTGTTGGAAAGTAAACGACAGTAGGATTTTCCGCTAATCAGCCAAATGTTTAAGTTCTAATAAAGCGACAACCAAATTAAGAGTGCTTACTTATTACATATCCTCAGGGTGTCCAATTGTTTTTTTTCCTAATCGAGGTTTAAGCCATGTCGTCGGGAGAATAATCAATGATACAAGTCTAGACGATGTGAAGCAAAGATAAGTGGCTACTAAGATCCAGGTTGCTAGACAGGGGCAATAGCAGGGCGGGGTTCATCTTCATGGATGGTGGCAGCGCGCAACTCTCCGCCTTTTTCGAGGTATCGCAATGTTTCAGCATCAAGTGAAGGCCGTTTGCTCACATCTTGTTCCGAACACCGGAGGCCGAGGATGATGACACGCGCCATCTCCGCTTTGTCAAACTGGTCATCTAGCTTCTCGTCAGCAAAGTCCTCTACGAACGTCTGTGGTAGACCGTGTGCAGTTTCTTGAAGAGGGCCGCGTCATACTTCCCATGCGCAATCTCTAGCAGGACGATCCCAAAGCTGTAGACATCGGAGCTGCGGCGCAGGTTGGCATCTCCATCTGTCATGCACTGCGGATCCATGTAGCGTGAGGCAACTTGTGTCGGCCGCCCTGATGATGCGTCATTGTGTTGGGCAGTCCTCGACAGGCCAAAGTCACCGAGCTTGGCGTTGAATTCATCATCCAGGAGTATGTTGCTTGGTTTGATATCTCTGTGCAAGATGTATTGGGGCGGCCGTGGTGGAGGTAATGAAGAGCAGAACATAAACCCTTCACTATTTTGTACCTGCAAATTTATAGATTTCTGTAAATAATGTGTGCCCGCATAAATTCAGATAATTTCCTTGGTTCTAAAGAAACATAAATTTCACCGAAATAAGCTGGAATCGAAAAACATAGGAGAACATGCAGTACGGAATCATACGCGGCCAGATCGACATACCTCATTTCCCATGACAGAACTTCTGGCCTATCGTACAGGTGCTCGTGGAGGTTGCCATTAGTCACAAGTTCATAGACAATGAAGAGCTCGATGTTCTGTCTGTCCAAGCACCAAAACATGAAGTTGCTTATGCTGCAGCACCAGCCTTCTATCTTCACCACGTTCTTGTGGCCCGTGTCGCCGATGCTGCCAAGCTCCGTGAGGAAGTCCTTGAACTTCCCCTGCGAGTCCTTGAGGATTTTCTTCACTGCCACCTCCTTGTTCTTCAGAACCCCTTTGTATACTTGGCCGGAGCTACCCGCTCCGATCTTGTTCTTGTCGGAGAATTTGCCCGTCGCCGTTGACAGGTCCTTGTACTCCAGTCGTTTAACCTGACTCCCCTTGCCAAAGGACTGGCGTTTCTGTTTCATTTTCACGGATGACAGGGTCGACCAGGCTGCCAACAGCACGGCCGACGCGAGTGTCGCCAATCCTCCTTTAGCCAACGCTTGCTTCTTACGACCTACAGAAAGTAATAAGGGTAAGCAAAACTAAGCATCTCCATGCATCTACTATTGTATGAGAAAAAAACCTTGCACTAATGCAAAACTAATGGGTGGTCCTGGGTAGTCTCGGCAAAGACACGTACAAAATATTGTCATATATGGTTGATGACATGAAAGAAAAAGAGTTCTTATACGGTGCATCAAAGCATTCTAGACCGTTTACTTTGAGTGATCCAAAGGTCTAGATGAAAAATACTACACCATTTTTTGTCTGAACCAAGGTAAACAGTGTCTTTGTTGTCTTAACTACCGTAGACACAATCGTAAGGTCAGCGGAAAATTAGACCAAATACTAATTAATATGTATCCCCTGTAGACCGTTGTTATAGACCATCTTACCACATGGTAATCGTAAATTCCGTCAAAATATCCTTCCAATTTTCACTAGGATAATTGATCTTTGCTCTAAATTGGTCATAATATGTAGCATGTTAAATATCCGTGTAGTTTGAAATAATATAATAATAATTTATTATAATACTAACCATCGTTATATATAGCATAAAATGGAATAAAATGTATGGTCAATATGATGAATAAGATTCCATATATACCTTTGACGCCTAGAGTCTTGCCTTGCTTTGGATGAAGTGTGTTAGATCCCGTGGTTGTTTCTGCGGAACACATATATATATATTTCAAATACATTTTGATCCAATAAATTGATATTATGAGTTCTCGGACTACATTTATAATATTCATATAATCCTTTCCTTTCGTGTAAATATTTCTATAAAACAAACATAAACAACCTAGCTCGAGCTTGAAACATCCATATTTTGTACTAAAATGTGCTTTTACTACGGCACATTTTGGGATGGAGGAAGCGGATGTTATATAGCAGGTGGCCGTGGAAATGATCAAAAATCCGAATTACCATTTTCGGTAACTACACTTTTGGAACTTCCCATTTCCCGTGTTTTTTGTTGATAGTAGCTAATATCCCTCTAGTTTTCACAAGATTTATTGACCTTTTGTCCACTTTTCATCAAAATTTATGATATATCATTTCTACATGTCATTTGGAGAAATATAATAATATACAATTACACTAATTATGTGTTGTCGAATACAATTAAAAAAATATGGGATCAATATGACTCCATATATACCATCCGTGTCAGGTGCCCCATCTTGCTCTGGAAGGACCTTGGTAGCTCCTGTAGGTGTTTCCGCGATAGCTCCTGTAGGTGTTTCCGCGATAGCTCCTGTAGGTGTTTCCGCGGTAGCTCCTGTAGGTGTTTCTGCGGAGAACATATATTTGAAACACATTTTAGTTCCGGATCATACGTACGTAAGGTGACTGTAAAATTTAATCAGTTTTACTAAAGATTTACACTCACTCACCATACTAACAACTTTACTAGCTAATAAATACTAAATTACTACACCAATGACGATGAATACCTTAGGTTCTTCATTTTCGTGAAATACCCCTAATAAAGATCTTATCAGTCAAAATCGGATGTAAACACGTATTTTAAGAAATAGATTTAATTAACAAGATATGAGTTATATGCCACAAAATTATATAATTGGAAACCCTTTGAATATGAATCCAATGAAGTTATTTTTGTGTCGTATATGTTTTTGAAGTTTCTGAATCAAAACTTTCACGTATTTTAAACATGTATTTTGAAGTTTTTAAATCAAAACTTTCACAACTTCTAACTTTGAAACTTTAAAAATTGATTTACATGTTCAAAACCTTTCATATACAAAATTCATAACTTTCAAAAGTATGAAATTTCATAATAGAAGTGCAAACTTTAAAAAAAGTCATATACAAACTGTCAAAACATATCATTTTTTCAAAATCTGCATTTAAAATGACTCGCCCACATCTCACTGACCATTCCTGCCAGGTAGGCAAAGTAGCGTTTCCGGTTTAAAAAAGAGGTTTTACGTTGTAGAAGTACCACTTACACTATAATAAATTGTTTATATACAAGTCCAATGATGGTGAACGCCTTGGAGTACTACTAACTAAGACCTTATGTTCTCAGATTTCTGAGATCTAAACGGTAGTGCCTGCTTCCCAGATTGCCTTGCGTTTTCGATTTGATTAAAGTCAAAAATTGTAAGGTTTGACCAAAAAAATCTATAGAAAAGTATTTGATATTATACATGTTAACATTTTCACTTTTATAGTTGATAAACTTTACAAAGTTTGACACTGATCAATGCTAAAACACAGGACCATTTGGAAAAGATTGAGTCGATTCTACTATCACTCTATGCATTAAAGATGTAAAAACCGAAGGCATATAAATAGTACCCGTTAGGTCTTGTATGCTCACGCATGAATTAATGCTAATTAATTTGTCAATAGATAGTTAGATACTGATTTTTGTTACTAGACTACTACTACTACTTCTGAAAATCCAGTAAATCCGTACCTGTTGCCGCCAAAGTTGACTTGAAGGACCAGGAATGTATCTGGTGCAGCTCAGAGTTGATACCGGTGGCCGCCGAAAACCCCACGGCCACCACAGGCGGGAGCAAGGCGTCGAGCTTATCTGGTAACTGCGTCTTGACACTAGCAGTGGCAAGAGCACGAGAATTAGCGTCACCATAGGTCAGGGTGGCCTCCAGCATCCGAGTGGCGTTGTCGAAAGTGATGGTCGCCGTCATGGACCATGTGCCGGTGAGGCTATTAATGCTCGACAACTGCTTCGTGTTAACCGAGGTTAAGGAGTTGAGGTCGATGCCGATGTGGCTGCCGCCGTTCGGGGGATCCCAGGCATTGGTCCACGTGTCAAATTCGATGGCGACGAACCGGTCTGCTCCGGTGGGAGGGGTAGTTTTGGTACTGTCGGTCAGACCAAGACCACCACCGGATGAGCCCGACGGTAAGCTTGAGGGGTAGCCGGAAAGGAAGAAGGTCATGCCGTCCCCCTTTCGAGATGTGCTGGGAAACATCTTGATGGTGAAGGTGAAGCTGGTGCTGAAGCTGGCCACCTCGCCGGTTTTGATGTCGTAGAAGGCCACCGGGTGGTCATACGACATCCGGCCGCTGCAGTTGGAGGTCTTGGTGTTGCAGGTGAGGTCAACCAGGTCGCCGTTGAGGGCGGCGTCGCCCTCGAACCGGAGATCTCCTAAACTGTACGTGGAGGGGTTTGAGAAGTCGAAGCTGAAGGAAGTAGTGGCGGCGGCAACATGGTGGGACAAGAAGAAGACTGGGAGGATGAAGATGCAGGCGGCGAGGAAGATGCGTGCAGTTGCACTTTCAAGCGCCATAGCGTGGATGTACTAGTGTGTGTGCACTTGGTGTTATCGTTGGTTGGCATGGATATATATATAAGCAAAGGTTGAGGTCTGAGAGAGAGAAACCCAAACGGTCGGGATACTACTGCATGCATGTGTACCTCTAGCTACATGCAAAATAAATAAACGAGCTAGACAAGTGGCGTCATGTGATCTGCATAGCCTCCATATACAATTAGGGGAAAAAACAAATAAGAAAAGCTTGTATGTGTGCACTATGTGAAACTAAAAGAAGAGGCATCAAGACTTGGTATGCTAGTCTTTACAAATAGTCTTTCTATTTTACGTAGTAAAGTCAAATTTACAAACTGGTTTCATACCCCAAACAAACAACTTGGTGTGGTTGTATACATCTAAGCTGTATTCCCGAAGGGCTGGGAGCTCTCTTGGGCCCTTTGCCTCTATGTATCCATCTAACACTGCTATCACTGGATTGTAGGACCGTCCTTATGATGGCGATTATCAGAACATCCCGACTCGATTGCTTTTTTCTTTTCTTGTTCCAGGGTCTCTATTGCAAAGCAATGGACCAAATTGTAATTTTCTGTACTGTTGAGGTCCTATCTGTATCGGGTCCTGGACGAAATAGGCCGTAGCCCCGCTTTATAAATAAAGTCTCAATGGCCGAACCGATACAACGTGATGAGGGGAACCTCTTACAAAGCATATCAAAGATAAGAAAGAAAGAACAAGGAACAAACAACTTGCCACCGGAGAACACCGGAACATGCCCACGAGATACCAGGCTTACATCCCTCCTCGACCTACAGCGACGATATCGGCGATTCACGGGCGTGGAAGGCATGCACGCCGCAGGGAAGATGGGTAATCACCTTACCTTCTTCCTCTGGTAGATTTGTTCTCTGATTTCGTTCTATTTTGATCTCGTATGTGTGCTACTGTGTTGGTTTCGGTCGGGTGGTATCGTCGTAGCGTTGTCGCCGCGATATCTGAGAAATCAGTGACCGTCCTTTCGTGGACGAGGTGGGCGTAGCTTGTATTTTTGGAGACAGTGATGATCGCATTGGAGAGGTTGGAGAAGCTAGAGGCAGGGCCAGCTTTGGCCCAGTGCGCGAGAGGTGCGACGGCCCAGGGCCCGTCTGAAATAGGGGCCCACAGTAGATATACGGTATGCTCCCTGGTGCCCGGGCACCTGGATAGAATACAGTATATTTTGGGTATGTAGATGACACCTACAACTCGGGTATGCACATGTTGGGTATATAGGAGGTACACATACCCTTGGGTATGTGTATTTGAGTTATCTACATGTTATATATATCTCGGGTATGTGTGTTCAAATATACGCGTATAGATCAGGTATATATATAAATAACTTAGGTATGTGCACATTATTAGGTATGCATACCACATAATGTGCATACCCAAAATCATATGTACCTCCTACATACCTAAGGTATACATACCCAAGGTATATGTATATGTCTACATACCTAAAACTGTTCGTATTCCATCCTGGTGCCCATGCTCCTAGGTGCCCCATCTAAGCTTATTACAGAGTAAAGGAAACAAGGCCCAGCAAGCAGCCAAGCACGTCCAGCCCAGCTAGCGCTGAGCCCAGCAAGCAGCCACGGCCACACATTGATGCACCCAGGCCCTGGAGGGATTCCCTCGCCATCGCTCGGGCGAAACGCACCCTCGTTTCACTGAAGCATTTTCTGTGTTGGGCCGAGCCCACGCGCGCTATACTGCTTCGATCCATCCATTCACGTGATGTGTGTGTACGTGCATGGTTCCATCGCTTCTGCCTGCTGGCTGCTGGTGTGTACGTGTATGTTTCCAGTCAGATTTTTCTTTTCTGTTTTCTTTTTATGTGCTTATTTACCTTTTGTTCTCTTTGGTATACCTTTTTGTTCCTGGGTGTATAAATATGTGTTTCCTTTTCCAGAAATTTGTTCCTCTTAGTATAAAAAATAATTATACAAAATTTAGATAAGGGGGTGCGGATCCCCGGCCTCTGCATCAAAGTGATGCACATAGCCATCCGCAATTATTCATCAAATCTTACAAGTTGCAACATTGATCCAACCGAAGTAAGCCGCTCGGCAACAAAAAGTCGCTACAACTATGATGGGGGTGGCCATGATTACCGGTCCAGCAGACACTCAACGCGCACCGCATGCGCGCGCTACAGAAGTCGCTTTCGCCGTCTTCCTCGAACCCATCTTCAGGTAAAGATCAACGCCATGACTGTGACGCCCCAAAATCGGTACCATGCGGATTTCAGCGATCCCGCCAAAAACCGCATAATAACGATTTTAAGACGACCACCAGACATAACGTGCACGCCAAAACATGCGCGTTATGTGGGTGGATTTGTGATAAAAAAAATCACTCGTTTCACAGGATACGTTCTCCGCCTGGTAGGTACGCGGTGCATAGCTGAAATGAGAAGCTGACGTCACGAGGCACAGTCCATGCATGACGTGGGCAAGAACCGTGGGCATGACGAGGACGTGGACCCCATTTATAAATGCACCCATGTTACTTCCATCGTCATTTGCAGCAAGGAAGAACAAGACTTTGGTGGAAGACTTGGAACCCAGTAGGCCAGCTAGCCAGACTTGACTCCTACGCGCTGCCCTTTAAAGCCTGGAGGGTTTTGTCGGACCGAGAAGGCCATGCATGCGATGCAGGACCATAGAGCAATGGAGATCGAGCGTCTTCGCTCTTACCGATCGATCTAGCGCCAACCGCCGTCTCCTGCGCAGCCTTAACCACCGTTGCAGCAGCATTCATTTATACGGCCGTGTCCTGCCCTACGAGCAGTGTAATTAACGTGCTGTCTTGTCTGGCCGTACGTGCAACGACCTAGGACTTGGAGCGCAACGTCGCCGACCCGTTCCGCTCTCAAGCTCAGGTCTTCGCAAACACCCAAAATTACAAAAAAAAATATGTACTGTATTTAGAGACGAAGGGTTATACTGGTAGTATTAATAGTTGCTGTCTTGTCGAGCTACGTGCCTATTATCGGGTCCCTTCGCCGGTGGTATGTCACTGCCTCTCCTGTTGGCTAGCTGTTTCACGCAAGAGTTCGGTGTTCGCCGTGTTCGGTCTAGTATAACCTTTTATTTTATTTTAGCATGCCTTTGCTCTGCTTTGTAAGAGGCTCTTAACATCTTATATCTTGTGGTCGACTAGCTTTATTAATTTAAAGCTGCAACATATACCCTCGTTAAAGTAAAGTAGTTACCTACCATCTAGCTTTTTTTGTTTTTGTAAATGCACCGTTTCATAGCACGTTTTCATATATAATAAAAACTTAAGTGACAACTAGTTTAATGCATTATTTTCCCTGGGGTCTCTAAATTTTAAGATTATTAGAGGCTAATGCATGCATATGATTGGTAGCAACAATTTTTCTATATGACCACGTTCAAAGTTTGAATGTTACATAAGATACACCCTCACTATCTCCTTTCATTAACTAATTTTTTTGTTGCATAAAGAGCTTATATTAATAGTACGGAGATACCCGTTACACTCAGCATGTGAAACAACGAAATACCCTAATGGGCATTACGAATGCACAGGACCGAGAAAAGAAGAAGAAGCTAAAAAATAAAAGTCCCGATACAGAGTTTCAGTCTTTGCAGCAGCAGCATAACATCCACCAAGACAACACGTGATGTCCAAATTCTTCAAAAGCAACGCCTTCAAGAAGAAAACAGTGCACAAGCGCCGTCGTCGCCCGATCGAATATCTTGGTTTTCATCCTGGAGATAGTCTCCGCTCTGAAAACAAAGTATTCAACAAGGCAATTGCCAGACACAACCAATTAAGGCATGACCTTGGATTTTCACCCTGAAAGGTAATACTTTGAACTTCACCTATGTTATCGCCCCCACTTTCATACTGCTGCTACGAATCCCGAAACTCCAAGCTAGTACTTGTCCTCCAATGACCACTACTAGTTCTCCAATCTCAGCTATCATGACATTTTCCGCCTCTGACTTCATTAACTAATAGGTTACATACATAAAATACATACTAAAATGTGCTAAGACATTTGCGTTAGTATAGGCCTTAGATCGGTTTACCAAGATTACTAGTGTGGGGAGTTATTCTAGTGCTCTATTGCATCGATCGAACCGCACACAAGAAAACACTTAATTCAGTTCACTAATGTACATTTTAAGGCAACTGTTTAGTAAGAAGATTGATCGGCCGAGCTATACTAACTTTGATTGCATTACTATATCATATATTTACACAATGATTTAGTTGTTTAGTTGTCTTACATTAGAAGACTGTATTTCAAACTGTGTTATGATCATGTATGGCTTGAACGTTCTTTGTCGAAATAAGGTTAAAACCGCATCTGATGCGACATGAAGAACCGGGCATGGTGGAACAATTTCTTATATTTGATGTCAACACCAGCAATCGAAAAATGTAGTTCTCTACGTACTCCCTCCGTTTTAAATGTAAGACTTTCTAACCATTTTGTGCATACATGTATTTAGATATGTTTTATTGCAAGTTTCAAATAAAAATTACACTGTCTAAATACATGTGTACATAAAAAGGTTAGAAATTTTTACATTATGGAACGGATGGAGTACCGGAAGGGGCGCTCGCCCTACCTTGGCCACTCGCCAGCGAAAAAACGTATACTCCCTCCGTTCGGAAAAGGATGTCTTGGATATATCTAGATTTGGATGTATGTGTACACTAAAATATGTCCACATACATCCAAATTTTGATATATCTAGGACATCCTTTTCTGAACGGAGGGAGTACATATAAGCCGATTAGGTAGAGAGAAAAAACAAATTGAGCGTATAAGCGTTCGGTTGGCTGTTGGGCCGATAGTCGCTAGGCTGGGCCGGCTGGCCGATTGCTCCACTTAAGTCTGGAACCTGCTTCATCGACAGGTTCCTATCCGACCTTCAGTTGACAGAGACGGAATCTGTTCATGGTTCACCTAGGCCTACTCCTGGTCTGAGGTTGACAGAGACGGAATCTAATGCTCCAAAATTCCAGGTTAGGTTCTGATAGCAGCAATGCTATTCGAAGCTTGACGAGCGAAAGGATGGGGCTGTATGGCCACATCGTCCGAGAGATCAAAGCATGGGTATCCGATTTCACCTCTCTTGAGTTCGTGCGTGAGAGGAGGACATCCAATGTTGACGCACCAAACCTGGCGAGAAGCTCGATCTTCCTCGACAGGGGGAGACATGTGTGGTTAGGCACTCCACCCGATGGTGTCTGTAATTACTATGTGAATTAGATCAATAGAGGGGTGTAGTATTCTAAACAAAAATACGCGGTGGCGGTTTGTCGCCGGAGAGGACATGAGGGTCAGGATCCGGGAGTGACGATGCGAGATGTCCGTCACACGAGTTGGGCTAGTACCGCCAGAAAATTGGTCTCCCGATTTATTAGGGGATAAATTGTAAGAAGACATGACAGACCAAAGGAGTAAGAAACAACTCCCTTGAGCTAAACGACAGTGCCTAAAATATGTGAGATTACAACACTTTAGCGTCATTGTTATGGATATGCGTATCAGCATCAAGATTCATAATAAACAACTCTCACAATAGGAGAACGGCTATACAAAAATGATTTATATAAATCGAACCGAACACATATAAATAATGTTTTTTATTAAGGCTAGAACTTAGTAACAATTATTAAGCTCTAAAATAAATTCTAAAGGTAGATGTAGAGGAGGACACCGAGAGCAAGCACAACAATTTTTACTCGGTTCGCTACCTACGTGCATCATCACGTCATCTTTCGCAAGCTTCCTAAGCTTGTGTAGTTTCTGCATCGAGTTGCAAATATGATCAATCAATCCGGTAGTATATATCCAAGCATTACATTTATGATCAATAAGAAACACATCAAATAACATGGATGGCACATAAATGAGCTGAACTTTGCAGACTTCTTCTTTTCTCCGAGATACTTAGTGCAGTTCCTCTTCGAGTGTCCCACTTCTTTGTAGAAGAAACACTCAGCATCAGGATGTGCTCCAGTCTAGGACTTCATAAGTGTGGGAGTCCCACTAGCACCCTTGGACTTGCCCTTTTTGTTGAACTTGGCAGCATTCTTCGTGAAGTTGATGGTTCTAAGCCAGGATACATAGTCTGGACGATGTGGGCGCAACCACAAGTGTCTAGAAAATCCAGGTTTGCTACGGACAGCTAAGCTTTAGCTATCTAGGTTGTTCAGAAGATCCAGATGCTGAGGGGGGGTCAGTAGCAGTAGCAGGGTGCAACTCTCCACCTATGTCCAGAAATTGCATTGCACCAACCATCGAAGGCCGTTGCTTCTCATCTGGGTTAGCACATCGAAGTCCCAGGACAATGACGCGCTCCATTTGCACCTTGTCAAACTGGGCAGCCAGCTTCTTGTCAGCAATTTCTTCCACGTATGATTCTGGTCGATCTCTGTGCACCATCCGGACTGTGTAGGGGTCATATTCTCCATGTGCTATCTCTAGCAAGACGACCCCAAAGCGGTAGACGTCGGAGCTGCGGCGAAACTTGACATGTCCACCCCTCGCGCATAGAGGATCCACGTAGCGTAAGGTCCCAAGAGCCCTTGTCTGCAATGATGTCTCTAGAATGTCCTGGCCGACCCTCGATATGAAGTCGCCGAGCTTGCATTGAATTCATCATCCAGGAGTATGTTGCTTGGTTTGATATCTGTATGTAAGATGTATTTGGGGCATTGGTGGTGGAGGTAATGAAGTGCGGAACATAAGCCCTTCACTATTTTGTACCTGCAATATTTTCACATATAATGTCATGTTACACTGTTTCGGAGATTTTCTCCAAAACATTGGAGCGAAAGAGAAAGAAAAAAGAAGACAAAGTTATACCTCATTGCCCATGACAGTACTTCTGTCTTATCGTACAGGTGCTTATGGAGGTCGCCATTAGGCACAAATTCATAAACAATAGCAGCATACCCATTGACTAACATTGGAACGTGTACTTCCAGGCAGCATCCTATGAGCTTGAGAATATTCATGTGGTTCGTCTGTGTTTGGATCTCCAGCACCTTGAGAAACTCTTCTTTTGCATCTCTACCGACAACACGTGAGGTCTTGACAGCCACAATAGTAAAGTCAGGAAGACATCCTTTGTAAACATTACCAAAGCTTCCTTCACCAATCAACGTTGAATAATTTCTTGTGATTTTTTTTCATTTCCCCCTTTGTGTAAATCTTCAGACCCTTTAATTTACTACCAGCTGCATCTTTTCTAAAGATGTTAAAAATGCTCAACTTGTCCAACACACTTGAGTTAGAGCTTGGAATGCTTGTTCCTTTATGGTTTGCCTTTTTATCTTTATCTTGCGATTCCCATGGTGACACACCTATGTTTTCTTCACCTTCCTGGGGATCATTCCCAAGACGTCCTGCAACATCTTCAGTTTCAGGCTGTTCGTTGGTATCCTCCAGCTTGAGGCTCTGAGCAGACTCTCCAATATTTTCTTGATCAGATTCTTCCTTCAATAAATTTACCTGCAGTTCAACTAATGAATTGCTCGTGCCAGTTTCATCAGCACTTGTTGTTTTATCAAGCATATGGATGATATGACGTGCAACATCTTCAGTTTCAGGCTGTTCGTTGATATCCTGCAGCTTGAGGCTTCCAATACTTTCTTGATCAGATTGCTCCTTCAATAAATTTACTTGCAGTTAAACTAATGAACTGATATTGCCAGTTTCATCAGCGCTTGTTGTTCTATCAAGCATATCGATGATATGACGTGCAACTGGTCTTTTCTTTGGGTCAGTTTCCATGCACTCTATCCCAATCTTAGTGCATACTCTTACTTGTTCCAACTGGGTGTTATCCTCTAATCGATTCATCCATCTTTGAGTGACCTACAAAGTGAGTTAGTTTTATATAATAAAATCTGATGATATGGGTCTATATATAGCTAGTATAGAAGATCATATATGTTGAAATTGTACAAACATATGGACCGCAATGACTGGTTAGCTAGTGATCGTTGGCCTATCTGGTTAGGCTAGGCTGACTACACGTCTTGTTTATTCAAGTTACTTCATCCAGTAAATATATTTCAGCATGAGTTTGGTACTGTAGTACTTTTTTTTGTACACATAAAAAGGGTATGTAGCATTTTTCGCCTGCCTCCCAGGGTCGCTCGCGCGGGGGACCCTGTGGCGCCCCCAACCCTAACCAAGAAAGTCCCCGCTCCCGTGCTGCTCTGGCCGCCGTCGCCACTAACCCTAACCGAGGATGTGCCACGCCATCTTCTACGTGCGGAGAAGATGCTGGCAGTGGGTCATGGGTGGTGGCGCAACTGTGGAGCGTCGGCGGCGTGGTGACGGAAGAGGCAGCACGGACGTGGAGGGCGTGGTGCTGAGGCGTGGAGGCGTGGCCTGGCGGCGATAGAGGCGCCGCGGGTGTTCGGGCCCGATCTGGGCCTTGCATGGGCCTAGGCCTGACGGTGGCCACACGGGCCCATCCGGGCTTGATCTGGTTTTTGCGGGCCGTGACAGTGGAGCACGTTTGTAGCTCTAAAGTGGTGTGGCGCTGGTTCCCGGACGGTGCGGAGGCCACCGCGTCCTGCTCGTCGTTCGGCTGTGTGTGTGCTCTCCATCCCGGCAGAGTCCTTCGTCGACAAGGTACCTATACCTCATCTCCTGCCATGAATATTTTAGTGTGCGGCTTCGGAAGTGCGGAAGAAATCCCTACAGGCGTTTCCATTCCTCCCTGGAGGGCGTCAATGCAGCCCATGTTTCGACGGGGGAAAACCTAGGACCAGCTCGCTGGTCCGGTTAGCAGCAGCGCCTTCGCGTCGTAGTCCTTCCTATAGGTAATGCCTTGATGTTCAGTGGTCCGGGCTGCCGGTATGAGATAGTGGAACGATGTCTGACTCCGCCTGGGACGTGCGTTTCGGAGGACGCAACGTACCATCTTCAAGCTTTGCATGGGCCAATCCTTCCCTCAGTTCCAGTCTAGCGCCTCTCACTTGTCGGGGCTAGGTCCTCTCTCGACCTGTCTTTCCTCCTAGGTTTTGAGGCCTGAGATAGTCGGAACGGTCCTGCGGTAGTGGTGGGCATCGGTGGCTATGTCAGAGGTGACGCGGTCACTGAAGCTCGGTGTTTGGTGTCTTCGCTGTTTGGCTAGATGCTTGGCAGGAAGGAGCTCGTGTGAGGCTGGGGGTGGTGTTGCTGTAGCTTGTTGTTGTTGTTGTTGTTGTTGTCATTGTTGGAAGCTAAATCACTTAGCTCCCTTCTAACAAGGTTGTGCTTCACACACACTAACACATACACATATATGACACACATATATGCTCTATATTTCATAGATATGCATGAGGCTACATCTTGGCTTACAAGCTTCTTCTACTTGTGTTCTTCCTTTACAAGTGATAGTCATGTCCTTATATAGGACTTACAAACCGACCTATCCTAGAGATGGAGTTCAAGTTTGCTTTGAACTCTACTACCTTAGCTACTAAGCAAATAGGACTTGTGAGCTGCACAAGCTAGCTCTCCTACAACTAGCTCCAACTAAGATGACGAAGAGAAGATTGCTACTGCTACAGCTAGCTCCTAGCTTAACTCCCAAGAAACGGTAGCAAATACCAAGTTCTCTTTTACTCTGATAGATATTTCTAGAACTGTGCTGACATGCACATGACGCAGAGGGTGATGTCATCCTGATGCACAGGATTATTCCAACAATCTCCCCCTAATCCTGATGCGTTCACTTGTGAAGCCTAGCGGCCACGGACTCGACCTGGCGCACACGCCGGTCACCACCGCCACAGGCACAACCTGGCGCTCACATACGCCGGTTACCACCGCCACGGACACAACCTGGCGCTCACATACGCCGGTCGCCACCGCCACGGACACAACCTGGCGCTCTACACCGGTCGCCACCGCCACGGACACAACCTGGCGCTCACATACGCCGGTCGCCACCGCCACGGACACAACCTGGCGCTCACATACGCCGGTCGTCACCGCCAAGCTTGACGTGGACTCCATCTTCTTCTTTGGCGACAAACGCCAATCTCCGGCGATACACGCCGCAGCTTCTCTTTTCGGCGCACTGACGCCTTTCTTTCACCCGAGCTCAACCTCGTGGTGCTTCAACTGAGTCACAGGGGTGGGGATATAGCCGTGGCTCGCACAATACGTCGCCACGGTCGCGACCACGACGCGCACTCACGCGTCAACGCACCCACTACGCCATGATCGGCATGCCCTCAGCTCACGCACATGCCGCGCACTGACGCAGATAACGCGGCCGTCTCGAGCAGCTCGATCTGGTCCTCCCCCTAACTTGCTCGTCGCCACGCTCCACATGCCCCAGCTCGTGACCATGACCGCGCGCTGACGCGATCAACACGGACGGCCCTGCGTGCCCAGGACGCGGTCTTCTTCCTCGGCGACACACGCTGAGCTTCTTCTCCGCCGGTGACACACGGAACAACCGGAACACACACACGCCGGTTGCCGCTTCCATGGCCGTCGCATGGCGCTGCTACGGCCTCCGTGACCACGCAGCACCTCCACGCCGCCATGCCGCGCCACCGCGGCTCCTGCGCCACAACACAGGACCTCCGCGGCCTTCTCGCCGCGCCGCCGTGGCCGCTGCGCCACCACGCAGCGCCTCCACAGCCTCCGTCCGCCGCGCACCACGGCCCCGAACCTTGCGGCTCTGATACCAATTGTTGGAAGCTAAATCACTTAGCTCCCTTCTAACAAGGTTGTGCTTCACACACACTAACACATACACATATATGACACACATATATGCTCTATATTTCATAGATATGCATGAGGCTACATCTTGGCTTACAAGCTTCTTCTACTTGTGTTCTTCCTTTACAAGTGATAGTCATGTCCTTATATAGGACTTACAAACCGACTTATCCTAGAGATGGAGTTCAAGTTTGCTTTGAACTCTACTACCTTAGCTACTAAGCAAATAGGACTTGTGAGCTGCACAAGCTAGCTCTCCTACAACTAGCTCCAACTAAGATGACGAAGAGAAGATTGCTACTGCTACAGCTAGCTCCTAGCTTAACTCCCAAGAAACGGTAGCAAATACCAAGTTCTCTTTTACTCTGATAGATATTTCTAGAACTGTGCTGACATGCACATGACACAGAGGGTGATGTCATCCTGATGCACAGGATTATTCCAACAGTCATATTGTCGCGCGTCGGCGCATGTGTTGGTTTTCGGGTCCAGCTCCCCTTATTAACTGGATCAATTATCTTCTGTATTGCAACGTGGGAGCTCCCCGGCCTCTGACGAGGTTTCGTAAAAAAAAGGTATGTAGCAAAATAAAGTGACCCTATGATTTTTTTTTCATCCAACTCGCTTTGTTTTTATTTTGTGAGAATAACTCGCTTTGCTGGTATCTTCAAAACAAAAAATACTAGTACAAAAGCAACTTCCGGATCAGTAATACAGTGGTGAACCTATTTTCTCGCATGCCCCTACATCATGATCAACCAGCTGTTAGAGTTTGGAATGTACACTATATGTTATTTGGTATATTTCTACATATTGATGCATAGCAAGTTGCGTGTTTGAATTAAGCATTCAATGAGTCCCTAACATGTTGACCAAACATACCACATATGTTAGTTTTCGTCGGTTTATGTAGAACTCCATAGATACAACCGGCCCCAGAGTTGATAAATACTCCCTCAATTACGTCAATCTACCTCCCAATGCAAGCACGTCCAATTTTCCCTTTCATGCCATAAACATAGCATTGATATTCAGATGGTTATTTAATGAGCAGCAACATTGCTTAAGAACACAAGTTTATAATATAAAAAATGCACAGATTAGAATTTTAGGTTTTTGAAAATTAACCCCCATGTTTTATTGAATAATACATTTTAAAACTCCGAACTGTAACTCCACTCTTTTGTATGCAGTATTTTGCTTATATTTATAATATTTAATGGAGTGAAAATTTCAATGGCTTTCGATATTGAAACGGTTAGTTAGTAAAGGGGACATAAGAAACATTCAGTCATTCTTCACGCTCAATTGATAATATTAATTTTTAAACCCACATGGAAAGATTTTCGAGTATTTGGAATTTCATCCAATAATCAACAGAGTTTACAATATTTGTAAAAATATTTCACCAACATATTTTGAGATGATATTCCCAAACACTAAAAAAATAACATTGATCAGTTTTGGATGTTTAATAAACTTTCGAGTTTCAAAATTATAAAGTATCTAATATTTTAGCTATATTCTAAAACTGAATCTCGATAGGAAATCAATAAATGAACATAATCCTAATCCCTATTTAATAATTCCTTACATTATCTTTGGATCTCAAGTCGTGTTTGTGTGGCCTAGATTTTCTCTTCGAGCACCACCATGTTCCAAAGATACACTTCCCTTCTGGGCCCTTAAGCAGTTCTAGAAAACTAACTCGATTGAGCATCATTTGAGTTGGTTTATTTTTCCTAGACAGAACCTACACGCTTGAGGAGTGGTGAAATCTTTTATAGTAGTCTTGGCTCTAGAAAATGGGCTTATCTAGGTGGAAAAGTGATTCTTGTTTCCAAGCAGAACTCGAATGAGTTCCTAATGGATTTGTTGGGAATGATAAGTTAAAATACTGTAGGTAGGCTTGCCTTTCACTCGCTCTGTCAATTTTTTTGCCGGAACGTCAACAAAAGACGATGCATCTAAGGTTTATGGTTAGCTATAGTAAATGAGGGCAAAAGATCCTTCTCATTACCTCATTGATTTGCTACCCATCCAAGGCGTGTTTAACCAAAACATTTATGTGAGTAGTCTCACAAGACCAACCGACCTGAAATCAAGCTAGCCCAATATTACGTAGCCGTATAAAAGGCTGGCTGAAAAAAAATACTACCTCCGCCCGGAAAATCTGTCGGAAAGTGTATACGAAATTTGTACTGCAGTAGTTGATTTCTACCGACACTTAATTAGGACTGGAGGGAGTAGAAAATATTGCTCTCGCCACACCTGTCCACTCTATTTCTTCTCTCCCGAAAAGAGCAATGGGGCAACATGCGGAGAAGGACAACGGTGCACCATTTGCTTGTTCCATTTTTTATTTTCTATAATTCACATGTGAGGTGGTTCTTTTTTCTGTATCCATAATATCTCATTGTATACACCAATTCGTGGTGGTCAACCACCCCGTATAGGGCACCGCCAACTGACTTTTTCCCAAGGTGTTCGCTGAATACCGTTTTGGATATGGTTTACGATTCCTCAGGTTAATGCTTCCGTAGTAGTGGAACAGAAACATGGATGCATACTTACTAGTATGTTTTGAGCGGTGTATCCTTTTAATATATGTTTAGCGCCTCTTTTTAATTTTAAGAAATGAATATATTTAGGAAACACTAGATGTAATGGAATACTGAATCCTATAGGAATTGAAAGTAGATGATTTTTGTAGTAGTTCATGTTTGGTTGTGGCAAGGAAAATCACATGACATTTTTGCTAAAGGAATAGGTACATGTATGCCATAGTTTTCATTTAGATAACGAAAAATTCATGAAACTAGACTCGATGTAATTTTTCCGGAACCACATATAGAAAATTAAATACCATACGAGGTATCCAATCCTATATACATCAAGCAAGATTTCATTCGAAAAAGTAACACATATCTACAAATGGTGATTATTGAAGATGGACCCCTAATGCTTCAAAGTTCATACTAAAGCACTAGGATTTATATCCTCATGGGTGCTGGATTACCCACAAAACTCAGTCATATCTCACCCAGACGTGGTTTTACAGAAATAAAAAATGAAAAAATAATCGATAAATGAGACAACTCTTTCAAAACATATATTTTAGCTGGGAGCGAACACTTAGAGGTCGTTTTTGTATGCTCCAATCTTTTTGAAAAAATAATTGAAATGTGGCACGACTATTTCATAACATATAATTTAGTTTGGAATGAACAGTTAGATTGTCCTTACATCCTCTACTTCGGGATAGTCTTTCCCTCCAGTTAGTATCTCCACGATTACAATGCCAAGACTATATATGTCTGAGGCAAATGAGACTTTTCCACTAAATAATTCAGGAGCAATATATCCCCTGTGAGAACATATAGATTAAGAATTATTTGAGCATATTAAACTAGATCTGGATAGTATATGTGAATATAAATCTAAGGTACGATAAACCTAAAAGAAGAGGTTAATAGGTTGGCTTACAGTGTTCCAAACAGGTGTGTAGTAGTAACACAGGTTTGCTCTACGTCGAGAAATCTGGATAGACCAAAATCAGTAATCTTTGGTTGCATTCGATCATCTATTAAAATATTAGCTGGCTTGAGGTCCAAGTGTAGAATACGGTTCTTGTGTAGATATTGTAAGCCATGACATATTCCTCTGATTATCCCAAAACGTTCTTGCCATTCAAGTCCACTTGATGCATCTGTACAAGGGGAGACAGGTTGTTTGTTTTCATACATAATCAGATGGAGATAATGTAACGTAAATAACTGTGCGCTATGTATTTGACTAACTCTAGTATGAAATGGATAATAATGGGAATAAATGTTATTATCCTACCAGTGATATACTTTTCGAGGCTCCCATTGGGTACATACTTAAAACAAAGCATCCAGTTCCGCATATCTGCCATGACAAATCTTCCCTCACAATCTTGAACTTTTCCTTGCGTTTCAGCACAGTATCCTAAAAAACGTACTATATTCCTGTGTTTGGCCTTCATCAGACACTCAACTTCTTTGTGGAATTTACTCTCAGGCAACTCATGCGTTTTGGTCAGCTTCTTCACAGCGACCTGCAATTTTCCGATTGTTCCCTGTCGACAGAACATATATTGTCAGTGTTAAAGCAGCTTAGTTTATAGATTGACCACAATTAGAATTAAGATGTTGAAAGCTCTACTAACGTTGCAGAACCTTATAGACCACTGCAAATCCACCACTTCCAATTTGACAATCGAGAGAGAAACGATTTGTGATATCTTCAAGAAGTGATAATGTCAAGTTCACCGGCTCTGCATTTTCATCAAGCAGGATCCGCTCCAGGACGTTGTGTGTTCCACTGGCTTGGAAATCCATTCTCAATCACTGGAAACCACAAAAAGCATTTATTTAGATTGTGCATGCACCATCCATGAAATGCACATAGCCATCAGAATTACGACAAAACATGAGACAAACAGAAAGGGAACAAATGCATAAGAAGTCGGGAAGCTACATCCAGGAGCTGTCTATAGAGAGGGCGGAGCCACAGCTAGCTCAGTCAATCTTAGCTAGCTAGCTTAGCAAGCAAAAATCCATCGTAATTTTGAGCTTCTGTACAGCCATTCCAGTAAATCTGGTTCCGCTAATGTGTATATATAGAAACATTCAAAGCAAGCTACGAAGGGTTAATTAGAGATTTCACTCTTGGAGAGATGCTAGAAGCTCTACACTCTATAGGTTTCAAGCTCTAGTCGACGCATGTCGATCTGCAAATTAAACCTCGCCGCAGTCTCATTAGACGAAGCTACTCTATCGAGCAGCACATCAAAGCAATGCCACAAGCCGCTGGATTCCAAGAAAATAAGACTGATAAGAAACTAATTCGGTACTAAACTTGTAACTAGGTACATACATACCTCTACCGGAGAGATCGATTCCAAGGCAAGTTATGGATTCGACTGATCCAGATCTGAGGAGCGCCAAGCTAGTCCAACACACATGAGCTTAGCTGATTACAATGTCCCTCAGATCTGAGGGGCTTCCTTGCTTTGAATCGTTCCCGTCAACGCCTGGTCACCACTAAATAATAATAATAATACAAAACAACCGAGAGGAGGTGATCCAAACGATCCTCACCGTTAAACCAAAAAATCGGAGGGTCTTTACGCTAACTAAAACACACTGGACGGACCACGCTAATTAATACAGCCCGTCATTACCGCTAAAACAGCACACGGAACGGACTCCCCTCTCCTTTGAGAGGAAGAGCAATGTGAGGAAATTGTCCACAATGTGTGGCACCTTGCCATGCTTTCGGGCAATGTGGAGGTGGCGGCCGCTATTAAAAAAGTTGAGTCCGAGTTGCATACTTGGAGCAAAGAGGTTCTGGGAGATTTGCAAAACCGTATCAAGAAGGTGAAGAACGAGTTAAATCGATGCAGGAAGAGAGCTATTTCCCAGGAGCAGGTTGCTCTTGAACACATGCTCACATTTAAACTTGAACGGCTACAAGATCAGAAGAATATTTATTGGAAGCAAAGAGCTAAGGCTCACTGGCTGAAGGATGGGGACAGAAATACCAGCTTTTTTCACGCCTGTGCTACCGAGAGAAGGAGAGTGAACACTTTGTCTGCTCTGAAGTCTGATGATGGCACTGTGGTGCAGGGAGAAGAGCAGCTGAGCTCTTTCATCTCCAATTTTTACAAAGATCTTTTCTCGTCTAGCGCTGGTACTAGAGAAGATGAGCTTCTCTCGGCGATCCCTAGTGTGGTTACCCCGGATATGGTTTCTTTTCTGGGTAAACCCTTTACTGCTGAAGAAATAAAAGTGGATTTAAATTCTATGGGAGATCTTAAAGCTCCTGGGCCCGATGGATTGTCGGCTATCTTCTTCAAGCGTTTTTGGCTCCTCGTTGGTGAGAAAGTCCAACAAGAAGTACTGGAGGTGCTCAACGGTGGTCCTATCCCTGCTGGTTGGAATGAGACAGTCATTGTTTTGATTCCAAAAGTGAAGAACCTGGATCGGCTTAAAGACCTCAGACCTATTAGCCTTTGCAATTCGGTGTTCAAAATTGTCTCAAGGTGGTTGCTTGTCGTTTGAAAGTGGTTCTTGATGACATTATCTCCCAGAATCAGAGTGCCTTTGTTGCTGGGCGGCTGATCACTAACAACATTCTCATTGCTTATGAGACAACTCATTTCATGCATTAGAGGAAAGGTGGCAGAGATGATCTGGCTGCTGTCAAGCTTGACATGAGCAAGGCTTTCGATCGTGTCGAATGGTCTTTCTTGAAGAACCTAATGCTCAAGATGGGTTTCAATTCGGGTTTTGTGCAGCTGATTATGAACTGCGTCTCCTCTGTTACCTATAGAGTGAAAGTGAACAACTCTCACACGGAGGTGATTGTCCCCCAGCGTGGTCTGCGCCAGGGCTGCCCTCTGTCCCCGTACTTGTTTATCCTCTGTGCTGAGGGGCTCTCGGCGCTCTTCCGGAAAGCCGAGGAGGAGCGTTCTTTGCAGGGAGTGCAGGTCTGTCCTTCGGCTCCTCGCATTAATCATCTCTTTTTTGCGGATGATTCTCTGATATTCCTCAAAGCTAATGAAGCTAGTGCCAGAAAGCTTCTTGATATTCTTGCCCTTTATGAGGATGCCTCGGGGCAAATGGTCAATAAAGAAAAGTCTGCAAAAAAATTTAGCAAGGGTACTTCAAAGGTGGCCAAGAGGAATTTTATGTCCATTCTCCATATTCAAGATTAAGCTTTCACTGACCGCTATTTGGGTTTGCCGATTAATCTCGGTAGATCAAAAACCAAGGCCTTTGGTTATCTCAAGGAAAGAATCTGGATGAAAATCCAGGGCTGGAAGGAGAAATTTTTATCTAGAGCTGGAAAAGAAATTCTCATCAAGGCAGTTGCTCAGGCCATTCCTCTTTATGCCATGTCTTGTTTCGATATTATGAAATCCTTTTGCGATGATATCGGTTCTATGGTTTGCAAGTATTGGTGGAATAATCAGGAGGAAGATCGCCATCACTGGTTAAGTTGGCAATGCCTTTCCAAACCGAAGGCCGAGGGTGGGCTCGGTTTTAGGGATCTCCATATCTTCAATCTTGCCATGCTTGCTCGCCAAGGTTGGAGACTGCTGCAAGATCCTGATTCCCTTTGCGGCAAGGTTCTTAGGGCGAAATACTTTCCCAATGGCAACATTCTGGAGGCGGTGGCCTCGCCGGGCATTTCTTATACTTGGCGCAGCATTCTCAAAGGCATGGCTCTTCTCAAGGAGGGTATCATCTGGCGTGTTGGGGATGGTTCAAAAATCAAGATTTGGGAAGACCCTTGGCTCCCAGCTGGTGACACTAGAAGGCCCAGGTCTTTGCAAGGAAATTGCCCTGCCACCTTGATGGCTGACCTTCTGGATCCTGTGACTGGTGGTTGGGACCCTGCTCTTATTGGGGATCTTTTTCAGCCTGAAGATGCAAAAGCAATTCTCTCTATTAGCATTTGTGAGGGTATGGAGGACAACTGTGCTTGGCACTTTGACCCTAGGGGTCTCTTTTCTGTCAAATCCGCATACAAAATGGGGGTGAAGCTGAGAGATAGGAAGTTGGGCTCGAATGCTTCCATCTCAGACTCTTCTTCTGGCGTGTCCTCAACCTCTTTTGACTAGAATCTCATTTGGCAATTGAAGGTCACTTCTAAGGTAAAGATGTTCGTTTGGAGATTGGCCCAAAACAGTCTCGCAAATCGTTTGAAAATTCACAAGCTTGGTGTTGAGCTGGATACAAGGTGCCCAGTTTGCAACAGATTTAATGAGGATGGTGGTCATGTCTTTCTCAAATGCAAGAAAAATCGGGAATGCTGGAGTAGGCTGGGTCTTGCCGAGCTGCGTGAATCTCTCTCTCTGCGATTCTGCAAAGAATCTCTTATTGAAGCTCTGGAACTCGCCGGCTGAGACCCAAACCAAAGCTGTTACCCTCATGTGGGAGTGGTGGAATGTCAGAAACAAAGCTAATGCTGGAGATGGTTGCTCCACCCCTCTTGAAGTGTGTCATCGTGTGGAGAAGTCTGCAAAACCTCCGGATATTCATCTCCGCAAACCTGACAAGCCTGCAAAACCTCCGGATATTCATCAGTGGACAAAGCCTCCTGACAACTTTGTTAAGATCAATTTCGATGGTGCCTTTGATGTGACGTCGGGGCTGGGAGGTTGGGGCTATGTTATCCGAGATCAGGCAGGCAACTTTATTGCTGCTGGAGCGGGTAATTAGGTACACTTGAGGGATTCCTTGCATTCCGAAAGTGTTGCTTGTCTGGCTGCGATCGAGGGAGCTGGAAGGATTGGAGCGAATCGAGTCATCTTTGAGTCTGACGCTTCAAACCTGGTGCTAGAGCTCAATACTAGCGACTACGACAAGTCCGAAATTGTTGTGCTGGTGAAAGAAGCTAGAAGCCTCTGCATTCTGAACTTTGAATCTTTTCAGTTTTCTTTCAGCCGTCGCGCTTGTAACAATGTCGCCTGTCGTCGTATCGGCATCTTGGATAGGAGAAGGGGTCCTGCTAGCCGAGGGTGAACGTAGGGCAAGAAGGTGGACGTCGTCAAGGTCGGGATTGTACACGGCGGTTTACCCAGCTTCAGACACCACGGCGGTGGCGGTGCCCTACGTGCTGCTATAACTCACTATAAGGCAATATCGCCGTGAACAGGTTACAATGATTGGTTGTGTTGAATCGTATGAGAGTATGCCCTAAAGGCGTCTCGAGGTCCAGCTTATATAGGCGGCTGGACCTAGGGTTACAAGGTGAATACGTATCCAGCAAGTATACGGAGTCCTAAACCTAGCCGGCAAGTATGCCGCCTTCCGTCTTGGTCTTGGTGGCTTCATGGGCTTCAGTCTTGGGCCTCCTCCTTGCCGGCATCCGCCTTCCTTGGTCGTCAGCTATCTGGGCCGCCCGGCAGGCAAAGCCTTTACCACCGCTGCGGGCCACCCTAGACTAGCGGGATTGATCCATGCTGGTGATACCCCTAGTAGGTATATCCCCAACATTAGCCCCTGGGAGGGTTCGAGTTCCTCAGGCGCCGTCTTCTTCTTGTCGGCCACGTCCGCCTTGTCTTGTAAGCGTCTGAAGAGCTTGAAGCAATCCAAAGTTGAAAATAAGCGGCCGTCCGCCTAAAGTAGTCGACGATTTGCCGCCATCATGGGAAAGACGGCTTGACCATCGTCAGGAATCTTCCCGGTACCAGTCTTGTCAATTGACTGGACCTGTCAAATGTTGACGGATGACGTCATGCAGTCCACGACAGTTTGGACTTGGGCATGTGTCATGATGATTTCTCCACTACGCACAAGAATCGGAGCGAGGGCTGCAGACACCGTTGCCACGACGTGCAAATCGTGGGCACGTGGCGCATATCACGCATCCCCCCAATCTCGGGCACGAATCTTGGCGCGTGGGGATAAATACCCCAAAGGGCACATCGATGCAAACCTTCTTCCCCATTCGCACCCACCGTGGCCTCCTCACCTTCCCGAGCTCCTCTCCTCCCCGTACTCAACTCCAGCGAGCACGAGCAGAGCCTTCTCCCCCAAATGGCGAGCACTCAGCAGGATGCGGAGGCGACGGCGACACTAGCTGCGGCCTTAGCGACCCCCGCTGGATCTGGATCTGCTCCAGCGGCGGCGGCGGCGGTGCCCGGGGGCGCACCGATGACCTCTCCCGTTGCCACCGTGGCTACGGGCGAGGTTTCTACTTCTTCCCCAACTCCGGCGGCTCCTGCAGCAGCGGCCCCGTCGTTCCCGCTCCCATCTCTTGCGGCGACCAGCTCTGAGGCTGCGGCGGAATCTGCCGCCGACGACGACGACGACACCGAGGAAGAGGAGGAGACTGGAGACCTTGGCTCCAGGTACTGGCTGCCGTCAGTTATGACATCAGCATATCTGAAGGAGCTGGAGGAAGGCGGATACATTCCGCCAAAGACGGAATGCTCCTGGAGGGTTCCAGGCGACGAGGCGGTGCCTGACCCACAAGACGGCGAGCGCGTCATGTTGGCGTCGCACAGCCTACGCGGTATGTCTCTGCCGCTTTCTGCCTTCTTCTTGGCGGTACTTAGTTTCTATGGGCTGCAGCCGCACAACATTGCTCCCAATAGTATACTAGTGCTAGCCGGCTTCCAAGCTTTGTGCGAAGGGTACTTAGGCATAGCTGCTTCCATAGAGCTATTCAATTACTGCTTCTTGTGCCGCCGGCAAACCATATCAGGCGGCCACCTAGCAACCTGCGGAAGTGTCACGTTCAACTGCCGCCAACCCGACTGGTACCCAAAAATACCATACATCGAGTCGGTGAAGCACTGGACCAGCACTTTCTTCTACTGCAAGGGCATCCCGACACCTGGCAGCACACAGGGGATGCCTGTCTTTGTCAACGGTCCGCCAACCCACAAGGCTTGTTGGACGGCAAAGGTGCCGCTCAGCAGTTTGTCGGCGGAACTTCGAATTGCCGTTAGGCGGATCGAGTTCCTGACGAAGACGATGATGGCTCCACACCTTGACGGAGTTGACACCGTCATCTGCTGGGTGTCGAGGAAGATAATGCCACTCCGCCATCGCCCACTGAAGATGTGCGAATACAAGGCGGATGACGCCGGCAACAGCACCCTTGATCAGGATGCCTTGGAATACCGGCTTAGAGAGCTTATCAAGCCTCTGTCGGTGAAGGCGGCTGAAGGCGTCGCCATGTTCACCCACGACAACCCAGCCCCAGCGGTGAGTCAAAACTACTTGTCATTTTACTGACATCCTTACCCACTGGGCACTGGATTAATATTTTCTTCTCCTTTTCAGCTACAAACCTTGGGGGAGGAAGAGTTGGCTCCAAACTGGTACGACACCGGTGCCAGCAAATCGAAGAAGCGCAAGCTGAGCGCCTCCACCAAGGATTTGGAGAAGAGGAAGAAGGCGGCCACCTCTGTTGATGCAGAGGATGAGACCGTGGGGAATGTCCCCCTGAGGCGGTAAGCAAACTTTTGCTTTCCCTGTCTTAGCTATTTTGATATAAGATTGCACTGACAAACTTGCACTTTTCTACAGGGGCAACTCTGTTGATGCAGAGGATGAGACCGTGGGGAATGTCCCCTTGAGCGGTAAGCAAACTTTGCTTTCCCTGACTTAGCTATTTTGATATAAGTTTGTGCTGACAAACTTGCACTTTTGCTTACAGGGCAAGCCTGCCATGCCCAAGCTCCGCTCCAACTTGAAGATTGCTGCCGGCAGGGGCAAGCCACCACGCTCTTCTCCAGCCGCTGCGCCGACAACGCCCACAGTTGGCGTTCCCGTGGTTGTATGCCAGGGAACGTACACAGCTGCTGGTACCTCAGAGGCGGCAACGGAGAAGGCGGCGGGCAAAAATCAGTTGCCGGACCTACCACTTCCAAGACGGCTGAAGCTTCGGCTAGTGATGCCGCTCGATTTATTGCCATGAAGCAGGAGATGGATGACCAGATGGCGGCCGAACAAGGCGGATCATCCTCCCATCCTGGCTCCAATCTGGCAAAGGGTTGCAAGACCCCCGGCAAACACTGAAGACCATGCGTGACGGTACCCGCAACTGGTACGCGCACATGGACGAACTCCACGAGACCCTGCACGGACAACTTGAGGTAAAATAGCCTATGGTCCCAGCCCCCGAGCACTTTGGCGGCTGAAAAATTTTAGCCGGCAAAGTGGTCTCGTTGACTAAATAGTGCTAACCATAATGTTGTTTTGTGCATGCAGGCCGTTCTTGCTTCCAATCTTGAGCTATTTCGTGCTCAAGAGAAGAAAACAAGGAATGCCAGCAACTGCAGCAGGACGTGGAGTTGAAGAACGCCCAAATTGCGAGCTTGGAAGAAGCTCGCAAGAAGGATGAAGGTGACAAAGCTTTCTTTGCCTTCTTTTCGTCCGACTTCTTTTCCTTTTCCGACAAGTATTTTAGTCGTCTTTCTTTTTATTTGTAGAATTACTAAACACTGCGCAAGATATTCTCAAGAACTCCACTGACATGCAAGCTTTGATGAACGAAGCTGCAGATCTTGCCGGGCTGGTGACCAAACTGAAGGCGGATCACGCCAAGGAGCTGGATGAGCGTGCGTTGGCCCATGCTGCCGAAGTTAGCAAGTTGACTGGACAACTTGAGGCCATGAGCAACAACCTTGACCAGGTGAACAAGAACGCCAAGGAGCAGCAGGACCAACTGTCAAAGGCGGTCCAGCTAGCTCAAGAAACGCTTGAGAACCATCTGGATGAGGTCAACGCCATCCACGACCATGTCTTGGGTATGTCTAATCCTTCATCTTTGTCACCTTGCTCTTGAAACTTGAAGCTGCAGTGTGTAACTTTGTGTTTGTGCAGTGCCGGCTAGCTTGGGAGATGACCTGGCTAACGCCGCGCCTTGCCCGATCTTGAAAGTTGGCGAAATCGTCAACCAGATTGTCGGCGCAGGCAAAGCATTTGCCGCCAAGTTCTACCCTGGGGAGACGGCGATCCCGTCATCTTCGATGCTCTGCCGGACCTGCTGGAGAAGGCGGCAGCCGAACACGACAGCACGCTACGCTCAGCAGCACGAGGCGGCGCCAAGTTGGCATTGGCAATGACGGCGGCGTGGTACCCGGAGGCTGATATTCATCAAGTCACCGAGTACTTCCCCACCGAAGACGAAAACAACCAAGCCATCGTGATGCAGGACGTGCTGCGGTCTGTTCGCGGCTATGCGACCCGGGTTGCCAACATGGTTGACATCCGCAAGTTCTACAAGGAACACCCGGACCCGCATGTTGCCGTAGCCGATCCCTCCTTGGCGGATCCTGAAGCTGCCGAGGCGAGAAGGCGAAGCCGGAGCCGACAAGCGCAGCCCCAAGGATGGCGGAGCCAGCCCCAAGAATGCCGGCGTCAGCCCCCAGGATCTCTCCACCAGCTCTACCAAGGCGGCAATCCCTTAGACTTCCTCCTGCAAAGGCAGCACAAAACACTGCGTTAATCTGTTAACGCATAAAACTTTATTTTGGGTTGTAAATATTTATGGGCCAACTTTTATGCTACACTTGGCGGTAGGCTTATTTAAGTGGCCCGCCTTAATATGTATCTCGCCTGCATGTTTAGCTTTTTCATATGTTGGCGGAACCTCATCTTAGTTACTTTAGCTGAGCCAACCAGGTGCAATACCAACTAATTTAGACTCAGAGACCAAAGCCAGCATGTTGGTGCCAACGACATACTACTAGGCGACCCACACACAAACAGACAGATAAGCATATTAGGCGGTGCAAAGATTGTTTGCGTTTTTAGCCGGCAGACGGCAAATGTCAAAAAGTTTGGACCTTAGCACGGAGCAAAACTTATTTTGTTTGGTAACTTTTATGACAACAGATATATGATTGCGAGAAAAGACAAAAGATGGCATGATCCCAAAACTGAATGAGCAAACCACAGACTTTTATTTCATAATCATATAGTACTTATTACAATGTGGAAATTGCTAAGTGTAAAAAGGACGTAGCTGCTCAATGTTCCAGGTCGCTTGGTTTCTTCGTACTTGTCGTCAACCTTCCTTTTGCGCTTGCGACCTCGCTTCTTCTTGTATCCGTCTCGTGCGACCAAGTAATAAGAACCATTGAGCAACACCTTACTGACCACAAAAGGTCCTTCCCAAGGCGGGGATAACTTATGCAAGCCCTTTCTATCTTGGATTAGGCGGAGAACCAGGTCACCAACTCTAAAACTTCGTTGCCTCACCCTTCTGCTGTGATAACGCCTCAAACTTTGCTGATAGATGGCGGATCGTGCAAGGGCAACATCTCGTTCTTCATCAAGTAGGTCAAGGCCATCCTGTCTTGCATCTTCTGCGTCTTCCTGGACGTAGGCTTGAATTCTGGGAGAATCGTACATCATGTCGGTTGGCAACACTGCTTCTGCGCCATAGACTAAGAAGAAAGGAGTAAACTTGGTTGATCTGTTTGGAGTTGTGCGTAAACTCCAAAGGACAGACTGCAATTCATCCACCCAAGCCCCAGCCGCTCTGTGCAATGGTACTTCGAGACGTGGTTTGATTCCTTGTAGACTAAACCATTTGTACGCTCTACTTGACCGTTTGCCTGCGGATGCGCTACTGAGGCTAGATCTAGGCGGATACCATGCTTATAACAGTATTCCTCGACTTCGCCTTGCGACAAGTTAGTGCCATTGTCGGTGATAATGCTATGAGGCACCCCGAACCGAGAGATTATTCCCCACAGAAAGTTTGCGGCTGTGGCGCCGTCTAGCTTTTTGATAGGCTTAGCTTCAACCCATTTGGTGAACTTGTCTACAGCCACAAGTAAATGTGTGTAGCCACCAGGCGCCGTTTTAAACGGACCAACCATGTCCAAGCCCCAGACTGCGAAAGGCCATGTGATGGGTATTGTTTTAAGCTCTTGAGCCGGCATGTGTGATTGTCTGGCATAAAGTTGGCAGCCCCTGCATTTTTAACAATGTCTTCTGCATCTTGCTTGGCTGTCAACCAATAGAAACCTTGTCGGAAGGCTTTTGAAACAAGGGCGCGTGAGGAAGCATGATGTCCACATACGCCGGCATGTATCTCATCCAACAGTTCTCTGCCTTCTTCGGGCGAAATGCAGCGTTGGTAAACACCAGTGGTGCTACGCTTGTACAATTCGCCTTTGATTATTGTAAATGCCTTGGCTCTTCTTATTATTTGCCTTTTCAAAACCTCATCATCCGGTAACTCCTGATTGATCAGGAAGTCCAAATATGGCGTCGTCCAATCCGGCTTTACCAAGTAGACGGCATAGCTAGCTATCAACTGGTTCTGCCGATTTGGGTCAAGGAGGTCTGCTCCTTTAATTGACGGCTTGTGTAGGTGTTCCAGGAAAACATCTTTTGGTACCTTTTTGCGTTCAGACCCATTCTGGCAAGTGTATCTGCCGCCTCATTTTGAGCTCTTGGGATGTGGCGGACCTCGTAGCCTAGAAAACACTTGGCGAATTCGTCAACGGTAGCTCGATATGCCGCCATTGTCTCGCTCTTTGTGTCCCAAGTACCACGTATCTGTTGCGCCACCAAGTCTGAATCTCCGTAGCAGAGGACACGCTGGACGCCAAGTTCCTTGGCAATGTGTAAACCATGAAGGAGAGCTTCGTATTCAGCAACATTATTAGTTGCCTTGAAGTGAATTTGTAACACATAACTAAGCTTGTCTCCTTGAGGGTTTCTTAAAACAATGCCAGCCCCCGAGCCCTGAAGCATTTTTGATCCATCAAAGTGCATGATCCAGTATGCATCTTCAGGGAGAGGTACTTCGTCCATGGCCTCCGTCCAATCAGCTACAAATCTGCTAAGGCTTGAGACTTAATGGCCGTTCTGGGCTTATACAGATGTCGAAGGCGGCAAGTTCAATGCCCCATTTGGCAACGCGGCCTGTTGCATCTGTATTATTGATGATATCCCCCAGAGGTGCCTTGCTCACCACCGTTATTGAATGTTCCTGGAAATAGTGCCTTAACTTCCTGGCGGCGTAGAAAACACCGTAGACCAGCTTCTGGTAATGCGGATAACGCTGTTTTGAGGCGGAAAATACTTCACTGATGAAGTAAACCGGACGTTGTTCCGGCAAGTCTGAATTTCCGTCTTGCGTTCCACAACCAGTACCACGCTAACAACCAAGTTAGTTGCGCGATGTAGAGCAGCATTGGTTCCTGCGAACGAGGAGCTGCCAAAATTGGAGCAGACGTTAACGCGTCCTTGAGTTGCTGCAAGGCGGCGTCTGCTTCGTCTGTCCACTCGAAGTTGTCGGATTTCTTCAGAAGCCGGTAGAGAGGCAGTGCCTTCTCACCAAGACGGCTAATGAAACGACTGACGGCAGCCGCCGAGCCGGCAAGTCGCTGCACGTCCTTCAGGTCCTTGGGCCTGGATATGTTGAGGATCGCTTTGATTTTTTCTGGATTCACTTCTATCCCTCGTTCGGAAACGATAAAGCCAAGCAATTTGCCGGCAGGAACCCCGAAGACGCATTTTTTCGGGTTGAGTTTCATCCTATATACCCGGAGGCTATCAAAGGTTTCTCTCAAATCGTCAAGCAAATCTGCCTTCTTTCTTGACATGACGGCAATGTCGTCAACATAGACGTGAACATTGCGGCCAATTTGCTCGTGAAGGCATCTTTGCATACACCGCTGATACGTTGCGCCGGCATTTTTTAGACCGAAGGGCATCGTGATGTAGCAGAAGGTCCCGTAGGGCGTAGTGAACGCTGTTTTGATTTGGTCGGATTCTCGCATTTTGATTTGGTGGTACCCGGAGTACGCATCCAAAAAGCACAGCAGCTCGGAGCCGGCTGTGGAGTCTATGACCTGATCTATACGAGGCAAAGCAAAGTGGTCCTTAGGACAGCACTTGTTCAAACCGGTATAATCAATGCACATTCTCATTTCCTTATTAGGTTTTGGAACCATTACAGGATTTGCCAACCAATCAGTGTGTACTACCTCCCTAATGAACTTGGCTTCTTGCAACTTGATGATCTCCTTCCCTATTGCTGTCCGCTTCTTCTCACCGTAGCGCCTTATTCCTTGCTTCACTGGTTTGGCTCCTTCGTAGACGTTAAGAGAGTGCTCGGCAAGTTCCCTCGGGACACCTGGCATGTCGCTGATGACCATGCAAAGATGTCCTGATTCTCACGGAGGAACCTGACGAGCGCGCTTTCCTATTTGTCGTCCAAGCCAGCCCCTATGGTGACTTGCTTGGAGCTGTCACCTGGGACCAGATCCGCCTTCTTTGTGTCTTCGGACGCCTTGAAAGTGTTCTTTTGCTCAGCGGTCTTTACATGCTCCGGCAACTGTGACGTATCGAGCTCTTTTTCAACATGGCTAACTCCTCTGCGTGGAGGACTGCCTCAGCGAAGGCGGCGTTGCCACGCTCACACTCCTTTGCTTTCTTGAAGTTGCCACTGATGGTAATTGTACCATTGGGTCCCGGCATCTTCAGCTTGCTGTATATGTAACACGGGCGAGCCATGAATTTGGCGAAAGCTGGCCGTCCAAAAATGGCGTGGTAGGCACTTTTGAAGGGGACTACTTCGAACCTGAGATACTCCGAGCGGTAGTTTGTCTCAGGCCCAAAAGTAACCTCCAATCTGATGCTTCCCATTGACTTGGCTTGCTTTCCCGGAACATGCCATGAAACTTGACTTTGCTATAGTCAAGCTGGCTTTCCGACAAGTTCATGCGCTTCAGAGTGTCCGCGTAGATGATGTTGAGGCTGCTGCCGCCATCCATCAACACCTTGGTGAGCCTGAAGTTATCGACAATTGGGTCGACGACAAGGGCGTATTTGCCGGGGTGAGGAACGTGATCTGGATGATCATCTCTATCCCAAGTTATTGGCTCCTCTGACCAGTCTAGATACTGGGGAACGTCTGGTACTGTGGCGTTTAGCTCGCGCATCTCCGCCTTTTCTTCTTTTGCCGAAGGAGTGCCCAGGAAGCACACCAATTGGCCATGTACCTTGGGATATTTCCTTTCTTTGCGCATCAGCTTGGGTTCCTCATCCTCGGACATGGACTGCCCCATCATCGTCTTCCTTCTTTGTCTTCTCAGCCTTTTTGCTCTTTTTTGATTTCCAGCCAACCTCGGGGTCCTTCTTGAAGTCCTCCATGAACCGGCATTCCCCTAATGTGTGGTTGACTTTGCCTAAGGACGCGTGGATTGGGCAGGCAAGGCTTTCGCCTGATCGTACGTCAGGCGCTGCTTGCTGGAGCCGCCATCTTTACCCTTTCCTTTCCACTTGCGGTTGCCGCCTTTGCCTTCGAAGGCGGCGGCGACCTCGTTTGATGGTCCGGCTTTGTCATCCTGGGGAGCCTTGCGTTTGTGACTTGCTCGCCTGTTTGGCGCCATATCATGTGCGCCATCTCCATCGCGTGCATCATCATCCGCCTGTGCGTACATGGCTGCTACTTCGAGCATGACTCCGAGATCCTTGACTTGCATGCGTACGAGCTTATGTCTGAGACTTGAGCCCTTCAGGAGGCCGTGGTGAAGGCATGGATTGCTTGATTGTCGTCTACGTTCTCGCAGCTTGCCTTTGTTTGAATCCACCTTGCCAAGAAGCTTGTAGCTGTTTCATCTGGCTTTTGCACGCAACGAACCAAATCTGTGTATGTATTGGGTCGCTTGTACGTGCCTTGGAAGTGCTGCGTGAACACCTTTTCCATGTCATGCCACTATGAATGCTTTTCTCCGGCAAGTTTTCGATCCAGCTTCGGGCTGTCCCCTCCAGCATGAGGGGAAGGAAGCGTGCGCGACGAGGCCATTGCCTCCGGCAATTTCAACTGCCAGCGCGTAGTCCGACAACCATGAGTTTGGCTTGTCCGCTCCATTGTACCTTTGATGAGTTTTTGACACTGATGTCATGTCTCTGGGTACTTGAACGTTGCGGATGGCTGGGCCAAAGCACTCAGGTCCTAGATAGGCATCTTGCTTTCCAGCCTTGATGTCATTGAGACGATGTCTCGCGTCTTGCGGACTGAGCTGTTTGCCAGATCTATGCATGAGGCTCGTCCTGCGCTGCCCGGCTGTGCCTAGGCTCATTGTTGTGTCCCCGGCTTCCGCCTTCGTGCCTGGGCACTGGTGGTGGGGACTGTGTGCGGTCCCTGCTTCTTCTTGGCGGCGGGGTCGTCGCGGTTGCCGCCACTCCTTGGCGGCTGCTTGCTGCCCCTGCTTCCGCCTTCATCCCGCCTAGGCGGGGAGGTGAGGCCTTGCGCCTGTTGCCGGTCCTGGATGCCTCGTCACGCTGCCTTTGGGAGGTGGTGATTTGCGTGGGTCTTTCTCCTTGTCCTTCCCTTTTCCGTGGCTACTGGAGCCGGACGGATCTTCGGGTTGCCACCGGCCGCAGCTTTGCAAGCGTTGGATTTTGATTCCAACTTTCCTCCCCTTGCGTCCGCCATGTCGGCGCGAGAATCAGCACGGGCCTGCTGCTCTAGAGCTTTGTGAGCAAGGATCGATGCGTAGTAGATCTTCTCGTCCTTGTCATAGTCATCATTGTTGAGGATGTCCAAGGCGGCTGCAGTGTTGAGGACAGGGTTGCGAGGATGACGTCCCCGTTCTTGTCCTTACGCTGCGGCGCTGTAGCCCACTCGAAACCAAGCTTTTGGGCAGGGGATTTGAAGGTGTCATGATCCCTGCCTTTCCTTTTCTTCTCCGCCACTTGTCCTGCCGGCTTGGGCAATGGGGTGGTGGTGAAAAGATTGCGCTTGGGGTCGCACTTGGCGGTTATCTTGGCGTTTTCCTCCTTGGCTTCGTCGAGGAGGCTCTGGACCTCTGCTTGCTTGCTTTTGAGGTACTCAGTTTGCTCCACCAAGGTGTTCCGAAGTTTCTCCAAATCAGCCGGATTGGTTTTGTCGTTTACCGGCGTGTGAAGAACTTCCGCCAGAGCCGCCATGCTTCCTATCTTGCTGGGCTCGCCCTTCTCCAGAATTTTCTTCTTTGGAGCCCCAGGAGGCTCTGGAAACTGTGGATCGGTTGCCGGGGTCCCCAGGTTGGCGGCGTCAGTTGCCGCCTTCTCTGAGGCTGCACCGGTGACATCCGCCACAAAAACCTGCTGCATGTTGACGGAAGAGCCCGTAGCCGCCTCAGATGGCGGAGGATCAGGTGTAACAAAACACTGCTTGACCCGTTGCTCAAACATGCTGGCAGAATCTTCTTCGGAATCAGAATCTACGTTGACGTGAACGGTAGATCTGGATCCGGCATCCGACATCGCATCATCCTGGAGCGCAGGAAGAATAGATTCGGGATCTTGACTGTTGGGCTGGGAGTCTGATCCCAGTCCCGTCATGCCGACAAAGTGTAGATCTGAATCTGCGGACTCCTCAGAGGAGGCAAACTCAGATCCGTCTTGATTGTAGGGGGGTGGGATGGCGAATAAATTCGCGGCAACCCATACGCCTCAGAAGTGTAGCCGATGAACACATCGACGCCGCCAAACGGCACAACTCCGCATCCGACAATGTAGTCGTCTGCGGGGATGTAGGACTCGTCGCAGCTGATGTAGTGGTTGTCGCCGTAGCGAACAGCGCGGCCGACGGCGATTGTTTCGCCGATGCCGCCAAGAGTTCCCGCCTGGAACGTGACGCCTGACGCCTTAGGCCCCACGGTGGGCGCCAACTGTCGTCGTATCGGCATCTTGGATAGGAGACGGGGTCCTGCTAGCCGAGGGTGAACGTAGGGCAAGAAGGTGGACGTCGTCAAGGTCGGGATTGTACACGGCGGTTTACCCAGCTTCAGGCACCACGGCGGTGGCGGTGCCCTACGTGCTGCTATAACTCACTATAAGGCAATATCGCCGTGAACAGGTTACAATGAGTTGGTTGTGTTGATCGTATGAGAGTTGCCCTAAAGGCGTCCCGAGGTCCAGCTTATATAGGCGGCTGGACCTAGGGTTACAAGGTGATTACGTATCCAGCAAGTATACGGAGTCCTAAACCTAGCCGGCAAGTATGCCGCCTTCCGTCTTGGTCTTGGTGGCTTCATGGGCTTCAGTCTTGGGCCTCCTCCTTGCCGGCATCCGCCTTCCTTGGTCGTCAGCTATCTGGGCCGCCCGGCAAAGCCTTCACCACCACTGCGGGCCACCCTGGACTAGCCGGATTGATCCATGCTGGTGATACCCCTAGTAGGTATATCCCCAAGATCGCCCATGAGCTTGCAAAGCTGGGCACAATTTCTGAGTCTTCGGACTTGTACTGGGATGTTGTTGCTCCCAATTGTATTGCTACTCTTTTAGCCAGCGATATTGCTGTGCATGGTTAATCTAAAAGCCCGTTGAAAATCAAAAAAAAAATTGGTGGGGGACATAAGAGCAACATTAAACAGCTGCCCTATATTAGGAGAGCTGTTTTCATGTATAGGCCACCTGTTTTAGCGTTTTAGGCCACGAAAACTTTTTCTGCTTTACCAGCTGCCTTATAATAGGGCACCACCTCTCCAACAGCTGCCCTATTTTAGGGCATACATAGCCAATTTGAAACTAAATTTGAGCCGAATTTAAGATAGTTTGACGACATTTCATACATAAACTTCAACAAACTGACTCAAATTTAAAAGTTCAACCTAATAAACTTTGAACCTAGACCTAAAACTAGTGGCCCCTAGCTAATGCCTTCCAGTCGACACCGGAATCGTCATCGGAATCAAAGTCCGATAAACCGGACTCGTCGGAAGAATCCCCGATATCGATCACCGGAGTCGAGGATGTAGACGGCCGGCCTCCGTCTTTGGCATCTTCGCGCCCCGGCTCGCGAAGAACTCTTCCTCCGCCTTCACGAGCTCGGGGGTTCTCCCGCCGGAGCTTCTCCATCACCGCCTCATCCGCCGCCGCGGCTGCTGGAGCCACTGTCGTAGCCACCGGAGCCGCGGTTTCGGTGCGGCCACATCGGCGGCGGCGGCCAAATCCGGAGCAGGGAAGGCCGCGACGGAGGGTGGAGGGCGCCGGCGGGGGTAGGGAGGTGGGGGAGGTGGCAGCGGCGGCGGATCTACGTCGGAGCAGCGGCGGGGTGGGGCGAATCGCGGCGACGGTCGCGGCGGCTGCGTGTGATTCACGCGTGGGGGCGACAGGGGGAATCTGAAAGCGGTTGGGCCGCGCGGGCGGAAATGGAATGGATAGGGCAGGGGCCGCGCGTGGACCTATTTGCCCCATATATGGGGCAGAGAGGACCTATAAACCCCAGGTTTAGAAACCACCTGGCAGTGCTACCACACTATCTAAAAAACACCAATAATGGAACAATTGTAAGCTCAGACAACACCTCCTTTGTTTATAAGGCATCCACGACAGACTTTTTATACATATTGGACAAATGACTTGAATTTAGATCACATAAACAAGGGCACACTTTATAGCTCACGATCGAGCAAGAATATATAACATATAGATATCCGAGCGACCAAAGGCTCGCACTAGCAATTCCAAAAGACACAACAAGCAGTACTGACAAACAAGTTATAAGCTACGACAACTAAACTTGTCCACTAGTTATAAGCTACGACAACTAAACTTGTCCACTAGGCTTTATTATATAGACATTAGTGATCAAGTGAGGTGGTAGGTGCGCTACTCCTGTCTCCCATGCAAATGACCTTTACTCATTACCTGAAAACCAAATGAAAAAAAACAAGAATGAGTATGGAAATACTCAGCAAGTACAATTGGAGCCATACGAACAATTAAACATGGAACAATATATTGAAAACATCACTCTCAAATGGAAGTCTGAAACTGAATATCTGAATATGTGCTCCGGACTAGCCCACGAGCTGACAGTTCTCACCGAACTTTATCGGAGCAGCCACTCGGGACAGTCTCTCACCGGACTGACATGAAGGGTAGCCATCGGACTAGCTCACAAGCAACGGTTCTCACCGAACTTTATCGGAACTAGCCGCTTGTGAACAGTTTCTCACCGAGTTAGCTATGAAATCAAGGAAGTGTTCCATTTCTGAAAGTGAACGGAGAAATAGAATCGAAAGAACCGGATATTACTGAACTGAACATTCATATAAGAGAAATCTCACTCAATGAGAACAATCAATCGAACAATCACAGAATGAACAAATGGTTCGTCATGCACTTGCCTTAACCTGGACGTTCAACGGATGTATTATTACCGGCACCGGAAATCCTCACACCAGTCCAACTAGGAACAGCATCTCCAGCGACGGACGACCTTCAGGACAGCAGGGCGACTCCGGCAAGGCTCCGACCGGCTGCCGGTGAATGCACGCGAACTTGATGTTGCGGCGGCGCTGGCGGCAGATGAACTAGGGCAGGGACTTCTGGTGGGGAATAGAGAGCCGGCTGGTCTGGGCTAGGTATATATACATATCTGTTTCTTTGCTTTGAGATAAGGTCTGGACTTACATGCTAAGGAAAAACTATTGGTCTCGATACATTGAATTCCCCATGGTATGTCAGCACTCGGAATTGAACAATCATATAGTCGACCAACATTATAAAATTCAATCTTGGTCAAAATCTTTCGTCTTTGTGTAAAATATATTTTCAAAGTACGGGGTATTATAGGACCAATTTTTGGGGCAGCCCTATTATAGGGCACCACATAGGGCAACCGTTGGAGCTTGTTTTTTGCCCTCTGGTGCCCTATAAAACCGTTTTTAGGGCACATCTCCTAATAAAGGGCAGCTGTTAGAGTTGCTCTAACCTTTGTTACTGGACCACCTTGGTCGTCGCTGGAGTGGAGCGGAGAAAGCTTCAAGGCGGAGGAAACCCCGAGAGAATTAGTTAAATCTTATTCTGGCATTAAAACATGTTTAGATAAATCTGATTCAGCGACAAATAATATGGATCCGACGGAGTATCAATTATAACCAAGGACAAGCATAGAGAACGGGCTCTCAACATCCACGGTGGAAAACGGAAGTTACACGAGGAAAGTAATAGATGGGTGAATCGAATTATCTGGGTGAAATCGAATAAAATGTAGACGGTAGAAGAGTGAATTCACTCAAACAAAACACTAAACTTTGTCGAAGTATCAAATGATTTAGCAACACAGACGGGCCATAAATGGAATCGTGTTAATTCGGTGTTACACTCAATTTAATGAATTACATGCTCTGGTGTAAAACTATGAACGAAATCTAACTTGCACTTGATTCACAAAATGCGACGTGCGTGTGATGCGTGGCAAGACAAACAGCAGGAGAAGTGCGCGTGACCCGCAACTATTCTCACTCTCACTCACTGAGTGAGGGTAGAAGAGATGCCCTTATAAGCTGTTGAAAATCTCTCCCCACTAGAAATGTGAAACTAAACGGGCGAATAGCTCCCGTGCGACATCTTTCCGCGGAATGGTGAAAAACACGACATCTTTGGATGAAATAGCTGCTGCGCGACGTTCCGGATGGCCAAAATAGCCAGGACACAACATGGTTGATTAAACGGTCGTAATGTTGTCTCCGCCCGATTTAATTAGTTGGGCTAGAAGAATTTGAGCGAAAAACAGCCCGTTATTCAGACAGGTGGGGTCCCAACTAATTGGCCGCCGACTAAATCTTGGAGCTGACCTTGCCGCCCCTGCCCGCTCCCCACCCGTCCCCTCCTTCTTCGGCGGCGGCGGCCAGTTTTGTTCTCGGCGGCGCGGCAGCCTGCTCGTTTCGATTGGGATATGTCCCTAGTCGTCTCGGCCGATTTGAGACCCGTCTCAGTCTCGGGCCTGTTCGTTTCGATTGAGCGGTGTGCTGCTGAACGAGGGGGAAGGAGATGGACCCCGAGGAGACAGGCGAGACTACTTCAAATAGGTAAATGGATCCCTTTTTGTCTTAATTTTAATTCTGTGCTTCTCTTTATCTAGAATTGTATGCGATTTGTTCCGATTCCGCTACCTCACACATCCCGTCACCATTCAAAACAGAGGTGATGCTTCGCGGAGGAACTTCCAATTCACTGTCAATTTCTTTGTATCTAAGGCGAAGCTAGGTGATGGTAGCGTGAGAAACATCAAGAGAGATACATTAGTAAGATGGGAGGTCGAATTTACAGAGATTGATCCCCAAGAGATACAAATTTTGGAAGAGAAGGCTGTGAAGAATGTGGTGGAGAAACTTGGAGAGAGTGTTCTTTGAGGTCCGGAGCAAGAAGTAGCATTGTTACGGTTTGATAATTGGAAGGGCGAGTATGTTAGAATTGAGAATGGAGAAGAGATGGTTGAAGAAATTGATCGGCAGGATGGTTGGACAAGCAAAGAGGCTACTTTTCGAGCAGAGCTTGTTGATCTGAATGCAGATTCAAAGGTTGGATATGTGCCATCAAAGTTGGCTTCACAGATGTTAGATGATGAGTGGGCATCACGGAGGCAGATCGTGCCCATACGTACCGAGGTGACAGTTTTAGGTGAGGGGGTTGATACTGATGCAGGTGTTGTTTGTGTTGACTGGAATTCAGTAGAATTAGCTGACACTACTGATTTGGTCATTGCACCAATGGAAGACACTGAGATGGCTGAATGTTTTGGAATTCCAGTAGATGAGCGAGATAAGAAGGAGAAGGAGAGTGATGATAGAAGTGACACTGCTGATGCTAACAGAAATCGTTTTGAAGATGTGGATGAAGAGTTGATGCATGAAGCTGCAGATGATGTAAATGATGAGTATGATGATGAGCTGGTAACTATGTATGATAAAGAAAACCCTGTGATTGCTATAGGAAGGTTGTTTCCAAACATGGAAGAGTTCAGAATGTGTTTCAAGACTTATCCAATCAAGAAGGAGTTTGACGCCAAGACCAAGTGGACTGATAAAAAGAAGTTTTATGCGAGGTGCAGAGGTTTTGATGGGAGTGCCCAGCCTTGCAAATGGTACATTTCTGCTAGACGTCAGCCTGATGGCAGTACCATCAGAGTTAATCAAATCCCACATGTACATAGTTGCATTACTAGTTCACAGAATCCAACCACAATGACATCACAGGCTTGGGTTTGCAGAAAAGATCACTCCTATTTTAGCCAAGACACCAAACACCACAACAAAGAAGCTGAAAACGGACTTGGAAAAGGACTACCCAATTGTGGTGAAATATACCACAGTGTGGAAGGCAAAACAAAGGGCAATGAAAGCATTATATGGTGATTGGCAAATATATTTAGGATGCTTTACAGCTTTAAAGCAGAGGTGGAGAAAAGATCACCTGGCAGTGTTGTTGAGATTGATACTGATGTAACAGAGGATGGCAAGGTCTACTTCTCTAAGTTTTTTATGGCATTGAAACCTTGCATCGATGGCTTCAAAGCAGGTTGTCGTCCATATTTAAGCATAGACTCCTCTTTTTTAACCGGAAAGTGGAATGGTCAATTGGTAGCATGCAATGCTCTAGATGGACATAACTGGATGTTCCCTATTGCTATAGGCATGTTTCAATCAGATACAGAGGCTTCATGGACATGGTTTATGATGGAGTTGAAAAGATGCTTAGGGCCGGTGTCACCTTTGGCAGTCCACACAGATGCATGTAAAGGGCTAGAAAATGCAATGAAGATTGTGTTTCCTCATGCTGAGCAGAGAGAGTGCTTCGGCCATATGTGGATGAATTTGATCAAAAAATTCAGAGGGGAAGAATTTGGGCGCATGTGGCCGGCAGCAAGATCTTACACTACCCAGACACATTCATATCATCTGGGTAAGATAATGGCAGCATGCAGTGAGAATGATTTTGGTACATGGCTGAAAACCTACCATTCTCTATTGTGGTACATGTCAGGATTTAATACTGTAATCAAGTGTGATCATATCAACAATAACTTGGCAGAAAGTTTTAGCAACAAGGTGAAGGGGTTAAAAGACTTGCCTGTGCATGACATGGTTGACCAGATCAGGATCATGATCATGCGCTTGTGGGAATTGAGAAGAAGGATTGGTGATTGTTTGCAAGGGGATAAGCTGCCGGCAGTGGTACAACAGGTTGTCAATAGGAGCAGAAATCTTGCACATTTGTGTGTTGAAAAATCTTCATTGTGGGGTGCTGAAGTTAGAGATACAAAAACTGGCAGGAGGCATGTTGTGGACACTGAATTGCATGAATGCACTTGCCTCGAGTGGCAACACTCTGGGAAGCCATGTGAGCATGCCATACTTTTCTTGGCCTCTAAACCGAAGTTAAATATGCACCCATATTTGCATGAATATTACTCAGTAGCAAGATTCAGGGCTGCATATGCAACACCAATTCCACCACTTACAGACCAGTCTCAGTGGCCTGAAGTGGATATTGAATTTACCTTGTGTCCTCCTCTAACAAGAAGAAAGGCTGGCTGGCCAAAACAGAGTAGATTCAAGCCATGGTTTGAGAAAGGTGGGAGTAGTAAGAAGGCAAAAAAAAGATGACAAGCCAAAAAGGTCCCAAAAAGGTAACAAAAATAGATGCAAACTTTGCCACGAACTTGGGCACCGAGCTGGATCTACCAAATGCCGTTACACTCCTGAAAGGCCAAGGTAAGTTGATGTTTGTGTTCTAATTGTTTTTGTTGTTTTTTCATTTTGTAACCAAATGACATGCTTTATTTCGGCATAGAAAACGAAAACCTGCTGCTCAGCCCCTTGTTGTTGAAGATTGCTGGCCAACAAAGAAGAGAAGAGTTGGCGAATGTAGGAAAGAAGAAGTGCACAGATTAGGTTCGGTTGCGATGAAACAGTGCAAACTGAACCTGTTATGTCCGATGAAGTGCAAACTGAACCTGTGCTGCATTTTGACGTGCAGACTGAACCTGTCCTAGATGCTGAAGTGTAGACTGAACCTGTTTTGGATGCTGAAGTGCATGTTCTGACCGATGAAATGCAAACTGAACCTATTCTGGATGCTGAGGTGCAAGCTGGACCCGTGAAGAAGAAGAAGAAGAAGAAGAAGAAGAAGAAGAAGAAGTGTTGTGGGTACGCCTAATATGGAAGATGCAAAGAAAAGCAAGAGCATGAGTAAACTTCTCGGCATAGAATAAAAAATAACGACGCAGAAGAAATCGAGAGGTAGGAAGAAGTGAAACATTTGAGGCAGATTCGTGAAAACACTTGTGGTGTAATAATGCACTTTGATTTGATTTGTATCATGTAAAAATATTTGTTAATTGGGGTTGGTCATTGTATCCCCATATTCGTGAAACTGGGGCTAGGGGTATTGATGTTTCAATGATATCTGAACTCAAATATGTATGTTAGCTGATCTATCCGAGCCCTTTTGCTAAGTTAAGCTCAAAGTCATCAAAAGTGTGTTTCAAATGACCTCCAAAGGTAGGGTAAACGACCCCATTTCTAAGCAAGTTTTTTTTCCACCTTGTCTAAATCAGCCAAATAATTTTCCTAGACATCTATTCTATCTATATAGTGTAAATCTAAAGTCTCACTATTTATTGAACTAATCTTCCATTATTATTTTTATTTTTTTGAAAAAAAATGGTTTAGTAGAAAACCATATATAAAAATAAGTAAAAAACATGTTTATATTTTTTTCTCGTTGCTATATGACATAAGAAGACTATGTGCGATGAGTTTGTATTTTTTTGATTTTTTTGAATTAGTTATGCTTAACCCTAGTCACTGAAACCCTCTCTTCTCAATCTTGAAGTCCATACTACATTGTTCGAGGAATCACATATGAGTGAAGGCATTTTTGTGTAATCGCCTGTAAACCATGTTTATATTTTTTTTCTCGTTACTATATGACATAAGAAGACTATGTGCGCCGGATTTGTATTTTTTTTTATTTTTTTTGAATTAGTTATGCTCATTTGAATGTGTTCGAGGTCTCTCACTTGATTTTTGGATTTTTCGTAAAAATGTATGTAAACCATATTTATATTTTTCTCTCGTTGTTGTACAACATAACAAGACTATGTGCGCAAGCGGCGTATTTTTTGAATTAGTTATGCTCAACCCTAATCACTGAAACAATCTCAAAACCCCTCTAAACCCCGGAAACCCCGTCTGAAACCCCGCACCCTTCCGGGTCGTTGATCGCTGTGCGTGGACGGTTGAGATCGCTGTGCGTGACGCGCCGATCCGCGTGGATGGCTGATCTGCAATCTGATTGGCTCGCGCATCAGAAGCGCTGATTGGCTGGACCGGTGTGGTTTGGATCGGACTGTCCATTTGATCTCAGCCGTATATTCTAATCCAACTGTAGAAAACGACATGGTGCATGGAACAAGCCTATGCGCGTCTGATTTTGTGTGTTTGTTCACACTCCACTGACCAAGACATGCAGCAATCCACGTAGCCTGCTCGCCCTCTCGATGCATGCATGCATGCCAGTCGCACCGCTGCTTCGCCTCGTTCTATGTAGCCCTGCTCACCCTCTCGACGCAGTAATGCGTCGCACTCAGGCCATTTGCAGCGATTCAGACCACCCGAGACGCGCAGAAGACCATCCCGTGTCGCACTAGTTTGAACGGCCATTTGCAGAAAAGCGATTCAGGCTAGTTTGAACGGCGTGCTCGGCAAAGACGAATGCAAACAGACGAATGACGTCCATTAATGTCACACGTGCTCGGCCGCGTTCCACGTGATGAAGGTCAAACGGTGCCCCATTCACCATTCGTCTACCTCTAAGCCTCATCTTCCTATAATTCACACCTCCCGTCCCCTACCTCTAAGCCTCATCTTCTTCTCTGCCATCACAAGCACCAAACACTCGCACTCGCATCTCGCATCCAAGCCACATCCAAGCGCCGCCGCCGCCATGGAGTACACCGGGCCAACGTTCCGTCTACCTAACACCGTGGCCGAGAGGCAGTACCCCGCCGGGGTTGTCGTTGAGGGGGCACTCCGGGTGTGGGCCATCTCTCGCTGGAGGGGTTCATTGGAATTTGCGACCTGGTTCCTTACCAACTGCTTCAGGCACTTACCTCGAGGCTCGCCGGTGATGTTCACCATCGAGGAGGTTCGCATGGGAGGAAGTGGTCTCATTGCACGCTTCACCAACCCGTTCGATGCATATCACCTTCTCGGCCAGGTCTTCTACGGTGGGTGCGAGTTTATCGCATTCACCACGTACAACTTCTTCACCGACCTCGACCGCCCCTTCCCCGCCTTCATGCACTCCCTCCCCTACAACATGCCGGCCGATGATGAGGAGTGAAGACGTCTCCATGTTGGAGTTGGGAGGCCGTCGAAAGCAACATGCCGACCAATGAAGAGGAGCAAAGAGGCGGGCTCTACTTTATTATGTCTCAAGACCTCTTGCAGCTACAGCCAATGCGGCACCTCCTTGATCAACATACCACACAGCCCATTACGCCTTGCTCCAGTCTCATGTTTTCCTTTTATTATGTTTTCCTTTTATCGTGTCTATGTAATGGGCCGCCCCTATGTAATGTCGTGTCGTGAACTTATGTCACTTTTATCGTGTCCGTCGAATCTATTTTTATTGCAGTAATCTATATATATGTTGTTATTTTTGTGCCAAAATGTTCGTGCAAAATTCATTTATACGTGCCAAAAATGTATTGTTCGTCCTAATATGTATGTTTCGTTCAAATTTGCTCCTTGAATATTATTGATATGTTGTACCAACAAGTAATATTCTTTGCATACAATTAACTAATATTCAAAGGCAAGTTTTGCCTTTTTCCATGCAAGTAACAAAATTCAAAGGCTAAGACAAGGAAAACAAGTAAAACATGTCGTAGCACTTTGTATTTTGCCGCATTTTATTTACCAGGAATTAAAAGGCTAAGACAAGTAATAAAATTCAAAGGCTAAGAAGTGCATGTTTCTAAGAGGTTTCTTTGCCGGAGCAAAATTTTATTTTAGAGCTTTTAGTCTAAGCATTTTTCGCTCTATGCTATACAAAAAAAGGGTGCCCACAAGCAGGTGAGCTGGTTTTCTCTTTGGTCCTGGTTGTTTTCTCATGGCCGAACATCTATTCGGCATACCACATCTTTTTTTTTTAATTCAAACAGAACTTTGCCTGGTTATGTTCTCACGGCCCAACATCTACTCGGCGGCCCAAAACGGTTGTTTTTTTTTACTTAAAACAGAAATTTGCTCTGCACTTTCTGTACTGAAGAACATGAAGAACAGGGGCGCCGCCCCCGAAGAACTTCCCAAATTTCTGCTTCGATTCGATTCAGTTACACCAACTTGGCATGGCGCACAGATCGCGTCCTCTGCCCTAACGACGGATAAACAACAAGTAAAAGAAAAACAGAGCAATGATACAACAATAAAATCCCGATGCCATGAAATTTGCTTGCTTCTGCAAATCGATCATCTGCTTCAGATGTTTCTTGATCTTCTTCAGTTCCTGGTTTAGTTCGTACTCCGCGGGCACTGCACCATTGCGCGCATTACTCGTCGTCGGCACGTCTCTGTCCGGGGCGAACGGGCTCCCAAAATCCAAATTCTCCACACCAAGCGACGACAACCCCCAATTGAGCTCCCAGGTTGCGGCCCCGTTCGAGTCAATGTAGCTCTCCCTTTTAAGCCTCTCAAGATATACATCCATCCACTCGAAATGGCTACAGTTCTTCAGGATCTGAAAACAACCACATGAACCGTAAATCCAAAATTTGATGAGAAAACACGAATTGGGGAGTAATCAGAGCAAACGGCTGCGAAAGAACTGAGATCTAACCTTGTCATCCCTTGCTTGCAGTGTCTTGCTCGGGCATTTGACAAACTCGCGCCCAAGATTGTCATTCTCATCCGTCTTACTCACCCAACGTTTAAGGGGCTTTGGGCGTGGGCATTTAGGGCACCGTGTCATCGGCACTGCACCATACTTTGGCCATCTTGACTGCGGGGCGGAGGAGCTAGACATCTGCGCGTCGTCACCAGAGAAGGGGCGGAGAGACAGATTAGGGAAAGGGGAAGCAATGTGCGACGGGGGCGGCGGCCAGGCGGGCACGGGCGTTGTTCTTGTCTAGATGCGGTCAGGTGGGTCCCACGCAGCGAGGTGGACAAATGGTGGGTCCTGTACTTACGTGGATAAGTTGTGGGTCCAACGTTCCAACGGTCACAATCCTAACGGGCACCCAAACCTAACGAACCTAAAAGCTAACAGCTAACGAGCGCATCAGTTGCGTTTAAGGGCCATGTTGGGCCTGGGCTATTTACGCGCCCACAAGCGTCGCAGCAGAGCTATTTTCGCCAACGACGTTGCTCACCTTCCAATTCCGGAGAAAGATGTCGCACAAGGGCTATTGGCCCGAAACTAAACCTAGTCCCACTCGCACTTGTTGTTTAAACCATGCAACCAAGCTCAATGGGTTTTTGATATTTCATGATTTGTTTAATGCACCAGTGTTATGGATGTGTGTATACCTGGCCATGGGATGGGCCGGGCTTCGGGCCGGGCCTAAAAAAGCCCGCGGGCAAAATCCCAGGCCTAGGCCCAGCCATCGGTCATATATTTCAAGCCCAGGCACGTCCCATGACTACAAAATCCCGTCGGGCCTCGAGCCGGGCCTCTTCCTGAAAAAACCAATATGCAAAGCCCAGGCCCGTCCCGTCCATCGGGCCGAAATCTGAGGCCCAGGCCCGGCCCGTGGGCAAGCCCATGACTGCCCAGGCCCGGAAATTTCGGGCCGGGCCGGGCTTCCCATGGCCAGGTATAGATGTGTGTAGCACTAGCAAGATTCAAATAAATAACTCATTCACGATAGGTGCATGGCTATGAATATAATCATATAATCCGAGGAACCATTGTTCTCGGAATTAAACAAATAATTGTCTTGAAACAAATACAATCTGGAATTAATGGTTTGGATCAAGGCCATAGCATAGTAACATGTATTAAGATCTAAATAAGTTCTTAATTTAGATAGAGATAGGACGCCGGCGGCAAGCATGACAACTTTTACTCCAATCGCTAGCTAGCTACATGCATCGTCACCTCATCCTTTGCCACTTTCCTAGGCTTTCTTTAGTTTCTACATCGAGTTGATAATATAATCAACCGAAGTGATATATGTACCCAAGGATTGCATTTATGACCAGTAAGAAATACATCAAATGACATGTATGGCACTCATAACCGAGTTGGAGTTTGCAAACTTTTTCTTTTCTGCTAGATACTTAGTGCAGTTTCTCTTCCAATGTCCCGTTTTTTTGCAGAAGAAGCACTCAGCATCAGGATGTGCTCCAATCTGGGACTTCATAAGCTTGTCAGTCCCACTAGCACCCTTGTACTTGCCCTTTTGGTTCGACATGGCCTTCTTCTTGAAGCTGGTGGTTTTATTCACCATCGCCACACGATTGTGTCCCGTTTCTTTGCAGAAGAACCTCTCAGCATCATGATGTGCTCCATTCTTGTCAGTCCCACTAGCACCCTTGTAGTTGCCCTTTTGGTTGGACATGGCCTTCTTCTTGATACTGGTGGTTTTATTTACCATCACCACATGATTGGTGTCCTTCTGAATTCCACTCTCGGTAGTCTTGTCCTTCCGAATTCCACTCTCAGCAGTCTTGAGCATGGCGAACAATTCATCCATACTCTCATCCCTCCTATTCATTTTATAGTTCGTGATGAAGCTACTATAGCTCGGAGGAAGGGAATCGAGGATAAGACGTGTGCCCAACTTTTTGGGGATCGGGCAGTTGAGCGTGTCCAACCTTTGCATGTAGCCAGACAATCTGGTCACATGCTGACTCACTGAGCTACCTTCAGTCATCTTGCAAGCGAACAAGGCTTTGCGTATCTCATAAGTTTCTGTCCTCGCTCGCTTGGCGCGTGTCTCGTCTTCCGTAGAGCCGCCGAGTTGTGTAGGTTTGACGATGTCGGCCTCATCTCCTGTAGAGCGGGCAAGCTGCGTGGGGTCGATGGCGAGCTGTGTTGGGTTGATGATGCTGGTCTCATCTTCCGTAGAGCGGGCGAGCTGCGTGGGGTTGATGATGCCAATCTCATGTTCCGTAGAGCGGCAGAGCTGCCTGGGGTTGACGATGCCGGGCTCATACCTTTCCGTCCGAGCTCGCTTGACGCGCGTCTCATCTTCCGAAGAGCCGCCGATTTGGGTGGGTTTGGCTATGTTGGTCGCATCTTCTGCCGAGCGCACGAGCTGCGTTGGGTTGACGATGCCGGTCTCATGTTCCGTAGAACGGCCGAGCTGTGTGGTGTTGACGATGCCGGCCTTATCTTCCGTAGAGCGGGCGAGCTGCGTGGTGGGGTTGACGATGCCGATCTCATGTTTCGCTGTAGAGCAGGCGAGCTGCGTGGGGTTGACAATGCCGAGGAGCTGGACGGGGTTGACGATGCCAGGAAGGTGGGCTCCATTGGCCATGAGCTTGGCGTTGACGATGCCGGCCTCATCTTCCGTGTAGCGGGAGAGCTGCGTGGTGGAGTTGACGATGCCGATCTCATGTGGTTCCGTAGAGCGAGCGCGCTGCATTGTTTTCACGATGTCGGGGACCTGCGTAGATCGGGCGAGCAGCTGCGCCGGGTTGACGACGCCGGGAACGTGGGCTCCATTGGCCATGAGCAGGCATGACAGCTCGGCGCAGCTCATCTCCATACGGCGGCCCAGGAGCGTGCCGCGGGTGAGGAACTCGTGCGCCAGGTTCCCGGCGAGGAGCTTGTTGGTTCCGGCCAGCTTGGACAGCTCGGCTTCCGCCGCAGCGACGCCCCGCTCCTTGCGCTTGACCAGCGCGACACGAGCCGACTCCAGCTTCTCCGTCACAGACTTGGACATGGACATGTCGGCTTCCGCTGCGGTATCCGTCACCGACTTGGACAGCAGCTCGGCTTCCGCTGCGGCAAGGCTCCTCTCCTTCCGCTTGACCAACGCGACGCGCGCCGCCTCCAGCGCCTCCGTCACAGACATCTCGACCAGATAGATAGACGAGATCTCGGAAGATCTTTATCTAAGAAAACCAGCGCGGTTTGCTGCGAAACGATCCCTGCCGCCCGTATTTATTTATAGCGGAGGTTCGACCCATACTCCGTGTCCGTGTCGAGGTGGGACCAATTAAAGGAGCGCAAAAACGCCATGGGCCGAATCGGGAAGTCGATTGACTCGAGTAATGGGCCGGTTTCTTTGTTTGAGACGAAGAATGTCACCAGATGGCCTGCTACTTCCCGGAAATAAGATGGCCCGTCTTTTCAACTCTCGTACTACTCCGTGACAAACGAAAAGAAAACTCGATACGCTCAAAAAGAAGAAGAAAACTCATATTCACTAAAAAAAAAAATACTCTTACGAATGAGATTTGGGGTAACACTAATAAAATGCCAGCCTTTTGCCACCGTGCCTGACGACCCTTTTTTTGTCTTATTTTTGGTATACTTCAGAGTAGCTTACTCCACCATCCAATATGCATATAAGAAAAAGCAAAGTACACGTACGCTAAAAACCGGTACACAACATATATATGTCCCCTCTCTCCTAAACATCATGTATTGCAACTGCATATTTCTTATCTTTGTTTGGGCTTTGCCATTAGGCTGGAATATCGATCGATAAGGATTTTGGCAATTTTTTTTTCTCGGATAAACAGACAATTCATTTTTGGCAGTAATCTTTTTCTTATGAAATTTGCTTCGATGTGATGAAAGACAATGGCAAAACTGCGTTGTAGCTCTGGTGATACGCGACATCACATGAATTTTGCTAGCATAGGACGCTAGCTATACATATAATGAATTTAATTATATGGATGTAGCGTATAGATGTATAGCTTTGAATCATGGCGTTTGAATGCTTACGCCACCACTGGCAAAACATATATAGTCCTGAGATGGAGTATAATTCATGTAACATTGTTGATTGATGACAATTTTTTCTTTATTCCGAGATAGAGAATGTCTCTTTTCCTGCAATGTTGTGTAAAATGATGCTAATATTTTGTTTTGAAGTGAAGTAGCAGCTAACCATTCCCAATATCGCTTGCTGGAAATAAATTTAATAGAGCGCACCTAACCATTGTATTCGACAAATAAGGATAGTCCTTATTTCGTTGTTTGTCGAGTAACTAGATATTTGAATTTTCGGTTTCATAATGAGGTTGTGGAAGTATCTTAGATGCGTGTATCATGATTTTCCTGATGTTTCGTAATATCCTTTACACTCATAGGAATGAGCTTTGGGGCAACACAAGTAAAATGCCAGCCTTTTGCTACCGTGCCTGACGACCCTTTTTTTCTTATTTTGGGTGTACTTCTTTTTTTTAGAGAATTTTTGGGTGTACTTCAGAGTAGCTTAATTACTCCATGATCCAATATATATGCATATACAAAGAAGCGAAGTACACGTACACTAAAACCGGTACACAACATGTCTCCCCTCTGCTAAACAGCATGTACTGCAACTGCATATTTCTTAGTTTTCTTTGGGCTTTGTCATTAGAACGGAACATCCATAAGGAGTTAAATTGACAGTGCATTTTGGCAATATTTTTTCTTCTCGGTTTAAACTGACAATTTTGTTTTAGCAGTGATCGTTTTCTTATGAAATCGGTTTCGATGTGCTGAAAGACAATGGCAAAACTGACGTTATAGCTGTGATGACAAGCGACATCAGAATTTTGCTAGCATAGGATGGCAAAACTGACGTTATAGCTGTGATGACAAGCGACATCAGAATTTTGCTAGCATAGGACGCTAGCTATATAAATGATGAATTTATATGGATGCAGCATATAGATGTATAGCTTTGAATCTTGGTGTTTGAATGTTTACGCCACCACTGGCAAAACATATATATAGTCATGAGATTGAGTATAACTAGAAAGCTTTGGTACGGCGGCACGCCGCGCCAGTGTTGGCACTTTTTTTAACGATTTCGTCTTAAAAGGTAGCAGAAACTTAAGCTGTGCAGCGTAAGTGTTACGAATGGTTATGAAACATTGTACCTGATCTTGGATATGGATAAATGCATCTCTTGATGATCTATAAAGCGTAGACATATCATACGTAGCGAGGTATGGAAACGCTTGGTGTTTTAGCCTTTCCCAGAATTTTTCATATATCGCGGCTCTTGTGTTTGTTCAAGAAGGCAATGACCTTGGCCGTATTGGAATTCCTTTCACCTTTGCAGCACTTTGGGTTCAGTTGCCATCCCTGCACTGCTGCCATTACGGGGATGCTAGTTGGGTGACGGGACGAATGAACATGATACTTCTCAACCACATCTCCCTAGGTTGTTTATACGGATATATCTGAGCTCAGCCAACAGAGATTGTACAGTTTCATAGAAGCACTATGCATTACCTAATACAATTTGAATCAGAAACCCAGATATTTTTTTACAAACTGAACAACAACCACACTTTGTATGGATATACCTAGAAATATGTAGCAATCTGACAGCTTCGGAGAAAAAACAATATCCTTCCAGTTCACCTCTAGACATATGTCGATATTTCTGGCAATATCAAAAAGACAGAAGAAAGGTCGAAATTCCATGATAAGTAATCAGAGGTCCTAGAACTTATTAAACCTGCATCTAGGCAATAAGAAAATTTTCTTATATATGAAAAACATTCGAGCAAATGTACATATGGATCAAATTATGAGACAGTAACCTCACAGGGCGAAGTAGTAAATACATTCCTTTTCGGTCCAGATATCAATCGGCTTATGTCAATCTTTTTTGGCTACGGCTACAATTAAGTATACATGTTATCCACTGCTAGACATTTCTAGATTATTCTCTATGATGATTTATTCACTTGGGTGGATGTGTTCTTTTTCTAAGTTTTCTACCTAGAAAAAGAACGCATCCACCAAGTGAATAAATCGTTATTGAGAAAAATCCGAATATGGATCCAAGAAAACTTGCTTCTTACAAAATACCAAATCTTAATGTAACTCACTTACTGCAATTTCACAAATTAATCTAGGCTAACGAAATTAGTTATCACTGGGCATCAGCAGAAACATAAATCTTCAGAAACTGCAATATGATTTGAGGGATCAAATAAGGGAGAGTTTCCTAGTCATCAAAACAGAACACAGGCAAGGGCAAGATTCAACATACCATCAGGATGACGATGCAAACCAGGCACCAATTGACGACGCAAGGAAATCAGAAATATTGCATACAGTGATGTAGCGCAAAACTTTCCCATTCCAATAGAAATATAGAGATAATAATTAGAAGGAAAAACGCAAAGTTGGACACATTTCAAGTAGCCTGATGTAGAATAAAGGCCTTGTTTTGCTGACTCCATATTATTCAGAAAACATTCTCACTGTCAAAAGGAAGATCAAACTCCACGGGTAACAGAAGCTTCAGAGCAAAATGAGTAGCATCATCAACGCTCAGCAGGTAAGCGTTGAAATTTAATCTGCTAGCATAATCTTTGAATACAACATCAAAGGGTAATATTTGTGCTATAATGATCAATTTTGATAGAGTAAACGAAAGTCTTAGGATTTGTCGCAGATGTATATAGCAAGTAATAAGTTGATATAAATACAGTTGACTCATCAAGGGTCATATATTCTTTGTAGAATATCAAATTTACATACATAAGGGTGAATTACTTTGACAGCAAGAAATTAGAATTTGATCATCAAAATTATGTTCCTACATTTTATCATTAGAAAGGAATTGACTACAGAAGTCTTATGGCAGGCAGTGAAATATATATTACAAAAAAAAGGATTATTCAGTGGCATACAAGACCTGCTCTAAAAATTAAAACTCTTTGATAGCAGCTCCCGAGTGATGAGAGCATATTACTTTATAAGTGAAGGTCAAATCTCCTAGTTAATGATCGATTGTGTATTAGCTAACAGATATGGAGTAAAAGTTAATGGTGGGAAAATATATTTGCAAACGAAGGCATTGTATATATATCCTTACATCTCATCTGAATGACGATGTAGACTAGAATCTTTCATGTTTCGAGCATCCTGGACACTTCAAGACAGGATCGAATCATTTCATATTCATCTGGCTATGAGGTTCTACCATATTAACCATTGAATTTAGAGATGCATCAAGCCTATTTCCAAAACTCGAAAGTTGGAAAAAATAAACAACTGGATAGCAACAGAAGAATCCGAGACAACTTTCTAATTATGATTTTTTTAACAATCGCTAGACATGGATCTTAGAGGGAAACAAATAACCTGTCCAAATGGTGCCCCCAGCGTTGAGCTAGTAGAGCTAGTTGAACAGTGCAATAGAAAACCTATAAAAAGGATGATCATCATCAACTGTTGTAGAATCAAACTGGTCCTATCATAAATTATGTAATGATATACTTAGCTAATAATCAATTTAGTACAATCGAAATTCCTTACCAATCAGGCAGCGTCTTGTCCTGCAAAACAGGTATGAGGGGTCTATCTCATGTGTTCGGCACACATGAATATTAGAATTTTCAGAAGTATCAATATTTTTTTCACAAGAGTTCAGAAATCATCATCAGGCTGAGTAACTTAGTGTACCTTTGATGGCAGGTGCTCGAGCAGGGAAACTTCACCTCAAAGTGCGATCGCAACGGTATAATTTTGTCTTTGTTTGTATAATTTTATTTTGGTATACTTCATAGTAGGTTATCCACAATCCAATATGCATATGCATATACAAAAAAATTGCAGTCCTTTGTCATACCTCATTTTACTACCAACTCTTAAGAGAACGAGGAAATTTCGATTTTCTGATGTTTCATTTTACTTCTCATTATGCGTAGTTTCATTTTACAACAGGAAAAAAACGTCAAAAGTGAAAACTGCGCAGCAAAGCGCGAGGCCCTTCTAGCAAACAAGGATTCAAAACAGAAGCATGACCATATAATATATTATCCACATAAATTGTACAACCATTATTCTCATTCTTAAACGAATAGCCTTGTTGCAACAAGCAAACAAACACGATAGTGGAATAATATTTTTCTCAAGGGCTAGATCTAGCAATAAGCTCTAAAATAAATCCTGAAGATGCAGAGGTAGGAAACCCATGAGGAGCAAATAACTTTTACTCTGCTTCTGGCATGCATCGTTTCCTCATCCTTTGCCAAATTTCTAGGCTTCAATTGTTCCTGTATTGAGTTGTAAATATGAATATCCCATCTGGTATATATAAACAAGAATTATATTTTGACTAGCAAAAATTCGTCGACAACATGTGTGGCACTCATACCTGAGACGGAATTTGCAGACTTCTTCTTTTCTGCAAGATACTTCTTACAGTTCCTCTTCCAGTGTCCCGTTTCTTTACAGAAAAAGCACTCGGCATCAGGATGTGGTCCAGTCTGAGACTTCATATGCGTGCCAACCCCACTAGCACCCTTGGATTTTCCCTTTTTCTTCGACTTGGCCTTCTTCTTAAATTTGGTGGTTTTATTCACCGTCGTCGCATGATTGACTTCCTTCTGAACTCCACTCTCAACAACCTTGAGCATGGCGAACAGTTCACCAATACTCTTATCCACCTTATTCGTGTGGTACTTCATGGCGAAGCTACTATAGCTCGGAGGGAGGGAAGCGAGGATAAGTTCCGTGCCCAACTCTTGGGGAATCGGACAGTTCAGCGCGTCCAACCTTTGCACGTACCCAGACAGTCTGAGCACATGCTGGCTCACCGAGGTACCCTCCTCCATCTTACAAGCGAGTAAGGTTTTATATATCTCATATATTTCTGACGGCGCTTGCTTCTGAAGCAAGTCCATCGGAGGAGGGAGAGAAGCGAGGATGAGGTCCGTGCCCAACTCTTGGGAGACCGGGCAATCCAGCTCCTCCAACCTTTGCATGTACCCAGACAATCTGAGCACGTGCTGACTCACTACAGAACTACCTTCGGCCATCTTGCAAGCGAACAAGGCTTTGTATGTCTCGTACCTTTCACCCGTTGCTTGCTTCCGAAACAAGTCTTTCGGCTCCGCTGCAATGGGATCATCATCATCGCCCTTGGTTTGATGGACGCGGGTCTCGTCTTCCACCGTAGAGACGTGGCCGACCTGCGCGGGGTCGACGACGCCGGAGACGTCGGCCCCAGTGACCAAGAGCTCGACGCCGGAGGCCTGGGACCCGATGGCCAAGAGCTGCGTGGGGTTGACGATGCCAGGGATGTGGGCCCCGTTGGCCAAGAGCAGGCAGGACAGCTCGGCGGAGCTCCTGTCGACACGGCCGCCGAGGACCGTGCCATGGCCGAGGAACTCATGGGCGAGGCTTCCGGCTAGGAACATGTTGACGACGGCCACCTTGGAGAGCTCGGCCTGGGCTGCAGCAAGCGCCTCCTCCTTGCACTTGGCCAGCACCACACGGGCCGCCTCCAGCTCCTCGCGCGAATACATGTCGAGCGAGCGTAGAAATTCAGAAGAGGTAGAGGATAGATGTGGTTTTGAGATACGGATGGTTCGATCGATGTGCCCCAACGAGGACGAGGCACTGTTTATTTATAGCAGAGGTTTGACCCATACTCGGTGTCCGCGGGCGAGGTGGGACTAATTAAACGAGCGCAAAAACGCCATGGGTTAATTTGCTGCAGATCCACGCTTACCGATGATGGGCCGTCTCAGTCAGTCGATTGATTCGAGAGATGGGCTCGTTTCTTTCTTTGTGGGAGGAAGATGGGCTCCGACACGAAGAATGGCAGGACACGGCCTGATAATTCCTGGGAATAAGATGGCCCGTCTATGCAACTTGTACTACCAGCGAGCTTATCATCAAAGGAAAAAAACACGTACTATGACCGCTCAAAAAAAAACACGTACTATGGAGTACATTCAAAAGCAAAGTGCATATATAAAGAAAAGGGCGAAAAATGGTTGGCACTGTTTGACCGACGCTGAGCCGAGAAGATGGAGCCGCTTATCTGCGTGTAGTAGCTAGCTTTCTACGATGGAGAGCTCGAAGGGGAAAATGGTGGCAGGGTTTCTGCGGTGAGAAAAGGAATCAACTACCACACAAATCAGTAGCCCAGGTGATTCACATCCTTCGTATCGCCAAATGAGAGGAGAAGCCTTCGAGCCCTTTCCTTCGACGATGGTCGTAGGCTTGGTGCGGGGATGACTCGGGCCCATGGTGGCGAGGTGTGATGTGGCAGGTGATCCTAGCGAAGCTATCACTGTTTATGTGGGAAAACCCTAGTCATGATTTGTAGACCTCAGTCCATAATGGCGGATTCGTTACATGTTCTCGAGGTGTGGATAGTGGGAGGGGTCGACGGAAAGCTTTTTGCCTAGGCGTTGGCGACCGTGATGCCTACGGGCTTCGCTTTCCCTTTTACGACGCCGCCTTGGTCCTCTTTCCCCTCTCCGACACTTGGGGCGGAAATTCATGTCCGCCTTGACCGACGTGGCGCCGACGACGCTCTGCGTCGTGTCCATTTTGGGTTTCTGTCGTTGAGCATGGGTGTTTCTCGGTAACAACGGTGCGTTTCACATGATTATTCTCGGCGCAACTTGCTGAGACCAGTAATAGTGCCATCCTTCACTTTTTAGTTTTTTGCGTGCTAGGCTTGTTTTGTCGTGTCTTTCTTGTGAGCATATGAGAACTTCGTCAATATTATACTTAGTTTATTTTTTGCGAAACACAGTACAAAGTACACACGCAGATGCTCACAAACACATGCACACACTCACCCCTATGAACACACGCACGCACACCCTACCCCTATGAGCACCTCCGAAATACTGAGCCGGCATGTCGAGTCTTGAGATTGACGAAGTCACCACAGACGTCTCGCTGTTAACGGGAACGTCGCCTCCCACTGAAGAATATTCTGCCTAAATGAGAAACACCAGTGTCAAATCTGGGGTTTGAACTCTGATGGGCTGGGGGTACAACCACCCTCCTAACCATCTTGCCACAGGCAAGTTCTCATCATACTTAGTTTAGCCGTGTGAAATTTATATATAAAACGGAACGAAATCTTGTTTCAAGATGTTACACGCTAGTAGCATTTTATTTTCTTTCCTTTGATGATAAGCCATGGGTTTTTTTGCGGTCGAGGTGGGACTAATTGAACGAGCGCAAAAACGCCATGGGTTAATTTGCTGCAGATCCACGCTTACCGGTGATGGGCCGTATCTGTCAGTCGATTGATTCGAGAGATGGGCTCGTTTCTTTCTTTGTGGAGGAAGATGGGCTCCGACACGAAGAATGGCAGGACACGGCCTGATAATTCCTGGGAATAAGATGGCCCGTCTATGCAACTTGTACTACCAGCGAGCTTATCATCAAAGGAAAAAAACACGTACTATGACCGCTCAAAAAAAAAACACGTACTACTGACTCGCGCCATGGATGACGGTCTACACGGTGGGCTCTCCGGCAAGAAACGTTGGTGTGTGCTTTGGACATTTAGATGGCGAGGTGCCCCGTGGTAGGTGATCCTGGCGAAGCTATCACCGTTTGTAGCGGCCAATCCCTAGTCATGATTTGTAGACATCGGGTCCGTCATGGCGAAGCTCATTTTGTCGTGTTTTTATTTTGAGCATATGAGAAGTCCTTCAATATAAATGTTTAGTGTAGACGTGTGAAATTTATATGTAAAATCGGACGAAATCCTATTTCGAGGATGTTACAGGCTAGTAGCATTTTGTTTTCTTTCCTTTGCAGGACAACCAAACAAACAAAACAGCCCAAACCCAAACGGAGGTTGGTGCGCCGCTGGTCCTCCTACCGTCCTTGGCCAGCGCAGCACCCGTCGCGTGGTCTCGCCGTACGTGGACACATCCAGGTCGTCCGTCGCCGGATCCGACTGCCGCCGCGCGGGGCAAACGTAACCGGCGTCCACGTCGACGACGAGGACGGGGTCGTGGGTTGGAGGGAACAGTGAAACTTCCTTTCCTTCCAAGAGCTTTGTGTGTGCGGTTGGTTGGACTCCTCCTCGTCCTCCTCGCCGTCGCCGTTGCCGCGCCCACGACTTCCTCTCCCTCCACCCGCCTCCTTTCCCCTCTCTCTATACATATACACGCCCACCGTCACGCGGCTGCCGCCTCCTGCTCCGCCGTTCCTCCCTTCCCTAGGCAGCTGTACCTACCCGCCGCCGCGCAGCTGCCTGCCCCGTTGGCCGATTGGAGCGGGACTCGGCCCGGGTTCAGGCGCCGGCGGGATCGATCCGGGGTCCGTCCACGCCGCCGGCGGTCTCGTCGGGCCTAGCTGCAGCTCAGCCGCCGCCGGAGGTGAGAGAGATCGGTACCGTCCTGAATTAAGCTCCCTCCCTCCTCCTTTCCGCCGCTCCTGCTATGCCGGATCGTGCTGTTCCGGCGGCCGTCCGGGGAAGATTTTTCTTTTATCCTCTCTAATCTTCTTCTTGTTCCTTTCCCCAACTCGTTAGTAGGACAGAAAAAAAAAAGATGCTTCTGTGCGTTTCTAGAAAGGGCCAGCTTTTAGGTAGGTGGAATTGGCTGGATTTGGGGGCTGCAATTTCAGATTTTTTTCTAAAGATGGGGACTCACTCGGCTTACACCAAGTGTTGAATATAAATGTCATCCGTTATTAGACAAAGATTTACTGGTTTTTAGTAGTTTATTAGGAGTTGAATCCTCCCCTCTGCGCTCGTAAGCATGGTCTGACTCTAAGTCTTAGTTAAATTAATCAGCCTAGGTCAATACCGTGCATAACAGGAAGGTTTGACAGTTAGCTGCGACCGAAATTTTGACTAGTGATGTTTGACGAATCTGAGGTTGAACAACTGCAAACGGTCAGCCTCTGACCATGGGTGATTAGGATATGTCCTGATTGGTCATCAGTTCGTCATGCATAGGTTATTTTAAAATATATATTCTAGTCCTTGCCTCCTCCTCGGGGTCTCTAACCATGGATTTGGCGCCGTGTTTCCCCACAGGGCTTTCGTTTGGGTTTGACGTGTGATGCGATGCGACTGCACCCGTATGATGTCTCTGAATGATGTGTAGCGGTCGTCGCCTGCAAGCGTCCACCTCCCCTGCCTGCATTCTTGTACCAGGTCATGGCCAAACTCGCTACTGTTGGCCGCAGGTTTGTGGTTTTTGTTTCCTTACCTCCAATTGGTTTTGAACTGGCTCCGCGCTTCCCCACAGCTAATGCTTCTCCCACTCGTGTCGATGCTCGCAGCGTGCTTAGATTTACAAACGAAAGCATGAGGATTGTTATGGTGACGGTTATCGGGGCCGTTCTTGGCTTCTACATCGGAATTTCGTTCCCACAAGTGAGCATCACAAAGGTGTAATGATGTTTTTTCTCTCAATGTAACCACATTGTTTTGATTGATCGGAACTGAGTAACTTATGTATGCCTGGAATGTGCCAGCTACACTTTCCGTCCAGCTTTGTTTCGTATACAGAGGAGAGAAGCTCTGAGCTCACAACACAAGCCTTACTTAATCATGCCTGGACTTCTGCTAGAAATACAAGGGAGAATGGTTCTGAGGAAAACTCAAAGTCAAACTCTACTTTGAAGGTATGTTTTATGACTTGTTAATTTGGACAGCAACAGAGTAGTTTAGCAGTAAAGTATCACGGGCCATTAGAATGATATCCATTTGGCACGACGTTCTGCTTAAATAATCGATACACACAGATTAAACATTTATGTTGTGGACATCCTTTCCTAATCACTGTTTACCTCTGCTACATTCTGTCCCCTAATACAAAAACTTTGGTTATGAATCATAGATTTATGTCCCAACAAACCCCAGGGGTGCAGAGCGGCTAGCGCCAGGCATTGTTGTGCCAGATTCCGACTTCCATTTGCGCAGGTTGTGGGGAGACCCAAGTGAGGTACATTTTCCTCATGTCACCCAAATGATCCTCAGTTCCTCTAAGTTTTTATTACTGGACATCTTGAGAGATGTTCTGTATTTTAAAACCTTTCCACTTTTTACAGCATGTTCGGATTTACAGCATGTATTATCTTTATGTGCAGGGTTTCATTTTTCTTGTTCCCTTTCTTGTGTAATTGAGATTGAGATTAATGTTAATATTACCATGTGCCTCTTCATGTTCATCTTGTCAGTATTAAATAAGTTAGTTCAACTAATTGAAATTAGAAGACCCAAGTGAGGTCATTTTGCTACAGAACATCGTGAGAAATACTCTAACCTATAAATTAGTAATCATACTTACAAGGCATGCATCCCTTATGTTTATGCTTGTTCTTTCTTCAAGGTTTTGTTTGCCATTCTACAAAAAAAAAAGTGTCAATGTTAGTATTAGAATCTCTTAATATTATTGTTATGTCCCTCTCCTGTTGTCTGGTTGTTATTAAGTAAGAAACTAGTAACGTCATATGTTGGGTTTTCAAATGATTCTAAATAGAAGACCTAAAGTCTGCTGCCTTCTGAAGTCAAGTGCTTGGTATGCTGATATTTGATCATCAATATGCAGGATCTGCCCTTCAAACCAAAGTACCTTGTGACTTTCACGGTTGGATATGCTCAAAAAGAAAATATAAATAGAGCAGTGAAGAAGGTAATATTTTTTAGCAAGTTGAGAAATCAAATATCGAATCTCCCCAGTTTCCAAGTGAAAATTCAATCTGTATATGCCATTGCACATGATCACCATCCTGATTATTTCGCTGTCTGTATTGCAGTTTTCTGACAATTTTGCTATCCTGTTATTCCACTATGACGGCCGTGTGACCGAATGGGACGAATTTGAGTGGTCAAAGCGAGCCATCCATATCAGTGTCAGTAAACAATCTAAGTGGTGCGCCTCTATTGTACTCACCATTCCTTCAATAGATTCGGTGTGAAATATCTTCGTCTTAACGCATGTTTTTGCACGTACCTCTAGGTGGTATGCCAAAAGATTCTTGCACCCTGATATTGTGGCGGCTTATGAGTATATATTCATATGGGATGAGGACCTTGGAGTGGATCATTTTGACGCAGAGGAGTATGCTTCCACTCTTCACTTCTCCCGTCAATGTTTCTTGATATGACTATCTGACATGTATATACTGGTGTTGGATTACAGGTACATCAGACTTGTTAAGAAATATGGTCTGGATATCTCCCAGCCTGGTTTAGATCCTGATCGGGGACTAACATGGCAGATGACTAAAAGGAGAGGTGACCGAGAGGTCCACAAGTGAGTGGAGCAGTTATAATCTGAAGCAAAAACAAAGCTATTGATTCTTTCGTGATGTGGTAACCTGAGTTGGCAACATGCCTTGTTGTAGGGTGACAGAGGAAAGGCCAGGCTGGTGCTCTGACCCTCATCTTCCACCTTGTGCTGCGTATGTGCTTATTATCCATCCTCTTTGCTGTTCACAGTGCTTCCCATTATATCATTGTCAAGAAGCATCCTGTACTATTGCAGAGAGATCTAACTGATGCATCATTGTGGCTAATTACCTTGATGAATGTTTTGATCTAAAACAGGTTTGTTGAAATAATGGCTCCTGTCTTCTCTAGGCAGGCATGGCGATGCGTATGGCATATGATTCAGGTACGTCTGTATCACTGGTTTAGTTCCATCGTATCTGGACTTTCTCCATCTTTATTCATCGGTGCTCCTCTTGGACACAGAATGATTTGGTTCATGGGTGGGGCCTCGACTTTGCCCTCAGGAAATGCGTGGAGGTATATCTCCATCTCTCTTCAAATTGATTATGAAATCGAATCAGCCTAGCAGCCCTGCCCTTTCTTGACATGTTTATTGAGTTGTTGCACTCCTCAATCACAGCCTGCTCATGAGAAGATCGGAGTGGTCGACTCCCAGTGGATCGCTCACCAGATGGTTCCTTCTCTTGGGAACCAGGTAATCCAGTCCTCGAAGACAACAAACTCTTGAAATGTGTATCAGGTCTGCCTCACAGCATGCGGCCAGCTTTTGTTAACATGTGCGATGAACTGGCAGGGCAAGGCGGAGCGCGGGAGGCCAGCATGGGAAGGGGTGAGGACGCGGTGCCGGAAGGAGTGGGGCATGTTCCAGACGAGGCTGGCGGATGCTGAGAAGGCCTACTACAAGATGATGGGCATCACGCCTCCGAACTCCACCCACGTGTAGCTAGCCTGACAGCTCGCCTTACATCTTCCTCCTCGGTTACATGGTGGTTTTATCTGGATGAGGTCCTGACTCGTCTGATCGGATGATGGAGAGGTGGCGATGAATGTATAGATTTTAGATGCATGTAGAGCAGCACACATGATGATGTTATAAAGATGTGCCAACATTACAGTCCACTGTGCTGTGGTTGTCAGGCCTATATCTCTTTCTGACAGTTGACCTCGACGCCATGTTTGCACGACAAAGCCCGGTCCCAAACTGAAGGATCGTTGAGTTTTCGGGTTTTGTACATTCGCACCTGCATATACTACTGAACCAGGTTCCAGCAGACTTACAATACTAAACTGAATCATGCAGTATATTGTCTTCTATCTATATAAAAAGGCGTGATTTCTCGCGTGTTCATGAAATGATCATAAAGTAGCATCTGGTGGTTGGTGCATCTCTGCACACCCTGTTCCTTGACCCCAACTCTGCCAGATTGTATATGAAACAAAACGCTGTATTTGGTCAGTTGTTGCAACTGCAAATTTTGGAAACAAATAAATTTCCATCAGCTCTGGGAAGTAATCTCCATCACGTGACATCAACAACAAATGAAAGCTTTGTCACGCGTGAAACATGCATGATATATGGGCACGTCCAGGATTACAGATGAATGGATGAATAGACGCAGCTCCATATCTCAAAGAGAAGAGTGTATTGCTAGTGATTAATTTAGCTTTTTTTTTTTAAAACTTTAGTGATTAATTTAGCTTATCTGAATTAATTGAGCTTCTGCGAACATACAAAAACTCAGGCCGGGCTTGGGCCTCGAGGCCATGGTAGCTCAATGTCGATACATGGCAAAGGTGTCGCTTCATTTCTTTCCGATACATGGTAGCTCAATGTCGATACATGGTAGCTAACAGAAAGCGAGTAAAACACGGAGAAAAGAACGTTAACTGAAGAAACAAGAAAAAACTAACTGTCTAACTGAAACATTTTTTTAGAATGACTGAAACTTATTTGACAATACAAGAATCTCACACATCTTACGGAAATTGTGCCTTGGCAATGCCTTTGGCAGAATGTCAGCGAACAGGCCGTCGGTGCCAGCGATCGAAATCCGTCTTCTCAGGCTTCCGTGTGCTCGGGATGTAGTGAAATTTGGTGCAGATATGCCTGCTTCTCTCGTGTTGACCCGGGTTCATGCACAGTGCAATGGCTGATTTGTTTGTCGACCAGTAGCTTGAATTTTTTATGATACGGGGATTGCCATGCTGAACCAGAATTTCTAGACTGTACGAGCCTCATCTAGAGTTTATGTGCATCTGTACCCCCTTCGATCGGGACTACGTAAACAGATGATGATACAGGGAGGCCAAATTGTGAGTCCACTTTATGTTTAATTTAGGAGAAATGGGACACCACCCTTCAGGCAACAGCCTCCACCCACCCACACACACTCCCGGTATGTGTGCGTTGCGTTGCACGTTTTCTTCTGTTTTTTCGATATCAAATCAAGTCCAAAAGTCTAGCTAAATTATTCAGGCATACAACTGAATTCCCCTCTGTCCCGCCAGCTGAGCCCCTTGCATGGTTTTAAATTTCAGTTTCGGAAAAATTTCAGGCAATACCGAATAACCTGAAATTTTCTCTTAAAATTCATTTAAATATTTGAAAAAAATAAAAATGTATCATTTTTTAATTTCTTTGTAGTGCTGGAATTACGTAAATATTTTGACTGAAAGGTAATTATTTCAGTGTCTGCTAAAATCACTGAGATTCATTGAATTTCGATGAAAGTTCACTGAATTGCCGATACTAGTTTCACCTACTCCTTCGTCACCAACCCACCAATCACACAACACCTAGTTCGTGGAAGCCACCTTCTGCTCGAGTCCATCAACCAGTATAGAACCCAGACCATCCACACGACACAGAAACTACGTGTTGTGTGATCCCTTGTCACGGAGACACGTGTTGTTCCCACCGATATCTGAGGATATATATGACCATCTAGCAGGACGGTTTTGTCGAGTTCGAGGCTAACTGCTCCTGCTGACGACGATGAGGATGAGATCGGTTTCAAGGTGATCTGCAGGACGCGATACAAAGGCAAGTTGCTTATGTTTGTCTTCTCCTCCGTTATATAGGACAATTAATGGTGCCTATGTGCATCCTCGGCTGGAATTTTTTGAGTACTCCCTCAGTCCCGGTTTATAAATCCCTCTACGTATCCCTAGGTGGTGAATTTAACTAATATGATATAAATTTTAAAATACAAAAATGATACCATTAGAAAATACAAAGTCTGAATTTTCCAATGATATATTTTTTATAATATATATATCATATTATGTTGCTCAAATTTACGGCATAGGGATACGTAGAGGACTTATAAACCGAGATGGAGGGAGTACCTTTGAGCCCTCTGTACGATCCTTATTGTGTTTCAACTACTTAAGTGATTTTTGCTACTGGCTCAGGGCTGGCCCATAGGCCAGGCAAACAGCGTGACCGCCCTGGTCCTGTCAGAAGGAGTCTCCCAACATCAAAATTAAAGTGAACTAATAAAAACCGTATTGTTATCCATACATTCAAGATAACTCTAAGGCCTTGTTTACTTCTAGTGTGTTTTAGGGGATTGGAGGGGATTATCCCGGATCCCGGAAAATCCCTACTAGTCTGTTTACTTCTAATGTATTTTAGGGGATTAGAGGGGATAACCCCTAGATATCCTCAACCAATCATCTCATTTTTGCCTAAAACAAAAACTCTAGTCCATGCTTATGTATTGTAGGAGAAAACTATTTGTGTGATTTGTTAGAATTGGGTGTTCACCAAATCCCCTACCATCCCCACTCCTCCCATCCTTTAAAAAACCTTGGAGTAAACAAGGCCTAAAGATTTAAAAGGACTCAATTTATAGGAGCAACCACATATGGAACAAAACAATGTAATCTAGGCATAAAATTTAGTCAGACTGCTAGTCTTGCTCACGTAATCTTGCTCTCATTGAAGTCCAACATGTTCTACTAAAGTTTTGTTAAAAAGAATTTCATCGTTAATTTGGTGCGCTTTTTTTTCAGAAACTGGAAGGAGATTCTTTACATCACATGGTACCAAGCACATTGCACGCAACCCTTTCAAATAATAAAATTGTATATATATTATATAAGTAGTCGATCCCATTATAATGAGTGTGTGATTTGTATTAGTTGTGTTAGTACAAAGCATACATTTCACAAGAGAAATTTGAATAAGATAAAACTAATAAATAATCTTACTAGCAGTACAATTTATACTCTAGAAGTTTTAATGTATACTTAGAAAGTTTCTATAAATATGCTACAACTCATATACAAATATTAAGATATTTCTTACACTACATGGTTTTGAGATGCTTAACATAAATATGTATAATAATATATATTTGCGCAAATCTAGAAAAAGAATAAGAATAATGTAATAAATCCAATTCGAATATTGCGTCACAAATCCGGTTAACGATGTCAATAAGTAATAGAATATTATACTCGCTAAGATCATAATTAACATCTTAAAATTAACTCTGAAGTAAAAAAGTTTACTATTCTGCGATAACTTTTGCAAGGAAGCTCCAAACGAGATGAAACCAACGAGGTTGGAAAGATAAAGACCAAAGCTTCCCTACAAAACATAGAGGGGATACCACACATGGGAAGGTGTGGACCCTATCTCGAAGGTGGACCGGTAATATTTCCAACACCGAGAACGCAACAAGTTTTCCATCCGGACTCCGATTTCGATGATCTTGGGTTTGTCGAAAACGCAAAGAAGAGCTTTACAAGACCATACAAGGAAACATCATAGTCCATCATGCGAGGAGGAGAACACAAGAGGAGAGTTTGACCTCTCTACAAAAGACGAACATGTAAAACCTCCAACATCAAAAACATCACTAGATATGCGTATGAAATCCGTTTTTGATGAACTAGAGCTTGGTATGGAGATGAACACAATCTCTAAATTCTCACATGGATAAAAGCCAAATAAGAACCAAGAAAGATGATATGCCAAAAATGCAAAGGTTTGAGCTCTCCAGAAAGATGCGATCAAGTTACTCACTTGAGAGCCCCTCTTGATAGTACGCCGTCTATCCTATAACCCGGTCTCCCACTAACACCACGAGACCGGTAAAATAGAAACCCTATCAAGATCATACCTTTGCCTTGAGCATTCCACTTGAGCTAGATGATGACGATCTTGACTCCCTCAAGTTGGGACACCTTTCTTGATTGTGCTTGCTAGCACATGCTTGATGAAGACTTCTCCAAATGCTCCCCCATACTCCATTATGGGAGAGCCTCGCTAAGCTCCGTCTTCATGTATCCACTTGCGCTTCATTCTTCTCTTGATATAGATGATGGCTTGGAGATAAACATGAAGTTCTCTCAATCTTATTTTCCAAGCCATGCTCGCAATAAGCTCAACTCTTCACATGACCATTCTTCATATAAACCCTTGGATGGAACCTTGGTCATCATGTAATCTTCTAGAGTCCAACACATGAACTCCAATCTTTTCTTATGGACAAGATCTACAAGTATATCTCAATGCAAACATTAGTCCATAAGGATTGTCATTAATTACCAAAACCACGCATGGGGCAACACATGCACTTTCAGCAACCCTTTCAAATAATAAAATTGTATATATATTATATAAGTAGTCGATCCCATTATAATGAGTGTGTGATTTGTATTAGCTGTGTTAGTACAAAGCATACATTTCACAAGACAAATTTGAATAAGATAAAACTAATAAATAATCTCACTAGCAGTACAATTTATACTCTAGAAGTTTTAATGTATACTTAGAAAGTTTCTATAAATATGCTACAACTCATATACAAATATTAAGATATTTCTTACACTATATGGTTTTGAGATGTTTAACATAAATATGTATAATAATATATATTTGCGCAAATCTAAAAAAAGAATAAGAATAATGTAATAAATCCAATTCGAATATTGCGTCACAAATCCGGTTAACGATGTCAATAAGTAATAGAAAATTATACTCGCTAAGATCATAATTAACATCTTAAAATTAACTCTGAAGTAAAAAAGTTTACTATAAAGTTGTATTTATTTTAATTAACTTGAGTCTTGGGTCGGCACGCATAGGATGGAATTTTCTGTCCACTGCGAATTTGACTGGATCCCAACTAGATCGCAACTCATATCAGTCAGCATGCGACATAAATATAATTATAAAAGTGAGGATGACTTTTACTATATGTACAACCACACATGCAGACCAACCTTATGGTCACGCACACAACAGTTTCTGCATAACTGTCAGAAATTCATAATACTTATTTGATATACCAAAAACCAATTTTATTCGCACAAAAGATAAAGCAAACTCATCAATCGCCTCAAAACAGGATGAATAAGCCTTATTGTCTGGTTCCGATGTCCTCCAGCCAATCTCCTTCCTACAAGCCACCTTGTCCATGTCACAACAGGCACAATGTCGCTCCGATTAGCGCCAATCCTATTTTATGTAGGTTTTTATTGGCAAGTTGAGCTATTGGAATAATCATATCTTCAAAAAATGGGCCAATCTCTTCCGGTGTAAAAGAAGTTCTCAAAGTAGTTGGACTGGGTGAGCACACACGAAACAGTCAATTAAATCATAATCTTGAGTGTAGATTTTCGATAAGATCTTTGTGTACTAGCTATATTTTGTCCTTTTTATCATTTTGATTTTAGTAAGTTACTAAATATCAATTAAAAGTATATCAAAGAACTCAACCTAAATTAGCACCGACGCTAAGTTGTATCCTAATTTGGATTAATTAGATGGGTTGCGCTTGTATTATTAGGAGAAATTTTCAAACCAATTAAGCCGTGTGAGTGACTAAACAGACAGATAGTACACATGTCGGGTGAGAAACATGAGATTTACTTTTACGCCAAGCAAACAAAATAGCCGCACAGGCTTTGAACTTTTCAAGGAGGATGCAATGGGGCATTCGCCATTTTTTTCTTCCTCGCAAAAAATTCCCATAAAGTGGATCTTCATAATCAAAGAAACTTGAATTGCCGCTGGTGCATTAACGAATATTCAGTGGCATATGCATGAAAATTCCCATAAACTTAAGTGGATCTTCAATTTGATAGTTTCAGCATGTGTCCAGCCGTCCATCGCAGATCGGACGGTAGATTATGGAACCACTCGCCCTCGGCGATAACGCCGTCGCGCGACCGCACGAGAGGAAAGGAACGGACGGACGGCGAGATGTTTCGAAGCGCCCGACCGGTCGCCACGGCGGCGGCGGCGCTGCTTCTCTCGCCGGCGCCGCCACTCCGCCTCCCCCGCCGCTTCCTCTCCCTCACCGCCACCCCCTACCCGCTCTACTACGACCTCCTCGTCCACCGCCCCGCCAAAACCCCCAAATCCGCCCTCTCCGACGCCGACGCCGCCGCTCCCCGTCCGCGGCCGCCGCCCTCCGACGCCGATGAGGAGCAGCAACCTCCCGCTCTAGACCGCGCGCAGCGGCGGTACCTGCGGAAGCGCCGCAGCCGGCAGCTCCCGGACCCGGACGCCACCACGGGCACCAAGCCCACGACCACCTCGGAGATGGTGGAGCTCCGACCAGAAATAGTGGACTTCCCGCGCCTGCACGCGCGCGAGGAGGCGCTCTACTTCCACGACGCCTTCGCCATGCCCTGGGAGAAGGACAAGCACTACCGCATGCTCTACCGCCTCGAAAAAAAGTACTTCCCGGAGCAGTCCCTCGACAAGGCATTCGTCGCCGCCGACGCCGCGCAGCCCTTGGACGCCGACAAGGGGCTCGTGTTCTTCGAGGAGGAGAAGGGGGAGGGCGACGAAGGGGTGGTCGGGAAGAAGAAGAAGGAGGGGGGAGGAGACAAGGGGGAGGTGCTGGAGAGGAAGGTGGAGGACTTCTTCAGGTCATTGAAGAAAGGACCTGGGGCTGCAGAGGCCGACGCTTCGGCGGCGAAGAAGAAAACTGGGTCCGTAGGCAATCCAAGACAGGTGAAGCAGAATGTGGAGGGGGAGCCGCACCTCGCGAGCAGGAGGACGGAGCTGCCACCTCGGTGGGATGGCCCGACCGGGACGTCGTGCTCGTCGACAAGCCCAAAGGTGACACATTTTTTCAACTTTGATGAATGGTCTCATCAGAATGCAATGTAATCGGATGGAGTGTCGGTTGCAGTGTGTGGGATTAGGCAGCAATGGCAATATGTTAGGTGTGTGGTGTGCCAAAGGTGATGCTAATTATCAGTGCATTGATGCGTACACCATGTCAAAATTTCTGCATTGATGCATTGCATGCTCTAATGGTTGCTTGCAACCTTTCTTCGATTAGGTGGCTACATTGCAAAATGGGTGGGTTTAGATGGTGCGTTTGAATTCGGATGTATATCTTCCTTTATTAGTCAATGAACATTTTGACAACGCGGTTCTGATCCTGAGAGCTAGAGTTCTTGTTTTGTGTAGTTTAGACTTGGCATTTTGAGTTAGCAATTTGTTTATCTGAGTACCTTAGACGTGGTTGTTATTGTAACAACACCTTTTCTGGTAAAGATGAAGCTGAACTTGTTATTTCTTCCAACTCAGGATGGACTTCTTTTACTGTTTGTGGAAAGCTGCGGCGATTAGTGAAAGTGCAAAAGGTGAATCTTTGTTTTCATAGTGCATTAATGCGGTTTTTGCTTCGTAGACGATGTTTACGGTAGCTACGGTTGCAGGTTGGGCATGCGGGTACTCTGGATCCTATGGCGACTGGATTGTTGATTGTTTGTGTGGGCAAAGCAACCAAAGTTGTTGACAGGTACTGTTCTATCTCGTGTTTTCAAGGAAAGCCATGGCAGTTACTGGGAAATTCTTCCTGGCTTATCCTATTTCAAGTTGTTCTAGATTTTTATGACTTGGAATAATATAAGATGGATCTGAAAGAAATGGACTGATGCCATGTGTAGTCATCTCCTGCACTAGCATTTATTAAAACCTATTTCATGAACGAATGTGTGCATGCTTTTGAAGGTACCAAGGAATGGTGAAAGGCTATAGCGGTATTTTCCGTCTTGGAGAAGCAACATCAACCTGGGATGCAGATTCACCGGTATGTATCTTGATATCCTTACAATGATTTACCGAGCATTCTTCTATTTTAGGAACTGTCAATTGGATCAACTTCTAAATTGTATATGACATGAGGAAGTGTCAGGCTGTACCAACTTATTAGGTGCACAATTGATTATGGTACTGGTGGATTTTAAATGTTGCTACAAGTTAAAAAGTAGTGGTCCTATTAGGAAAATTAGTTGATTATCAAGCGTCTCATTCTCCATTTGATATTGAACTTGTTGATCCTGTAAAGTGTGATCATGTTGATTCTGTTTGTGCTATGTAACAATGTCATAGAAATTACAAGTTATGTTTTAGGACTAATAACATATGAGGCACAAAACACCCTTAGGATGGAACCATGGACCTGGATGGTTGAGGCACCAAATCAACCTCTTCTGTATACATGGCTTTATCCAAATTGTGTGCCTTTTAGTTTATATATTTGACAAATTGACAATTAGGCCTAACCATCAATTAATTATCAGGTTATTCAAAGGGAATCATGGGAACACATCAAAGACGAAGATATTAGAAAGGCTGCGGCATCATTCATGGGGGAGATATGGCAAGTTCCTCCAATGTTTTCTGCTATTAAGGTAAACTTTTCCTTGTATAACATGAAGCTGTCGTCTATTCCTTGTAGTTTAAGTGATCTTGTTGCTAGTCTAGGTGTTTCAGAGTTTCTACGGATGAATGTCTTTCAAACTTCGGTGGTCTCCGCATGTAGCGGACCGACACTTAGAAAATGGCAAGTCCCTGTGTATAGTGCAAATCCCTGGATTGATTCATTTGCACACACAGTCGAAGATGCAATATCACAACATTGTATCAATTATTACACGAGATCCAGAATTTAGAAAAATATTCATTACAACTTTGCATAGCACAAGGCTAGCTTTGGAAATGTAAAACAGCGGAAACTTTATTCTTCATGGAGTCCCAATCATCATCATGTGCCACAGGCGAAACATGTTGGTTGAAGACTCGAAACCCTTAAACGAATTCTCACTCGTCATCGGAACAACCTGCAACAAGAAAAATGTTGCAACAAGGTGGGTCAGAACCATATAAAATGGATCTGGCAAGTGACACTCTGTGGACACTTAGTGGAAAACTCTAATAACCTATATGCTTATTTGGCTGGTGGAGTTCAAAGGCTATTTGCAAAAAGCCAATTTTCCCTAACTCTTTGAAAACTCTTTACCTAGTTGAGACAAGTATGGCATGAAAACCATAGTCTCCTCTACCCTTGTTCACCCCTCAAAATTTTATTACAGAAGTTGGAGTGTTGGGATTCTTCGTTGACGTCCTTGATCAGCTGCTCAAAATTGTCCGTAACCGGGGACACGGCTAAGTACTTAGTTTGACACTCTCGAGAGGTTGTGCACGTTCACCATTTGACTCAATCAGCCCAAACTATCCTCTACACTCCATTAGTGAGAAGGAAAAGGAGAAGATTGAGACGAGACTTTTTAGAAGTTGTGTTCCCATGATCATACTAGGAGACCACCTCCCACCTATCAACCCTACATCTGTCGATCTCCTGACCCAGGTCCACACCAACGTACTCCGTCAAGACAGAGCCCATATGACAAATGGCTGCACTGGAAGCAATCTTCACTTGGAGTAACTAAAATCCCTTTGTTCCTGGGTGGCCATCCACAAGTGAATATCCCTCAGGTAAATCCCCTGGGGACAACACTCAACTCATACATCCTCTTATCAAAACCATTTCCACCCAGGTGTTTCATTAACTTAGTAGAAATTAACTTTTCCATAAAACAACTTTTTGCATAGCATCAATATTTCTACTATGTTAAACATAGGATTCTAGACCATCTAGTAAAAGGATGCTAGTCTAAACAGTTTTAGCATAGCAATACTACTAAGTCCTACACATGCTTAAGAAAATATTCTACTCATGCATAGACAAAATTACTTAGGAGATTTATGATGTGCCACTTGCCTTTGAAAGTTGTCGTTGCTCGCAAACTCTTTTCAACGTAACTCGGAGCTCTCCGTTCAATCTAAACAATAAACAAACAACAATACAACAATCAACATACAACACAACATCAAACATGGACAACAACAAAACATTTGGGTTTGCTTTAAAAGGGCTTAACAGATTTTAAACCAAGGTTTGTAAATCAAAACATTTTAAAGACTTTTAGCACAAACTTAAGTGTTCAAGTTACTAAATAAATTAATAAATATGGTTTTTAGTCTCTTTGGTCATTAAACTAAATATGATGCTTATGCAACTAAAACAAAATGCAATATGAGATTTAAATTAATTAATCATGTCTTATAGAGGGTAAATTGAGCTTCTGTATGTTTTTGGTATAAATATTTGCCAAACAGAAATATATTTCGAAACCCCTGTATAGACAAATTAATTATCTTCCAGGAGCAAAAAGAATCGAGTTAAAATGATTTACAGAAATAAAGCTATGTAGAAAATACTCAAAATAGGGTTCAATTTATTTAACTTTATAGGTTCTGTACACCTGCGTTTTTATTACAGAAACATATTCTATGCAATTTTCTGAATCCAACGGTATAAAGAATGTAATTTTCGGACGTGTAGATTATTTGATACGAATTTTACAAGATCACCATAAACTCTGTTTTCTAATTCGAAAATACAGAAACTGCGACACATGTCCAGCTCTGATTGGCTGCTCGCCTTGACTAGGTTTGACCAGGCGCTGACTAGTTACTTGCCACGCGGCAGCTCGTGATTTGCCGGTACCCTTCAGATTATTATCTAATCTAAGCTATAGAATACAGATTGGACGCTTGTTGTGTTTCTTGTCCACTAGAACGTAGCTCACACGTAAATCGTAGCTTACCAGCACACCTGCTTTGGCGGCAGTCCCATGGTCGTACGGCTCGAGGGAAAAACTCCGGTGGAAACAGCTGCTCACGGCGAACTTGGCGGTGGTCTTGGCGGCAACTCCCGAAGGTTCAAACGGTGTTGTTGATGTCCTCCGCAGCTCCAATTTCTGGCCACGAACAGCTCGCTCCCGCCTCTGGTTTGTGCGTAGAAGAGTCAGGGCGACGCATAGATACAAGGATAAAGGTTAAACAGGAAAGGGAGGGTCTCGGGGCGACGAGAGACGATGAACAACTTTCACCGAAGCGAAGAACTGCTGCGGCGCGCGGCTCGCGCTTGGACAGCGTGGCTTCGGCGGTGGTCCTCCGGGCTCGGGAAGACGACTACGAGGTGCGGCATCCTAGGGAGAAGACGTTGGGGGGCGACGGCATAGCGGCAGGGCGATGCTTGGCTCACTGGCGTTTCTCGCATGGGTGCGTGTAGTGTGCATGAAGAGGAAGCAGTGCGAGAACGGACTAGAAAATGAATGCGGGCGTAAGGTAGTATTTGATGCGGCCGTTTCTGGTGTATTTGATGCGGCCGTTTCTGATGTGAGCCGTTTCTATTGACTGCGTGCGTTCGTGCGTGCAAGAAGATGGAGCAGCGCAACGTCTGGGCGACTTGGAGCTGACCCCTCTCTCGATCCAATCCAGCTGATTGGTTCGGTTGGTACCAGAAAAGAAATTAAGAAGAAGATCGGATGTACAGTAGCACGTACTTGCCAAAGCAAAGAAAAAGAAAAGAGATTAGGAAAGGATGGATGGATCGATCGGTGCATATACTCGGTATATGTACAGGAATAGGGAAATAGCAGAACTGTAGAAAAGGAAAAGAAGAAGGGAGAAACTAGCTATTGCCGTTCTGGCATCCATAGGAAAATAAAAGAACGAAAAATAGAAGAAGGACACAAGGAAATAGGAGCTAGTAACGTGATGCTAGGAAATATGATTGGTTACAAAGCTCCGAAAAATACCAAACGAGTTTATGAAAACAAAATGAACTTCAACAGGCATATTTATATATGCTGACACCTAGAAAAATACGAATCAGTTTTCAAGGACATTAAAACTAAGATTTAAATTCACGTATGTATTAATTCATTCCAAGGCTCCAAAACAAGTCAAATAAAATTATAAAATTTTATATAAATAATATATATCTTTTAACATTCATGGACATGTTTTCAACATATTTAAAATGTAGAAACTTTTCAAATATAGGATAATTGCTTAAGTGACACTTTATGTCAATTTTTAAATAGGGTTTTAACAAAGTAATTTGTGACTTAATAAATCAATAAACAAAGTACCACAAATAACAATATCTAAAATAAGCTACTTTAAACATATTTTCAAAATCATATAACTGAATCAAAACCAATTTTGAAAATAGAGCATGCTTCAAATAATTTAAAACACTTTATACATATTGTTTTAGGGTTTAGTAAACTCCTAATTTTAAAACATATAGTTTAACTGAAGCCAAAAATTATTTTAGAAATATGCATACTTTAATTAACATATGCACTTTGCAAATTTGGTTCCAGGGTTTAATAAATAGTCAAAGTTGAATATTTAAAAATCAAATAATTGGAATAAGATATTTTATGGAATAAAGTTGTCTTTGAAACTTTTAAATCACCTTGCCAAATATATTGGAGTTTATGAAATACTTCGGATAAAAGAATTTAAACTAAACTCAAATTTGAATTAACGATTACTTGGAATTAAACTATTAAACCTTTTGAAGATGCCCAATGTTTTCTATATCTGGTTTCTATTATAATTTTAAAGTTTTCTTTTTATTAAAAACAAAAGTTTCAATTTTTAGTGATTTTTTAAACATTCCAAAATATTGGGATGTTACACCGCAATATGGTTCTCATCTCTTTTGGTTAACAGTCTACAGAATGTTTGAATTACATCTCTGAGAAATAACGAGATTGAAAGATAATATGCATATATTTTGCACTGGGCATAGTATCTCACCACCTGTTCATGACAGTGACTTCTGTTAATAGTGGCATGCGAATGCAGTTAGGTTTGGTTCCTTGTCCTTGGCAAGCCGTTTGTACACATATGTTTACATTCTCATGTCACAGAATGTTGAATGTTCATATCCGTACCCTGGCCGTGCAAGAGAATGTGGGATTATCAATTAAAATATGATAGAACAATTGTAAAATATGATGCTTAAAAATATCACTTGAAATTACTGTCTTCGGTTTGATGTCACACTATTTTCGTTGCCCATTACTTATCCCTTATCAACCAACCATGATGTAATAGGTTCTTAACCTGTGCTCTTCTGTTACGATTGATCATGGTACCAGGTTGGCGGTGAAAAAATGTATGACAAAGCAAGGAGGGGTGAAACGGTAGAGCTTGCACCTAGACGAATATCGATATATAAGTTTGATATTGAGCGCAGTTTAGAAGACAGGTATTCCTCTTTATTACTTCCTTTACCTTCTAACTCCAAATGAATAATACGGATCTATATTTAAGTGTCTCATACCATGTTGGACTTCACTTAAAGATCAATTTTGTTTGCAGGCAAAATTTGATATTTCGAGTTACTTGCTCAAAAGGAACATACATTCGCTCTCTATGTGCAGACCTGGGAAAAGCGCTTCGAAGGTGTGAGCCACTACTCTTGTAGTAGTATTTCTTTTGCATGTACTCATATTCGTTTATGCATAACACAATTTAACTGAAACAAAGAACAGCATTTCCCTTTCATACTTATTTCTAGTTTTCTCAAAATGAAGTTTGTGTTGTTAGGTGTGTTTTACAAAATATTCTTAAACTCTGCTATCATCTTACTAAGTCAGCATATTGGTTTCTCCCCTAAGGCCTTGTTTGGCAGCAGTGTTTTGGGGTGTTTTTCTGTGTATATTACCTAGTGTTTTTGGTGAAAACACTCCTCACACCCAAACAAAACACTTCCACCCCTCCCAATCCCCTTCACTACCGAAACCCCCACCAGCTAACATTGTTTGGTACACAGGTTTTACCACACAAGTGTTTCATCAGCAATTAAAAATTTGATCTTTTTTCACTGGACCAGAGCACAGAAAAACTGATATGATTTCACGGGATTTGCACACACAAAAACTGATCTTTTTAAACATCACGTGAGCACACAGTTCAGCACAACATCAGAAACAATACATGCAAGTGTTCAAAGTACCAAATCACCAAACATAAACTCATGCTAACATTCATGTTGTAAAACAGCAAGTACCAAATCACAGTCCACATTTTATCTCGCGTGGCTCATCCATCATCAGCCCCCTCTCTTTGAAAATAATATAGCCTATGGAAGCCACAATTATACACGCTACAGCCACCTAATCCACTAGTTCTGTAGAATTTCAGCTAAGGACTATCATTGTTTTCAGATTGTGAGCCAAGTGGAGTATCATTACATGGTTATGAACCATCCATCCATATTTTTCAGCTAGGATTGCACCTGCTAGTACCAGCAACTAGAAAAAAACTGCAATCACCCATCCATCGTAGAACACTAGCTAGCAAGCCAGTCCAAGATCTGAATCTGACTCGAGGCCTCATGAACGCTAACCTAGGTAATTCATTTTTACATCTAGCAGTAGTTGGGAGGGGGCAAAGTACAATAGCACTTACACGCGTAGAGTCCAGGTTAGCCAACAAGATGGGCGGCGGAAGGAGCTCGTCAGCGGCGGCGGGGCTGTCAGATGCGGATCCATGGGGCTCAGCGCCACAGCGGGATGGAGAAGGGGTCTTTGTTGCTGTCGGCTGGCTGACTGCAGGATGGAGGAGCTCACGGTCTCGACGGCGGCGTCAAGCGAGGGAGAGATCGGCCGTCTTGGTGTTCTTGGAGTGCGCCGCCAACGCGAGGTGGTGATCGGTGCGAGCGTCCTGCGCTGCCACGCCCAAAACGCGAGGGGGCACGAGCGTCTTCGATCCACCCCGACCCGACGTGGTTTCTCGAGTTTTCTGGGGTTTTGCCCGACCGAAACCGGCCTGCCAAACGGCCCGCTAGTGGTTTTGCGTGTCTTTTACCGGGCCGGGAATATACACAGCAAACCCTGTCGATACACTGCTGCCGAACGAGGCCTAACGAGGATAGTTCACGTGCCACAAGTATTTTTTGCAAATTCTGCATGTAATTGGTCTAGGTTAAGAAGTTCTGAATTTAGCTTCTGAAGTGGAATCATATCCGGAAGGCCTATTTTGTTCTGTTTTTCCCTGGATTTTGTTAATGATTCACATTATCTTTCATATGAGATCTAAAATAATCCTGATGTTCTGTTTGCCACTTTAGTTACTGTCCTTGAATAACTCCCATCTCTTTTTTGCTGATACGCTGCGACGACTAAATCCAATATATACATTTGCCTGCAGCTGCGCTCATTTAACTGCCCTGCGGAGAGACTCAATTGGTAAGTTGCCATCCTGCGTGTTTTTTACTATTGTCTGAACATAAGACTCTTTCTCAGATCAGTCAATGTAATGCATAACTTATGTCATTGGTTTTATGCTTGGTCAATAGGTGACTATTCAGTCAACGACGCATGGAACTTTGATGAACTAGAAGAACAAATCACCAAGGGATATTTGTGAGCATCGGGCAACTGACCATTCGCTTTGGAAGATCGCGATCAAGAGCAGCAATTTCCAGGCACGTTATTGACTGAACCCTCATGGTAGTGGTACTAGGCACGGATACATTGGTATAGTCTGCATAAAGCTGTGTACTCTGGCGATTTGGACTTCTGATGCCCCATTGAAATCAAGATATTCTTTTGCTAACCCTGGACGATGTATGCCTGTTTTGGTTTGCGAAATTGTAACAAATGCATACTTGTATAGCTCGTCTGTGGGAAATTTTGATATTGAATATACATCATGATTTTTTTTATCAAAATGAATTTTATTATATCTGCCTTATTTTGTGTCATGAACATGTTGGATGTTCTTCTTTGTTGAGACAGTTTATGTTCTTGTATTTTCTATATACTTTTCGTGCAAACACGCCCAGTGATAACTATGAGAAAATGGTCACAGAAGGGGTTTCTCCTGGGAAGAGACATGAAGATGACATAAGCTTAGCTTATATGGTTAAGATTGGTCATTCACGTATCCAAGGTTTTAGGTGTACATGTGCCAAAGGTTAGGCTTAGCAAAAATGACACGGTACTACTCTGCACTTGAAAGATCCTGAACAAGTCCAAGTCAAATCCTGAAATCAGCCCTGGAAAGGCAGTCTCGAGCTATTGTTGTCATCGTTTCACGGACTCGACTCTTCGCAACCTCTCATTGTGGACTTGATCAACATGCTTAATTGTCATACCTTTGCCACTCACATTGTGTACTTGATCATGCCCATGATATTATCCTGGAGTATGTAGCTTGCTCAATTCTCCTGTAATTAATGGCACCGGTGTATCAACTCCATAGGCACCTTTTTCTTCATTCTGAGGAGTCATCATCATCATTGTCAGCATAGCACATTCACCTGCAGGATGACAATAATTTGTGCGTATGTGGCACGTCGCTACAGCCCCATTGGCAGGAGGACGTCTGCGCCCTTCCTCTGGTCGGCCATGCTCGTAACGGCCTTACTCCTGTACATGAGTAGGGTGGTCTCGTGGCTGACCTTGGTCACCACTGTTTCGGCGATAAAAATTCCCACGGCGAGCAATTGCATTAGCCGAGGAGGAAAAGGAACCGGTAAGCTGTTCTGCTTCAGTCAACATACGTTGGCGATAATCAAAAGCGGGGAGTTGAGAGCACATATCCGTGAAAAAAGTGCTACAAATAGCATTGATCGATGCAACCAAAGGATTGTAGTCGCCATCAAGCCCATTAAGGATGTGATCCTTCAGCTCGTCATCATCAACTTTCTTCCCACTGCTGTGAGCTCGGAGACAAAACTCTTCATCTTGGCGATAAATTGGGTGGTAGACATGTCGTTTTTCTTGGTGTTGGTGAGGGCACCATGTAGCATGTTCACGCGGGGTTTGGATTGAGAGGAGTACAGGGCGGCAAGGGCGCCCTATGTATCAGCAGCATGCCCGACATTAAGTACTTGAGCAGGGACGTCATGCGTCATGGTTTTGAGAAGAAACCCAAGAACCTGCTGATCACGGGAGTGCCAAGCAGAATAGACTGAGCTGAGGATGACCTTATTCCTTTTGTCTTCATCTTCAAACCCCAGGGTTTTCGGGGGCGAGACGCCGAAGTCGTCAAGCAGCCCATGACTTCAGTACCGCACAAGGATGGCAGAATTTGTGCTTTCCAGAAGAAAAATTCTCTAGAGGTTTCTGATACCATGTGGGCTTAGGCGGAACGATGCCCTCGCTAGAGGGCTCGGCTGCGTGTTATAGAGATCGGGAAAAGCCCCTAATGTGGTGATACAAGAGTTGGGTACGGATACAATTGGTGTACTACACCATATCGTATACGGACGATATTACATGTTTAAAATTTGCATCGTTGAACAATTCCACGGTGAGGGGCTTGATTTCCCTGGAGGCAAGCGAACCAGAGTCACTTTCAGACAATCTGCCTCATCTCTGGAAACTTAGTTGCAGCTCTACAAATGATGCTATATATAGCTTGGTCGAAGATCGCGGGAGGGTCGAGAGACCATCTTCGCCTGAACGTTAATTCTACCTGCAAGACTGCAGAGGTGTTTTTGTCACCATGATTGAGTATCGGAATGGATCAAAATGATTAAACAATCGAACATATAACTGAGTACGTACAAGAATGCTCAGCGTACAGAGCACTGAGAAGCCATCAGGGCTTGCAGCTTAGCAAGTGGCACTTTGATCGTCCCATTTTTCTGCAGATCTGAATTTGAATGCATACGGAGCATTATTTTACTTCGTCAACATGAGATTCCAACTCCATTGCCCGGTCGAGAATATATGTGTTCACAAGCTGAATACAATGTCAGCAACTGTAAGCAGAGAACATGTAACATGACAGATTCAGAAGATGAAAACGAGAAATTGCTGAACTGACCGGTTATATCATCAGTATGACCCCTCCAGTGGACGCTTGAGATGGCATGGATTATCGAGGCATGACGAACTATTTCCTGTCTCAAGAAGGGATCCAGCAGGGCTTCAACTTCACTTCAAACAAGCATCCTGCACACTGCGGTCACTTCTGTAAATCAGCTGAGCGGGTCCAGCTAAAGTCTCATTTATCAACTTGCTACTGGATACTAAGATTTGCAAAATTTATATTTGCTTTTGAAGATAAATCATGCAATGGTCCGGCTTGTCCCAGGTTGAAAAAAGCCTAATTTGTTAAACAAAAAGATGCTGACTCCGCACAATCATATAGAGATGGTATAACAGAGCCAATATGGTAAAATGTGTGAAACGGTACAAATTAAAATAACCACCTGTAAGAAACTTTATCTGTTGTACAACTAAATGCAGTCACCAGGAGGGAACTGGAATTTTACATGTGTAAGACAATGGAGACGAAAAAATAGCTGGAATGATAATTAACTTTGGCTGGCTATCAGATACACAAACCTTCTCTGTGACTCGAGAGAAAAAAGAAAGAAATTTTATTCAGGCAAACTTTGAGAGATGGAACTAAACAAACAGAGGGGGTTTGATCAATCTGTAAGTACCAGCACGGTGTAGGAAGTAGGTGGCAAAGAAGAACAGAAGAAACATACATCCCCGGACCCATCTGCATGAATTGTAAGTGTATGTGGATCATCTTGGATGCTAGGGACAACAAGAAATATATGGATTGCAAGTGTAATGTAGTCATAGGAGTTAAGATCTTGACTACTAGTTCTAGTACCGAAAAAAGAGATATTAGTATCTAACCTGTCACTCGAACGTGGTCTCTCTACTGCTGTTACCTGGTCCGGTACTTCTACTTCGAGAGTGTTTGCTTCTTCTCTTGTCTCATCCTGTCGCAGCAGCACGGGCCTCTTGGGGTGTGCGTCCACATCGCCTTGCAGCACAGCAAGATTGGCCACTAAACCAGATTTACCAATTGAAATCTCCTTGAGGCTTGGAAGGTTTTTGATACCAGTGATCCCTGATTCCAACTTGCAATGACGGATTTCTATCCTTCCAATGTTAGGTGAGGTACCATCCTTAAATTTCACCTCTTTCAGACAAAGGCCATCATGGTCATCGGAAATATCAAGTTTTCTGAGCTCTGGGAATGCATCCTTTTTGAAAACTAGGGTTTCCCCACTGTAAGATTCAAACCTAAAGTGCTTGAGTTTAGGCAGCTCCCCTAGTATTTCCATGGTTCTAATTTGTCTCTTTAGTTGGCTCCCCACTAAGTGAAGCTTCACCAAATGCATCAGATTGCAAAACCAGTCAGGAATCTCCCCAAGATATCCATACAACTTCAGGGTCCTCAACAGGGGCGGAGGAGAGGGAACCACATGCAGCCACTCGAGTCCGTCACCGCTCAAGTGAAGAGAGTGGAGGGCAGAGAGATTCTGAATGGCATCATAGAGTACCATGCATTTTTCCTTGGTGGCCCCTTCTGTGTCCACGCTTAGTTTTTTCAGCTGCACAAGCCCACCTAACTCTTTAATTGTTTTGCTACTAGTTCGCTTGATGCTCACGACCTCTAGTATTTGCAACTCTTTAAGGTTGCCGATTCCTCTTGGCACCCTCACACCTACGGACCCGAACGAGCAGCTAGACCAGTTCATGTATGGTTCAGCTTCCTCGGTACGACCTCTTGTGAATACACCGGGAAAACAACCTGTTCTCTCCAAGCATTTCTTAGCCTGGTCAAAGTTTTTTCCGTATATTCTTACACTACTACAACGGAGACTATGCAGACTCTTGAGTTTACTAATCTCAGTTGGTAGCCCTGTAATATAACTACCTCTTATGTCCAAAGTACGCAATCCTTGTAACTTCCCTATGGATCTTGGAAGATTATAGAAATATGAATGTTGTTGAGGAAAACAGACATACTTCAAGTGTCGTAGCAATCCTATGTTGCTGATATCCTTTTGTGTGACCTTGAACTGTGCATACTCTAGATCTAATGCTCTGAGCATTCTCAAATCAGGTGAACTAATTGGAAGTGACTGCAGCAAGGTTCCCTCACCAAAACCGGCCAATGACCGGATATGACTCAAATCTATGTCTATGTTTTGCCACTTGCTACCATGGCATGCTACATGGCGGAAAGTCTCCTCTGTAACAGGGGTTACATTATTTCCATCCACGTACACAAAATTTTCATCTCTAGAAATTGATACCATGACATCACGCACAATATCATGGACTCGACAACTCTTAATAAATCCTTCTATGTCCACTCTTGCTGCCACAATCAGGCCTCGGTTGATTAAATCATTAAAGTAAGCTTTTCCCACATCCTCAATGTTCATCCCAGTCCTGGCTGTAACAAACCCACCACCAATCCATCTTTCTACTAGACTCCTCATCTGGATTTCCCAATCCTTAGGAAAGATGCTTAGGTACAAGAAGCATGACTTAAGATGAGATGGCAAGTGGCTGTAACTCAATGTAACAGTCCTCCTCACAGCTTCAAGGCTTGGGTTATTACCCTCAAGCTCTGAGGGAAGTTGGCTATATACTTGCTCCCACTCTTCAACCTTTTTAGTGGCAAGGATGCCTCCAATTGTGAGTAGAGCCAGTGGTAAATTACCACACTTTCTAACTAGTCGATCAACTAAGATCTTGAAACTCTCATTTTCCTCCATGTCTTCATGTAATTCCCTACTCTTTTTTAGCAGCAAAGTTGTGGCATCAACTAGATTTAAGAACTTAAGTTTGTAGATATTGGATTCGGGACTACATTCCTTTGCTAAGCCAACATCTTGTGTTGTTACGACTATTCGACTACCCTTGTTGTCTCCACTAGGAATGATATTATCCTTGATCCACATCCACATATATAAGGTCCAGAAGTCATCAAGAACAATGAAGTACCTCTTATACTTGAGCTCTTCTTTGAGGTCATTGGCGAGGTCCGTTGCTTTCATCACCTTCCCTTCATATGTTTTCAAGAAGTTCTTGAGTGACTCGACGCCCAGAAGTTGCGTGATCATATCCTTGACCATCTCTATCTTCGAAAATGACTGCGAGACAGTGACCCAAGCACAGCAAGAAAAATTATTCATAATATCTTCCTTACTTTCATATGTCTTCCTTGCAAGAGTAGTCTTTCCCAAACCACCCATGCCAACGACGGATATAGTTTTGAGAGGACCATCTTTGGTGTTGACGTCCAGCAGCTCAATTAACTCCTTCTTAGGCTTGGCAAAGCCCACAAGTTCTCCTTCATCGATGTTGCGAGAAGAATGATTGCGAACATCTTCGGAGTAGGAGTCTACCTCATCAACGGTTCTAGAGCCCTCCATCTTGATTAAGTTGTAGCGTGTGTTCCTTCTGCTCACTTCTTCAACTCTTGTTTTCAGGTTCCGAATCTGTATGGCGATCCGCCGATGATCTTTGAGCTTCATCAACCGTTTTGTGAAGCTTTGGCTCCTAACATGAACAATAAATTCATCCAGGCAATCTTCTATGTTGTAGGACAGGTCCCTTACACTCTCCGCCCACACCTTCAGTTGACTGTCTCTATCCTTCGTTGCTTCTACAGCCACCAAGAATGCCTGCATCGACTTTAGCTCGTCTTTTATGAACCTGCCAAACAAAGGTTGGAGAGAAACTTAGAACAACTTTTGGGTCAATCTACGGTTCATGCATCACAAGTATGCGCAAACGATGGATGATGATGCAGCCTGCCACATATCCATGGTAAACGGAAAATTCAAACAATGGAAGATGCGATCTGATCCAAACATGCATTAAAAAACTTTATATAGTTTTCTAGATGTTGAGCTAATGGTGCATGACTTGAGCAAGTTCTTATTTCCGAGAATGGGAAAATACACCAGCCTCTCTATAAGGACTCAAAACAAGTTTGTTAAAAGAATCAGAAACTGCACGCATACCAGATATCATTCTGCACGCCCATCACCAAGCTCAACTCGGCGGTGGCGGCCGAGGCGGCCTTGCTGATGGCGCCCCTTAGCACCAATCTGGCCATGCTTACCACCGTCTCCGCCATGATCTCCAGTTGATGGAGCGCACAGTCGATGGGTGTTGTGGACTAAGGTCTAAGAACCAGCTGGTTACTGCACAACTGAGAAAGGCGAAAGCTGCAGTTCTTTCTTCCGTTGCTCCCAACCTTGCAAAGCTGCAGTTCTCTTATAAGGGAAGTGTGATACCCATACCCATATCATGAGGGGCTATGCAAGTAATTTTCTTCCTCGGTGTGTTTTGTTTATTAGCCAGCCTCCATAGGCAATTAAAACGGATCTGGTCACATGCATGATGCATCAGTATGAGACCAACTCATTAACCGAGATCATTAGTTAGAATAATGATTATTATATACATGTTATTTTTTCTAGTATATATTTGGTCTGATTTGACGAAGTTTTGTTTCGACTAAATCCAAAATACAGGTACACTATAAACGGAGGGAGTACACACTGCATACATGTATTCGGCTTCAACTCCTTGTATAAGAATCTCTCAACAGCAAAAAAAAAAATCCTTGTATTAGAAGTTTTATCTTTCATTGCGTTCGGCGTTAACCTGGCCTCTAAAGATCAGCACAAAAAGTCAACTAGTGGGTGAGCTTGGCCATGGTGGTAGGAACTTTGATTGCATTCGACAGAGCTGGAAACAGATTGGATAGCACGCTTCCCACATCTGTTTTCATACTTTTTTTAATACATATACAATTACGAATACAAATGTTGTGGAATACAGATGCGAAACTTGCTAAAATACGGATGCGGATAAAATGTTTATTTTTAATTTTAAGTGGATACGAATACAACAAAATGATAGATTGGTGTCCTATAAAGTTATAATTAGTCAAGTAGAAAACAATAGAAAAGTAAATTTACTGATATAATGATCAAACCATCGAAACTATTGGGAAACGGAACCCGAAGCACAGGGAACAGTGCTACTGCGTGAACTTGTGAAGTGAAACAGATGATCCGATTAAAATGGTACTGTAGTACGCGGTACGAGTCCACGAGAAAGAGAAGGGCAGCAGTACATCACATGGCCCGGATGGGAGCACCCTGCACGCACAATAGTTTCATGTTCGGCGACACAAAATTACATTTCATCACTTTGTTATTTTTTAGGATGCAATAAGTGGCATATCTGGTTGACATTACTTAAATTTGCTAATATTTCTTATTCATATACGGATATAACTATTTTCATATCCAGATTTATATTTAAATTTGTCAGGCGAATATTTTATACTTCCATTTCTATTTTCATCCAGATTGGGATATTCCCATATCCTTTCCTATTACTCGAATAAAAATGTCGGAAAATTCAGATTATCCACTTCTAACTTCACCCATAGCATTCCAGCATAAATTGATGTCAACATACTAAATTGACCTCTCGGTCTCATGGCTAGTTACCAAAATGAGTACCGTTTAGAAAATACATTTGTACATGCAAAATGCTTATAATGGAAAATGCTGTTTCAAATTTTGTGTGCCTAATTACATGACGAAAACTCTTGTTGTCATTCTTATACAGTTTTTTCTTTGTTGACCCTACATTTCCCAACCGAACAATTGAATATCTTCCAATATTTTTAATATGATACAATGGGTTTATAGTTAGGTAGATTTCTATATATCTTGTGCATATTCTTGAACCACCCAACATTCTGAGCTTCCCATATGGATCAAATAAAAACTAACACTTCTACCACAACCAAATGTCCCATACTACAAGAGAGCGTATGTGAAATCCTCTAGTTTAGAGACCCAAACACAGTAGACCCAGAAGTGTGCATTGCATTCATGCAATTGAAAATCTGGGAAAATAATGAAAAGGGATAAACATGTTGAACGAATAAAAGTATCGCTTAACTGCACGGAATAGGTTTAGTTTGCTGTTTTGAATGTTAACATTTGACATGATCTCCTCTGAATTTTGGACTTTTGAACACAATTCAAATAAATGAATAATTATTATAACATAAAAAAACTAGTGCATGAAGCATATTCAAAATAACTAAAATAGATAAATAATGAATGATTCAAAATAATAATTAAAACATAGCAGACTTTTTAAATAAGAAGTAAATGAACCATGCCGGAAGGTTTCCCATCACACGGCTCACCAACTTGATCTTCTGTGGGAACTTATGTAAGAACAGGCCTGGAAAAAGAAGTATGGTCTCGCTTTCCTTTGCCTTTCAAGTGTACGGCATCTGCCGCGCTTAGGCCCCTTCTTCCCTTCCCTAATTAAAAAATGAGTCCACCGCCTGCCTGGCACTGTATGAAAATGCAAAAGAAAAATGAGAAGATTTACACAAGATTTAAAAGAATATTACAATATTACAAAATGTAAAACATGGAGCTCCTAGCTTGTGGGTACCCTTGGGCACGGTCTATTCCGACCAGGTGCTGAGCTTTTCCCGCTAGAACGAAGGCGAGGAGGAAAGAGATGAGGCCATCGGTACGGGAGGGGAAAGGGAGGAGTCACGAGCACCTTGATCTGTTTACACTATATGCACCCACCCTTCCTTACTAGTGCAGATTTTCCTACCAGTGACGTGCCACAGGCGTGCCAAAATGGCTACCATTGGTGTGTATGTGGCATGCCAGAGGTATTTGTTACTAGTGGTATGGCGGTCCCACACTATTAGTAAGTGGCGTGTCTATTTCTGCACGCCACTAGTAATAATTCCTTAGCGATGTTCCACTTTATTTAGCCACCTCACTATTGATCTTTTTGAAAATTAAAAATGATGAAATTTTCGAATCCATTTCTTGTTGCAGCAGTAAGAGTAGCATATAACAGAGTGCTAATAGCTTATAACATGTTCAATTAGCAAAATAAGTTCTATCATAGTATGACTAGCGGTAGTAGCATCCATATAACCATGTTCGTCAAGAACTAAACTGGTAGAGTCCTCCTTCTGAATCGCAATGATGCCATCATTATTGTCTCTTGGATCTTGGTTGCCGTCTTCAGTAAACTTAGAAAAGTCTGTGCCAGGGGCATTGTAAAAACGCCCATGTCGTATCAACATGGTTGGGATAGAACAAGAACCTTCTATAGGCTTCCATATAGATAGTAGGCATTTGCAAGTGCTCTACCACGACAGAAATCAAAATCCGTTCGTCTTGCCTCATTGGTGACTACAACCCTGAAAGTCCTTGGTCTTGTTGAGCTGGATGAGGGTGATCTCAATGTCTCTAGCTGACAAATTCCTTTCCTGACATTGTCCAGAACATCACGCCTTGCCTTGCAGGGGGTGGTGTTATCAAAATCTATCTATTATATACTAAAAGCAAAATGAGGGAGTTATTCGAGGCACTACGTTAATCCACATCATCTAAATTAATTTTAGTAGTTAGATCTAAAATATATGGCTGAGATTTTTTGAAAAAATAGAGTTAGGTAACATGTTTGACACGACTTATGTTGAGAAGACACGTGACAGCTAGAACCAATATGCGTACCTCACAATAAAAAGGCAACGTGCGTACCTTGGCTGGAAGCGTGACAGCTAAAAAATAAAATCTACCTCAACGTGGTGGTAAAATTAAAGAGACATGGACTCATTTACTCACGTACTTCCGCAAGATAAATGTGTACGTCTCCGTTTAAGAAACCGGCCATGATACGAGACTTGCAATCTACCTTGGCTGAAATGTCATAGCTAAAAGTAAAAAAAGCTGAAAACAGGGATAAGAGCTGTTAGGATATGGACAGCTGCTTTACAAGCAATTAAATTGTTCACAGTTTTCCTCCTGCAGCCTTGAAGGAATATATGCCGAACAACACGACACGGGCGCATGAAAAGCTAACGTCAGAACTGATCGATCAAATCGTATTTGAAGCTAACTCCAAATCATATATTTCTCAAGGTAATTGGATTTGTCGTCCGGCCGGGCGCCCGCAAGTGAACCAGAGCTACATGATGTTTGGATCTGCTCCTATACGCCACTGTTTATATCTATATATGGAGCAGCATCAAGCACCTTACATATCCACATGCAACTTCCATGCACAGGAGCAACGACAAACAGTTGGTAATGTTGGAGGATGCATGGCTCATGCATGTATACACAATTAAGATCGATTTATATCGACAGAGTCCATAACAAAGGAGGCGATGATGTAAAACAAAAGCAAGTAAACCTGATCGTGTACGTAATGATACATGAAAGAGCTTGTCATGCAACTTTGTATTACTCCCTCTTTGCCAAAAATATAGTGCATATAAGGTTTTTTGCAAGTCAAACCATGCAAACTTTGACAAAATTTATAGGAAAAACCGATATCTCGAATATCAAATCAATAGCATTGGATTCATCACTAAGTATATTTTCACATTGTATATATTCATATTGTAAATATAGATGAATTTCTCAATAAACTTGGCCAAAGTTAGTGAACTTTAACTTTTGCAGAAACCAATGCACACAATATTATGGAAGGAGAGAGTACTAAATTAGAGCGCGTAAGATTATACTATTCACATAAAATCTCGCTCTTAATTTTAATTTGAAAGCAGCGATCTAATATCACGTATAAAAATGTTTAATTACAGAACTGTAAATCCACTTATTGTATAACATCAGGTAATCCAGGTTTTGGTTACTGGGCGCTAAATCCGGTTACCGCGTTTCCCGAGCTCACTCGTTAATAAGCTAACTGAGCAAATATTTCTGAATTTATTTGAAATTTTGAATTTGACCAACCAAATGTAGGTAAACAAACCAAATATCATGTTTAAAACTAATCATTGCACAACATGTGGTTGCACTTTGTTCCATATCTATGAAATATCATATGGAGTCAGGGAATGAACTAGAGTCAACGAATGAAGCATGTTCTTTAACAACTCAATTTACAGATCAAAAGCATTGCCTTCTTTATTATATCTTGTATTTATCGTGGGTTTTACTTGGGGGGTCTCTTCCTCATTTAACAAATGTCTGGAACTTTGGATTAAGAATTGGTGGAATACCCGGCAATCGGAAACCCTCTTAGCTGATATTCAATAGAAAAGGATTCTAGAAAGATTCATAGAATTAGAAGAACTTTCTCGCTTGGACGAGATAATAAAAGGGAAACTAAAGACACATACATATATTAATGGAAACAAGTGGTAGCTAGGCCAAGTCAAACTCGCGACTTCATACTACGACACTACTGATTTCCAGAGTACCACTGCACAATTGTCTATTTACTGTTAATATGTATCTTTAAAAGTAAACTAATGCCTTTTCGTGCAAATATGAATTCAAAGTTTGACTTTTTAAATTTATCCTGTAACAGTTCGGGATTTCTCGGTAACCGGCAATCCTGACCCGTCGGAAAAAAAGTCTACCCGAGAAGCAAAATCTTGCAGGTAACAACCATCCAACGTACATAAAACACACCGTACAGCTCAGTGATCTGAACTTTAATTTATGTGCTACCCTAAAATTATGTGTCAATAATCTTGTACGTGATGAGAATTTAATAGAAAAAACTTATGTCAGCTTAGTATAAACAACCAAACATCTAGCTCATGTTTCGAAGCATAATCTTTGTCGTGTTCAATGCAATAGCACACACATACGATTGACTGTCTCGCACTCAAAACTACACTAGCAACAAATTGTAATAACTCAAAATCATATAAGTTTATGTCCTTATCCTGATATATATACACATGATTTCTGAGTATCCAATTTATTAAGGATAAAATGGTAATAATAAATATTATAGCTCATGAAATTAAAGATAATTAATATTATTTCCGGTGTGAGCTACTAAATATACATTTTTTTTAAACGAAAAGCTAATGGCGATGTTAAAATGTTGTGATGGAATGCAAAGTTCTTTGCCATATCATGACAATGTTACACACCATTCACCACTCACCATGTAGAGTTCAAAATTAGGTGAATATCTTTCCGGTAAGATCAACTCTTATAAACTTACTGTAATAACTTACTATGCGTTTGCGGCAATATCTCTCAGTTATGTCCTAATCGTACAAAGTTATTTGCAATCACTTATGATACAGTAAACATGATGCCCTCGCATTTGCGAGGGTCACCCTGCTAGTTATTATAAATAACAATTAGCTAGACATTTATGTAATGCAACTATAAACAACACGTTCAGGCACAACATGGTGAATTAAAGTATACCGTCGCAGCTTTAAAGTTCTTGGGGAGAACTATGACAAACTTCTTATCCTTGCACCTAGCGTAGCCACAACTTACGCACGGGTTATTCATTTGCTGCATGCATTCATAACAAATAAACGGACCTCAACGATCAAAGAAAAGATGTTATCAAAAACATGATAGTTCATTGCATATTAAATGCAATCCTAAATTCTAATACTTCTGCCACTCGAAGATGAGTTTGCTGTTAGCATCGTGGGAATTCACCGCGCCGATAGAAGGACCCGTGGGCTTCTTTGCCTCAACTCGCACTCTAGCCCGACACATAAGTTGGGCTCATTGATGTAGTTAGTGCCCACGTCGTCGGAAGGGTCGTTTTATGCGACGGGCTCGCACGTGCGAAAATCCCACGCCTTGTGACAGGCCTGGCCCGTGGGAACAGGCATAATTTGGGCACGCTACTGATAGTGGTGCTATTAGTCACGTGGTATTGAGCCATGCCACTAGTGCCTTACGCTGGGTCGGACGGCTGGTCCGGAGCACTAACGGCATGTTAGTTTACATACACGCCACTTGTAATCGTTTACTAGTGGCATGGCCTTATTTTGCCACGCCACTGTATTTTCTAGGTTGCACGTGGCGGCATGTCACTGGTATCTGCCATCTATGAATACTTATCTACACTACCCCACCCCATCCCCTGCTCCGAGTGTGTAGTGCTCGCAGGTGGCTTGCTCCAGACGAGCACCACCTTCTCCATCGCGGCTCCCTGGCAGTCGTCGCGTGTCATCGGCGCTGACTCGAGCGGTTGCAAGGTGGGAGGTTGTGGGTGTGATGGTGACTGGAGAAGTCATCGTCATAAGATGGCAGAAAAATAAACTGTGATCGAGGGAATAGAGAAGAGAGGAAAAATGAGGATAAAGAGAAAGGAGGGCTTGGCCCTACACCGGGGGGGGGGGGGGGGGGGGGGGGTCTTTACGCGTGACTGTGTCCACGGTAACCGAGAATGAGCCGTGTCATACAAAAAAACTGTTACGAAAAAATAGACAGAGACAAAAGGAAAACAATTTTTATATTGAAATGTTTGCCACGCAATTTGCCATGGCATCGGATCTAGAATAGCTGCCCTACCATCACCAAGATGTCGTGTTGTTTTGTCTGAAAGGCCTTCTAAAATGGCTAATATATATATAGTTCGAATACCAAGTGCGTTTGGTCATAATCCGTTTTCGTATTGGCAGTTAATCTCCTTGCACAATTTGGTCCGAACATTAGTACTGAAGTCCATCGGTGCCGCACATTTAAGAGAAGCGGCCAGCCACAGCCATGTCGCCAGCCCCACCGCCGGACCTGCATCAGAAACCGCGTGCCGGCAGCAACCCTGGAGTGCGCCATCGAGCAGCCAAGGCTCGTCGCCGAGCAGGGCAGGAGCGCTGCTTCTGCCCTCGTAGTTCGGCCAGCTTCTAGGGTAGTACAGAATCCCTTACCAATCGCATTTCAAGCAGAAGGTTTAACCCGCTAGCATTAGAAAACAGACAGAAAGACTAGCCGGCCGGGAGAATTTCCACTTCTCAGCTACTACTCTTTTTTTTTATGTCAGCAACAGCTAGCAACTAACAAATACATATACTCTTGAAGACTTGATCGGCGTATGAAGTCTTCCTTCTCGGTCAGAAGCAACTGGCAAGTAGAGCATTATGAACCTAGCTGTTAGTCGTGCCCAAGGGGCATCGTTGCCCAGATCCAGATCCATACGATTAGCTACACAATCATGTGGGATGATGTAAATAAGAAGAGATTCCCAATAAGAGGGAGGCTTTTATCAGTTTGTTTACAGTAGTCGTTGCGTTACCGGTCTATAAACAACCAACAACTGGACATATACGTGAGGCCCTAGAATCCGATGCCCTCGACCAAGCTACTCCCAGCAAGCCACCTCGTCCATATCCCAGCAGTCTCGAGGCAGCTTTAGTCCAGTGAGCAGGAGTTCTGATGCCCTGACCGATCCTTGAACAAACCATTTGACACACGGCATATATATTATTGATTACTGGAATTAACGCCAAACAAATCATCTTACAAAAAGTATAAAAAGAAAAACCAGCATGCATTACCCTCTTTCAAATGGCTTTTCGACTCTTGTTGTTGGAAAAAATATTAGGTTTTCTTCTGGATATTGTTGCATAATGGTCTGCACACCACAGAATTATTAGAGATGAACAAACTTTGTATAATGTGTAGTTCTACTCATCTGGAAGTCGTTGCGCATATTTTTCTCTCTTGCACTTTTGCCTCATGGTGCTAGATCACCCTGGCGCGTTGTTGGGTCTAGCCAAATTCAGAAAATCATTTTTTTTTAGATAAAGGGCTTTTATATTACTTAAAAGGTTTAAGCATTACACCCGGCCTCTGCATAGCTAAGATGCACACAGCCACCAGTTCACCATCACACAAGTCTGTAAGCAAAAGATAAAAGGCGAATTACATATCAAAATGAGAAATTGTAGATCCGCCTAAGATGCTGGTAGGTCTATCCGGAGTCTATGTTGTCACCCATGCCGGGAAAATAACTCTCTGGCCGCAGCCTCCAGTCTCGACGCCACCTCCAAAAATAAGTCTCGGTGCTCCACATGCTGCAGGGATGACCATGCTCGTAGCGTCGCTGTGCACCGGTAAATAACCTGCATAAGAGAAGCATTTTTATCATTAAAAACCTTGTCATTTCTACATAGCCATAGCGACCAAATAACAGCAATCGCTCCCACTCTACTGAATAGTTTGAACCTAGCATCCACTCCATTTAACCAGTTGCCAAAAATGTTAGCAACAGAACTAGGGGGATGTAAGGTAGAACCTATCTGGATGGCTGACCATATAGACCTAGCGAACTCGCACTAGAAAAATAAGTGTGTAATGGTCTCGTCATGTTGACAGAAGACACACTTTTTACTTCCGTGCCAATTGCGTTTGGCAAGGTTATCTTTGGTGAGAATTACTCCTCGACGTAAATACCACGCAAACACTTTAGTTTTTAGTGGTATCTTCATCTTCCAAAGTTTGTTATTATTAGAACTATCGACTGGAATTTCGGATAGAATGAGCGCTCTATACATAGAATCAACCGAGAATTTGCCGTTCTTCGAGAGATTCCAGTGAAACTTATCTGGACCTTCCGACAAATGGATTGAATCCAATCGGATGAGCAAAGCATTCCAAGATGCTTGTCGTGTTCCAAGTAAACTTCCTCTGAACGAAACATTTGGTGGGAAAGTATCCAACACCTTCGCGATCATGTCACTTTTGTTTCGAACAATAGAATATAGAGCCGGATATTGTTCTTTGAGGGTAGATTGGCCAAGCCAAATATCCTCCCAGAAACGAATTTCCGATCCATCCCTAATTGAGAAAGAGCCATGTGGGAAAAATAACTTCTTTGTAGCCATAAGACCTGCCCAGAAGTGTGAATCACCAGGTTTCCATAGGACCTGGGAAACAGCTTGCTCTCCGACATATTTTCTCCTAAGGAGGGTTTGCCAAACTCCATCTTCAGAAAGAAGTTTAAATAGCCATTTACCTAGCAGCGCTCTATTGTTGACCTCAAGGTCATGAACTCCGAGCCCTCCTTGGTCTTCAGGGCAGCAAACCACACTCCATTTAGTCAGTCGATATTTTTTCTTCTCACAATCCCCTTGCCAAAAGAATCTAGATCGGAAATAATCCAATCGTTTTAAGACCCCTTTTGGCAGCTGGAAGAATGAAATCATATACAGTACCATGTTCGTAAGTACCGAGTTTATGAGAACCAATCTTCCACCCAGAGATATGAGTTTGCCTTTCCAGCTATTTAAACGTAATTGAAGCCTTTCCTCCACCCTTTTCCATTCAGCATTTGAAAGTCTCCGATAATGAATCGGGATACCCAAATAGTTGATAGGAAATTGTCCTTGCTCACAGCCAAAAAGCTCGGCATACAAGGCGGCGTTCTCTTGGGCCTCGCCAAAGCAAAACAATTCACTTTTATGGAAATTTATCTTAAGACCCGAAAGTTGCTCGAAAGCTAACAAAATCAATTTAAGGTTACGAGCTTTTTCGATATCGTGTTCCATAAAAAGAATTGTATCGTCGGCATATTGAAGAATCGATAATCCACCATCGAAAAGATGTGGAATCACTCCTTCAATCTGACCCACAGTTTTAGCGCGTTCAATCAGGATTGCCAGCATATCCGCTACTATGTTAAATAGTATTGGCGATAGCGGGTCACCCTGTCGGAGGCCTTTTGTCGTTTGGAAAGTATCTGCCAGTGTCATCATTGACCTTAATGGCTACACTTCCTCCGGAAACAAAGCTACTAATTAACGGCGCCACTCAGAGGAAAAGCCTTTCAGAAAATCATAGCATCATTTCGTCTTTCTAGGTCTTTTTCGGGCAGCCCTATTTGAAGGAGGGTTTTATTTTGACTACTTTGGCTATTTGGAACGATCATATCTTCAAAAAAAATCAGAGCTAATCTCTTTCAATGTAAAAAGAAGTTCGAAGAGTAGTTGGACTGGGTGAGCCGAATGGAAGCACTCGGCTAAATTCAAGACTTGGGTGTAGATTTTCACTAGATCTTTCTATATGAGCCAGACTTTTTATCCTTTTTATCTAAGTAAGCTATTGAAAATCAACAAAAAATATAGATCAAATAATTGTTGTTTTCCTCAAACATAAATTATCGCCGACACTACTAAATTATGTGAGAGTATGCCTTTTTAGAATGTTGTTGAATTGCATTTAGCAAAGGGAAGGTGCCATTATCTACAGACTTGCGCACCAAATATATATGCACACAACCAATATATATGACAATAGTAGAAAAACAGGCGAAAATATGTTGCAAAAACTGGCAACAACATAAATCACGAAAAATGTTAGTTTGCAACTACCGATCCGTGCGAAGCAGAAACCTTGTCATCGAGTGGCTTGATTTCTTGTAAGAGAGCCTCGTTCGAATCCTATTTAGCTTTTGGAGATGGGAGGACTTTTTTTGTGTGCCGAATTTCTATTCTTGGGAGTACCTTGTTTTACAGGACCAAAATTAGTTGTCGTTGCAAACTCTCTTCTCTCTCGCAAATTCAGAGATGAACAAGGAAGAAAAGAGACAAGTGTTTTTGTGCTGCGTGCAACAACTGCAACGTTTTCTATTTCTGCTATTTAACTTGCTGTTACAACTGAATCAACGGAAGAATCGGATCGAGAACGAGCACCAGAGCTGCCATCCCAGCCCCACTGGCCGCACGACCTGCACTAAGCCACAGCGTCAACCTGAACTCGTGCCATCCCACGAAATCGACGCCGCAACGGCTAACTAACCTATCACTCGAATCCTATGTTGATCTGGTCTAGTCGTGCACAAAAACACGATACAAGACCAGTTTATTTGAAGGAAATAAACTAGCTAATGTTCAGTTCTTGTCGAAGTTAAGACAACGTATGAACACCTACAGTAACTGAACCTGTCGATTTATTCAGAGTGCAAGTGCAGGGTTTAATCCAACACTTCACCCCTTAAACCTGCACCTTGATGACACCCAGCTTGTGCCTCATCTCGATGAAACGAGTTCTCCCCAGCGCCTTGGTCAGAATATCAGCCAACAGCTAGCAACAGCTACTACTCTTTTTTTTTATGTCAGCAACAGCTAGCAACTAACAAATACATATACTCTTGAAGATTTGATCGGCGTATGAAGTCTTCCTTCTCGGTCAGAAGCAACTGGCAAGTAGAGCATTATGAACCTAGCTGTTAGTCGTGCCCAAGGGGCATCGTTGCCCAGATCCAGATCCATACGATTAGCTACACAATCATGTGGGATGATGTAAATAAGAAGAGATTCCCAATAAGAGGGAGGCTTTTATCAGTTTGTTTACAGTAGTCGTTGCGTTACCGGTCTATAAACAACCAACAACTGGACATATACGTGAGGCCCTAGAATCCGATGCCCTCGACCAAGCTACTCCCAGCAAGCCACCTCGTCCATATCCCAGCAGTCTCGAGGCAGCTTTAGTCCAGTGAGCAGGAGTTCTGATGCCCTGACCGATCCTTGAACAAACCATTTGACACACGGCATATATATTATTGATTACTGGAATTAACGCCAAACAAATCATCTTACAAAAAGTATAAAAAGAAAAACCAGCATGCATTACCCTCTTTCAAATGGCTTTTCGACTCTTGTTGTTGGAAAAAATATTAGGTTTTCTTCTGGATATTGTTGCATAATGGTCTGCACACCACAGAATTATTAGAGATGAACAAACTTTGTATAATGTGTAGTTCTACTCATCTGGAAGTCGTTGCCCATATTTTTCTCTCTTGCACTTTTGCCTCATGGTGCTAGATCGCCCTGGCGCGTTGTTGGGTCTAGCCAAATTCAGAAAATCATAGCATCATTTCGTCTTTCTAGGTCTTTTTCGGGCAGCCCTATTTGAAGGAGGGTTTTATTTTGACTACTTTGGCTATTTGGAACGATCATATCTTCAAAAAAAATCAGAGCTAATCTCTTTCAATGTAAAAAGAAGTTCGAAGAGTAGTTGGACTGGGTGAGCCGAATGGAAGCACTCGGCTAAATTCAAGACTTGGGTGTAGATTTTCGCTAGATCTTTCTATATGAGCCAGACTTTTTATCCTTTTGATTTGAGTAAGCTATTGAAAATCAACAAAAAATATAGATCAAATAATTGTTGTTTTCCTCAAACATAAATTATCACCGACACTACTAAATTATGTGAGAGTATGCCTTTGTAGAATGTTGTTGAATTGCATTTAGCAAAGGGAAGGTGCCATTATCTACAGACTTGCGCACCAAATATATATGCACGCAACCAATATATATGACAATAGTAGAAAAACACGCGAAAATATGTTGCAAAAACTGGCAACAACATATATCACGAAAAATGTTAGTTTGCAACTATATGGACACCAGACATGTGCATGCTCTAAGACTAATTACGTGATTACCTGCTGTAATTGGTCGTACATACATATAGGAGGGGCCAATCGTTGGGGGTGTCTAGCCCTGCTCGCCCCCTGGATACACCCCTGGATCGTGGAGTCCACTCCACCAAAGGGAACTCTCGTCGGCGCCAAGAGTCGGTTTATGTGGGGGCACACCAAGATTCTCCTGCCCTTCGTTATCGAACTGGGAAAGCGAAAATAGACAGATGCATAATAGCGGCACTTATCCTAGGATGCAGGTCAGGAACACAATTAGCCTTTCCATGAGCTCCCATGATCATATGGCTGACTAGACTTTGTGCCCCTAGCTAGGCGCAACGCCAACTCGGTTGCATTGAAGAATTCAAATACTTTTGAAATACAAACTCACTTCTTTTGACCTATAAGTTCCTTTGAAAAATTAGTTTGGCTAATTCTTAGGCTGAGAATTAGTTTAATTTTCAGTCGCCTTTCTGACTGTTGCACTGCATCGTGATTCGTGCTACTAAGATTTTACTATTTGTACATGGATTGCAGGAAAATGTCTTGTACAATTGGATTATTTTGTAATTCGTGTTAGTCATGAGTTACACGTGAGAAAAATTGTTTTCTTGTATATATCTTTTTTGACCAAGTTCCCCATGCTATGTTTCATTTACATGTGTACACGGGATATTTTGAAAACTCGTACTGGATAAAATCACCCTAATGCGTGTGCGCCGATATATTTTCTTTCTACAAAAGCTCCCACAAGTATGTGAGGCCGAGAACGAGAAGCCACCTGTGGAGCTATCACCAGCCGCATTTTGTAGAAAGAGAAGAGAGAAAACGGATATGATATGCATGCCCCATATGGTTAGACTTACTCCCTCCGTATCAAAATATAAGTCACTCTGCCTACTTACCACACATATGTATCTAGACATGTTTTAGTGCAAGATTCATGTGAATCTTGCATTAAAACATGTCTAGATACATATGTGTGGTAAGTAGGTAGAGTGACTTATATTTTGATACGGAGGGAGTAGATTCTAAAATTCCGTGGTCCTCGCACAAATTGTCAAATAGTACCAAATGTAGCGGAAGCGTGCACACATATGGTTTTTCCCCAAGATCCTATTCTGGGAATGTATTCTTTGATGTTTATAGGCATGATCGTTAGCTGGAATTTTCCAAAAGATGGAGAATGTGAAGAGGGAATTTGATGAGAATGTGATGGATGTGAGCGCAAAGGCGAGAAGGTGCCTTTTGACTTGCCTTTTGTTATCCCGTGTTTGATTGCTGATCCAATCAATTCTTGCTGCGAGAAAGGGCTCGCTAAAGATTCTCCGCTCATCTTGATCTCTTGGCATATCATGGTAGAGGAACCGTGCAAGTTGTGCAGTTTTTGTAGTTTGACGCAATCTAATTCGAAGAGTGACTGCCCAGCCCTGAATGTGCTCCCATGAAAGTGCAAGAACGGCCCCATCTTTATCCTACGTGTGGCGTCCTTTAGCCTTCTCCCTCTTTTCTACTCCCCCGTTTTGAATAATACTCCGGTGTACAGTTTTCTGCACGAATATTAAGACATAGGTATTTTGCATGTAATGGACATATTTTTTTCCTGAAAAAATCACGAGAGATGAATTCTTTATAGGCACAAAATAAATACGATACCTTAAATCTCTCTTTTGAGACTAGATCTCATTTTTTTTATGCGTCAAATAGTCCATAAATAGCAAATACACCTTAAATTATGGATTTTTTTCTCAGAAAACTATACGTAACGGAGGGAGTAACATGTTTTGGATATTTTAATGTGGACTAATGCGGAATGAAAATGAGTGAACCGGCACACTGAAACGCATCTAGATACATGTCATTTAGAAAAAAAGGTAAAACAGAGAAAATAATTCGGATGATGCTTTTCTAAGAGCCCATAGACAAGTTTCGCACATACCCACTGCTTCTCCGCCGTATCAGCACGAGAGCGTCCGTCACGGTAGCAAAAGGCTGGCATTTTCCTAGTGTTACTCCAAATCGTTTTTTTCTCCTGTGAGAAGCTCGCTGGTACAAGTTGAATAGACGGGCCATCTTATTCCCAGAAAATATCCATTCTTCGTGTCGCGGCCATCCTCCGTCCATAAACAAAGAGACGAGCCCATCACTCGAGACAATCACCGTGATGCAGCAAATTAACCCATGGCGTTTTTGCGCTCGTTCAATTAGTCCCACCTCGACGGCGGACAGAACGTATAGGTAGAACACTCTGTTGTAAATATCAATCCGTATCTCGAAGCCACACCTAACCTCTACCTCTTCTGTATCAGTTTTTATACGCTCGCTCCGTATCTATACGCTCGCTCGACCGCGGCGACATGTATTCGCGAGAGGAGCTGGAGGCAGCCCGTGTGGTGTTGGCCAAGTGCAAGGAGCAGGCACTTGCTGCGGCCCAGGCCGAGCTGTCCAAGGTGGCCGTCGTCAACATGTTCCTCGCCCGAAGCCTCGCCCATGAGTTCCTCGCCCACGGCACGGTCCTCGGCGGCCGCGCCGAGAGGAGCTCCGCCGAGCTGTCCTATCTGCTCGTGGCCAACGGGGCCTACATCCCTGGCATTGTCAACCCCGCACGACTCTTGGCCATCGGGTCCCATCGTCTCCGGCGCCGACCTCCCCGCTGCGCAGCTCGGCACGGAAGACGAGACCCACGTCCATCAAACCAGGGGCGATGATGTCGATCTCATTGCAACGGAGCCGGAAGACTTGGTTCAGCAGCAAGCAACGGGAGAAAGGTACGAGACATACAAAGCCTTGTTCGCCTGTAAGATGGCTGAGAGTAGTTCAGTGAGTCAGCACGTGCACAGATTGTCTGGGTACATGCAAAGGTTGGAGGCGCTGGGTTGTCTGGTCTCCCAAGAGTTGGGCAAAGACCTCATCCTCGATTCTGTCCCTGGGAATGACTTGCAAGCAACATCAGAAACATATGAGATTTATAAGACCTTGTTGGCTTGCAAGATGGACGAGGGTAGCTCGGTGAATCAGCACGTGCTCAGATTGTCTGGGCTCGTGCAGAGGTTGGACGCACTGAACTGTCCGATCCCCCAAGAGTTGGGCACTAAACTTTCCTAGCTTCCCCCCCTCCGAGCTATAGTAGCTTCACCATGAACTACAACATGAATAAGGTGGATAAGAAGAGTATTGGTGAATTGTTCGCCATGCTTAAGACCACTGAGAGTAGAGTTCAGAGGGAAGTCGAGCATGCGATGACCGTGAAAAAAAACACCGTCTTTAAGAAGAAGAAGGCCAAGTCCAAGAAGAAGGGGAAATCCAAGGGTGCTAGTGCGGTCGGCACTCCTATGAAGTCCCAGACTGGACCACATCCTGATGCCGAGTGCTTCTTCTGCAAAGAAACGGGACACTGGAAGAGGAACTGTAAGAAGTATCTGGCAGAAAAGAAGAAGTCTATAAATTCCATCACAGGTATGATTGCCGTACATGTTATTGATGTATTTTTGCTAGTCAAAAGTATAATTTTCGTACATATAATATCAGATCGGATACTCATATTTGCAACTCAATGCAGGAACTATAGAAGCCTAGAAAACTAGCAGGATGAGGAGATGTGCGTCGGAAGCAGAGTAACAGTTATTGGCTCCTCGTTGGCGTCCTACCTCTGCATCTAGGTTCAGGATTCATTTTAGAGCTTATTACTATATCTGGCCCTTGAGAAACACATTATTTCCTATCATGTTTGTTTGTTGCAGCACGGTTATTTGTTTAAGTATGAGAATAATGGATGTACGATTTATATGGATAATATATTTTGTGGCCATGCTTCTGTTTTGAATCGTTGTTTGCTAGCTAGAAGGGCCTCGCGCTTTGATGTGCAGTTTTCACTTTTGACCTTTTTTTTCCTGTTGTAAATGAAACTACGCATAATGAGAAGTAAAATGAAACATCAGAAGATCGATATTTCCTCGTTCTCTTAAGAACTGGTAGTAAAATGAGGTATGACAACGGATTGTAATTTTTTGTATATGCATATGCATATTGGACCGTGGATAACCTACTATGAAGTATACCAAAAATAAAATTAGACAAATACAAAGACAAAATTATACCGCCGCGGTCGCGCTTTCAGGTGAAGTTTCCCTGCTAAAGCACCTGCCATCAGAGGTACACCAAGTTACTCAGCCTGATGATGATTTTTCAACTCTTGTGAAAAAATATTGACACTTCTGAAAATTCTAATATTCATGTGTGCCAAACACATGAAATAGGCCCCTTATACATGTTTTGCAGGACAAGACGCTGCCTGGTTTGTAAGGAATTTCGATTGTACTAAACTGATTTATTAGCTAAGTATATTATTACATTATATATGATAGGACCAGTTTGATTCTACAACAGTTGATGACGATCATCCTTTTTATAGGTTTTCTATTGCACTGTTCAACTAGCTCTACTAGCTCAACGCTGGGGGCACCATTTGGACAGGTTATTAGTTTCGCTCTAAGGTCCATGTCTAGCGACTGTTAAAAAAACTCATAATCAGAAAGTTGTCACGGATCCTTCTGTTGCTATCAAGTTGTTAAGTTTTTTCCAACTTTCGAGTTTTGGAAACAGGCTTGATGCATTTCTAAATTCAATGGTTAATATGGTAGAACCTCATAGCTAGATGAATATGAAATGACTCGATCCTGCCTTGAAGTGTCCAGGATGCTCGAAACATGATAGATTCGAGTCTACATAGTTGTTGAGATGAGAGGTAAGGATATATACAATGCCTTCGTTTCCAAATATATTTTCCCACCATTAACTTTTACTCCATATCTGTTAGCTAATACACAATCAATCATTAACTAGGAGATTTGACCTTCACTTATGAAGCAATATGCTCTCATAACTCGGGAGCTGCTATCAAAGAGTTTTAATTCTTAGATCAGGTCTTGTATGCCACTGAATAATCCTTTGTTTTGGTAATATGTTTCACTACCTGCCATAAGACTTCTGTAGTCAATTCCTTTCTAATGATAAAATGTAGAAACATAATTTTGATGATCAAATTTTAGTTTCTTGCTGTCAAAGTAATTCACCCTTATGTATGCAAATTTGATATTCTACTAAGAACTAGTGGAATGCCCGTGCGTTGCCACGGCTTATCTAAGTCCGAAAACTTAACACTCTATTTTATTTGTTTTAAAATAGCGTAAAATTTTGTCCATGATGTCTCCTTAAATAAGAAATTAAGTAACATAACTCTTTAAGCCTAAATAGTCTGAGTAAAAGAAAAAAACAACAAGGTGATTAGGCTATGCTTTAATTTTATACGACAATTTTGATTTTTGTTATGGTGGAGCTCGTGAATTCATTCCAAATCACGCGAGCAATAAGCATGGCGAGGGAACTTGCAGCCTTAGGTTGTTTGTCGACACCGCCTTGGGTTGTTTGTCGACACTCTGTCAATGGCAATGCATTAAAGTGTTCAAAACATATACAGAAGGTACATATTTATCTATTCCTAAATAATTTATTTGTTGAGTAATTTAAAAATATTATTTATCGATTAATTTATTTTTTGCCCGGACGAGAAAACAAATGAATAGAACTGCGTTCTTTACAAGGGAATTGGTTTTAGCTCAACAAGATTAAGTCCTAGTTATCACAAAGACAGTACAACGCGGGCCACTTAAAGGCTTGAGCGCTAACAAAAATACGGAATACCTAAGCGCCTTAGCTAGCAACGAGCTAAGCTATTACTGTCGCTACTGAAATTAGCTCGACTGATCGGCTATGCAACGTGTGACGCTGCGCGGTAAAAGAAAAGTCTCTGCCACACAGAAAACCGACAGGCACCATACGCTCACTCTCCAGGACCCAGTCTCCCACTCAAGCTCCCTGCCCGACCGCCACCGTGACCAGTAACCATCCCCTCCCCTTCCACCCCACTGCTGGCGCCATTTCTTGCCGCCGGCAGCGCCGCGCCTGTCCGGCTGTCCCTGATATTCGATTGGCGATTCGTACGGTCCTGCTTCCGAATCGCGATTTGAGTTGTGCGCACGCCGCCATGGATTTGTCGCTCCTCCGCGCCGCCGTGTACGGCCACACGGGGCAGGTCGCCCCCACTGCTCAGGTCCTCGTCGATCCCCGGAGAGCCACCTCGCAGGCTCCTCCTCGACCCCTCACCGAGGAGCACCTCCGCGGCAATCCGGCAATCCCTAATCGATGCCGGCAAGCTCCGAGGAGGCGAGTAGAGCTGCGCGAGAGGCGCCTCCGCGGCGGACGATGGTGCGTACATGACCGATGCTGCACCTGATGTTCTAAATCTCCCTAGTATGGGTGCTTCCTTTCTCTTTGTCCTTTGCATGGTGCTTATGTGATTGTGTATTTCTTCAAGTAATCAGGAGACCAATCAGGTAAGGCAAGACTTATATATATGTGAGAATATTATGAATCAGTGAGTGATGGAGCAAATTAATTAAGATTTGAACTTTTAGTCTTTTGTGTAATCTTTATGCCAGTTCGTGTTGTTGCCATACTTGTCCATGTCCCTGTATAGTTAGGTGTACAATATGTTATCTTTTGGTCTCTGATGGGAGCTCAAGTTCTCCAGTAGGTTCTGAGTGTGCAATGTCTATGTGAAAAAAATGCATTCTATGGTATTAGTTAGAACTTAGAAGGCTACCATCTTCTGTATTACCTGATTCTGGTTGAAGTTTGTTGTTCGTCTACCTTATAGACACCATTCATCAAAACCACGCAATGAATGAATATATGTGTGATTCTGTCTAATTGTTTGCTCCAAGCTGCTTATTTATTATAAATTAAGATATTAGTAGATCCCATCTCATCTATTTTTTAATCTACCAGGTAAGGCGACATTATTTTAGTAGAGTCGACCCTATGAAGGAGGCACCTATTGTCACTGCCAACATTGTGATGTCCATTCTTGCCGTTGATTATTCTGTGGTGACGCAATGTCTGAGACTTCAGAGTTTTGCTAGGAAATGGGTGCATTTGCTAAGAAGTATAATATTGAACCCAAAGCTCCTAAGTGATAATATTATGAATCAGGTATGCATCATAGCTGTAGCATGATAAATATTTCAATTTGCATTAGCTGTTTGTTTCCCTTTGTTTCTATTTAACTACATGCAAGGCTTGCAGTTTATATTGATATTTTGCTTGTTGTCGTTGCCTGCCATCAAGAAGAATATGATGATTCTAAAATGATACATGTTAACTGAATGCTCCTCCCTTTAATTTTTTTTTGTCATCTCAAACATCTCACGTGTAAACACAAATGCACATAGATATTCATATAATAAAAAATTAAAATTTGTTTGCATCCGTTACATTGCAAAAGACATAATAATCATCAAGGAATGTGCTCAAATCTGGTCTAGCGAGTTCAAGTGCTAAGGACTTCCTTGTAGACTATGTTCATTGTGGTTGTTACTAAGGACTCGTTTCGTTTTCTCTTCTTTGAATTCTTGGTCTCGTCCTTTTCATTGACCTTGAGGGCGAGGATCTTGATGTTTCTTTTCGATGTGGCTCTGGACAACGCGACATACAACTGACCATGAGAGAACACCGGCTCCGGCAGGTACACGCCTACGATCGGGATGGTCTGCCCTTGCGCCTTGTTGATCGTCATGGCGAAGCTAAGCCTGATCGGGAACTGCTTCCTCTTGAATCTGAACGGGAACATGTCACCGTCTGACGGACAAAGAGGTATCCGAGGTAGAAACACCCTCTCCCCAGCGTGCTGCCCCACCACAATCTCTGCGTCTATGGCGTTTCTCTGGAACCCACGGACGACCAGCCTCGTGTTGTTGCACAACCCATTAGCCGGGTCAATGTTCCTCAACAGTATAATGGGGCAGTTGATCTTCAGTTTAAGCGCGTGCGGGGGCATCCCAGTAGGAGCCAGCGAGTTAAGAAACTCTTGAGCATAGAAGCCATGCGGATCATCCTCCGCACTATCGAAGCTATGGTAGATAATCTCCTCGCCCGAAACCGCTCAATCATGCGCATGTTTATTCCATCGACGTTGTCGTTCTTTGTGGAGAGGATCGCTCGAGAAGTCATATAATCTGGATTTTCCATGTTTTGGTTAGGGCAAGAAACACATGGTCGATCAGCTTCTCTATGTCAGTTGCGTCGCCCATAGACGTGATACAGATATCTTCCGGTAGGTGGATATTTCCTTCTGTGTCAGTTTCCTTGGTGACGTTACCTATCCTCAGCAAGTAATCCGCGAACCACTGGTCGTTTTGCGCCCTCATGTTCTTTACGAGTCTTAGCTGGCGCATGCCCTTCCATAAGTTCGAACTCCGCAGGCTGGCGTCTATTATCTGACCCGTGACCCTTTCCTCACTACCGGAAGCACTTGCCTGAAGTCCCCACCGAACACAACAGTCTTGCCTCCAAAAGGTCGGTCGGGGCAGCCCATGATATCGCGCATGCTTCTGTCCAATGCTTCAACTGCCTGCCGTTTTGTCATGGTGGCCTCGTCCCATAGTATGAGTTTAGCCATCCTCAGGAGCTTGGCTGTGCCACTCTGCTTGGTGAAGCTGCATGATGCCCCTTCTTCAAGGTTTAGTGGGATCTTGAACCTCGAGTGGGCTGTCCTACCTCCAGGCATGATTGAAGCGGCTACACCGGACGTCGCTGTGGCCAGAGCGATATTTCCCTGTCCACGAACCCTGGCGAGTAGTGCCCTGTAAAGGTATGTCTTCCCAGTACCTCCCGGACCATCGACGAAGAATACGCGCCATCGTCGCCATCAACTGCCTGTAGTATCTCGTCGTAGGCAAGCCTTTGCTCGGTGTTTAGTAAGGCTGCCAGGGAAGCGTCTTCCTCGTCAACCTTGATATTGGTTTCCTCGATTACCTCCCTGGCCTCGCCCCCAGTGTTGTCATATGTCTCATCAATGTCCGGAAGAGGGAACGATTTTATGTCTTTGCCCATGGATTGCAGCATACCCCTTATATCAAGCAACACCATTTGCTTCACCGCTTTTGGACACATGTGTTGCCGCCGGTAGTCATCTGACATCGCCTCAAGGTGTCGATCCCAAAGACCGCGCACATCGCCAGGCTCACAAAATACTAAGATCGTTGCAAAGAGCCTCCTGAGTGAGGCTGGCATGGCGAACTGCTCCGACTCAGTAAGACACTCATCAAGCGTGTTGTCGGCCTCGATTAGACCCTTCTTCTCCGCGGCCTCACGAAAGGTATCACATAGCACACCATCAACCGTTTTCAGGTCTTCGAAGGACGTCGAGCCTGGTACGTGGTTTAGAAGCACCCTAAGAAAGTACCGCTCCCCCTCGGCTGGATTGGCTGTCACGATTCGGCCTACTTGGTGAAGATCTCTTTTTCTTTTCTGCCAGTACTTGTTGGAATAATCCTGTGCATCACCCTCTACACAGCACTAGAAAGTTCTACCATAGTAGCTAGTACTGCTGTAGCTTAGTAGCTAGTAGTAAGCTCTAGAAATGTCTACCATGTTGTCAGTTTTCACTGCTGAGACTTAGTAGCTAAGGTAGTAGCTAGTAGAAGTCTCTAGAATACACATGAGTTGTAATCTGGTAGAACACTGTAGAAGGCAGTAGAAGTAGCAGCTTCCTAGTAGGTCGGTTGTAAAGTCCTATAAATAGGACATGCACCCATCGTTGTATGTAAGCAGAAACACAAGCAATAAAGTTTCAGTGTACGTCACCACATCCAACTCTTTGTGCTAGTTCGTGTGATCCAGCTGCTACGTTTTGAGTACAGCTGAAGACAAGTGCTGACAACAAGTGGTATCAGAGCCATGTCAAAGGCAGCAGCGGAGGTCGGCGAGAAGGGTGAACGCAGCGGGTTCAAGACGCCGCCGCCGGTCGCAAGGCGACGCCCTTCCACATCTCCCATGCCTCGTCGGGGCCGCAGCCTGACACGCCGCGGTGGCGGCGAGCTGGTAGTGCGCGAGCGTGTCGTGAGGGAGAGCACCAGCTCTGCCCAATATCCGATGCTAACCCGCTCAAACTATGATGAGTGGGCGATGGTGATGCGCGTCCAGCTCCAGGCTCAGCACTTGTGGGATGTCATCGAGTTTGGCGCCGACGACGAGCACGACGATCGAGCAGCGCTGGCAGCATTGCTCCGTGCCGTTCCGCCGGAGCTGGTGCGTACGCTGGCGGCAAAGGACAACGCAAAGGCAGCGTGGGACACGCTCAAGACGATGCGTCTCGGCTCTGAGCGCATACGGGAGGCAAAGGAGCAGATGAGACGTCGCGAGTTCGAGGAACTTCGATTCCGCCCAGGTGAGTCGATCGAAGATTTCTCGATCCGACTAACAAACATCGTCAGTGATCTCGAGCTCCTCGGCGACCCCATAAGCGAGTACAAGGCAGTGCTCAAGTTCCTGCGCGTGGTGCCGCGCAAGTACCGACCGGTGGTGATGGCCATCGAGCAAGTTGTCAACCTCCAGGAGTTGACAATCGAGGAGTTGTGTGGTCGCCTTATCACGGCAGAGGAGGCATACGACCTAGACGATGCCACCAACGGCGTCAACAAGCTTCTCCTCACAGAGGAGGAATGGGCGAGCCGTCAACGACAACGCGGAAAGGTCGTGTCTAGCGGCGGCGACAACAACGGCAAGCCGACGTCCAGGCGAAAGCAGCAAGGTGCGCAAGGAGGCAACACTGGCTCAGGTGAGCGCCGTAGAGGGAGTTGCCGGTATTGCGGTAAGCCTGGGCACTGGGCAAAGGAGTGCCGAAAAGCCAAGCGCGACCGTGAGCAGCGCGGCGAGGCGGCTAACCTTGTGCAGGCTAAAGACGAGGACAACACGCTGCTGATGGCAACCCATACCGAGGAGGCAATGGCTATGCCCGCGGAGGATACGACGAACCCCTCTACACCAACAATGGGGGAGCAAGTCTTCCTCAACGAGGAACATGCACATGTCGAGTTGCGCAAGTCGGCAAGCGACACCGACGCGGCATGGTACTTGGACACAGGCGCCTCAAACCACATGACCGGAGATGCATCCGTCTTTGCTGAGCTCAACAAGGAGGTCTCCGGCACGGTACGTTTCGGTGATGGCTCCCTTGTCGACATCTGCGGGCGTGGCACGGTGATGTTCGCCATGGACGGCGGGCGTCACAGTGCAGCAGCGCGGCGAGGCGGCTAACCTTGTGCAGGCTAAAGACGAGGACAACACGCTGCTGATGGCAACCCATACCGAGGAGGCAATGGCTATGCCCGCGGAGGATACGACGAACCCCTCTACACCAACAACGGGGGAGCAAGTCTTCCTCAACGAGGAACATGCACATGTCGAGCTGCGCAAGTCGGCAAGCGACACCGACGCGGCATGGTACTTGGACACAGGCGCCTCAAACCACATGACCGGAGATGCATCCGTCTTTGCTGAGCTCAACAAGGAGGTCTCCGGCACGGTACGTTTCGGTGATGGCTCCCTTGTCGACATCTGCGGGCGTGGCACAGTAATGTTCGCCTTGGACGGCGGGCGTCACAGTGCATTGTCGAACGTCTACTGGATCCCGCGGATCAAGACAAACATCATCAGCATTGGGCAGCTCGACGAGATCGGGTGCCCGACGCACGTCGAGAACGGAACGATGATCATCCGCGACCGGCAGGAGAAGCTCATCGCCAAGGCTCCTCGCATGCGGAATCGGCTGTACATGGTGCATCTCCAGATCGAGAAGCCGGTATGCCTTGCTGCTCACATGGGCGAGGACGCGTGGATATGGCACGCGCGCTTCGGCCACCAGAGTTTTGAAAGTCTCGAGAAGCTTGCTCGGAAGGACATGGTGCGTGGACTTCCAATGATCAACCACGTGGAGCAGCTCTGCGAGGCGTGCCTCGCCGGCAAGCACCGTCGCGCCCCGTTTCCTCAGGTGGCGAAGTACCGCGCTACCGAACCGTTGGAGCTCGTGCATGGTGACTTGTGCGGCCCTATCTCGCCGCCCACGCCAGGAGGTAAGCGTTACTTCCTTCTCCTCGTCGACGACTACAGCCGGTACACGTGGATCGTCCTCCTGCGTACGAAGGACGAGGCACCGGAGGCCATCCGTCGCTTCCAAGCTGGCGCAGAGGTGGAGTCACGACACACTATGCGCGTCTTCCGCACCGACAGAGGAGGGAGTTCACCGCAACAGAGTTCGCGGACTGGTGCGCTGATCAAGGCATCAAGCGGCACCTCACTGCTCCGTACTCGCCCCAACAGAACGGGGTGGTGGAACGGCGCAACCAGACAGTCGTCGGCACTGCGCGTTGCATGTTGAAAGGCACCGGCATGCCAGCACAATTTTGGGGGGAGGCGGTCACCACGGCCGTTTTCGTCCTCAATCGTTCATTCACAAGGAGCGTGGACGGGCGTACTCCATACGAGGCGTGGCACGGTACGAAGCCAAATGTACACTTCCTTCGTGTCTTTGGTTGCAGGGCTCACGCCAAGATCACCACGCCAAACCTGAAGAAGTTGGATGACCGAAGCAAGCCCATGGTGATGCTCGGGTACGAACCCGGCGGTAAGGCATACCGCCTCTACAACCCGGTGACAAAGCGCGTCCACGTCTCCCGCGACGTCATCTTCGACGAGAGTGCTGGTTGGGACTGGAGCAACGACAACATGGCGGAAGATTATGACGGAGGAGAGTTCACCATCGAGTACTCCTACGCACCTGCACCGGCAACATTGCCCGCTTCGCCAAATCAGTCCACCACAGTCACTCCTGCCCCGATGGAGATTCAGCCCAAAAACAATTCGGAAGTAAAGTCTGTAGACACGGCGGCCACAGAACAAACCCCAGCAGGCACTGCAGAACAAGTGAGGTTTGCCACACCTCCGTCTGCACCAGATCCGGAGCTCTTCGACGACAGCAACGATCCAGATCATCCACACCGCTACCATCGCGTCCTTGACATGGTGGAGCCCGAAGCACCGGTGCCAGGCCAGGCTGAGCGCCTGCTACTCACCCCCTTGATACGTCCAAAACGTATCTATAATTTTTGATTGTTTCATGCCATTTTTATGCTTTTAGCACTTGTTTTTATATTAAGTTTATTATTTATTTGGACTAACCTACTAATAGTTGCAAAAGTGCACAATGTTCTTGTTTTACTCTTTGATGTGTAGAAATTATCAAGAATACAAGAGGAAACCTTGTCGGAGTCGGATTTGGACTTTCCTGGAATCTGTCTGAAAACTATTTTCAAAGATCGACCCGTTTCGGCCAGAAGATGACGTCAAATGGAAAAAGTCTAGTCGCTAACGTTGTAGGGAATTTTCTCCTAATAATTCTAGAGTTAAAATTCGGCCCAATCGGAGTCCGGACGAGGGAGAAAAGCCCGATTTACTGAATGCCCAGAGGGGATGACGGAAATCCGAGAGTCTATATAAATGGAGGAAACCTAATTCGTGGAGAACTCCTCCACCCACGAATTTGCAGCCACCAAAGCCACGTTTTTGCCTCCCCCATGGATCCCATCTCCATGGGGGAGGGCTCCCAAGAAGCCATGAAGGAAGGGGGCTAAGGAGCGGCGCATCCCGTTGATGCCGGCGACACGGGAGGAGTTCCCCGCGCCACCGCCGGCGCCGCCCTGCGCTCCTCGCTGCCCCCTTCACCGTCTTCACCGCCATCTCCATCACCATCTCCTCATTGTATTCAGTGGTCCATCCTCTCATAAACCTCTGTACCGTCCTATGTAAACATGGTGTTTGATGCTATAATATTTATCCTATGATCTACATCATGTTTCCGTAGTTTATTTGTCTTTTGATTGCTTAGTTGAATGCATGAGGTTCATTAGAGTTGTATGTCTATATGGTACTGTTCTTTGGTGTCCATTATATTTATGCGCGCATGGATAAACACCATAGGGTTGGTAGTATTTGTAGCGAAGCGGGGGAAGTTCTGCCGGAGTGACAGAAACCTGAGAACGCGAACCGATTAGTTACACGTATGGGAGTAAGAGGACCATGAACTTAAGGCTATGATTGGGGAAACCTTAATGAATTGTTAGTATATGCGGATGCTTGCTAACGTTCCAATCATATAGTACTTGTAATCCCAAGTAGTGGAGTGCATGTATATTTAGCCTCTCCCTCGTAGAAAACTGCATCGAGAACAATGAACCAAGTACCTTCACTAATTAATTTTGGACAAAGCCACCACAATTACCACCACTTTTCCACACTCATGGTACTGTTAGTATATGGTTACTTAGTATACTTTATTGCTGCAGCACTAATTTTTACTTTCTTGCATTTATCATCTCGCAAAGCTATCTCTCATACCCGTATTGCTACCGTAGTTTTATTTTCTAGATAATGCAAACGATTAGTGTGCGTAGAGTTGTATCAGTGGTTGATAGAATTTGAGAGAATACTTATCCTACCTTTAGCTCCTCGTTGGGTTCGACACTCTTACTTATCGAAAAGTCTACACGCGATCCCCTATACTTGTGGGTTATCAAGACCTTTTCTGGCGCCGTTGCCGGGGAACATAGCGTAGGTTAATGTTCTTGTGTGCACTTGTTTGCTTTATCTCTAAGTAGTTTTTATTTTCAATACCAAGTTGTTCTTTATCTTACTATGGATAGGGAATGCGAATTACAAAAAAAATTAGGTGTAGTTGTTATCTAAAAACGTTTTCAAAAAGAAAAGTGATTGGAAAGATGAGTAATGGTTAAATGGGGGTCGACCTTGAACACTTGTGTTCATGCATATGAAATCAAAACAAATCTTTCCATGGAAGCTTTTCATTAAAAACATGTAAATATTGTAAATATTGTGTATATATCTCTGTACATAAAAATAAAATGCTAATTATAGTTTTAGTTAATTGAAAGTTGATAGTTTTACTTTGCTGTCCAGAAACAGATTTTCTGTGCTCCACCGTATTAAATGTTTAAAATCACCAGAACATGATCTTGATCTGAAATTTCTTGAGTGCAAAGTAATGCTTATTATCTTTCTTTCATTAGACTAACTTTTTGTGATTTGAATTATGTAAATATGTCTAAAAATTCGATCTTTACTGACTGTTCAAATTTAGACAGATTCTTGTGCTTCACTGTAAAAAATCGTGATAAATCTCAGAATGGTATTTTGACTTGAAATTTTTTGTGCATAAACCTGAGATTATGATCTGCCTTTCATTAGTTAAAAGTTTTTCGATTTGAGCTACATAACTATCTGTTAAGTGTCATCTTTACGGGCTGTTTAGTTTTGACAGATTTTTACTTAATATTGTACTTAGGGTCTCTTGGTTTCCTTAGTTTTTCGACGGACAACGGAAATGATAAGAACCTCGGTATATACAGTGGCTAATGTTAAATAAATATTATGAAATTTGTCAATGCTTGAACATGAGTGGATTTTATTTAATGAGTACTAACCCTACTAATGAGTTTTGTGAACTTTTATGTGGATGTAGCTTATAAGATCAAATTAATATGGTGATATGAGATGAACAAGAAGACACAAAGCTCAAGCTTGGGGATGTGTAGGTGCATCCCAAGAACATATTCAAGAAGATACAATCATCTAAGCTTGGGATGCCCGAGTCATCCCCCTATTCATCAACTAACATGAGGTTATCTCGTTCATACTCTATATTACCCGTTCACATGATTTGTATTGTCTTAACTTGTATTATAATTTTTTTATATGTCTTGGTTTACCTTCTTTAGTTTTATTAGACTGTTTAGTTGGTTTTTATTGCTTCTTTTACTTTCACTTATAAATTCAAAACAACAAAATATTTTCTTTTGTTTTGCTTCTTTGTTTGGTTCTTTATTTTATTTTATTTGGTTTTAGTTTTGATTTTTATTTAGAGTTTTCCTTACTGTTTATAAAAATAAAGTACCAAGTTTTACCCATTTAGCTTAGTTGATACATATGTAAAAAGTGATTTTCTGTTTTCAGTATCTACTGCTCATTGCGCGATTTTTCATATTTTACTGGAAGCTCTAAAAATCACGAAAAAATTACTGATGTTGTAGCACCTAATCCTCTGCATGTACAAAAATTGGCTAAAATTTCGGCATGTTTAAGTGCACCTAAAAATTACGTTTTCCAGCTGCTGTTTTTCTAGACAGATTCTGACTTTTGTTGCAAGAGTGGCCTCTTTGCGTTTTCATTTGATTCTTAATGGTTCTTACCTTTCATTTAGAAGTTGGCCATTTAAGCAACCTCTCTGTAACTTAGAAACAAAATTTGATTTGGTTTAATAGAAGCACTTTGAAAATATTATGTATCGCAATAAGTGCCTAGCTAAAAGGCGTTAAAGAAAAGCGCTTATGGGAGGCAACCCATTTTATTTTTCTGCAATTTTTCTTTATTTGAGTCAAGGTGTTGTTTACTTCTGTAGCAACTCCTTTGTATCTTTATTTTCTCGCATTGTTGTGCCAAGAGTAGCCTCTAGTGTTAAGGTTTTGCTTAATTTTGATTGCTGCGCAGAAACAGATTTTTGCTGTCCACTGTACGAAAATCTAAAATCACCAGATTGTTGAAAAATCTGAAATTTTTGTGCGTAATCTTTTGAATGTCTGAATCTTTCATTAGTTCAAAGTTTTTTGATTGAGCGTCGTAAGTGCCTCGAAAAAATTCGTCTTTGCGGACTGTTCTGTTTTAGACAGATTATGCCTTTTTATTTTGCATTCTCTTTTTACTAGTGTTGAGTGGAATTCTTTTTTGGGTGGAAGAGCTTCACATAACATCAGTGGCTGTAGCTAATGTTTAAAGTAACGGTCATATTGTGCCTTTACAGAACATGTGAGTTTTTGATTGTGCACTAACCCTCTAATGAGATTTACTTTGAGTTTGGTGTGACGGAAGTTTTCAAGGGTCAAGAGGGAAGAGTGATATAATAGGATGGAGAAGAGTGAAGAGCTTAAGCTTGGGGATGCTCCCATGGATCTCCCCAGCATATTTCAAGAAGACTCAAGCGTCTAAGCTTGGGGATGCCCAAGGCATCCCCTTCTTCATCGTCAAAATTATCAGGTCATCTCTAGTGAAACTATATTTTTATTCTTTCACATCATATGTGCTGTTCTTGGAGCGTCTGTATCTTATTATTTATTTATCTTAGCATCAAACACCAGTTACATTAATAAGTGGATCCTCACATATTTTATTTATCTTCTGTTTTCAACGTTTACTTGGTTAATGGATTATTTGTTGAAACTTAAAAATGATGTGTGAATAATACTGTTTAGTAGTTTATGTTTTCTTATGGTTGGCTCAACTAGCTAATAGTGCATATTATGTATTTTGATATTAACATGCATTGTCCTGTTCATAAGATGGTATGGTATTGTGGTATCCTCCTCTGAATAATTCACTTGATTCGACTTGGCACATGCTCACACATCAAAAATCAATTAAGCCTTGATGATCTATTTTGCCTCAGAGTTTTAGTATCATCTTTATGCCTCCGTTAATTTTTTTTGTCGCAAGCATGATTATGACCGTTATCGCTCTCGTGGTTGTCGCTTCCCAGTCTATTGCTAGCCTTCACTTGTACTGAGCGGGAATGCTGCTCGTGCTTCCAAATCCTTTAAACCAAGTTATCCCAAAGAGTCCACCAAAAATTCCTATGCATGGTATTTCAAGCCATTCCAAGTAAATTTGCATGTGCTACCTTTAAAACCTTCAAATATTTCCTTTTTGTGTCAATGTTTACGAGCTCATGAGGAATTAGTGTGGTTATTCTTTATTCTGGTTGTCAAATGGACTTTTACACCTGGACTAGCGGCATATACATCCGCTTATCCTAATTTTGCAAAAAGAGCTGGCAACGGGGTGCCCAGTCCCAATTAATTACAACTTTAACCATTAATTCTCTTCACACTTTTGCCCTGATTCATCAGTAAGCAATGACAACACAGTGAAATATCTGCATGTGTGTAAACCAAAGAGAAAGAGGGATGATCTGCCTTGCTGGTAGAAATAACGTCCTATGGGAGCCGCTCTTGAAAGTCCGTTTGACAGGTAGAATACTGTTATCACCCGCTACCATTCGTTGACAATTAACAAACACCTCTCAAAACATTTTTATCTCTGTTTTCAAAATAAAAAGCTCTAGCACGTGTTAATCCCTGCTTCCCTCTGCGAAGGGCCAATCTTTTATTTTTATGTTGAGTCACCATCTTTTCTTTGAGCACCTCTTCGAGAGCATAACTGTCATTCTTAGTGTAATGTGCTTGTCCCAGAATACGATTAATTGAGGCATAACTATGATACTCTATCTTTGATATCTTTATATCTAGTCTTCACTTGAACTTCAGAGGTGCCTTGGCATTTATGTTTTGCTCCACAATTAAGGGCAAGCGAGATACCACTCTATCATACTTTATTATGGTCATTACAATCTTGTTGATGTTTATAAATTTCATGTTATGAGCTCTTAGTTCGTTGATACTTTTCATTAGGAAACATGATTGCTAAGTTTTATTCTCCATACATCATGCAATTGTTAAAAACCTGATCATAGCATTTACAATCAAAAATTATTTTGTTTTTATCGTTTACCTACTCGAGGACGAGTAGGAACTAAGCTTGGGGATGTTGATACGTCCAAAACGTATCTATAATTTTTGATTGTTTCATGCCATTTTTATGCTTTTAGCACTTGTTTTTATATTAAGTTTATTATTTATTTGGACTAACCTACTAATAGTTGCAAAAGTGCACAATGTTCTTGTTTTACTCTTTGATGTGTAGAAATTATCAAGAATACAAGAGGAAACCTTGTGGAGTCGGATTTGGACTTTCCTGGAATCTGTCTGAAAACTATTTTCAAAGATCAACCCGTTTCGGCCAGAAGATGACGTCAAATGGAAAAAGTCTAGTCGCTAAATTGTAGGGAATTTTCTCCTAATAATTCTAGAGTTAAAATTCGGCCCAATCGGAGTCCGGACGGGGAGAAAAGCCCGATTTACTGAAGGTCCAAAGGGGATGACGGAAATCCGAGAGTCTATATAAAGGAGGAAACCTAATTCGTGGAGAACTCCTCCACCCACGAATTTGCAGCCACCAAAGCCACGTTTTTGCCTTCCCCATGGATCCCATCTCCATGGGGAGGGCTCCCAAGAAGACATGAAGGAAGGGGGCTAAGGGGCGGCGCATCTACAGTGCCCTGTGGCAATTAACAAACATCTACAGTGCCCTGTGGCACTGTAGCACTTTATTGTTTTTATTTTTTTTTTCCCTTTTCACGACAGTGCTTACACTTCTACATTCCACCGCAATATACTTTTTTTCTTTTTGCTCTTTTCGCGATAATATGTACATGAAATATCTGCGCGCCGACGAGTAGGTTCCATTCCCGTGATAGGTTTCAAATTTGGATGACTCAAACTCCTTAATTTTAGATCCAAAATCGCAAAAACATTTGACAAATTTTGTCAAATTCGTCGCACTCAGCCATCCGTTTAAATTTTCCTTCCACGAGTATATGAATATCATCCTTCCAAACAACTTTCATGTTTAAACTTTTTTGTTTTAACAAACTTAAACATATTGCTCTCCAATCTTCAAATTTGTTATATTTTAGGCTACGGAACAAAAAATTCTGACAAACTTTTGAATTCACACAAACATATCAAAGCTAACCCCTTAAGTCCTCCACTGGGCATGCCCACATCGCTGGTACTGTAGCAATATTTTAGGCTACGGAATAAAAAATTCTGACAAACTTTTGAATTCACACAAACATATCAAATCTAACCCCTTAAGCCCTCCACTGGGCATGCCCACGTCGCTGGTACTGTAGCAGTGCTATCCACGTGCACTGTAGCATTTTTTCCCCAGAAAAATAAAAGGCCAAGGCCTCCCCTCGCTGCACCACGTCACGGGCACTGTAGAGGCTACATTAAAGCACTCTCTACAGTTCACTCTCTACAGTACCATGTGTACTATAGCAATTTTTTTCCCCCGAAAAATAAAAGGCCACCTTAAGGCCTCCCCTCGCTGCACAACGTCACGGGGGCACTGTAGAGGCTACAGTAAGAACTCTACAATACCAGTGTGTACTGTAGCAACTTTGTTTCCCCTTTTCACGATAATAAGCCGACCCACTTAGCCCTCCGGTCGCACTGCCCACGTCACGGCGACTGTAGATTACTACAGTCCCGCACTCTACAGTGCACAGTTACTGTAGCACTCTACACTACTATTTTTTTTCTTTCGCGATAATATACACATGAAATATATGCGCATCGACAAGTAGATTTCATTCTCATGATCGGTTTCGAGATTGGTCGACTCTAACTCCTTAATTTTGGATCCAAACTCGCAAAAACATTTGACGAATTTTGTCAAATTCATCGCACTCAGACTTCCGTTTAAATTTCCCTTTCACAAGTAGACGAATATCATCCTTCCGAACAATTTTCATGTTTTAACCTTTTTGTTTTGACGGACATAAATATATTTCTCTCCAATCTGCAAATTTGTTATATTTTAGTCTGTAAAAAAAAATACTCTGACATATTTAAATTTTTTGAATCTGGGTATTTGGATCCAAAAATTTATCTTTTAGATCTAGCCCAAAGTAGCATTTTTATTCCCTACCTGTCATATACAAAGTTTTCATGAACCAAATTATATACCTACAATCTCAGTTAATAACTCATTTTACAAAACTACGTCACATAACAATACAACAGGCGCGGCGGTGGTCGACATAACCATCGTGGCCATTGTTGATATCAACAGCTAACGTCATCAGGAGACCACTTGCTAGCCTTTTAATATTTTGAAAAAATGATTTCGATAATTATTAAAACTCTAACTCCTTAATTTTGGATCCAAACTCGCAAAAACATTTGACGAATTTTGTCAAATTCATCGCACTCAGACATCCGTTTAAATTTCCCTTTCACAAGTAGACGAATATCATCCTTCCGAACAATTTTCATGTTTTAACCTTTTTGTTTTGACGGACATAAATATATTTCTCTCCAATCTGCAAATTTGTTATATTTTAGTCTGTAAAAAAAAAATACTCTGACATATTTGAATTTTTTGAATCTGGGTATTTGGATCCAAAAATTTATCTTTTAGATCTAGCCCAAAGTAGCATTTTTATTCCCTACCTGTCATATACAAAGTTTTCATGAACCAAATTATATACCTACAATCTCAGTTTATAACTCATTTTACAAAACTACGTCACATAACAATACAACAGGCGCGGCGGTGGTCGACATAACCATCGTGGCCATTGTTGATATCAACAGCTAACGTCATCAGGAGACCACTTGCTAGCCTTTTAATATTTTGAAAAAATGATTTCGATAATTATTAAAACTCTAACAATGGGTGCAGGTTGTCATAATTTTAAACTTTCCTAACAATTTCACAAATTTGTCCAATTTTGCAAATTCAATAACTTCTGATCCGTGAATCATAAAAATTTATTCAATACACCAAAATATTTAGAAAAAATGGATTCTATCTACTTATGTTCAATTCATGCACTATCTTTCAGTTGGCAGAAACCAAATATTTTATCTATAATATGAATTATGTTATCATAGACTATGAAAGTTAACTATCGGTATTCTAATTCCGTATGTATATATTATATATATATCTAACTACCTATATATATACTTTATGTATATGACCATATTTTAGAAAGAACACTTTACGCATCGTCATAAAATACACATCAAATTACGCAGCAAAATTAACACCACGGGCAAAATTGAACATTTCAATTTGGTAAATATTTAGATGTAATCTAGATGAACTTTCTTCAAATATGGAATTCAATTCAATAAATGTACATCAAACATGTTTAAATATTTTGAATTGGTGAATATTCGGACAAAAAACAAATGCACTTCCTCTAATCACTACTAGGAAACTAGCTATAGGTGGATGATCATTCTGTGGCGCACCTTTTTGCGGTGCGCCACAGAAGTTTATCAGTGGCTCATCCCCTCCAGTGCGCCACAAATTTCAGTGGCGCATAAAATATAGATGCGCCACTGAATAAGTCATTTCTGTGGCGCATTCAGTCCCATGCGCCACAGAAATATCGTGGGCCCCACCACCAGCATTTGTTTTCGAGGCCCACCACACATTTCTGTGGCGCATGGTTCTGAATGCGCCACAGAAACATGCATTTCTGTGGCGCATTTGTTCCCATGCGCCACAGAAATATGAGCTTACTGTGGCGCATGGGACTGTGTGCGCCACAGAAATGCTGGTTTCTGTGGCGCACCTAGTCTTATGCGCCACAGAAACCTTAATGCATTCAAACACTTCAGTTCCCGCGCTGGTCTTTGATCACACGGGAAATGAAGAACAAATCTTAATTCATTTTGGGAAGCTGAAACAAAGGGGCGCCGGATTAATTCATTTTTGGAAGTTGAAACAAATCTTAATGAAGAACCCTTTCAACTCTCTCTTGCTAGCTATATAAGAGAGCTAATGGTGTCATTTGGCAAATGCACACCATCTCCTCTCTCTAATCTTCTCTAAAATCCTCTCTCGAATCGCTGCCGCGCGCCATGGAGCCACGCGAGGAGTACGAGTACAAGGACATCTCCGTCGACATGGACTTCAAGGTCGTGGTCACTCACCGCGCATCAACCGTGGAGATTTGGATCGGCGACGTCAAGAGGCGCTACCTCGACGCCGCACCGATGAAGATCGTGGGCCTCGACTGCGAGTTCACCGACGCCACACCCGAGGAGAGGCAGCGTGCCGCCATCCTACAACTCTCCGTGGCGACCGACACGTTGGTGTTCCATATTTGCCACGCTGATCGGGTGCCGCAGGCCCTCAAGGATTTCTTGATGGACGAAACCCTCAAATTCTGCGGCGCGGCTATCAACAACGATCAGCGTATGCTGGCGCCTTACGGAATTCATATTCCGTCCGCCGTCGACCTCCAGTGGGCCGTTCGCCCTAACCCAACATTCCCTAATCTTCCGAGTCTCTATGCTCTAGCCAATTCTTTTATTGGCACAACGCTTGAGAAGAAGAAGAAGATTAACAAGAAGAAGAAGAAGAAGAAGGAGGACGAGAAGAAGGAGGAGGAAGAAGAGGACCTCACATCAGGTTGGGGCAAGTTTCCATTGAGCTTTTATCGCATCAAGTATGCCGCTCTGGACGCTCGCCTAGGCTACGAGATTGCTAGGGAGTGTCTCAATGTGTCGACCTAGATCGTCTCAACAATAATTGTCATATGTGAGACGTTTGATTGAAATGAAAAGTTATGTGATCTTTGGATTTATTTAACCCTTGTTTTCCTTTTATATTGTTAATTATCTCTGGTCCGTACTAATATTCAGCAATAGCAAGTTTGTGCACGTATCAAAAGTAAATTTTTTTGATTATAAAGTGTTCTACACATTCTAAGGATTTAAATGACTACAAATTTGTTGAATTTGGCCAAGTGGATCAAAAGTTATGGAATTTGAAATATTATACTTGAATGTGGAAAGTTATGGAATTTGAAATATTATACTAACAATTGTGTGTATATTCTTTTCTTTAATATGTGTGTATGTTCTTTCTTTAAATATAACCAAAAAAAAATTAAGAATAACAAATGTGTTTGTGTTCTTTATTTAAATTTAATCTAAAAGATTTTTAAAAGAAAAAAAATGTGGGACAGCAAAAAATATTGTGTGTATTTTTTGAACCAAATTTAACCAAAAATATTTGTAAGAAAAAAATTTCAGCAAAAAATTGGTGCAGCCAGGATTCGAACCTTGCTGTCCTGGTTAGTTCAGTGCTGTTGAAACCACTAGGATGATGTAGTGTTAGTGTCTACTAACAGCAGCATTTCCTTTTGACCTGTTAGACCAGGACATTCTGTGGCGCACCACCCAGCGGATGCGCCACAGAATCTCAACTTTCTATGGCGCATCCCTCCGCAGGTGCGCCACAGAATTCTTGCGCCTGCACCTACATGTGGGGCCACCCTGGGCTGCAGTTATCTTCCTCCAAATTTCGCTAAGTCCCTCAACTCCCGCGCCCTCGCGCCCCTCGCCGCCGGCAGCCCACCGCGCTTGACCCGCCCGCCACCGACGGCAAGGAGGACCTCCACCGCCACCCGCACCGGCGCCGCCCGTGCTCGACGCTCCCGTGGTCGCCTCGCTCGTGCTCGACACGCCCGTGTCACCTCGCCGTGCCCGTGCCCACGGACCCTGCGCCCCGGCCGTCCTCGACCTCCCCTGCGCCCCGGCCGTCCTCGACCTCCCCTCCCTCCCCCCTCCCCGAGGTATGCTTCCCCCCTCTCTCCCTCCTCCCTCCCCTATACCGAACCTGCACTCAACGTGTTCGACACAATTCCTAGCTAGGAATTGGTGCGATTTAAAAATTTCTAGGCTAGTGTTAGGTTGCTGCTAGGTTAGTGTTTGGGTTGCTGCTAGGTTAGTGCTAGGTTAGTACAAGAAAAAAATTGTAGATGAAAAATTGGAGATGAAAAAATTGCTAAGTGTGTTGATGTGGTCACTGTTTGAACATAGCTTTAAAACTGACTTGAATAAAGGTGTTTTAGGTATTCAAAAAAATATTTTTGGCGTTTATCATGAAGTACTAACTTAGTACAAGAGATCCATGAAGGTACATTTTAAATAGGATCAAGATTTGATAACTTTGTAAGCCTCCAAAGTTGGTACTTTTTAACTGATTTGAAGATGCATTTTTAGTTGCTGCTAGGTGCTTTTGCTGCTAGCTGCTTTTGTGAAATGTGTGTGGTAGATGCTAAATCATGGTTTTGTTAATTTATTGCAGCGCCACGAGGAGTACCTCCACCACGCCGATCTCGGACCCGAGCCTCCCTTCCCTACCCAAGGTAGTGGTGATGTATGTGCATGAGGATATGTGTCCACGACCATCGTGTCGTGGTTATTTGTGCTCCGACCATCGTGTCGTGGAGATGCCGGCCGGAGATGCCGGCCGGAGTTGTGGATATTTTTTGTGAAATGCTTGTGCAGGTACCCCGTGAGGCCCTTGAGATTGCCGGAATGTCGATTAACTTCCGTTCCGGCAAATTCGGGTACTCCATATGTCCCTTTTTTAGCAAAGGTCATGCCAAATTTTTTCGTGAATTTTGGCATGACTTTGCTAAAAATAGGACATATGATTTGTGAAATGTCTGCAGGTACCCATGAGGCCCTTGAGTTTGCTAGAACGTCGATTAACTTCCGTTCCGCCAAATTCGGGTACTCCATATGTCCCTTTTTTAGCAAAGGTCATGCCAAAAAAATTCGTGAATTTTGGCATGACTTTGCTAAAAATAGGACATATAGTTGTGTAGCTTAGATTGTAGATAATTTTAGTTGTGTTCATTGTTGGTTTATATTGTGTAATTTCCACATTGCTAAAAATGAGTTTAAAAATTGTGTTTTTAGTTTATTGTTCTCGGCGACGATGTCACTGTTGGACGAGAGTGGCGACGTCCGCGACTGGACTCCGCCGGGCTGGCACTGGGAGGTAAAGAAGAAGAAGCACAGGAAGAGAAGTAAGCCAGCTGCTAAGACGACTATCCGGGGGTATGAAGACATGGTACCACCCCGTGCGGATGGCATGACCCGAGTTCATGAAGCTGGTCAACCGATCCTGTCTCGGGACCTGCTCCGCCTCGCAGACGGATGCATGCTTCCTTTGCAAAATGCTATCTTGAAGCTAGAGGGCAACCTTCTTAAAGAAGAGGATCCAAATTACCCGGTGTTCACTGTCAAGGTGCCAAACGACTTGGCCGACTTCGTCCATGAAGCCCCCGCGGATCTGTTCTTCATATCGTACGTGGACGTCTTCAATCTGTTTCACTACAAACGGCTGGACTATAACTTGGTCCGCCTATACGCGCTCAACCAGGCGATGAGGATCAGGAGAGATAATATCCCGTACGTCAAGGTAGTGGATCCCTACTACATGCGCGACAGCCAGCTGGTGCAAGGATCAACGACACGGGCCATGGCCACGGAGTTCCTCCAGAGAACCATGCTGAACAACCAGGAGAAGAACAGCCTTCTTCTGCCTTTCTTTTCCGAGTAAGTACACATCCGGTCGCCGCCGTCATATCTTATGCTTTCTTATAGATTTCTTCCGTTGTTGATCCTTTCCAACATTCCGTTTCAATTGTGTTGAGCAGGGACGAGTACTGCATACTCATCGTCGTAAGCCCGAGGTGGTCCATTGCCTGTTATTTCGACTCGGGGAGTCTTAAAGACTGCACCAGAATAAAGGGTGTTCTCGATGAGTCTCTCGAGGGCTATGCCCAAATGGGAGGCCACTTCCACAAAGATAAGAATGGAGAATATTTCACGAAGGATAACAAACACGGTTTCCGGCATGGGACCGGGTTCCATTGCATCAAGCATGCGCCTGGCAGCGTGAAGGATGCCTTCTACGTCCTCCATCACATGAAAGGGTTTGTCCGGGATGCAGAGCAAACGAGGTGGCCAACGAGTCTCCAAAAATGGAGCAAACTTAGTGGGGATATCACCGACGCTAACCTTAGAGAAGACTTCCATCGCATCCAGATGCAGTTATCGCAAATCATCTTGGAAGATGTCATGACAGAATGGGGGTCCTTACACAACGCCATAGGTAGGATGTATTATAAAAGAAAGCCTTGCCTCACTCGATAGAAGTGCTTCTTTATTTTATTTATTATAGACTTATCCACTTAATTAGATGAATAAATCATACTCTATTTATATTATTAACCAAATATATTTTCCAATCCATCTCCAGGGTTGTCTAAGTGGGAGATCGAAGAACGCCTACACAGGCAAAATGACATGAGGACGTGGATGACGAAAAACTGCTATAAACCGTTCCCGGAGCCGATCAAGAAGAAGGCTCAATCCTACCAGTGGAGCTAGACGTGTTCTCCATCATCGCCGATGTTCTCGATTTGATCCTAGTGTAGGCGGTGAACACTTCATTTGTAACGTGTGACATGATCGATGAACTTTTGTATCATAACTTGTGTAAATATTCGGCACTTGTCACTATATTTATGTATCTCGGGCTCCAAGTAATGTGATGACATAGTAATGTGTTTGTTTTTATATACCGTGTCAAATATATTATTGTTTCTATTATATCTGTATAAATCCTGTATATATACCTGTATTTCCTGTAATATACCTGTATTTATACAGCAGGCAGCAGCAATTCCAGAATACCTGTAAATTATTCTGTGGCGCATGTATTATTTTTTCTGTGGCGCATGTAATTCTGTGGCGCACTACAGACGAATGCGCCACTGAAATATTTCTGTGGCGCACCCTGCGTGGTGCGCCACAGAAACCTGGGATTTCTGTGGCGCACCCAAATATGCGCCACAGAAAATACATTTTAGTGGCGAGATAACTGTGGCGCATCCTTTATGCGCCACAGAAAGCATTTTTGGTGCGCCACTGATAGCCTGTTTCCTAGTAGTGAATTGTGGACTTAAATTGAACATTTCAATTTGATACATATTTGGATGTAATCTGGATGAACTTTCTCTAAATATGGAACTCAATTCAATAAATGTGCGTTCCCACTCATTATTGACTTAAATTAAATATTACTGAAAAATAGAAACATATTTAAACATTTCAATTTACTAAAAGAAATGGAGATACTATAAAATATAATACAAGCATATTCAAACATTTTAATTCACCAAGTATTTGGACATAACCTAGACGAAAAAATCCGACATATTTTAAAAATTGGAGATACTCTAAAATATATCAACATGTTCACAAAAAATATATGCTAACTACTTATGGCATAATACAAACATATTTGAACATTCCAATTTGGTGAATATTTGGATACAATCTGAATGAACTTTATCTAATTACGGAGTTACAATTAACAAATGCTCACATCATGCATTCTCTAACTATGGAGTCAAATTAAAAAATTATGTCGAAATATATGCTAACTACTTATGGCATAATGCAAACATATTTGAACATTTCAATTTGGTGAATATTTGAAAACAATCTGAATGAACTTTATCTAACTACGGAGTTACAATTAACAAATGCTCACATCATGCATTCTCTAACTATGGAGTCAAATTAAAAAATTATGTCGAAATACAAGCATATTTGAACATTTTAACTCACTGAGTATTTAGACATACTCTAGACGAAAAATTCCCACGGATTTCAACATTTTTCGAATTACAACGGGTGCGGCGTGTCGCCGCACCAAATTCCACTAGTATGTTTCTTATGTGCTACTGGCTCAGGGCTGGCCCATAGGCCAGGCAAACAGCGTGACCGCCCTAGTCCTGTCCGAAGGAGAGTCTCGGTATTAAAGTGAACTATTAAAAGTTGTATTGTTATCGAAAACTCCTACTACATTCAAGAGACAACTAAAGATTTATAAAAAGACTCAATTTATAGGAGCACATACAACGAGTACCATATATGGAACAACACAATGTAATCGAGGTATAAAGTTTAGTCAGGCTGCTAGTCTTGCTCACGTAATCTTGCTCTCATAGAAGTCCAACATGTTCTACTAAATTTTTGTTCAATAGAATTTCATGGGTAATTTTGTGTGGGTATTTTTTTTAGAAACTGGAAGGTAATTTTTTTACGCCACATGGTACCAAGCACATTGCACGCGGCCATATCAAATAATAAAATTGTATATATGAATAAAAAGTAGAGCCCATTATAATGAGTATGTGATTTCTATTAGCTGTGTTGGTGCAAAGCGTACATTTCGCAAGACATATTTGAATAAGAAAAAACTGATAAATAATCTTACCAGGACTTCAATTTATACTCTAGAAGTTCTACTTATACTCAAAAAGTTTCTATAAATATGCTACCTACTCATATACTAAACAAATATTAAGATATTTCTTTCACTATATGGTTTAGAGATGTTTAACATAAATATGTATAATAATATATATTTACGCAAATCTAAAAAAAGAATAAGAATAATATAATAAATCCAATTCAAATATTGCATCACAATTCACAAATGCGGTTAAGGATGTCAATAAGTAATAGAAAATTATACTCGCTAAGATCATAACATCCTAAAATTAACTCTGAAGTAAAAAAGTTTACTATAAAGTTATATTTATTTGAATTACCTTGAGTCTTGGGTCGGAACGCATAGGATGGAATTGTCTGTCCACCGTGAATTTGACTAGATCCCAACTCACATCAGTCAACATGCGACATAAATATAATTATAAAAGTGAGGATGACTTTTACTATATGTACAACCACACATGCAGACCAACCTCATGGTCACGCACACAACAGTTTCTACAAATTAACTGTCAGAAATTCATAAACATACTTATTTGATATACCAAAAACCAATTTTATTCACACCCAAGATAAAACAAACTCAACAGTAGCCTCAAAACAGGATGAATAAGCCTTATTGTCTGGTTCCGATGTCCTCCAGCCAAGCTCCTCCCTACAAGGCACCTCGTCCATGTCACAACAGCCTTGATGTCGCTCCAATCAGTGGCAATCCTATTTTCTGTAGGTTTTTATTGGCAAGTTGAGCTATTGGAATAATCATATCTTCAAAAAAGCAGGGCCAATCTCTTCTGGTATAAAAAGAAGTTCTCAAAGTAATTGGACTGGGTGAGCCGACACGAAGCAGTAGTTAACTCAGAATCTTGAGTGTAGATTTTCGATAAGATCTTTGTGTACTAGCTATATTTTTTTCCTTTTTATCATTTTGATTTTAGTAAGTTACTGAAAATCAATAAAAAAATATATCAAAGAATTGTTTTTCCCTCAAACATATATTAGCACCGACGCTACTAAATAGATGTGCAGGGTATGCCTTTGTAGAATACTATGATTTAACTCGGCTTACGGTTGTTGAACTGCTTCGAAAAGGGAAGGTTCCGTTATATAAGGACTTGCACACCAGTTCGGTATGCACACAACCATATATGACAATAGTTAAAAAAATATCCAGGTTTGTCCTTCCCACGGATCGATAGTTCCGAACTAAGATTTTTCGTGCTATACTCCCTCCGTCCAAAAACAAGTGTCTCAAGTTTGCATAAAAGTGGATATATCTATACATGAAACATGTCTAAATACATCCACTTTTCGAAAAACTTGAGACACTTATTTTGGATGGAGGGAGTATCATATATGTTGTTGCCACTTCTTCAACATATTTCTGCGTGGTTGTTGAGTGGCTTGCTTTCTTGTAAGAGAGACTCGTTCGAATCCTATTTAGCTTTTTGGAGATGGGATGACTTTTTTTGTGTGCAGAATTTCTATATTTTTTTTTTTTTGAGGATAAGCGGAATTTCTATTCTTGGGAGTACCATGTTTTACAGGACCAAAATTAGTTAGTTGATCTGGGCCGTGCCTGCCCTGGCCCAACTGCGACCAGGATTGGAATCACTCCACGTCTCTGTCCCGACTTCCGATTCCGACTCGCAGCCAGCAATGGGGTAATTCCTATATCGCGCGTACCGCGATAGCTGCGGAATCCTATATATCGCTTCATGGCGATGCTCCAGTCGCCCGTCGCCTGAAGGATTTTTTTTATGGGCTGGGTCCATTTTAGATAGCGGTACAGTCATGCAGCGAGCCGACGCTATCGCTGCGTTCTTTTTCCTTCTGCCTCACTTCTTTCTCTCCACTGTTTCTCACATTCTAGCATTGTACACACAGTTTCACAGCGACTGTAAGAATTTGATAAACATTTGTGAAAGTCTTGATCATCCTGTATTTTTTAAAAACAATTCATATATATTTCCGTTTCTCACTTTCTATTTTTGGTTTATTTCGGAATTCATTCAAACAGTTGTTTCCGTTCAGAAATAGTTTCGTTCTCTATTTAAAATCATTCAACTTTTTAGTTTCTGTTCTGCCTACCCCTACCTTTTTTAAAAAGCGTTCAAATCTATTTTCGTTTTCACATATTTCTATTTTTGTTCATTTGTAATTCGTTCAAACATAGTTTCCGTTCAAAAGTATTTTTGTTCTCTTTTTAAAAATTGTTCAATTTTTTGTTTTTTTGTCTACCCGTACCTTTTTTTTAAACCGTTCAAGTTTATTTCCGATTTTCACTTTGTATTCTTGTTCATTTCCGAATTCGTTCAACATACTTTCTGTTTAAAAATAATTACGTTCTCGTTTTAAAATCATTCAAAGTTTAGTTTCTGTTTTTTGCCTAACCATACCTTTTTTTAAACCGTTCAAATCTATTTCTGTTTCACACTTTTTATATTTTTAATTTCAAATTCATTCAATCATACTTCGCTGTTCAAAAATAATTATGTTCCTATTTTAAAATTGTTCTAATTTTACTTTTTGTTCTTCCGACACCTACTTTTTTTAAAGCGTTCGTATTTTATTTCTATTTTCATATGTTGTATTATTGTTAATTTTGGAATTCGTTCAAACATAGTTTCTATTAAAAAAACATTTGTTCCCGCTTTAAAATCGTTGAAATTTAGTTTATGTTCTTGCCAACCCCTACCTTTTTAAAAAGCGTTCAGATCTATTTTCGTTTTCACACACTTCTATTTTTGTTCATTTTTTGGAATTCGTTCAGACATAGTTTCCGTTGAAAAGTATTTTTGTTCTCGTTTTAAAAATCGTTCAATTTTTAGTTTCTGTTTTGCCTTACCTTTTTTAGGAACTGTTCAAATCTATTTTCGTTTCTCACTTTTTATTTTCGTTCATTTCGGAATTCGTTCAAACATTGATTCCGTTCAGAATGTTCTCTTTTTAAAATCGTTCAACTTTTTTTTATAAAACGTTCAAATCTATTTCCATTTTCACACATTTCTATTTTTGTTCATTTTGGAATTCGTTCAAACATAGTTTCCGTTAAAAAGTATTTTTCCTCTCTTTTTAAAATCCGCTCAATTTTTAGTTTATGTTCTGCCTTACCTTTCAAAAACCCCGTTCAAATCTATTTCCGTATCTCACTTTCTATTTTTCGTTCATTTCAGAATTGGTTCAAACATTGTTTCCGTTCAGAAATAATTCCGTTATCTTTTTAAAATCGTTCAACTTTTAGTTTCTGTTCTGCCTAGCTACCCCTACCTTTAAAAAAAACATTCAAATCTATTTCCGTTTCCACACATTTCTATTTTCGTTCATTTCGGAATACGTTCAAACATAGTTTCCGTTCACCCTGAATTATATATTTGGAGTATGATAAAATCAGCAAACTTGTTAATATAGTTAGTTCAAATACCTAAAAACATTTCATGTTTCTGTTCTGCCTTACCTTTTTTCAGAACCGTTCAAATCTATTTTCGTTTCTCACTTTGTATTTTCATCCATTTCGGAATTCGTTCAAACATTGTTTCCGTTCATAACGTTCTCTTTTTAAAATTGTTCAACTTTTTTTCAAATATATTTCCGTTTTCCCACATTTCTATTTTTATTGATTTTGGAATTCGTTCAAACATAGTTTCCGTTCAAAAGTATTTTTCCTCTCTTTTAAAAAATCGCTCAATTTTTAGTTTATGTTCTGCCTTACCTTTTAAAAAGCCCGTTCAAATCTATTTCCGTATCTCACTTTCTATTTTTCGTTCATTTCAGAATTCGTTCAAACACTGTTTCCGTTCAGAAATAATTCCGTTATCTTTTTAAAATCGTTCAACTTTTAGTTTCTGTTCTGCCTAGCTGCCCCTACCTTTAAAAAAAAACGCTCAAATCTATTTCTGTTTTCACACATTTCTATTTTCGTTCATTTCGGAATACGTTCAAACATAGTTTCCGTTCACCCTGAATTATAGATTTGGAGTACGATAAAATCAGCAAACTTGTTGAAATAGTTAGTTCAAATACCTAAAAGCATTTTAGATAAAAGATTCATATCTAACACAGTTTTACAAGTTTTTCTATGTGAAAATCATGTACACACTTAGGGCACGTACAGGGGTAGCAGGCTAGCAGCACCATACGGTGGTTTCAGTAAATCCATATCAGCGAAGGCTCGTGAGGCTGCACCCAGTAGATCCATATTAGAGGTGAGGCCACCGACCTGTTTTCTGCTGCCCAGCGCAGCTGTAGCCTTGTGACGCGAGCTCAGAGCACAGATTGGCCCGCACCGGTACGAAACAGTCGTCGCTCGATCACGTCCTCGCGAAGAAACAGTGAAGCAGTCGTCACGGGTAAAAATGGGCCAGCCCAACTAAAACTTCTAGTAGGCGACGCGGCTGCGAAAGTCGCCTTGAGGCGACCGGGAGGTGCTATACATCGCGTCAAGGCGATCGTCCGAGGCTGCGTCGCCTACTAGGACGACTTATTGGGCCGGCCCGTATGCACGCTCGCTAGGTACTGTTTCTTCGCGGCGGACATGCGCGACGACTGTTTCGTCCCGGCGGACGTGCGCGACGACTGTTTCGTACATGCTGGACGCATGCATGCGGATGGACCGATCGTTCGAGCAAGCTAGCTGGACCCATGCATGCGGAATTGAGGATCGATAGCTCATTCCCAGCCTCCCACGATCGCTCGAGCCAAGACACATTCACCTAGCTAGCGCAGCCATATTTCTGATATCGTTCTGACATATACATTTGAATACACCCACGCAAGTAGATAAAAAATATGAAAATAATTCCTACGAAAGTAAAAAAAATTATTTTTGAACAATTTCAAAAAGTGAACAGAAAAAGGTCGGGAATAAATATTATTTTTAACAGATTTTAAAAAGTGAAAAAAAAGGTTTATGAACGAAAGTTATTTTTGAACGATTTTAAAAGTGAACAAAAATTATTTTTGAACGATTTTAAAAATTGAACAGAAAAAAGTCGGTGAACAAAAAATACTTTTGAACAGATTTAAAAAAGTGAAAAAAAAAGGTTTATGAACGAAAGTTATTTTAAAAAAATAAACATAAATGGGGATGAACGAGAACTATTTTCAAACGATTTTAAAAAGTGAACAAAAAAAGAGGTGGAACGGAAACTATTTTGAATGATTTTAAAAATGAACGAAAAATATTTGAATGATTTTAAAAGTGAACAAAAATTATTTTTGAACGATTTTAAAAGTGAACAAAAAAAGGTGGAACAGAAACTATTTTTGAACGAATTAAAAATGAACGAAAAATTATTTTGAACGCAAATTATTTTGAACGATTTTAAAAGTGAAGAAAATTATTTTAAACGAAATTTATTTTGGAACGATTTTAAAAGTGAACAAAAATTATGTTGATCGATTTTAAAAGTGAACAAAAATTATTTTGAACGAAAAATGTTTTGAACGATAATAAAAAAGGTGGAACGGAAACTATTTTTGAACGAATTTAAAAATGAACGAAAAATTATTTTAAACGCAAATTATTTTGAACGATTTTAAAAGTGAACAAAAATTATTTTAAACGAAATTTATTTCGGAACGATTTTAAAAGTGAACAGAAAAAAAGGTGGAACGAAAACTATTTTTGAACCAATTTAAAAATGAACAAAAAAAAATAGTTTGAACGAAAATTATTTTGAACGATTTTAAAAGCTAACAAAAATTATTTTGAAGAAAGAAAAGAAAAGGAATACAGAAAATAAACGAAAATGAAAAAAGAAAATGAAATCGTTCAAAAATAAAAAAAAATAAAAAAAAACAAAAACAAAAACAAAAAAAAGAAAGCATAAAAAAGAAATCAGAAAAGAAAAAAGAAAAAACAGAAAAAAAAACAAGTGAAAAACGAGAAAAAGAAAAAGAAATAATAAAAGGAAAAATTAAAAGAACGAAAATAAAAAATAAAAAAGAAAACCAATACAGAAAAAGAAACGAAAACTGAAAAGAAAACATGAAAGGAACAGAAAAAGAAAAAGGAAAAACGAAAACAGAAAAACGAAGAAAAGAAGCAGCGTGTAGCACAGACGCGCATGTAGCACAGACGAAAAGAAACGAAGAAAGGAAGCTAGCTAGCTCGAACGATCAGTCCATCCGCATGCATGCGGCCAGCATGTACGAAACAGTCGTCGCGCACGTCCGCCGCGACGAAACAGTCGTCTCGCATGCCCGCGCGCCATGAAAAAACGAAGAAAGGAAATAGCGTGTTTTCTCGCGTGAGCACAGGCAAAATGGGCCGGCCCAGTAGATGGTTGGCTTCAGGCGACGGGAGTATTTTGCATCGCTGTGGAGCCATGTATAGAATTCACCGAGGCTTCCTAGGGCCACTTCTTTTCAGCTTCTGGAATAGCTTCTGGGAAAAGCTTCTCCCCACCAGTTTCTCCCAGAAGCTAAAAACCCAAATATGTTCTGGCTTATAACTAAGTTAGGTCCAAACTTAGTTATAAGCCAGAACATATTTGGGTTTTTAGCTTCTGGGAGAAACTGGTGGGGAGAAGCTTTTCCCAGAAGCTGTTCCAGAAGCTGAAAAGAAGTGGCCCCTAATGGAGCTCCCGCGATAGCTACTAGCGTTCGCGTACCCCAGATTCCCTCTCGCACGCTTAAGTGGGCCGGCCCATCATTGCGGACGCACGAGGCAGACGATGGCGCGAGGGAGCAGAGCCGCACGAGGAAGACGACGGCGCGAGGGAGCAGAGCCACTCACCGACGACGGGGACGACGTGGCTAGCCGCGGCGCCCCGGCGGGGGTGAGGCCAGGACCTCGCCGGAGACGGGACGACGCGGCGTCGCCGGCGGAGGCGAGGAAGAAACTTAATGAGGGGGTGCGAGTGCGGGGGGAGCTCGCCGGAGAGGGATGCAAACGTCGGCAACCGGAGTTAGGTTAGGGGTGGGGGTGTGGGGGGGGTGTGTTTAGAGGGATGGCCGGCCGGGGCGTGGCGGACCGGCGGAGGTGGCGGCTAGAGCAGGGCGGGGCGCGGAGGCGACGCGAAAGCGGCGCCGAGCGCGGGAGGCGGCATCAGGCGGTTGTGGCCGGCGACGGTGGCGGGGGAGTCAACGGTGGCGAGATTGGGGGAGGTCGGGAGGAAGACGACGACGCGAAGGTGCGATGGGCTTCGGCCCACGAAGGGTACGCGGGAGCGAGTTGTCTCCGCGTACCGCGGTGTACAGGAGCTCCCCAGCAATGGTGGCTAGCTCGCTAGGGGCGTGTTCCTTCCGCCGTTCGCTATATACATCGCCTCCTCGTCCTCCTCACGGTTCGACACCTAGCAAAACCAATTTAGAAATCTCTCTGGCAGCTCTGTTCAAGCGTTTTCGACAGCCGGCGAGCAGGGTGGTTGGCGAAGGGGAGGGTGAACGCGTCGGCGCTGGACTCTTCACACGAGATGAAGAAGGCGGCGTCGGCGGCGGCGGAGAAGATCCTGGACCACGACAAGGCGGCAAGGGCGAGGCTGTCGCAGCAATCTGAGATGAAGAGCGAGGACTTCTCCGCCCTGGACTTTAGCAAATTCAACCTCTACTGCCCCGGCGACGAGGGCCTCGACGACTTCGTGGTTCGTACCGGCGAAGATGTCGAAGAGGCCATCTACTACGGTGAAGAGTGAAGACCTGGATGAGTTTCTGGAATGTAACTGAGATGAGAAATCCATATGTCTATCTATGAGATCAAGCTATGTTATGTTATCCCCCTGATGTTAGCTCGTTATTAATGGCCACCACCAATATATATGAACAAGTATCACCTGTGACCTGTTTGATTACTGTGAAGTGTCTATCCCCAGTTCTTGTATTGGCTGATTCCATGGTTTGTGTGAACCCTGAATCGGTTTCTAATCTTGCCTACTTCAGCCTGCGGTTAATCCATAATGTTCAGACAAAACTACACTGACACGACCGATTTCAACAAAATGAGACAGCAGACATGTCATGCAATTGTAAATCCCCTTTTTTTTTGCGGAAAAGATGAGGTGATATTAATCCAGTATCCTTACAGAGCAGTCCTCAGGAAACAAGAAAATTACAACCAAGCCCTTTAGGATAACGAAGCCGTCGTTGCCGAAGAAGACGTGTCGCTGGCGCGCCGCCGCCGCTCCGCCTCTGCAACCTTGGACCGGCCGGAGTCCCATGGCGGACGGGAAGTCAGCAAGACTCGAACCCAGAGGGCCTCCACCTTGCTTCGTCTTCAACGCCTTCCGACTGGACGCCACCACCTGCATCTTCATGAAGCTCAGCCGCCAGATCCGCCGCACACGGACGCTGGCACGGGAAGACGGCGCACGGCAGCTCCACCGAGCTGCGAGCACCGGAGAGGAGGCAGAGAAGAAGAAGAGCTCCGCAGAACCCAACCCCTGAAGGAGATCTCCGCCGCCGCAAACCACACCACCAGCACCTCCTCCTCCACGGCGCCGCTGGCGAGAGACCCACTCACACCTAACTATGTACAGACGGGATCCGCGGTTTCCCCACCCTCCCGCCGCCGGAGCGGCCGGCGGAGGGGGGGAAAGCCGGCGAATCGCCGCCGGAGAGCTGGAGCGGACGGGTCGGCCCAAAAGTCGCCTCTCTTCTACTGTGCGGGAAGGAGGAGACGTCCAAGGCTACGTCTAATTGTAAATCCCCTTATAAAGAGCTGCAATGGAAGTAACAACCAGTGAACCGATGAAACCTTTAATTTCTCTATTTATGAACTCAACAGAACAATTGAGGACTGGAGACTCTTTTCAAGTCGAGAGGACAAACTCTGAAAGAACAAAAGAGAATATATGATAGTACATGCATGCTAAGTTGTATCCTAATTTGGATTAATTAGATTCGTTGCTGGTCGGAGAAATTTTCAAACCAATTAAGCGGTGTGAGTGACTAAATAGGCAGATATACACATGTTTGGTGAGAAACATGAGATTTACTTTCACGCCAAGCGAAAGAGCCGCTCCGATATTTCAGGCAGTATGGTTTGAATTTTTCAAGCAAGATGCAATAGGGCATTCGCCATTTTTTTTCTTCCACACAAAAAATTCCCAAAAAGTGGATCTTTTTTTTTTGAGAAACACAGTACAAACGCAGACACTCACATACACGCGCATACACTCACCCATATGAACGCACATACGCATACCCTACCCCTATGAGCACCTCTGAAATACTGAGCCGGCGGGAATGTCGCCTCCCACTGAAAGAATATTCCGCCTAAATGCAACACACATACGTCAAACCTGGGGTTTGAATTCTGGTGGGCTGAGGGTACAACCACCCTACTAACCATCCAACCACAGGTTGGTTTGCCCAAAAAGTGGATCTTCATAACTAAAGAAACATGAACTGCCGCTAGTGAATTCATGAATATTCACTAATCGGTGGCATGTGCATGGCCACTAGCAAAAGTACAAGAGCTACAATTAGAATGCGAAGATGGAGTATAAGGTATAAAGTATACTTGTGTGTTAACATTTGTTTAATTTTTTTTTGCAACACCACCTTCAGTAGGCAATGGACACATAGGTCCAGGAAAACCTTTTCTCTTGGCCTTGCAGTTCCATGTGTCATTTTTTTTTTAAGAAACACGGTACAAACGCAGATGCTCACATACACGAGTATACACTCACCACTATGAACGCACACACGCAACCCTACCCCTATAAGCACCTTCGAAATACTGAGCCGGCGGATTGAGTCTTGATATTGACGAAGTCACCACGGGCGCCTCGATGTCGACGGGAACGTCGCCTCCCATTGAAAGAATATTCCGCCTAAATGCAACACACAGATGTCAAAACTGGGGTTTGAACCCTGGTGGGCTGAGTGTATAACCACCCTGCTAACCATCCAACCACAGGTTGGTTTGCCATGTGTCAGTTATTCAAGTGCCTTTCCGGAGATGGTTACACTCATCTTATTCGAAACCCGCTACTCTAAGCTGATTTGGACGACGGCCACCTTGTACCTATAGCTTTCTTATTCATCTCTCTTGCAAAACCTTGGGTCGGGCATGCCGACTGTTTAGCGGTATTGAATCACCATTTTAGGGATGCTGACTTACAATCCCAAAGAACTTCTCTCCGTCATCAGGCTTATCACTAGGGAAGTCTAGAAATAGAGGAATGCTCGTGTTTTCGAAAACAGATTTTCCATCTCGTCGGTGCTCACCCAAAACAATTAAAGATGAAAATAAAAATCGGATCATGGACAATGTGAGACACCTAGCGGAAATTATTGCCTAGTTCTATTATCTTTTCCCTTTGAAGTTGGCTTAGTCATATTGTTTGTTAACTTTCAATATAAAAGACACAACTTTTGCCTCGTTTAAGAAAAAAGTTTACACCCAAATCCCCATGAATATTAGGAATGTCTAGTGTACATTTTTTGTACATACAAATATACTATTGTATCCTATTCCTTCAATTTGAAAATTTTGGAAGGCAGCTCTCTAGTTGATTTGACAAAGAGAGCAGTCATTCAGCATGTGTCCAGCCATCCATCTGGACCGTCCATCGCAGGTTGAACGGTGGATTTCGGAGCCACTCGCCCTCGCCGATAACGCCGTCGCGCAGCCGCACGAGAGGAACGGAACGGACGGCGAGATGCTTCGAAGCGCCCGACCCGTCGCCACGGCGGCGGCGGCGCTGCTTCTCTCGCCGGCGCCGCCACTCCGCCTCCCCCGCCGCTTCCTCTCCCTCACCGCCACCCCATACCCGCTCTACTACGACCTCCTCGTCCACCGCCCCCCAAAACCCCCAAATCCGCCTTCTCCGACGCCGACGCCGCCGCTCCCCGTCCGCGGCCGCCGCCCTCCGACGCAGATGAGGAGCAGAAACCTCCCGCTCTAGACCGCGCGCAGCGGCGGTACCTCCGGAAGCGGCGCAGCCGGCAGCTCCCGGACCCGGACGCCACCACGGGCACCAAGCCCACCACCACCTCGGAGATGGTGGAGCTGCGGCCGGAGGTGGTGGACTTCCCGCGCCTGCACGCGCGCGAGGAGGCGCTCTACTTCCACGACGCCTTCGCCATGCCCTGGGAGAAGGACAAGCACTACCGCATGCTCTACCGCCTCGAGAAGAAGTACTTCCCGGAGCAGTCCCTCGACAACGCCTTCGTCGCCGCAGACGCCGCGCAGCCCTCGGACGCCGCCGACAAGGGGCTCGTCTTCTTCGAGGAGGAGCGCGACGAGGGGGTGGTCGGGAAGAAGAAGAATGAGGAGGACAAGGGGGAGGTGCTGGAGAGGAAGGTCGAGGACTTCTTCAGGTCCCTGAAGAAAGGACCTGCTGGGGCTGCGGAGGCCGACGGCGCTTCGCTGGCGAAGATGAAGCCTGGGTCCGGAGACAACCCGAGGCAGGTGAGGCGGAATGTGGTGGGGGAGGAAGACTGGCCGCGGCCGCACCTCGCCAGCACGAGGACGGAGCTGCCGCCTCGCTGGGACGGGCCGACCGGGACCGTCGTGCTCGTCGACAAACCCAAAGGTGATGTATTTCCTCCAAGTTGATGAATGGTCTCATGGGAATCGCATGGTATGTCCGTATACCTGCATCAGTACTTGGTTGTAATGTCTGGGGTTGGGCAGCAGAGGCAATATATTGATGTGCCAATGGGATGCTGATTATGAGCGCATAGATGAGTACCACCGTTCCAAAATTTCTGCGTTGATGCTCAAATACTTGCTTGCAGTCCTTCAAACTGGTGGGTATCTTGCAGAATGGGTAGATTTAGATGGATTTGGTGTATTTGAAATCAGGTGTTTATCTGCCATACTGCCATTGCAGTTTCATGAACACAATCCGCTTCTCTGATCTTGACAACTAGAGTTCATGCTTTTTGTAGTTTATATTTGCTAGTTTGAATGAAATTTTGTTTGTTGAGTACGATACATGTGGTTGTTATCATAACAGCTCCTTTTCCAGTAATGATGTCAGCTGAATTTTGTCTTTCTACTAATACAGGATGGACTTCATTTACTGTATGTGGAAAGCTGCGGCGATTAGTGAAAGTGCAAAAGGTGACTCTTAGTTTCTCATGGTGCATTAATGTGGTTTTTGCTCCACAGACGATCTTCACGGTACCTGTCATTGCAGGTTGGGCATGCGGGTACTCTGGATCCTATGGCGACTGGATTGTTGATTGTTTGTGTGGGCAAAGCAACCAAAGTTGTTGACAGGTACGGTTCTTTGTTCTCTCTTCAAGGAAATGGTATTGGTTACTGGGACATTCTTCTTGTCACTTATCCTATTCCAAGATTTTCTAGATTGTTATGACTTGAAATAATATAAGATGGAATCTGAAAACTGGTGCACTATCATTTGTGTAAGCCTATTGCCTGAACAAATATTTGCATGTTTTTGAAGATACCAAGGAATGGTGAAAGGCTATAGCGGTGTTTTCCGTCTTGGGGAAGCAACATCAACCTGGGATGCAGATTCACCTGTATGTATATTGATATATTTACAATCATGTACTGATCATTGTTCTATTTTAGAACTGTCAAATTGGATAAACTTCTGCCTTGTATATGGCATCGGAAGTGCCATGTTGTATGAACTTATTACGTGCCAATTGTTTATGCTAATGTTGGATTTTAAATGTTGCTACAAGTTGAATAGTAGAGATACTATCTGGAAAATCACTTGATTATCAAGCGTCTCATTCTCCATTTGAAATTGAATTTGTTGATCCTTGTAAACTGTGATCATATTGATTCTGCGTTTTCTATGTACAATGTCATAGACGTTACAAGTTATGTTTTAGGCCAACAATGCCCGCTCTTAGAATGGAACCGTGAACCTGGTTGGTTAAGGCTCCAAATTAACCATTTATGTATATACGACTTTATCCAAATCGCATGTGTTTTAGTTTATATATGAAAAGTGACAATTATGCCAATCCATCAATTTATGATTAGGTGATTCAAAGAGAATCATGGGAACACATCAAAGATGAAGATATTAGAAAGGCTGCTGCATCATTCATGGGGGAGATATGGCAAGTTCCTCCGATGTTTTCTGCTATTAAGGTACACTGTTTCCTTGTATAGCATGAAGCTGTTGTTTGTTCCTTGTAGTTTATGTGATCCTGTTGCTAGTCTAGAAGTTTATGAGTTTCTACGGATGAATGTCTTTCAAACTCAGGTGGTCGGCACAACATGGTTCTCATCTCTTTTCGTTAACAGGCTACAGAATATTTGAATTGCATTTATGAGAAACAATGAGATTGAAAGATAATATGCACATGTTTTGCACTAGACGTATTATCTCACCACCTGTTCATGTACAGTGACTTCTGTTAATAATGGCATGCGAATGCAGTTAGGTTTGGTTCCTTGTCCTTGGCCAGCCGTTTTACATTTCCCTGCCACAGGATGTGGAATTATCCATATCCGTACTCTGGCCTGGCAAGAGAATGTGGAATAATCAACAGAACAATAGTAAAATATGATGCTTAAAAATATCTCTTGAAATGACTGTCTTCAGTTTGATGGCGCACAGTAATTGTGTTGCCCATTACTCGTCCCTACCAACCAACCATGATGTAATAGGTTCTTAACCTGTGCTCTTTTGTTACGATCGATCATGGTATCAGGTTGGCGGTGAAAAAATGTATGACAAAGCAAGGAGGGGTGAAACGGTAGAGCTTTCACCTAGACGCATATCAATATATAAGTTTGATATTGAGCGTAGTTTAGAAGACAGGTATTTTTTTATCTTATTCCTTACTTCTTCTACCTTCGAACTCCAAATGGATAATACGGATCCATATTTAAATGTCGCATACCATGTTGGACTTCCCTAAAGATCAATTTTGTTTGCAGGCAAAATTTGATATTTCGAGTTACTTGCTCAAAAGGAACATACATTCGGTCTCTATGTGCAGACCTGGGCAAAGCGCTTCGAAGGTCTGGGCCACTACTCTTGTAGTAGTTTTTCTTTTGCGTGTGTACATATTCCTTTATGCAGAACACAATTTAATCGAAACAAAGGGCAGCATTACCTTTCGTTCTTTTAATTTTCTCAGAATGAAGATTGTGTTATTACATATTAGGTGTCTTTTACAAATCTTGTTAAACTCTTCTATCATCTTACTAGGTCAGCATATTGCTTTCTCCCCTAACGAGGATAGAATTCACGTGCCACAAGTATTTTGCAATTCTACATTTAATTGGTCTGGGTGAAATGGTTCTGAATTTAGCTACTGTAGCTGAATCATATCCTCATGGCCTATTTCGTTCTGTTTCTTCCTGGATGCAGTCAATTGTTCACATTATCTGTCATATGCAATCTAGAATAATCTTTTGTTTTACTTGTCATTTGAGTTACTCTCCTTGAATATCTCCATTGGTACATTGCGATGATTAAATCCATTATATACATCTGCATGCAGCTGTGCTCATTTAACTGCCTTGCGGAGAGACTCAATTGGTAAGTTGCTATTGTCTACACATAAGCCTCTTTTGCTCAATCAGTCAGTGAAATGCATAATTTTGTGTCACTGGTTTTATTCTTGCTCGACAGGTGACTACTCAGTCAACGACGCTTGGAACTTTGATGAATTAGAAGAACAAATTACCAAGGGATATTTATGATAATCGGGCAACTGGCCATGCCCTTTAGAAGATTGTACTCAGGACCTACTCTTTCCAGACAGGTGGTTGACAGAGCCCTCATGGTCGTCGTGGTACGAGGCGCGGATACAACAGAGGTATAATCTGGCGATTTGGACATCTGATGTCCCCTTGGAATCAAGAGATCCATTTGCCAATCCTGGACGCTGTATGGCTGCCGCGGTTCTATGTTGTGCGAAACTGTAACCATTGCATACATGTATAGCTTGTCCGTGACAAATTTTGATATTGATTATGAATATACATCATGATTTTTTGATCAAAATGAATTTTATTATACCTGCCTCATGCAATGTTATGAACATATTGGATGTTTCTTCATATTTGAGACATACAACAGTGGTATAGTTTGCATAAACCTGTCTAATCTGGCGTTTTGGACATCTGATATCTCCTTGGAATCAAGAGATTCATTTGCCAACCCTGAACGCTGTATGGCTATCGTGGTTCTATGCTTTGCGAAACTGTAACGGATGCATACTTGTATAGCTCGTCCTCGATAATTTTTTTATCTTGAATATGCATCATGATTTTTTTTTATCAAAATCAATTTTATTATACCTGCCTTATGATGTATTATGAACATGTTGGGTGTTTCTTCTTTGTTGAGACATTAGACAGCCTATGTTCTTGTATTTTCTATATACTTTTCGTGCAAAACCGTGCAGTAATAACTATGAGAAAATGGTCGCAGAAGTAGTTTCTCCTGGTAAGAGACATGAAGATAACATAAGCTTAGCTTCAATGGTTAAGATTGGTCATCAATGTATCCAAGCTTGCAGGTGTACATGTGCCAAAGGTCAGGCTTAGCAAAAATGACACAGCAATACTCTGCACTTGAAAGATCCTGAACAAGTCCTAGTCAAATTCAGAAATCAGCCCTGGAAAGTCAGTCTGAGTCTTGAGCTATCGTCGACATCAACATCTGCTTCACAAACTCGGCTCTTTGCAACCTCTCCTCGAGATCCTGCCTCGATGCGTCATCCATCTCAACCCGATCCAGCCTGCGAGCAAGAACAAAACAGTGACCATTGTTCAGATTGAGGACCATCTCAAGCACCAGCAGTATCTGACATTTGAACAATGCTCACCTCTGATGATCCAACGAAGGCGGGACGTGATCCTCCTCCTCGGCATCCCTGGGATCCGAATCGACGGGAGGCGGCGTGACGCTGCATATGAACTGGAAGAGCAGAGGGTCGGCGCAATGATCATCGACCGGCTTGCCCGTGAGGTACGAGGTTGTTTCGAAGCAGGAGTCATCCTCCTCTTCGTCTGTCTCCTTGTCGGCAGCACCTGCTCCTCTTTGCTTGGAAGAGGACCACTTCCTCCTCTGTAATCAAAACGCCAATGCTAATTAGGAGCTTCAACGTGGTTTGCAAATAGCAAATTTCTTTGTTCATGACAATGCTGGCAGTGATGATGTTCTTGAAAAATGCTGGCAGTGATGAAAGTGTCACTGTACCTTGAGTAGCTGTGAGTGTTGATCCCTGAAATGCCCGGCCGAGTCGGTCCCAAGGTTGTCGGCGCAGATCGGGCACACCTGGAGAAGAAGACCTTTTGATCATCAGAGATGGATAAACTGAACCAAAAATCAAACCAATCGTAGCCATTGTTCACAACTGATGATGTTGCTGAATGCATTTTTCTTACAGCATTTCTCATGTCAAAGCAGTGCTCCTCCTGGAGATGGCCACAGAGGAAGGGGACCTCCACCTCGATGTAGCAGAAGGGGCAAGGGAAGTACTCCCACCACTCATCATCTCCTGGGATTTTTGTGTACAGAAGATATATGGATCAGGAGGGGAAAACAGTAAGTTCACAGCTGCAAAAAAACTCAACTGCATTATGAATGTTATCTGAACTTTCATGGCATTTTTTTGTTTTGTGAAGAAAGAAGGGGAGTCACAAAAGCTGTGAGCCAACTGGGCAGACAGTAGGCAGATAAGCCCAAATTTTCACACCAAATATCTCTGTCATGTGATCCACAGTGCAAACCTCACTTGTCCCCAGCAATCAAAAGGTTAAAAATCACCAGAAATTAGAAAAAATACTACCTTTTTTTTTCTCCAGAACTGCCTTTGTTGCTCCTGCTTCTGATGAAACAGAAGGTGCAAACCAGAGAAAGTTTTTACACTGTTGGCAATCGATCAAAAAGATTGACGAACCGCAATCGATCAAAATGCAAGGCAGTAACCACTAACCAGTACAAACATAGAAAACAAAAAAGGCATAAATTTGAGAGCACGAAGCAGAGAACCCCAGCCCAAGAACTGAAACAGAGAGCTTTCCAAAGATCCAACAAAACTGGGCCAAGACAATGGCCGGCCAAGAAGTGAAATTTCTATTGAAGATGTGAAGAACACAGCAAAAGAGAAGCAAAGGATAGCAAAGATCTATGAACAAGAAACCAAGAGGGGGAAAGAAGAGAATTCATGGCGAGATGTTGTTGCAGCAGAGATCTACCTGCAGGAGGCTGATGGTGAGGGTGGCCATGGAGGCGTTGCTGCCTCCTTGATTGTAGGAAGCCATTGCTGGCCTGCACCTCCATCTCTCTCGCTCCTGTTCACCTCAAGTCCACAACAGCAACACAGCAGACGAGAGAGGGGTTGGGCAGGTCGTCCAAGCCTTGTAGCTCCTCAATGGCCTCCTTGCAAAGTATTCATATTTATAAAGGTTGCCAGTGGCCTCCTTGCCTTTTTGGCCGCAAGGAATATTCCTGTGTGATTTCTTCAAAAGCAAAGCGAGAGAGAAAGCTGATCATTAGAAAGACACTGTACTGTAATGGTCTAAGACTAATTCGTGGCTGGTTAGGTGAGGCGTGAATGTTTAGTTCTCCTCGGGAAAGAGCTGTCAAAACATGCTTCTCAGTTGTTTAGGTCTGCAATTCTCCTAATGAAGAAATTTGTCTTCCGTATGATCCACCCTGTCATGAATCTGTAATTAATTTACATCTATACAATATATTATATATGCAAGGAAATAGCTCCATGTGCAGTGGAAATTGTAGAGAAACAATATACTCAGATGCGCCTTGCTCCTATCCTGATGTTTGGATTAAGCAAACACTTTCGGTAGGTTATGAATTCTCAAGCCATATTTTTCTGACCTTTCGTTGTCAGCTACCGCTGCCATAACGTTGCCCTGTACGGAACTCTGGCTCAAAAAGATTACGGAGAACGCTGTGGATAAAACAATTGACGCAACATGTGCTTTGTTTATGGATATTAACCTTCCTCCCGACCAGTCTTGATTGTGAGTTGTGACCTGATTTAATAATGGGTACAACAATTGGTGCAACTTTCCTTCTATATCTTGCCTTTTCTTTCTTTCTTTCTCCCTTTTGGATAAAATCTTTGTTGGAAACTTGGGAGCCAAGAACTCCTTTTTTTGGAAGACTTGGATGTCAAGCCTCTAATTGAAATGTAGCAACAAAAAACAATGTGCGTCGATTCAGTGCTACGACCTGAGAGCTTAGCCATTAAGGTTAGTATCCAATAAGCTGTGTCCCCCATGACCAACTTGTTTTGTAAACACACTTTCCTCTCCTGCATGCCACTAAATGACACCTTTTCTGACTAATAAACGAAGAGAAACTTGTGTAGAAAAATCTATAAAATTTTGGTTTTGTATACCATGTCCAAGATTCTGGATTCAATCAATTAAGAGCATGTGCAGTTTTGAGTGGTTTATTATCTTCCAAGTTCCCAGCCCTGAAGATGAAGACAAGAGAATCTCATGACTCACTCCTCCCCCCGGTTTTTCCCCCATGCATGTTTTTCAGTGAGGTGAACAGTGGTGACGAAGGAGGGAGTGTGCTGCAGTATCTTTCATGGTCATCCAGCAAGCAGCAATGAAGACTGGAAAGCGTTTGTGTGGAAGCCACCTCAGGACAACCATACTCTCGGTGCTCTCCGTCACCAGGTTCAGGGGGATGTGATGTGCATACATGTGCTCAGCTCTGACTTCTGTGAGGGCAGTGCATATGCAGCATGGCTGGCTGCGCTGTGGGCTTCACCATACATGGAGCACGACAATAGATTTTGATTTCTCTTGTACTGTTATCTGCACAAAACAAAATTTGAAAGAAATGCCGAGAAATGTTATGCTTTTTGGTTCTTGTTTCAGGCTTCAGCATTTCCATCGATGCGCCTAATGGAGCGTCCATAGGGATGCGAATACGGGACCCATTTGTCCCACTTGCTCTCCATTTTGTGCATGACTAGCACAAAGTTTTGGATCAAAATTTTGTACTAGTCATGCACAAAATGGAGAAGAAGTGGGACAAATGGGACCCGTTTTCGCATCCTTAAGCGTCCACACGTGTGCCGAACACATACAATTGGGCGCGCTGTCACACGTTGGCGCTATTGGGATAGATAGAGGGGGTATAACCTTTTTTTCCAGAACTAAAATGCTGCTAAAGCATCATTTCATTTCCTTTAAAAAAAAAGGCATCATTTCATTTTTATTACCCTGATTTCATTTCATTGTTATTTATATATTGCTAATGCATCTTCGAGTTGCAAAAACCTGTAAATACAAGAACTAAACTGTTCCAGGTTCAGTTTCGACAGAAACTTAGAACTTGGTCCAAGACCGTCATACAGGAGGCATTTCTGGCAAAAGTTGTGCTAGTCATCATTTATCACGTTATCAAACACATCAATCTCCGAAAAAACATTACACAAGTTATGTGCTGGCGTCGCAGGAGAATTCTACAGATACCCATTGATGATTATGAAAAAGGCAATGTGGTGGTGCTGGTGAGGTTCTTCGTTCAGGCGGAGACGGATCTAGCGCGGAGGCGGCGGGGATCAAAACCCACCCTGCCGCGAGCCCACGAGTGCTACTTTGCGGGGATGTTTACTGGGTGAGTAGCTTGGAGTCGCAGGCCACGATCTTCACCTTGCCGACCTGCTCAGTGATCTCCTCGTTCTTGAACTGCGCGTCCGTCAGGATGAACGTCCACACGTTGTCGCAGAACCTGTAGGTGTGCAGGTGGCCCTGTGCAGAGGAATGAACAGACATGAGTAACCTGATGAACTGTCACTCTGATGATGCAGATGCAGCGACAACCGTGTCAATGAGAAGCACACAAGTCTGAATTAAAGCTGATTTTGTAGTGACAGTATTAATAGCTGGAAATTTAGACCCACTAATCTCCTACTGTGGCAGTACATAGGTCAAATAAAAGAGATCCATTAAGCAAAGGCTTATAAGGTGACTGCCTAACATGGGTAGAGGTTTCCTAGAATAGCAAAAGGTAGGTGGCTCCTGAAAAATGCGCAATTCTTCACATTTTCAGCAAGTTGACAGTACACAGGATCAATGCCAGGTTCCAATCACGTAAGGTAAGTTCCAATCAAGAATCCAGGTCAACGTCAGATTGTAGATACATGCACTTTTGGCGCGGAGTTATTAGAAGCGGGGCATTTCGAATAGCCAAATCCATACACAGACACTACAAAAGGAGCAACAGGAAGCCAGGAACCATCCCAAGTAAAAAAATGGTAATTATTTACTTTAGATGTTCCGAATTACAAAAACAGGGGATGGTGGTTTCGTTTTACTCCCACGGTCCCACCTCCGCTAAGAAAGATATCTAATTTAACTTAGTGTTTTCTGTACCAGAATTATGCTGGAGCAGAGCCATGCTCTGAGCCTCTGAGTGGTGTTACATATGGATTTCAATGATCTAGTTTTCCATATATGTTACTCACAACCTTCTCATACAGGCATCCGTTAATGCAAACATATTCGAAAGAGCCTGCAGCTAAGACCAACAGGAGTCTGTATCATAGTTTAAAAAACCGGACCGGACCGCCAGTTCAACCGGAAAAAAACGGAACCGAGCCTCCACCAATTCTTTAAGCGCACTGGACCCTCTGCGCCAGCGGGCCGGGAACCGGCCAAACCACGGTCCAACCGCTGGGGTTCACGTTAAACCGGGCCATCCAGTCTGGCCGGTTCAATTGTCAAAGCGTTGCGAAAATTGAATGACGCGAGCGGAGATCGAACCTCCGACCTAACTAGCTAGCGCAGCGGAGATGCTCCACATGACCATCTGACCTGCGATTGCTTTATATAGAAACTACAGACATGTGTTTATTATACTATTTTTAACACGGTAGCACTATAATGCCTTATGGCTTTTCTGTTTTTATTTTGTCAAAAACTAAGCTTGCGCTGCATGCAAAAGGGTGTGTTATCTACTTTGGCTCATTGGCTGTTGCTGGCTTTTTTCTCCTTTTGAAAGGCTGTCCCTGGCTTGTTGACTTGCTGCTGCGAGCATGAGAGGTGCAAGTTTGGCCAGTTACTGCTTATGTTGACTACTCAATTATGTCATTACTATGCGAAATTGCAAGTCTGAAATATTTTTGCATACATAATTATTTATTTATTGCAGCATTTATATTAATTATATCTAAAAACAGGACAGTGAACCGGTGAACAGCGGTCCGAACGGTAAAAACCTGAACCGACAGCCTCACCGGTTTGGTCACCGGTCCGTGTTTTCAAACTATGGTCTGTATGGCTGGGTATACTAAGTTATGGTATATTGGAGGGTGGAATCTGATGGAGGTCGTAGTCATGGTTAATAAAAGGGCAAGGACCGCATGTGAGCCTTTTCATGTTCTCTATCAGGTTCAAATACACTATAGACATGAGGAAACAATAAAATCCTTAATCCCGCCTGGTACAGGGAACAATCATATCTGGCATTGGAAGGTATCTGACACTACTGTTGACAATATTATTCATTTTGTTGAAGATGAATCAGGCAAAGGAAAAATGACAACACATGCCACTCCAATTTATATGCGCCATAACGATAAAGGGATCACACCCCATGCTAATACTTTGGATATTAAGAAATTAAGCAGTATTTGGCATTATGCAAATTGACTGTAACTATGCCCAGAAAGAACAAATAAGAAGTGGTAGCTTCAGAAGCTCTTGCTTAGTTGGGGGCATATACATTATCTTCTAAAGGATTTGTTTTGTAAAACTGCTTTCCTCACATTTTTTTAGTTTTCTAATTTGTGCAACTCAAATATATGCAAGACAAAATTTAAGTTTTGTTTCATTTACACTTAACAGAGTTCAAGGTGTGAACAAACAAGCTAAACAGCGTTGCAACTTAGAATTGGTACCACGTGGTGCGGGCATTGACTGCCTAGAAAAGTAAACATATTTATCATACCCCAAAAGGTGATACTTTTAGAACCAGACAAATTACTTCACAGCTGCATTATGGCAAACAATAATGAGCCCACCAAACAAGCAAACACCGAAGAACTGGCGCGAACAATTACAACTTTCTTTAAAGAGTGTACCTTGACAGTAACTTTCTTTAAAAAACAATCAGCGAGGTTACATGTCACTCCAATTCATTCACGCCATAAAAGGTCCACACAAATTTTAACTTTTTGGATATTAAGAAAAGGATTTTAAAAGAAAGTGGTAGCTTCAGAAGCTCTTGTTTGGTTGCGCATACACATGTTTCTTTTGTAAAACTGATTTCCACACAATTTCAAGTTTTCCAATTTGTGCAACTCAAATGTATGAAAGACAAGAGAAGATTTGTTTTATTTACAATTAACAGAGGCCCGAGGTCCACTGCAACTTAGAATCGATACCACGTGCGGGTATTTACTGCCAAGAAAAGTAAATGTATTTATCATGCTCCAAAAAGGTCATAACTCTAGAACCAGACAAATTACTTCACAGCTGTATTATGGCAAACAATAATGAGCCCACCAAACAGAGGAAAACACGAAGAAATGGCGCGAAGAACTAGAGCTTTCTTTAAAGCACGTACCTTGACAGTAACCTTGCTCTTCACTTGGTTCTCCAACGCCTCCGTCATGGACTACAAGAGAAACACAAACAACTTATGCATCAAATCACCCAGAAATTGACGAATAATGTCTCCCATTCGGACGCAAATCATACAACCATAACCGAAGATGCGATCATCGATGCCACACGCACCTTGTCGAACTGGACAAGCACCTGGATGGCGAGCTCGGGGCTGAGGGTGCCGCTGGATACCATCTCGTCGAGCGTCTCGGTGAGGCACATCCCGATGGTGGACCGCCTGTACAGCTCGAAGGTGGCCATCGACTCTGCCTTTTTTTTAACCCTGCGCCAAAACAAACACGCTTTCCTCGGCTATTACTCATGCCACACAGAGACTAGTACAGTACCCAGCCCCCAGTTCGTGCATGCCATGTGAGTCGACCGTCTATAAAGACTGAACAAGAGATCCCCCATGGCCCCATTTGATCGTCTGAACGAGCAGGTACTAGTACCGCAGATCAACCACGATCAAATAATCAATGTCCCCTGTACTGAACACGCCCGGTCATTTGCTCTGTTCTTGTGTGTAGATTACCCATTCTATGCTACGAGAACCGGAAAAAAAAAGAGAATTTTTCCGCGCGATTCCGTTCCACCGTCTCTCTGTCTCTCTCACCGAATCCATTAATCCAAGACAGGACGAAAGGCGGCGGCTTTCCCCGCGAATCACCCTCTCCCCTCCCTCCCCTGCTCGACGAACCCTAGAAACCGTCCGCGGCATCTCAACCCAACCAGCGCCAACCAGAAACTGGCGGCAGGCAGAAGAACTACTCTACGGTGGCGTGCAGCAAATTTAGCGCCCGAATCAAAAGTGACGAGAGGCGAATCAATCACCTGCGCTGCGGTGCGGTGCGGATCGATCCCCCGGGACGGCGGCCGGATCTGGTGGGGTGCCGGCGGAGGTCCTGGAGCGCGGTGGGAGCTGGTTCGAATCCGGAGGGGTTGGAGGGGGTAGTGGAGGTTCGAAATCGGGAGGCTTTATACGGGATGGTGGAGAAGAAATTGGGGATTATATAGGAGGCGGAGGAAGAGGAGAGAAGGCAGAGCAAGAAAATCTGGCTGGTTCTCTGCCTCCGGCTCTCGGTAGCTTCTTGGAGGCTGGCTGGCTGGTGCGAATTGACGGTTCTACCCCTACGCCACGGGCCACATGTGGGCCGACCCCAAGCTTAAACACAGACTGGCTATGTCAGGCTTGCGTATTGCTAATATCTGCTTTCCATTATAATATGTGATGCATATCAGCTGGTTCTGCGTTTTCTTCAGAAATATCAGTGTCATATTTACATCGACGCACTGTGTACTGAGGTTATGAAATCATCAAAACAATCTACTCTGAAGTAATTTAAAAAAAAAAGTTACTCTGAAGTGACCAGGGCCATGGGCTAGCCCACGAGGCCCACAAAAGATGAAGCCCACTTATTTCCTCTCCCTCATTCTATTTTTTCTCCACTCCACATGAATCTTGACCTGCTATTGCTTCGTAAGAATTGGGGAATCAATGGAAGGACAATTGATGGAGTTCTAAGCTGCGTGCAATCTAATTTTTTCTCGAATTTGTTCCCAACTGGGATGTAGTCACCATTTTTAATCCTTTTTTCTCATCGAGTGGTATGTCTTGGGATATTTCATAGGTAATTGTCCAACTTTACAAGTAAAATTCTCATCATATTATTGGGATCTATCCAGTACCTGCCATAACTAAGCAATAACGTTCACCTTTGTGAGAGTTTATTTTTAGGTCAGACAGTTGTTCGAATAAACACAACAAGAAATTCAAATTACTGGCTTGCTCCAAATCATCCTATAGAAGCGGGATAGTATACTCCATTTTCTAGAAGATGAGGAACTAAACCAGACATTAAACCTCCTTCAACAACACTACAATATGATTTAAAGAACATTAGAAGCTATATGAGAAAAAAGTGGGGAGATTGGGTCCCCTTGCCTTAAACTTTAGTGCGCATTAAAATATGGGGCCATTTTCGCCATTTACTTTCACATATATTTTTTCTCCAAAAATAATTTCCATCATACAATCTATAAAAAAACATACTGGAAACCCTTCATTTCCAAAAATTGGAGCAGAAATGGTCGTTTCATTTTATCAAAGGCCATAAAAATCTATCTTGAAAAAGGACTCATGAGATTTTTGTAGAGTGAATGTCATTTAGGGTTTCATGAATTATAGTCGTTGTCCCCATAAAAATAATTAAGACCAATTTGTTCACAAGAATAGGTCTATACTTTTGGATTTTATCGACCGCTTCGCCATTGGCACAAGAGTGATTACACCATAGTTAAACCTATCAATATGTAAGCTACCATTATGAAAATCACCAAGCACTTGGGATATATCTCCTAACCAACTACCTAGATTTCTGATAAAACTCAATATTGAAGCCATCACAGCAGCTAGCTTGTTCTTATCCATACTAAAAATTTCTTCCTTAATTTCATTAGTTGAATTATTTTGGTAAACGAAAATCTTATACGCTTGAAATTTGTTTAGCTCATGTAGGTTAGATGGAGATATTGCAATATTCGGGTTTAACAAACTTTTTTTGTGTAAAATCTGGTTATAAATTTTCAATTTATTCTGACCTTGTATCATACACTCTTCTTGATGCGGATCTTTTATATAACTTTTTTTTCTTCCTACCATTTTATCATGTGCGGTAATACCTTTTTGCTGCTATCCCCCTTAAATAACTCTTTCTCAATACATATATGAAGTCATTTGATTTCTTACTCAACTAATATATTACTTATGCTCAGTCTGCAACTGTTACCGAACACACCTAGTTTCAACAGACAATGAAGCAACCTCCCCTAGCTTGTCTAATCTATCAACCTCCCCAAAAAAATACTTTTCTTTTATCTTTCTCATTCAAAAATTCTATTCCATCTTTTAAGTTTTTCCTAAGATTTCTTGTTTTGCTTTGCCAAATATCTCCTCTGTGGTATTGGTTCCATGTGGAGCAGACAAGCTGTTGAAAGACTGGTGTTTGAATCCAACAGTTTTCAAACCAAAAAAACTATTTGTTTTTTTAGTAAAGTTACGGTCTCAATAATTAAGGACTAGACCACATCATCAGTGAGATCCCTGAAAAGCGCATTTACAGTGACAAGGGGGTACTTTTCCTCCCATGCAGGAGTGACAAGCACTTTGTTCAACAATTCATAAGTGGGATCCTCATGATTGTTGAACCAGTTATATTATCTCCGACTAAAAATGTCCATAAGGCTTTCCTAAGTGACGAAGGAATTAACGAAATAATTAAAAGCATTACCATCTATCGTATCCACCATGATTGTTTTTATCACTTGCCCACATAGTCGTACTAAAATACCCGGTAATAATCAACAGATGTTTTATTTAATCTTTTTAGGATGTATACAAGCCCACAAGGATTTTGGTTTCCCTGAGGGCAGAGCATCACCATAGACAACAACCGAATTGCATGTAAAACCATCAAAATTATTGCATAAAAGGGTTCTTATGAAATATTCTCCAATTTATTTTTCTAAAATATCAAATAATTTCTACTCAAACCAACCAAAATTCTATCTACCTCCCGGAAGGGGAGCAGCTCCAGTTGAAGCAAGGACGAAAGTGAAGACTCGTAGCTAGGAAAGTCATGCCTCATTGTCTCTTGTAGTCTCCTAAATCAAGATGATGTTCATTGGCAGGTTGTCTGATAAAATTCATCTTATCCACGTCTCCAAAACCCCTTGAAATCCAGATGGCATAGTTGTGGAAAAAAATAACAAATCAACGTCATTTGATTCATCACGTGATGTATATTTTCTTATTATATTTATTTGGAACTATACATATTGGTATTTTTAATATAAAATTGTTCAACTCTACAAGCGTTTGATTTAAACAAAACTAATACGGAGTACACACAGAGTAAACATTAAACAGAGCGAGTACGTACTGCTCACCACAGCTAACTAGAGCTGGTCCAATTAATCTAGCTGTGTCCATTTCCTCTACATCCTCCCTTGAATAGAGAGGTTCAGCAATGATCCGTATCTAATTAATAGCAAAAGAAAACGACTTACGAATTTAAGGGAATTTGAATTGGTTGATGGGCATTGCATGACAAGGAGGAGCAAGTGTCATCAAGGGGTGCACCACTGTTGTGAAGTGTACGTAGGTAGCACGGCACCACGCATGCGTGCGTACGTGTATTGCCTTGCCGTTGTCATGCAACAAGCATTTCGCACTTGTCATGCATTAATTTTCGGTTGGCAGCTCCGAAGCCACACATCACCCAGTAGCTCCCAAGCATTAGTTGGTTTAAATGAACTTTTTTTAACAAGGGACGTACTCCTGAATGACTCAAACTTTGTATGTGAAAAAAATTGTGGATGCTTTTTCCTCACCGAGCCTATATATGCGGAATAACTTTATTGTCACGACTCTGCACCTGATACAAGCTCTGAAGGAACAAAGGAGAACTGAAGCGAGGCAACAGATTCGTGACCAGCATCGTCTGGCAAGGAGGGCCCACGAGTCAGGAGATCAACTTGGGAAGGGATGCACCAACCAGTACAAGGAGGCAGGTCGGCCTGCGTGATCGGCATCGATGAAGAATATTCTAAACTAGAAGTCCCGTGTGTGGGCAACTCTCTCTTCTTCCCCTCACGGCCTGCGAGCTGTTCTCGACCTTGCGTGACGCAGGTCTGTATCCAACCCAGAATTCTGTGCGAATTAGCTATTGTGGTGATTGTGAGAATCAATTGAGAGATCGGTGCTGTAACATATGGTATCAGTAGCCACTCGATCTGAACCTCTCGGCTGAAATCAGACTTAATTTCAGTGGGGGAGAGCTTGGGAGGCGATGGCGAACCAGATCAGACGAGGTTGGGCGGCAGCTTGGTAAAATCCCTTGTCCAGATCCGGGTCGCGGCGGCGGAGACGGTGCGTGCTCACCAGCGCATCGGCACGGAGGCGATCAGAGACGGGGCGTGTTTACCAGCGCATCGGCACGGAGGCGATCTGGAGGCGGGAGACGGCGAGTTGCGGTTTCGTTCCGATTCTCGGTTGATCGCAGATTCCTGCTGCGATTGGTGAAATCCCGAGGTCCACGAGACTAAATCGATCATAGGAGGCGGACACCAGAGGCGACACGCCCTCGCACCTGGAGCGGCAACGTGGGACATCTGCGACAGGGTGCAGATGGATAAACTGCAAGAGGAACTCAAGGAGTTGGCGTCTCAGCTGACTAAGCAAGGCGATGACACAAGTTCGGCGTTGATGGCGGTGAAGGATTCGCTGAAGGCCATGGCGACCAGCCAAGGAAAAATTGTTGAGAACATTCAAGGCCTCAACAACTGGGCACCCGCGATCGATGATTCGCTTCGCGCGATGCACAAGTCACTTGAGGAGGTCGGGACACGAGTTGCAGTCCTGGAAGCCGAACGCCATCCCGGCGTCGACTCCACTCCTCGGCCCCAGGGGCACGGCGACGAAACAGCACTACAGGGCAACGTGACCTCTGCTCGCAGAGCAATGGCACCTGCCCTGGCAAAGGGTACGCGCATGCTTCGTCATTCTCCTGTTACTTTTGATCTCAGTGGAGATGAGGATGGTGACTCTGCTATGCATGATTCTCGCAATCGCTATAGAAATGCTAGGCCACCTAAATCTGATTTTCCTAAGTTCAATGGTGACAACCCACGTTGGTGGAAGAAAACCTGTGAAAAATATTTTGCCATGTACTCAGTAGATCATGAAAACTGGGCTAGCTATGCTACTATTCATTTCATAGGAAATGCTGCTTTATGGTTGCAAAACATAGAAGCAGATCATGATGTTGAGAACTGGGAAGAGCTATGTGTAGCTGTGCATGCTAAATTTGGCCGTGATAAACATCATAGAGCACTAGAGGCCTTAGAACGTTGCAAACAAGTAGGCAATGCAGAGCAATATTTCATGAAATTTGAAGAGCTTAGGCATAAGGTGCTAGTGCATAACAACCACTATGATGAAGCTTTCTTTGTTACAAAATTCATTAGTGGGTTAAGAAAAGAAATTCAAAGAGGCATTCGTTTGCACAAACCTAGAACGGTTGATGCTGCTTTGTCCCTTGCTGAAACACAGGAGGAGATGCTGGAGGAGGCTCGGGGATTCTCTTCATCAAGGTTCAAGCATGATTATCAACGCACATCTCCAAGAAGCAGTTATCAGGGGAGAGGAATTCTGACGAGTTCCTCTGAAGAACAGAAGAAATCAGAGGACAGGCACTCTGGTAAACCAGCATGGGAGACCAAATTTAATTCTCTCAAGGCACAAAGAAGAGCACGGGGTGAATGTTTCACTTGTGGTGACAAATTTCAGCCTGGTCACAAATGCAAGACTTCAGTCCCGCTTAATGTAGTGGAAGAACTGGTGGAACTACTGCAGATATCGAGTTCGGAAGAAGGAAGTGACTCAGATGGCAACAACAGCACCAGTGATATCATGTATATATCTCAGTGTGCATTGGCAGGTACAGTGAAAAAGAAAAGCTTTAGGTTACATGGCACCATAAACGGCAAAGAGGTGTTGTTACTGCTTGATTCAGGAAGCTGTGGTACCTTCATCAGTAGTGATGCAGTAAACAGGCTGGGGCTCGAAACCACTAGTGTGCCGTCAGTGACTGTAACAATGGCAAATGGAGCTAAGTCAGTGGTGAATACAGGGGTGGCCAAAGTACAGTGGCAATGTCAGAAGGCTAAATTATGCACCGACATGAAGGTTTTTGATCTACCCCACTATGATATCATTGTAGGCATGGATTGGTTGCAAACCCTTGGCCCTATGTGGATTGACTGTGACAAGAAAACTTTCAGAATTAAACAAGAAGGCAAGCGGGTGACTATCAGGGGAGTAAAAGACAAGACAAATGAATGTACACATATTGATTTTGTGGAGATACTGCAGTTGGAAGAGGATCATGCCATTGCTCATGTTGTTGAGCTGCATTGTGCAGTGGATCAGAAACAAGAAACAATTCCAGAATGCATTGTCCAGGTGTTGTCGGATAATGAACAACGTTTTCTGAAACCACAAGGGCTGCCACCTTCGAGGCCTTATGATCACAAAATAACCTTGCTACCAGGGGTGCAGCCAGTAAATGTAAAACCATACAGATACTCCCCACAACAAAAAGATGAGATTGAGAAACAAATCAAAGAAATGCTCAAGCAAGGGGTGATCAAGCCGAGCCAGAGTCCATTTGCTTCTCCAGTGCTACTAGTCAAAAAGAAGGATGGTACTTGGCGTTTTTGTGTTGACTATAGACACCTAAATGTTGTCACTGTCAAGGACAGATACCCCATGCCAGTGGTGGATGAACTGCTAGACGAGCTAGCCGGAGCAAAAAATTTCACTAAGCTGGATCTCCACTCTGGATACCATCAGATCCATATGGTGGCAGCAGATGAGCACAAAACAGCCTTCAAAACCCACAGTGGTCACTACGAGTTTAGAGTGATGCCATTTGGGTTGTCGTGTGCACCTGCAACATTTCAGCAGCTATGAATTCGATCTTTGCTCACCTCATCAGAAAATCAGTGCTGGTGTTCGTCGATGATATACTGATATACAGCAAATCCCTGGAAGAGCACAAACATCACCTGCAACAGGTGTTCACTCTGCTGGCTGAAAACAAGCTGTTCATCAAGAAATCCAAATGTTCTTTTGCTCAGAGCTCACTAGAGTACTTGGGACACATAATTGGAGAGACTGGAGTGTCCACAGACCCATCTAAAATTGCAGCTGTTCAGAACTGGCCACAACCTATGAATTTGAAGCAGCTGAGAGGAATTTTGGGTCTGACAGGCTATTACAGAAAATTTATCAAGCACTATGGTATCATTTGCAAGCCTCTGACTGATCTGTTGTGCAAGAATGTTCCATTTGTGTGGTCCCCATTAGCACAAGATGCTTTTCTTGCTCTGAAGCATGCTTTGGTCACTGCGCCAGTTCTTGCTCTCCCGGATTTCAACAAAGAGTTTGTGTTGGAGACGGATGCTTGTGCCACTGGAGTTGGAGCTGTGTTGATGCAACAAGGACATCCCATAGCATATCTGAGCAGAGCCTTGGGGGTAAAAAATCAAACACTGTCAATCTATGACAAGGAATGTTTGGCAATACTCATAGCCTTGGACAAGTGGAAACCATATCTACAGCACAAGCCATTCACAATTCACACAAATCAGAGGAGCTTGATTCATTTGGGTGAGCACAAATTCAATACCCCAATACAATAGAAGGCATTTTTTAAGTTGATGGGATTTCAGTACAAGATATTGTACAAGAAGGGCATCACAAACAAGGCTGCTGATGCTTTGTCACGCCGGCAGCACACAACTCAGCTCTATGCTGTCTCTGCGGTGCAACCAAAGTGGCTGGAGACAGTGGTGAATTCATACCATGACGATGAGAAAGCTAAACAACTGTTAGCTGAGCTGGCGCTGACAAGAGAAAATGACCAAGGCTATTCCCTCAAGGAGGGTATTATCTGGTATAAAGGGAGAATTTGGCTAGGAAATCAGGCGGAAGCTCACAAAGCTGTGATGATGGCAATGCACTCCAGTGCAATTGGAGGACACTCTGGCATTTTGGGTACTTACCAGAAAATAAAAAAGCTCTTCTACTGGCCTAACATGAAAGCAACCATCACACAGTTTGTGCAAGTGTGCACTACTTGTCAACAGGCAAAAAGCGAACGAGTGAAAATGCCAGGAAGGCTCCAACCCCTGCCAATTCCACCTGATGCGTGGCATACAGTCAGTCTCGATTTCATCGAAGGGCTCCCAGTGTCTGGCAAGTATGATACCATATTGGTCATTGTGGATAAATTTTCCAAGTATGGACACTTTGTGCCATTGAAACACCCCTTTACCGCACACACAGTGGCGCAGGCGTTCTTGGACAATGTCTATTGTCGCCATGGCATGCCACAGGTACTGATCTCAGACCGAGACAAGGTTTTCACCAGTGCTTTCTGGCAAAGTCTGTTCAAACTTGCCGATGCCACGCTCAACCTCAGCTCTTCCTATCATCCACAAACGGACGGTCAAACAGAACGGCTCAACCAGTGTTTGGAGACCTATCTTCGCTGTATGGTTCATGCAACTCCAAAACAATGGGCGCGTTGGCTTCCACTGGCTGAATACTGGTATAATACAACACACCACTCGGCGCTGGGACGCTCACCATTTGAAGTGATGTTTGGCAGAACGCCTAGGCATTTTGGCGTGGAACAAGCTCCTGCAACGGGGAACAATGACTTAGATCAGTGGGCCAAAGAGAGATCTACTGTCATATCCATCATCCGGCAACATCTTGCTCGAGCTCAAGCAAGGATGAAGACACAGGCAGACAAGAACCGTTCTGAACGTGAGTTTCAGGTCGGTGACAGCGTCTACCTCCGCCTACAGCCGTATGTTCAGACATCTGTGTCAGAACGGTTGTCCCAGAAATTGGCGTTCAAGTACTTTGGACCTTACTTGGTGCTCCAGCGAGTGGGGAAGGTGGCATACAAGCTGCAGTTACCGCCGAATTCGCGCATACACCCAGTGATTCACGTGTCTCAGCTAAAGAAGGCTCTTCACGAGAACGACAAGGTCTGTTCTGCATTACCCACATTTTTACTTGCAAATGTTGCAGTCCAGCCCGTGGAGGTGTGTGCAGACAGGTTGGTGCGGCGAGGCAACAAGAAAATGCCGCAATTGCTGATCCGCTGGTCTGGACTGCCGGCGCAATGCGCTACCTGGGAGCCGCTCTATGCCCTGGTCAAGGCGTTCCCGGCTTCACCGGCCTGGGGACAGGCCGAAGCTAAAGGGGAGGGAAATGTCACGACTCTGCACCTGATACAAGCTCTGAAGGAACAGAGGAGAACTGAAGCGAGGCAACAGATTCGTGACCAGCATCGTCTGGCAAGGAGGGCCCACGAGTCAGGAGATCAACTTGGGAAGGGATGCACCAACCAGTACAAGGAGGCAGGTCGGCCTGCGTGATCGGCATCGATGAAGAATATTCTAAACTAGAAGTCCCGTGTGTGGGCAACTCTCTCTTCTTCCCCTCACGGCCTGCGAGCTGTTCTCGACCTTGCGTGACGCAGGTCTGTATCCAACCCAGAATTCTGTGCGAATTAGCTATTGTGGTGATTGTGAGAATCAATTGAGAGATCGGTGCTGTAACATTTATATGGTGAAATTTTGGGTGATGGTGTGTGTGAAGAGAAGACGATTACATAAAATGGACGAATAGACGGCCGGTGAGAGAGGAATGATGATCGACTCCTAGGACTCTTTTGATTTAAACGAATTGTGTAAATTTTTGTGTGTAGGTTTTGGATCCTTAATAGGTCGTTTGGTAGCCATCATTTCGAGCCGGAATCATGAAATTCATTTGTGATTCTATGTCAAACATGTTTGGCTGACATGGAATTGGACATGTCATTTCATTTAGAATTTCAGCAAATGTCAATTGCATGTTATGCCAATTCCTGTACCTAACCATGTCATTTCACTTTCCAAATGAAATAAAATGATGTCATCATTTCATTTATGTCAAATGAAATGAAATGATGGGTGCCAAACGAGGTCTAACATTTTTAGCTACAAAGATGTTTTGATTCATAGGATCACTACTAATTGATTTTTTTACAAAGTTACTTAGAAATATTTCCCTGTAATTCAACCTGTTTTTACAGTTGTTTCAGTTTTGTTGTGCAACCGAACATCTTGATTGACTATTTTTTGGGGGTCATCTCCAGCTCGTGTGTTTCCAAGTTAATTACGAGTCAACTCCCATATCTGTATCTCCTCCTGGTGTATCCAAATGCTGTAGTTTTTCTGACCACAATGTTATTCCAATCCTACTTTTTTTTTATTCCCGTGTTCCAAAAATCAACATGAGGGGAGGAGAGGGGGGATGGATGAGACTAAGAGAGCCTCTCACGATTCACTTTTATCTGTAAATATGAACGTGTGTATTTGCTCCGAGTAAACAAGACACACGAACGTTGATTCTACGTGGTTGCGAACGAATTCGAAGATCTACGACCCCTAGCTAGCCGGAGTGCCTTCACCGGTAGGTACCATGCATAACCACCACCATCCACGTAGGAGATACGACGTAGCAACACCAGCATGCTGCCGCGCGCTGTCAGCCTGTCACACACTGCACAGTAGCGGCTGTTGTCCCGTTGAACATGTGACGGGATGGAGCCCCCCCTCTCGACAGCAACGTGTACGTATGGCAGGCCCACGTCGGAAACCCCACGTAGGAGTACCTACGGTGCGTGGTGCTCATGCATGCATGCCCCTGTATATGTTTTTATTATTTCGGGACTAAAAATGTGGATGTGTTCATCGTCATATACTCGTATATCTAGCTAGATGGTATATCTTGAAGACCTAGAAGCCTCCTTGGCGCACTCAAAGGGAGAGGTGATCCTCGGCCTTGGTTCCTCGAGCTGAGTCATACATGGCCGTGAAGGGTGTCACATGTGGCCTTGCGCAGTCATCTTCAGAGGACGTAGCCATGATTTCAGCCGGGGCGACGAGTGGTGCCAAGATAGGGAGATTTGTTGCCAAGACGGTGACTGAAATATCGTTCCGTGATCGGGTGAGAACTGGCCTTCACCGGTTGGACCGCATCGACATTCTTGTCTTTGGAAGTTGTTTAAGGTGGTCTCCTTTATGTCGTTGTTACAAACTTAATTGATTGGACTCGACACCCAGCATGAAAATCATCGTCACAACATTCATAAGATGTACACGACGACAACTGTCCTTGATGAAGGCTTTGTGTTGTGGTAATGGGCTAATTGTGGCTTACTCCTAGGTGTTTAATGTTACATTGGCGTAAAACGATTGTTAAGGTGGATGAGAGAGAATAAAAAAAGAACTTTGCCTTCTCTTACCTAGAACATCATCTCTTGATAAGAAAGATGAGATGTTTTCCTCCATTTGTATGAGATGCCTTAATTGAGTCGCATATATATTTTCTAGTTTATTTTCAATCATGCGACAATTTAATGAGCATGCAAACAATAATTTTTGAAGATAACGTCAAGAGATAATTCATTGTATTACATGGTTTTTGGGATATTCATAACGGGTACCACTACCCAGAAAACATTTTTCCAAATGTCAAAAAGTTCCAAATAATTTTTTTGCATATAGTTCATGACATTTCATGTTGACACAAAAAGTTACGTGAAGAAAAAAGTTTTTTTGCAACCTGTGCAAAAAAGACAAATCCGGACACACCGAAACGTATATATACGCGTCAGTTTTTTCTCTTTTTTGTACAGATCACAAAAAAAGTTTTTTCACCCTACCATTTTTTGTGGTAACACATCATGTTGTAATGTACACCCGGATTTTTTTCCGTAATTTTTTGACATTCTGAAAAAAAAGTAAAAAAAATTACATAGTGGGTGCAACTGCACCCTAGAGCCAAATCGCCGTGTCTGTTTTGTCTTCTCTAATGACTGCAACGTCTAAAATAAGATTGTCTTATCAACCACACACTCATATAGTTCCGGTGAAACTTCTGCAAGGCTCCCTTGCCTCAGACAAGGCGTAACAATCAATCAGTTAACTTCTTCAAGGTCTCGACTTTTACCGCGATTTTATCAACACCTCACTAGCTGGCTACCTTCTAGATGCGACACGTCATTCTTGTTCACAAGGTGAAGTGCCCAGCACGTACTGTACGTAGGATCACACATCCCCCTCTTCCTGGGTTCTTTATGTCGTTGTTACATCCTTAATTGCTTGGACTCGACACCCAACATGAAAACCATCGTCACGACATTCACAAGATGAACACACGGTGTCTTACTCGTAGGTATTTTGTGTTGCGTCCTTTTTTAAAAGCAATGTGGTAGGGAAAGCCCCTATAGTGGATCTTTTTTTATAAAAATATAACTCTGCACCCGTGAGGATTTGAATCTGGATGGCTGGGTAGGATTTGAATCTGGGTGGCTGGGTTGTACATCCACTTCTCCAACCAAGTGAGTTTGGCTCACTTCTTGTTTTATGTTACATCTTGTCATGGTTCTTGCAACCTCACATGAGGTTAAGACATAAAACTATTTTTAAGCGAGAGTTAGGCAAAGGCCTAGTGGTAGGGGCACGGTGGTGCATCCCTGAGTTCAAATCCTATCAGGAACAAATTACTTGTATCTCACCCGGGTGGGCTACTTCTATAAAAATATGCCCTGGGTGCTAGTGCCCATGGGTCTCGTTTTTTTAAAACTATTTTTAAGGTGGAGAAGAGAGAAATAAAAAGGGAGACATGCCTTCTCTCACCTAGGACTAGGAGATCATCTTTTCATAAGAAAGATAAGACGTTTTCTTCCACTTATATGAGATGCCTTATTTGAGTCACATATTTTCTAGTTTGTTTTCAATCATGTGATACTTTAATTAGCATGCAAACAATAATTGTTGAAGATAACGACCCCGTCAAGAGATAATTCATGTATAACATGTTTTTGTTTTCTCTAGTGACTTGCAACGTCTAAAATAAGATTATCTTATCAACAACTGTACACACCCTTATATTCCCCGGTGAAACTTCTGCAAGGCTCCCTTGCCCCGAACAAGGCCTTACAATCAACAAGTTAACTCTAACTCAATCTGTGAATCATGGTCTCGATTTTTACCGCGATTTTATCAACACCTCACTAGCTAGCTGGCTACCTTCCAGAAGCGACACATTATTAATTTTTGTTCACAAGGTGAAGGAAGAACATGGAGACATACACGTACCCTCAAGACCATGTACAAGTGAAGTGCCCAGCACCAGGGGCGGAGCTGCTTGGGCTGACCCTGATGCACATGCATCAGGGTGCCACAAACTTTTTAGCCTTACTTCGCACAAAAAATGTCATTTTGCATCAGGTTAGGCCACCAAATGTGCATCAAACGGTCTAAGAGGGCATCAGGGTTACTATTAATCCAGCTCCGCCCCTGACCAGCACGTACTGTAAGTAGGATCACACATCCCTCTCTTCCCGGGTTCAGTTGAGCTGTGTGATTAGCACAGAACACTCATGCTTGCCGTCTAATCTAAGCTCGGCGCTGATTGAAGGGTACGTGTGTGATAGATAGCTCTTACACTGTACCAGGAAAATTGACAGTCCAACCAACGGTATGGCGATGAAGAATCTTCTCCTTAATTAAAATAAAGCAATGTGGAATCTTCCTTGTTGCACATACAGTTGACGTAATAGAGAAGTGCCTTGTATAGTTTTTATTTTATTTATTTTTTAAGTGAATATAGTAGATTTGTGGGGATCTGAGATCATGTTGAGAGCATCGAATGGAGGATCCACGTGCATGTTGGGTCTATAAAAGGTTAAAATGTCTTGCTTTGTTTTCACATTGGTTACATGTTGGCTCCTTGACATGTCTGCAAAGATTCGTTGCGGAAAATCATGTGTTGTCCTCCGCGGGAAAATTCTAAGAATCACTCTTAGGAGCACCAAAATTACCCTTTTTGTTTACACGATCCAAGGAAAATGTTATTTTCAGTGAAAACTTACGTGTGCACATGCATGGACACGTCCTGAAAATTTCAACTTATTTTTTTTTTTCGAAAGGTCCAGCAATTGCTGGCTCTCGTGTATATTAGCAGAGGGAAAACTTGTACACAACCGTACACCGATGTCACCCCGGATGAAATTTCATCCGGAAGCGAGCAGAAAAATAAGAGAAAAGAAAAAGGACGGGCCAACGAACCAGCCACCTTTGTGGCACTGATTCGGTGTCCCTGCTATGCAGAAACCCTAACTCTACCCCATAGAGTCATGGTCGCAAAGCCTCCCGAGGTCGCCACCTCGGCGCACGTCCACCGTCCGGGGCCGCTGCCCCGGCAACCACCTCCCAGACTTCAGAGCGACCGCACAAGACCGCGACGAGCCCGGCGCACGACGAGAGATAAGACGCTCCAAGGCGGCGCCTCCAAGAAGGTAGCGACAAGTGCGTCGCCGCCGCCCGCTTCAAAGAAGCTTAGGTTTTCACCCGGAGAGACTTGTACTGCTCGCGTCGGTAGAGGACCACAGCTCCCGAACGACGCATTCAAGAAGGAGAACGACGCCCTAGGGCGCCGCCGCCGTCGGCACCTAGGTGCGAGGTTTTCACCTGGAGAAAGGGTCTCTACCGCCAAGCCCGAGAACTTGGGCAAAGGAGTAGCAGGTCGAGCGGCATGGCTCTGTCGCCGACCACCAAACCAAAATGGCATGCCGCAGTGGTCGCGTCACCACACAAGGCGACAACCGCGCCATGCCCGCGGGAGGCCAGAGCCGCCACTCCCGCATCGCTGCCTCTTGCCCGGGGCCGCCGCCCCGGCTTCCTTGTTGCCGCCGATCTGCACGAAGCGCCGGCGGGGCGCCCTCACTGAAGTCCCCAGCGCTCCAAGCCGCCTGGAGAGCAGGTGAGCACCACCGCGCGTCCGTGCCCACCCCTGGACGCCAGCTCGAAGAACCGCCCGCTGCGGCCCACCCGGCCCAAGGCGGGCCCAGATCGGGCCCACGCGGGCCGCGACCACCAGGAGCTGCGCTTGGGAGCCGACGACGCCGCCTCCGCGACCCCGCCCCGGCCGCATCCAGACGAGAGCGCCGCCGCCCGCCGAGAGAGGAGCCGAGCCTCAGATCTGAAGAGGCAGCCCGGCTGCGTCGATCTGAATCCTGTCGATGCGCCGAAGATGAAGACGAAGACTGCTGAGTCCACCAGTTCCGGGGCCGCCGCCCCGGCCTCCCGACGCCGGCGAGACGACCTCCTCCCCCCAGCAGAGTTGGTCGGCCGTCGGCGCGACGAAGTAGCAGGAACCTCCCCCCGACGGCATTTGTCCGCAGGGGGGCCCGCCGCCACCGCGGCAGGCGCCAGCGGCAGCGGCGGCGAGGTGGCCAGGGGAGGAGCTTGGAGGCGGCGCGAGGGGAGCCCCCGGTGTCGCCTGGGGAGCGACACGGGGGGGGGGGGGGGGGGGGAGGGGGGGGGGGGCTTCAAATTTCAACTTATTTTGTTTGGACATCTAAGAAGTCGTTTTCTTTCTGCCTAGAAGATATCCATCTTCATAACATTCAACGTACGCGTAGTAAAAATGGAATAATTTAAGACCAAAAGATATATTTATTAGTGGGGTTCATCAACCCTAAATTATGTTTATGATTTCTGAGCTAGTTTGTTTGTCACACCCTCGACCCTTTGAGGTATATAGGTCATGGGTATCCCTAAATTGTCAATTTGGTCAACTTCATACGAGGTTTATATTACCAAAAATCTAACAAAATCAGAGATCATCGTACACGACAAAAAGGACAGCTAAAGAGAGAGGAAAATCAAGAAAAGTTTGTGATGCGTTGCAAATGGCAGCAAATAATGCATTCGTGAAGAGCTTGTGGCGAATAGAACGAACGTGTTTTGCGCGGGCCCTCTCTCTTCGCGCGCTAAATCTACATCTCACACTTTTTGAAATCCAATTGACTTGTCTCTCGAACTATTTTTTTCTTCACTCCACCACTCCTCTTATGTTTCTCTGCTCACTTATACTTTGAGTACCACACTATTTGCGATATCGACTACACCCCGCTTACACCAAGATCGAGGCACCACCCCCTTCTCCTGCTTAAAATTACCCTATCTTGATTGCGCGCCATCCAGTTGGCGACCTCAAAATCGACCATGTAAGCAGATACACGGACCCCTCAGCCCTTTTCGGTACGCAAGCCCTTATCATTGGACAAGAATCTATTCGTAGATGGATTGATTCGTTCTCTCTATGAAGTTTTTGAAACTACACAAATGAGTGATTTCATTCCGTCTTCTTTCGGGCACATCATGTTTCAAAACTCAACAAAACTGGAAAGCATATGATAGTTTTCCTAGACACCGAGAAAGCATATGCTATTTGACACACGCTCAACTAAAAAGAGAGAGCACACACCCTTGCGTTTTTTTGGGGTTTGTTTTGCGTCTCCCCTAAATCAAAAATGCAAATCTCTGTGATGTTTTCCTTCCATCTCTATATGAAATGGCAGTGTTTCTGCCGGTTGGTCGAATATCTTTTTGTCCAAGATGTTCTCTGCAAATTGCAGCAATGCTGTTGGGCTTGGGAGACAGTCAGTAGCGTAGGTTCTGCTCTCTCTCATCTCCACACCAGATTTCTCTTTCGTTCTCTCCCTTTCTCGCTGTCGCTCTCCCTCTCTAAATCTCATCGACTTCTCTCTCGTACTGCTGCTGCAATCTTTTTTCTACTCCCCCATCCTGTTTCTCTACCCGCTTCCCTGCTTCGCGGCATCTACCGGCCCACCACCCCGTCAGCACCGCCGGCGATCTCCCTGCTCCGCCGAGATCGTCGAGGTAACCGGCTCTTTCCCGGCGTAAGATTCCCCTCCCTTGATTGCCGAAGCGGCTGAGACCCCCCGGTTCCGGCGGACGCGGGCAAGGCCAGCGCGACGATGCGCGGCGGAGGCGACGGGACGCGCGGTTCGGTCCCGCGGCGGTTCGCTTGGCGCTGCCGTAGATAGCAAGATCTTCTCCCCCCTCCGGTTCGCTCCGGCCGGCGACTTCGCTGCTCCGTGGAGGCGGGCGGCGGCGGCGGGGAGATGCCGTCTCTGCAGCTGCTGCAGCTGACGGAGCATGGGCGGGGGCTCCTGGCGTCCAGGAGGTGCGTGCTTAGCTCGAAAGCTCTGACTTTTCCCCCTCCGTTCAATCTCCACAGTTCCTACGAAAAACAGAATCTTGATGTTGGTCCTCGTCAATTTTGGGTGTGAACAGGAAGACCCTGGCCGTCGTCTCCGGTGCGCTGGTCGCCGGCGGGGCTCTGGCTTACGCGCGGTCGGGCAGGAGACGTCGCCCGGAAGCCGCCAACGACGGCGCCGGCGATGCGTTGGGCAGGAACGGGGAGAGGTTGGGCACGGATGGCCGGGTGGCCGGGACGAAGCGGAGGAAGAGCGCGCTCAAGTCCCTGCATTTCCTGGCTGCTATCCTGCTCAAGAAGATTGGGCCGAATGGCACGCGATACCTCCTTGGCTTGATGCTAACGGCGGTAAGTTTTGAAAAATATTCTGGTTCTCCAATGCGCTCGTTTTGATTTCCTTATGGGATTTTTTCAGAATTACTCCGTAGTTAGTTAGTAGTTCGACATAAGTTGTGTCGAAATTTTTACGAATTACGATACCCGAATAAGTGAATGGCTAGCTTCGGGTTTGAGCTTTCCGTAAATAATTATGCCCCTTTTGTTTGGGTATGTGGACAAAAAACAAAGGACTTTTGTCACCGCCGATCTGGCGTGCAATCATGCTAAATTGCTGGTCCTGCTAGTAGCACTATAGGCAACATAGAGCATACTGGCTGCATCTGTGGCACCTATTCTACATTGTTAACAGAGGCGGGCAAATTGGCAATTTAATGGTGGATATAGCAAGTTTGAAAAGATCCAGTTTTGGTATTTTTGCAGTGTCACAGGGTTTGCTGCTACACTTGTGATATGTTTATATTTGAAATGGCTAAGCTTACTTGTGTGGTCCATTTACTATAATGTAGTACGTGCGTTCATTTTGAACGTTCTATATAGGATGTCATTACATGGATACTACAATTGAAAAAGCTGATACTACTATTTTGATACGGAGGGAGTAGTATGTTCTGTGGGATTTTAAAATGGCATTTAAGGATGTTCTAAGTAATTAATAATTGAAGCATTACTCTGGTTTCTTTTTGCAGGTGCTGCGTACTGCTGTCGGGCATAGATTAGCAAAAGTTCAAGGCTATCTGTTTAAAGCGGCATTTCTTCGGCGTGTTCCAACCTTTACACGCCTAATTGTAGAAAATCTCACCTTATGCTTTCTCCAATCGGCAGTATACCAGACCTCAAAATACTTAACAGGGTCTTTGAATTTGCGCTTCAAGAAAATTTTAACAGACCTCGTCCATGCCGATTATTTTCAGGTACATAAGCTGATCAATTTCGATAATATGTTGGTTGCAGCATATTTTTTGTTTCCATTGCACATGTTTCACACTTGCATGTCTATCAATAAACTGGCATGTTTTCTCGCAAAAAAAGGACTGATATTGGTTCCAGTTGGTATGCTCAGGAGGTTCATGTCATAGATTATAATAACCAATGATTGGAAGTATTGACAGTGCTGCAAAGATAATTTGCTGGCTGTAGAATATAAATTTAGAAAATCTAAACTAAAGAATACTGGGGGATCACTGATCCAGCTTTCAATGTTCCAATCCTTTTTCAGCTTAATATGATCACTCTCATTTCTGTGATAAGATAGTTAGCTGCAATAGTATTTCTTTGCTCACTAAGAAATCTTCTTACAATTTCTTCTAGTTGGCTTCAACATTCTTTTGCCTGTAAAAATATTTTTGCTTTTCACTTCACAGTGTAGTGAATTTTCTATGCTAGTTGCTTTTCTTCTATAATTAATTTTTGTAATTTATTGGACATGGCAGCAATTGTGTTGCCATGTCAGGTTATATTTGTTTTCTGATTTGATGTTAATTGGTGGTCATATCAGTTCATCATCTTCTTTTCAAGTCTTATTATAAAAATACAGCGGTTTAAATGGTGCATGCACTGATGTACTTTAGAATTGAGGTTAACCAAGAGTTTGATTATTAGCTTGATTTTTTTAAATACAGTCTAATAAGATATTTGTTGCTATTTTCTTCTGTATGTCCAGAATATGGTTTACTACAAGATCTCACACGTGGATCATCGAATATCAAACCCGGAGCAAAGGATTGCGAGTGATATTCCAAAGTTCTGTTCTGACCTTAGTGAACTTGTACAGGATGATTTGGCTGCACTTGCAGAAGGGTTGATATATACCTGGCGTCTCTGTTCTTATGCTAGTCCAAAATACATGTTTTGGATCCTGGTAATTATTGATAGAACATTTTAATTGCTGTCCTTCATCCAGTATTCTGATCTAAATGATAATACCCCTGCATGGAGGAGCCATGCTCAATTTCGATACATTTTGCTTCCTTGGAGTTTCTGTAATGTATTGATATGCAAAATGCTTTCAGGCATATATACTAGTCGCTGGCGGAGCAATTAGAAATTTCTCCCCTGCTTTTGGAAAGCTGAAATCCACGGAGCAGCACCTAGAAGGGGAGTATCGTCAACTTCATTCACGCTTAAGAACTCATGCTGAGAGTGTGGCATTTTATGGTGGTGAGAAGAGAGAAGCATCTCATATCATGCAGCGGTTCCAGGCTCTTGTTGGGCACTTGAAGCATGTACTCCATGAGAACTGGTGGTTTGGCATGATTCAAGATTTCTTTCTGAAGTACTTTGGTGCCACTGTAGCAGTTGTCCTGATTATCGAACCATTCTTCTCTGGCGACCTTAGACCTGATTCATCTACCCTGGGAAGGGCTGATATGTTGAGTAATCTTCGATACCACACAAGCGTGATCATATCACTATTTCAGTCTCTAGGGACCCTCTCTATCAGCTCCAGGCGTTTAAATATCCTGAGGTAAATCCATCTATTGTGAAAACATCCAATAGGTTCATTTCAGTTCCTGTCATAGTAATCCGCTTTGCTTGCAATTTTTAGAAGTTAGTGGGCAGGTGATCCATGCTATCTATTTCTTGATTTATGTACATGCATTATGCCATTGACGCTTCTCGTGCTATCAGTTGTTCTAACCCGTATTGGCTACTAGCTTTTTCCTGCATTTTGATGATGCCATTTTAGAGCTACCATCACCAGTTTCATGTAGGAAGATCATCTTGTTGGTTATTGATGGTTTAATATCATACCAACTAAAAACACAATTTGCAATTCTGTGTATTATTTTATGGGTGGAAGTGAAAGTGTTCAGCTTCCCCTTCTGATAATGTGAAGCAATGTTTTTGTTATTTACATAATATTTTATCGTTCAATCTAACCTGATGCATATTGTTAGGACTTCGAAACCTTTTGTATCTTGTCATATTTAGTATTGTTTAAATCGGTGCACTTCTTTATAGCTTGTGGATCTAAATAATTGTTGACTATGCAAAACGTACCACTGCTGTAGTTTTTCGGGCTAAACTTTACTGTTGTGCTGTGCCCTACTATATCTATGTTGCTATTGCTGTTGTCCTTGAGCTCTGATTTTTTTGTGGTGACTGGCAATGAGCTTTCACTGTATTTTTACAGTGGCTACGCAGACAGGATTCGTGAGTTACTAGATGTTTCACGTGAGCTGTCTGGGGTCCGTGATAGATCGTTGAATCACAATTCTTCTGCTGGAAATTATATCAGTGAAGCAAACCATATAGAATTTTCTGGTGTTAAGGTAACACCATTGCTTAGAAGAGCATATCTGTTTACCTATATCCTTGGTTCTGATATCAAGTGATTGCAGGTGGTGACACCTGCTGGGAATGTTTTGGTTGAGGATTTAACTCTCCGAGTAGAAAAGGGCTCTAATCTTTTGATCACCGGTAATCCTCTTCTACCAAAATGATTGCCACTTAAGTAGTCCAATGCTTGCTGTAAATAAACACACAAAGCAGCAAGCTAGCAATGATGAGACTGTATGTAGCCTGATGTGCATTTTTTCCTTTACATGTTCTAGAACATCCCTAAACATCTCCAGTTATTGAACTGTGGTGACATGGAAGTTGTTTCATGTCCAGCTCCCTGTTTCGATCTCTTATAGCCTTTAAGGAATCTGTTAAAACGAGAAGTTAAAGCACATGCAATTTATGAAGGAAGAACTGTTTCTTTTGTGCTTCATTTGTAATAGCCTGATACTTCTCTACTAACAATTCACAATTGTAAATTGATCCTCCAGTTATTTACAGTGACATTTTGTGTTTCCTATTTTATTTTGGATTTGATGGTCTACTACTTTTTATTATATACACCCTTAGGACCTAACTATGATATGTTAGGTTCTGTAGTAGTAATCTAAAGAGATGCTGCTTCAGCATCTTCTATTTGAACTTTGTTCCTGAAAGTAGATCAACTAAAATACTGAAATTATGCCAAACAATGCATGTGGTGCCCTCGTTTTCCGTGTCTCAACTTTGACCACTAATTTGATCAATAAACAAATGTTATTGTTATAAAAATTATACCATTAAAAACTTTATTCGAATACGAATTCAATGGTATAACTTTTGTGATATAGATTACTGTTTCACTGATCTAATTTATGGTCAAACTTAGATCTTGAAAAACGTGTGCGCCACCTAAATAGGGACAGAGGGAGTAGCATTCACAAGTTAATGGATTACATTAACTAAAACACTGTTGTCTCAAAAAGAATGTCATAATGTTTAAGCACACCTGAAGGACATGATTCAGATTTGATGCTTATATTCTTGAATTATCTAATACATCTAAAATCCCAGTGTCCATAGTCCATATATCTTTGCATGAAATGCCAGTTATGTGAAATGTTGACACTGAGATTTCACTCTTATTTCAGGCCCTAATGGTAGCGGTAAAAGCTCCCTTTTCCGGGTCCTTGGGGCCTATGGCCACTGGTATCTGGCCATATTGTCAAACCTGGTGTTGGTTCAGATCTTAACAAAGAAATCTTTTATGTCCCACAAAGACCATACACAGCTGTTGGCACACTTCGCGAACAGCTAATCTATCCTCTTACAGCAGATCAGGAGATTGTACCACTTAGCTATGATGGCATGGTGGACCTTTTAAAGAATGTAATAGTCTTCACAATTTACAATGTTTTTATTTATATTATGGCTTCTTGAGTTACAACTCTTAGCACATGAACCTGCTAGAATTTTTAATCATGCTCCTTTTGCAGGTTGACCTGGAATACTTGTTAGAACGTTATCCTCTTGACAAGGAAGTTAACTGGGGTAATGAGTTGTCCCTTGGTGAGCAACAAAGATTAGGAATGGCCAGGCTGTTCTACCATAAGCCAAAGTTTGCCATTCTTGATGAGTGTACTAGTGCCGTTACAATTGATATGGAAGAACGGTTTTGCAAAAAGGTTCGAGCGATGGGAACGTCGTGCATAACGATATCTCATCGCCCGGCTTTGGTTGCATTTCATAATATTGTGTTGTCCTTGGACGGTGAAGGAGGGTGGGATGTTCAGCACAGAAGGTACATAGAAGTACTGAAATAATCCACTGCATGTTTATTGGTCCAAGATTAATTACAGTAAGTTTATATCTGTCTGTTGATTTGTAGGGATGACTCATCCTTTTACACTGAAGAGTCTGACCTCACATCATTGGAAACTGATCGTAAATCAGATGCCCTAACTGTTCAAAGGGCTTTATGAACAGGGCAAAGGTATAGAAGTAGCAGACATGTCTATTCCTTATTACCTACTTATCTTATCGGTGTCACAGTTTTACGTGTTCTCCTTACTAGAGCAATGCTTCATTAAGGTCGAGGAACATTCTTACTCTACAAAGGTTATAGCAACTTCCCCAAGTTGCAAAGAGATCAAACAGTACAAACACCTCTAGTCCCACAGTTACAATGCTCCACAAGGCCTCTGCCTCTGAGAGCAGCTGCAATGCTTAAAATATTGGTACGTTGTTTCCACTAGTCTTTAGTTTTTCCTCAGTATTGACTCAGATACTGTAGCTTGTTGCAGATGCTAGAATTTTAGATTTTGTATCGGCAGCTGCTAGAAATTTTAAAATCTACTAACTTGACATATATCTGATGTAGCATATGAAATTATCTCAAGAAAACTTATCTCTGTTAATATGTTACCAAACATGATCTCATTTTCTTGCTTCCAGGTTCCTAAATTACTAGACAAACAAGGAGGACAGTTGCTTGCTGTTGCTCTACTTATTTTCTCTCGCACTGTGATCTCGGACCGTATTGCTTCGTTGAATGGTTAGATTTTTTCAGCATCTTCTATGGTTGGAAGGGCTACACATCACTGATTCAGCTCATCTTGTCAGGTACTACTGTGAAGTTTGTCTTGGAGCAGGATAAAGCTGCCTTTGTTCGCCTGGTTGGTGTCAGTGTCCTGCAAGCGCTGCAAATTCTTTTGTCGCCCATCTCTGAGGTAACCTATTTACCTGTAGTTAATTGATTCTTTTAACATGGGATCATGAATAATCACTTTATATTCTGGTTTTACCGATTCTTCTCCAAACTCCTCTTCTGGGCATGCAAATTTAAGCTTGGTGGATTGATTTTTTTTCAGTGTATGGTTGATTTCATGGTTTTGATTATTTCTAACTTCACAGAACCCTTACTGCAAGACTCGCTCTTGGATGGCGAATTCGCATGACCAACCATTTGCTTCAGTATTATTTGAGAAAAATGCATTCTACAAGGTACATTCTCTAGCGGCTCGTGTATTCGTTACCACTATGTATTAAGAGTGGATGATCTTAATGAGTGGGATGAGTTGTCTGTTAGGCTAGGTCATTGCATGAGGTTTGGACAGTGGTTTTGTAGTTGATGTCTCTTGGTGTGCAGGGGATCTGGGTTCAGAAATATGATTGCATATTGGACTGAATCGTGGGTTTTAGCTTCTGACTGGAGCTAATTTTGTAGTATATATTTTCAGGTATTCAATATGTCAGGTAAAAGTATTGATGCAGACCAAAGACTAACACTTGATGTGGATAAGTTGACCACTGACCTTGCTGGATTGGTTACTGGAATGGTAAAACCACTAGTCGACATTCTTTGGTGAGTTATCCTTGGTATCAGCCCTGATATCTACCTGGTTTAATCTTTGGTTAGCATTTAAAATTCAGCGCAATAATGTCTATGCAATTACACACTAGGTTTACATGGAGAATGAAGCTTTTGTCAGGACGAAGAGGAGTTGGTATATTGTATGCTTACATGTTACTAGGTTTGGGGTTTCTAAGAGCTGTATCCCCTGACTTTGGTAATCTTGCAAGTGAAGAACAAGAACTTGAAGGAACATTCAGGTTAATATTGCATTGCTTGCTGTCTTGGGCGCCTTGGCAGACCTGACTTTCTTATTGCTTTAAGATTTTTTCTAGTGTTAGTTAACCTGGTGAACAATGTACAAGGTTCATGCACTCGAGGCTGCGGACACACGCTGAGTCAATTGCTTTCTTTGGTGGTGGTGCAAGAGAAAAAGCTGTGAGTTTCTTCACATGAATGGCAAATGTTTATAATGCAGTTAGTGTCTGTCCATTGTTTTCTGCCAACTATTTTAATTTGAATAATGAAGTACAATGATCTGTGAAGTTTTGTAGTAGGATGATAATTGCATTGTTTTCTATGTATTCTAAATATGAACTAAGAAGTCTCTGGTTGATACTTGATAGATATCTCCAAATATTTAGCAAGTGCTGTCCTGTTTAATCGTCTGTATTCTTGATAATGGCAAAATGTTGTTTAGTCATCCTGTTATCATTGCATTGCTTTTCTTGAAGCATCTATATTGAAAAGCTTCAGAAGTTGGGTTTTGGTAAAAGCTACTCCCTCCGATCCTAAAAATCTGTCGCAAGTTGTACTGGCACTTGTACGTACTCAGTTCATTTTTCACGAGTAAAATATAACTGATGCATCCTAAGTAGAGGGCATTCACATGTTCCCATTTTGCTGTTTGTCTGTTGAACTTTTCTCTGTATTACTAGCATTGTCAGTTGTCTCTGCTGTTTCCAACTTGTAATACAATATGTGCTTGTGTTATTACCTTGTACATTCTTACGAATGAAAGATGTTGTCTTTGTTTTTTATAGCTTTTGCTAGCCTTATTACGTTAGATGAGATTAATTATAGTCTTCCTTCTTATGGTTTTATTCTCTTGTAACAGATGGTTGAGGCTAAATTCATGAAATTGCTTAACCACTCAAAGGTTCTGTTGAGAAAACAATGGCTTTATGGTATTGTTGATGATTTTGTGACAAAGCAACTCCCACACAACGTGACATGGGGTCTGAGTTTGTTGTATGCTCTGGAGCACAAGGGAGACAGAGCTTTGACTTCAACACAAGGTTACTATAAAAACGCTTCAGTTGTGAGTACTAGATTATTTCAAACGTTAACTTTGCAATGTCATTTTGTTTCTCTTCTGTGCAACAGGAGAGCTGGCTCATGCTCTCCGGTTCTTGGCATCGGTGGTGTCACAAAGCTTCGTAGCCTTTGGTGATATTCTTGAGTTACACAAGAAATTCCTAGAACTTTCTGGTGGCATTAACCGGATCTTTGAGCTCGAGGAGGTTCTACATGTAGCTCAAAGGGGTAAGTTTCAGTTGGGTAGGTCTTAATTAGCACACCAATTTTGTTCTAAAATTTAACTGGATCATGTCTGTATTCTCAGTGTGCATACATAACAGTGCGGTTGCACTAGTACTGTTTCAGTAATGATAACTAATCTTATCGTATGACATGCATCATGTTTGGTTTAAAACTATGGCACTTTAGTACAGCATGTTTGTTATGGAACATCTTGTTTAGCATATATTATGGAACTTTGGCACATCAGCAACAGCATTCTCGATCTAACACTGATTGCCTTTGTATTATGCCAAACAAAATAGAATGCTACTCCCTCCGTTCCTAAATATAAGATGTTTTAGACTTTGTTCACATACACATGTACACAAATGTATGTAGACACATTTCATGTGTATGTTCACTCATTTGTGTATGTATCTAGACAACATCTGTAACATCTAAAACATCTTACATTTAGGAACAGAGGGAGTACATATTAGTGTGCAGAAAATGATTACATGAATTTGAATGTTTTGTCAAGAATTGCAAGTTTGTTTTAATGATAACTTATCAATACGTTCTAAGCATCGATAGCTCTGGACAAAGTTTCTTACTTGTACAATGTCGTTCGGTAATTTTGTATTAGTAATATCCTTAGTTAGCTGATGTATTTTTTGTAAGTTTACAGCAAGCATGACTTTCTGAATTGTTTCCCTAGATACTCCGGTGCCGTCCAGTGCCATCACTAGAGCCTCAGAAGAAATTATTTCATTCCATGAAGTAGATATTGTAACACCATCACAGAAGCTATTGGCTAGCAAGCTGTCATGCAATGTGGTACAAGGGAAAAGCCTTCTTCTGACTGGTATTCGTCCGTCTACGCTCTGCAACTTCGTTAATCTTTTATATAAGGCAGTGAATTATGCTAACGTGCTCCTTTTTACCTTGATTTTCTTAAGGACCCAATGGTACTGGGAAGAGCTCTGTTTTCAGGGTGCTGAGAGACTTATGGCCCGCCTTTTCTGGGAGAGTTACCAAGCCCTCTGAAGGGATGTTTCATGTTCCTCAGAGTCCATATACCAGCTTGGGTACTCTGAGGGATCAGGTCATATACCCTCTATCAAGAGAGGAAGCCGAGATGAAGATTCTTTCGTTACATAAAGCTAGTAGTAGGCCCCTCCTCAGAATATCTACTTATTAGAGTAACAAGAGCTGTATATTTGAACTGAGTGTCCTTCTATTTACTACGAGTGCTTGTCAAAATGTGGTAAGTTATATGTTGTTCTCCTGGTAATGCAGGCAACAGGTCTAGTGCTCCTGAGTTGCTAGATGATCACCTGAAGACGGTTCTTGTGAATGTTCGGTTGGTCTATCTTCTAGAAAGAGAAGGCTGGGACTCTACTCCAAACTGGGAAGATGTTTTGTCGCTGGGAGAACAGCAGAGACTCGGGATGGTCAGTCTCTTCAAGCTCTGCTAACTGCTAGAACCACCTTTTGTCCCCTTAACATCTTCTGATTGAACTGTTTTGTTCCAGGCTCGTTTGTTCTTCCATCATCCTAAATTCGGTATTCTCGACGAGTGCACAAAGTACGCGCATCCCCACAGCACTCTTTTGCCATTTCTGTTCTCATTCGCTGATCAATTATCGCGGGTCCTAAAATATCGTACTTCATTGCAGCGCTACGAGTGTTGATGTCGAAGAGCATCTGTACAGGCTAGCGACTAACATGGGCATAACCGTGATCACATCGTCACAAGTAAGTGTTGCGACGATCGTGTAAAGTATCTGTTGGGGTTGCCGTTTCAGTTCTCTGTTGATGCCTATGTATTCTGGATTTTAAACTTGCTCGTCAATCAACTGTATATCTGAAACTGTTTATTTCTTTACCCGTTTACAGAGGCCTGCTCTTATACCCTTCCATTCCGTGGAGTTAAAGCTCATCGACGGCGAGGGAAACTGGGAGCTGTGCGAGATCCAACATTGATTGAGGTCACCAGTTAGAGATTTACCGTTTCAGTCATCTGTGAGATATTGGATATGCTACTTCTACTGCTACTGCAGTAATATGTTCAGTCGCCCTCGCGAGCAGCCTGTACAATCACGAAGCAGCTCGAAAAAGGAGTTCTTGTCATGACATAGAACATGGCGACCTTAGTCTAGCTATACAGAGTTTAGGCGAGCAGGGGATTCAGAAATGTTTGTTTTTTTTGGTTTTGGGGGTGGCGCGCGGGGGGGGGGAATGTGGAGTGAAGTAGTAGGAGATAAAATAGAGCAGCAGTACATATCTCAAAGCAGTTAATTCATCCAACCTATTGTTATTGATTGATCCTATACTGGAAGTGCAGTAAATATTGAATAAATTTGGCTGTTGCTACACCCATCAGTCTGGACATGTGATATAGACTATAAAAGCAGCGATGGCTGGTGGAACAAGTATGTGTTCGCTAGCAATGTGCTGTATTTATCCAGAGAAAAATAATAATAGGATTCGGTCTATGTTCCTAGCTCGTTAAAGGGGAATATAATAAAACTTAATATTTTTTTGCGGATAATAAAACTTAATAGTTTGATCAGTTGGAAACTTGGAATGATGAATTATGGGTTCTTTGTTTTCATTGGCAAACCACCAGCACAATTTCGTACTTATTTGTTAGGAATTATCAACATTCAACCTTACATTTTTTTTGAATCTGCGTGCTACCGCCGCTGATAGCCGCATCTCCATCGGCCCATTGGGGCCCACCAAAATGGTTGCTAGCGGCATCCTTATTGGTCTGGACAGTCTGAAAAACTGAACATAGGATATGATAGGCAGGATCGACACAGAGGGTACTCAGCTTTTTTAGTGGCGCCCAACCTCTTGGTTCCTAGGCGGCGCTGCCGCTACCCGATGCAGCGGCGGTATGACTACCCACGCATCGCCTTCCAACAACCTGTTGGTTCCCGCCCGCGCTATCGATTCCTGCCATTGACTCCCGCCAAGCTCCAAGCCCCTATAAAATGGTTCGCCGTGCCATCGTCTCCCGCCGTGCTCCCGTCCTGCACTAACCAAAAATGGTTCTCCATTGTGGACTTATTATCCAATGGTGGACTACTCATACATCATCATGAAAGCAGCACGGTTGATGAAGAAGGCTCATGTGATGGATTCCCATTCCGGTAGAGTACCATAATAGGCCTTTAGAGTAGTAGATCATCGTCGAGCGCCTCTGTGTTTAATCTTCAAAAAAATAACTCCGCACCGAATAATTTTGGTTCATAAGAAATATGGCGAAGAAGCGCCGCAAGGGGATGCCTGACGTCGTACCCCAGGTCCCACGCGCGCCATGGACCTGTTCTGGTTCCTATAAACCCATAGTCCAGGAAAATAATGATGGAGATATGATCAAGCTATTATCACAGACCCATAGTCCAAGAGGTGAATTACCCCCTCTTCACGGTGGAGTGCGACGAGAAGGCGATGATGATAGAGGATAGGCGGCCAGAGACGATTCCGACAGCGGTTAATCCTCCATTTCTCCTCCGACGGCATAATATTGTTTCTCTATTTCCATGTATATATGAAGGCAGCTGCTAAAAAAACGTGTTTCGGTGACTCAGTCTCCGTTCATGTCAAAATAAAGGCAGCTGCTAGAAAAACGAGGTAAACAGAAGGTCGAGCCTCCACGATGCGACCAACTAGGGTGGCACCCCTCTTGAAATTTGCAGCCTGTTGGGCTCCTCAGGTCCAGCTTTAGGTTGTTGCATCCCTCTCCAAAATTCTGAAGGAACTTTTTGACACTGTCCTTTTTCGAGTCCTGTAGCTCCCAGAAAGTAAAAAACACTAACAAAAGGATTTTCTGTATTTTAGCTTAAAATACCAAAATATTGGGATTTCGTGGGCATTCCCGTAAATCAATAAAAACATGGCAGTAACTCATATTAATATCATGTAAATATGTGAGATAATAACATAATAAACTACAAAGTTCATAGACACGTTTCCGATGTATCACAATAGGCGAAAAATGATAAATATGATTCTGAAAACTTTTTAAATACTTCACAAAATGGCATATTATGTATCAACATTCATGACTTTGAAGCAAAGTAAGCAAAGTATCAGCCATTTATGGCACAATTAATTGCACATAAGTTCATCTTGCCATGCAAAACAATATTGTGTTTTGACAGAACCGGAATAGGATGGTCATCCGAAGAAAACATCGAGGTTCTTAGTAGGGTGTAAATGGATAGAATAATTTACGCACCATATTCGATTCCAAAATGGTTTTGAAGAATCCATATACGGTTTTAAGTAATTCGCCTGATAAGGATATCCTCTTCCGAACTTGACACCCCAATATGGTTTAAATAGCACATAATAGGGATTATCTGAAAAATAAATAGGATTATCCGATTGTTTTAATCTGAATAATCCGATTTTCTACCAAAATTTCAAATCTAATATAGCATAATTTGCAGTTAGTGAGCTGCCGAGCATCCGTTGAACAAAGACTCACTTAAATGGAGGCGGCAATTTGGGTAGCAGGTCTAGATGAACCTATTATGTAAAACATTTTTAATTTTTTTTCAAAATGCCAAAAAAATCCAGAAAAAAATTCGGATATACATTAGAACATTTTGTGTTAGCACGAAAAATGTCATGGAGAAAAAACATTTTTTTGTGACCTGTGCAAAAAAGACAAAAAAAATGTCTCATACAAATTCATTTTGGAGCGTACGAATTTGTCTTTTTTGCACAGGTCACAAAAAAATATTTTTTCTTCACGTAACTTTTTGTGCTAACATAAATGTCTTGAGCTATATGCAAAAAAATTATTTTGAATTTTTTAACATTTCAAATATTGTTTTTTGGAAAGTGGGTGCATCCAGACCTGCTACCCGTTATGAATTTCCCCACTTAAATGTTCATTGTAAATACTATGGAGTACAACTTTGTTAGTTACTAGGTTATTGGATAATTATTTTGGTGTATGGTTTGACAGTTTACTTATGCGTGCATTTATCCGATTAATTTTGTTTCCACTCTGAATTTGCCCCGTTTCCAATCCTGAATGCGCGACCACATATATCTGCATTCGAATCCGCATCCGGTAATTATCTGGTAGGCTCCGAATCCGTTGAAAAATATGGTAAAGGACATGGTAGAGACAAAATCCAATTTGATCCGTTTATATCTAGTTGTGAGTGAATCGGTGTGGTTTGACAAATATCCACCAAATTGTTGTGGCATTGGGCAAACAAGCGTAGTTGTATTCAATTTTCCCCAAGAAGAAAAAAAGAACGGTAGTTTTCCAAGCTAAACCCCTCGTCCTCGTGGAAGCGACGGTACGGCTCCCGCATTTCCGCCACCTCTCCCGGGCCCCGCCGCCGGTGCCGCGAGCGCCCTCATCGCCCTCCTGGCCGCGCCACCGTACTCGCGAGCTCCATTCTCGCTGTCCTCATCGCGCCGCTGGCATCTAGGGCGAGCGCCCCCTCTCCATCCCGACCCCGCCGCAGGTCTCTAGGGGCTAGGGCAACCGCCTCCTCCCCGCCGGAGAAATCTCACCGCCTCAGCGCATCCGCCGGTCCTCTCCAGCCTGATTGGTACCGTCTCCGACCGCGCGCGCCGTCCCTGGGCCGGATCTTCCTCCACCGGAGTCGAGAGACCGCACCGGGGTACGTGGACGGCCTTCATCTTCTTTTACAACAAGTATGCATCACTGTTGTTGTTGCTGTTTCCCGCATTCACGATTGGAGAACTGTTGCCGTGATGTGATTGGCTTGTGCAGACATGACTGTATTCTAGAATAGCAGATCTAGCTTTGCTGTTTTGCCTGTAATACAAAAGTGAATCTGGTTTGCGTGCGTTGGATGCTCGATGGTCTAAACTGCTGTAAAACTATGGTTGCATGATTAATGGAACGAGAGGAAAATCCTATTATCTAAAAAAAAGGAGATCTCGTTTACATGCGTCCTGAACTTGTAGATTATAAGTTCATCGTATAATGATTGTTTCCATTGCTGTTATGAACTTCTAGAATATGATTAATAGCACAAGTCAGGTCTGTTGAGAGTTCATCTTTGCAGTATGAAGTGGATAGTTAAAAGAAGACCAAATTGTTGATCTGAACATGCCACTAGGAGAATATTGGAGCACAAACAGGTTATATGGTCTCATATATAATGATACAGCTATATTTACAAGTTCGTATGGATGTCCACTAATCTGTTCTTCTCCTGGTGACATTTTGTGTTTGCACCGATATTGCTTTTTGCAACTCTACCTCAATTGGATAATTGCCCGCTTGCTATCATCACAGTGTAGCATTGCATTGTTTTACCTTGCAATAAAATTCCTGTGCACATCATATTAAATATACACTCCACATTAGAACTACCTCATGGCTTCATTTTGTGCATTTTTTAAGTGATAAATCACCATCCAGAGCTACAGAAACTAGTATGAGTGTTTGGATGTTGAAAAAATTCTCTAATGGCTAATTTTGGTTACTTCACACTCTTTGTTACTTTATTGCCTACCATTTGCTTGCGTTTTGCAACTTCATTAACTATTTAGCATATGACAGTACCTATTTTTAGCGACTACCAGTTAGCTGTATAAATTAATTGCTCTTATTCTGGTTCTATGAAAGATACAGCAAAAAAAAGTAGGTGAGGAAATATTTATCATATGACATTGTCTGGATGGTTGTAGATGTTATCATGCTTAGTGCCCTTTAGTTCAGATTTCACTACCTTTCAGTTCTTTTCTGGTGTCATCATGAATTAGTTTTCTTGAGTAATGGACATGGTTACCTATCTAAAACCAACTTGTCCTCTCTGTTATTCGTGTTTGTGTGGCTTACACGAGAGTCATGGCTTGACTAAGGTTAATATGCTGTGTAAAATTTGCCGCAAAATATGGTTTGTATAACTGTGTCATTAGTTTGTTTCCTTTTGTAAGACATTAGTGTAATCTGTTTGTTAGACACTATGAGGTCGTGGTTTGTTCTCCTTAAAACTGAATTAAGTAGGTTAGCTAGTTCTGAAGAAAGCAGTGTTTTCTTTTCTGAAAGTCATTACTGTGTTTCTTAAAACCAGTCATTTATAGCTAAGTACTAAATAGTATAAACTGAGGTGATTAACTCTGACCCGTAGGTAAAGCAGCTCTCAGAACCATAGGGAGTACTGTATTTCATTTCAGTCGCATCCTCACTTAAGAACCCAACTAAAAGCAGGTCGCCAAACCATCAGAAAGCCCCTTGTAGCAAAGGTGCAGCTCAAAAAGGCAGGGCTTAAGTTCCTGTCTCCCATAGTAATTTCTCTTTCAGTTTTTAGTTGTTGACACTTGCTGGTCTGGTTTTGGAGACCCAATCTTCGTCTTAGAAATGATAAACCTGGTGAACGAAAGGTTCCTTGAAGTTGTCGTCTAGAGTAGGACTTCATTGTTTACAACATGTGTTCTAAATTTCTAGAATACGAGTTCACCGTTTACTGATGTGTCCACCATTGTTATTGCGGTAAATCTCACGTGCATCCAACCTTTGATTCCATGCTAGTGACGTATGGAATAAATTTGGCTCTTGCTGTCATCATCAACAAGAATGTGTGACAATGGTAGATGGAATCAAGTAATCTTTTGTGGGTATGCTATGAACCCTTGCCGGCCGTGTTCTGTTTAATGATGTGCCTATTGACAGCTTTTTCATGATTCATGTAAACATTTATTTGATATGTATGAACATTTTATGTTTCCCTTGTCTCCTCTCCCATCAGGTTTATCTCTTGACTCAACCTCTGTGCCGCCAAGCTAAACGAGGTCTGCGACAGTAATACAACCCCTCTACCCACTCACGAAAATGGAAAATGTCATGAGTGAAGAGGAGTTGTTGATCCGCGAGTTCGATATGATGGTCAAGAATGAGTCTGAAGCAAATGATCCTACAAGTTTGTTTGATGGTTGGACTGATGATAGTAAGATCAAGTTTATGAAGCAGCTTAAAGTCAATTTGTCGGACCAAAGTGAAGCTGCAAATCTAGATAAAATGGATGTACCTGTGAGTAGAGCTTCTCTTCTATAATGTTCTTTTTTTGTGCATGTCTAATCAATGAATCACTATTTTCCTGTAGATACTGAAATTCGATAATGTGCAAATCCTTAGTAATAGACACTTGTATCCTGTATATTCACTAGAATATATGTTATATACCGTGCAGGACAGTGTTTTGTGTGATATAACTGATGATGAGAAAGCTCAAAGCAATTACAAATCCTCTATTGGACACTACAGGTCATGGCAATACTCTGGTTCAGATAAAAGATACCAGTTTGGGTCAAAGAGGAAACGGGCATTTGTCACAAGACCAACTGGTGTGTTTGTGTTTTACTTTCGCTATAAACTTGTGACAGTGGGTTTGATTATCGATGGGCAGACAGGTTGGGTTGAGGGTGCACTTACCAACAATGATGGCCGTGAGTCTGTGCTACAGTTTAAGAGAAAACTTATGGAGTCTGATTACATTAGAAGTCCTCGTACGCATAATCTGAAATATGATGGGAACTACACAGGGGCAGGGAAGACATATGATGCAAAGCTTGCAATTTGGCCTGTTCGTGATGCAATAGTGGCTATAGGGAGCTTTATTCCTGGAGGTACGGAGTCTGAACCCGAACCAATCCATTGGCAGATTTTGACTCTCTTTTCAGTTGAAGCAGGCCGTCTCCACCATGTATTTTCTTGCACGTCATCGTCTCTACCTACTGAGGATGAGCCAGATGCAACGGTGAAGCTCCCCACGAACGGGGAGCAATTTATACTGAATTATCTGAAGCTTTCTTCACGTGCTAATGAAGCCATTGAAGGCAGACCATTCGTTCATGTGAAGGGGACAACGCCCCGCAACCTGTACCAAGTCCTGCTGGAAATTTTAATCTTAAGAAGGGAAAAGCTGCATCCTACCTTTTTTATTCTCCCAGACGCACCCCCTGTGAAAGCCAAGAAAAACGAGCCACGCCGGGGTAAAGGGAGCGGACAACTCACATGGGAACAGAAATTGCAAGAGGAAAATGCAAAGGGTACTAGCTATACAGTTGGGAAACATGATGGTACCGTTACTTACAACTGTGAGGATTGGTTGATCAATCCTAACGAGGTATACCATTATATTTTACTTGTCCTCTGTGTAATCAGATTGTACCTTTACTTAAATAATGTTTTTGTTTTCAGGCTACAATGACTGTCCAACATGGGTTGGCAAATGGGAGTCTAGATTCCAGTGGCAATAAGAATATTCTGGTTGCAGAAATTATGCTAGGGCATCCTCTGATTGTAAGATTAGGGCATCCTCTGATTAAGTTTAACCTCCCTTGGAAGTTTGTAGTATTAAAATGAGGCATCTAATTTGATAATTTCATGTCTTGGCAGAAAGATCGAGGTGGCAGCTGTCCCTCCATGCTAAATTCTGGTCTAGCTACAAGGACTGCACATGCATTGATGCAAGGTAATCAATTTTTTTATCCAAATGTGTCAGCATATCTTTCTAAAACGATTTCTTGCTCCGGAAAGAGCAATTATCATGTGTATTCCAGGACCTATTTTTCTTAATGTCATTATCGTTAATCATTCTTCAAGCTGCTTTGTAGTACTCTTGCAATATTTGCAGATATTTTGACAAGGTTGGTCATTAACTAGAACTATATCGAGGATGTGTTCATAATGTCCTATGATTCTGCATATCTTCAAGTAGACAAAAAATGTGGCATTAAAGCAGTGGTTTATGTTTGTAAGAAAGTCTAATGTATATGTGATTTTATTGGCTTTCTGGCATTCCTTTCTCATTAAAGTGCTTGTTCATTGCTAAACAAAATTTATATGTTACTATTACATTAACTTTCTTTTGTATTCAACCACATACTGTTCTTATTTCTTCTTATTGTCTCATGTTGTAGTATACCAGTTTCTAATTAAAGGCTAGTTGATGTAACTTCCAAAAAAGAGTACCAGCCGTAAGAGTGGTTATTATTCGTCTGGTCACATTTCAAATTGCATGGTGATGCAAATAGAAGGCGATAAAAATAAGTCATTTGTTATGTGCTTTTGCTTGTCAGCTAATCTTCCCTGGGCAACCTGCATGCCTGACAGATGTGCATGGCAGCGTACCCCCATAACCATAACAAATGTGACCATCCAATTTAAACTTTCATAAATCTGTTGGGCTCTAAGTTTTCATACTGATGCAAAACCTGGAGTCACATCGGTTTTACTAACACATAAAAAGATGGCAAGTTTCCTACCGATGTGAAGTTTGATTCACATCAGGATAACTATCACGTAAAAGCTGTGAAATTGAGTATTTTGAATCTTTTTTTTGGATCAACATTTATTATTGGGCAGAAGACTGATTTCACAATTTGTGTGGACTCTGATCTTGGCATGGAATCAGGGAATTGATGTCATGTTCCTGCAGCATGCATATTTGTTATTCTGCAATGTCTATTCTGAGATCTCAAAACCACCTGTACTCTTTTAGCTGAAATCCTCTACTGATGCAGAGGAACTCCGGTATGATCAGCTCAGAAGGAGTTTGCACATGGCCTTGGGAGCTCATAATGGCCAAGTGCCAATGAAAAGACGCTTTGCCAGAGAAACTGACAACGTGCTTGTTCAAAATAAGAAGGCCAAGTTACTGGTAGCTGAGCATGCAGAAACATGCCATGTTAACTCAAGTCAACAAGGGGAAATATTTGATAAATTCAGGTATGTCTGTATTTATTTTGCTGCGTGTTCATTGATCTGTACGTAATTCTTGCAGTTTATACCAGTTAATGATGCCACTAATAGTGAAATAGGTTACTATGCCTTGGCCAGCTGGAATCTACACAAGAGTGGTTTCTATATTACGTCGGTGATTTTGCATGGTTTCTTGGCTCCCTGTGCAATAATAGCTACCTAGTTGAAGCATGGGGGGAGTCCCTTATGCTTTTACTCAATTCAGTCATACTAGTTAAGAGAAACAATCTCAATGAGATAGCTATCCTGAAATCCTATATGGATTTGTTACATGGAAATCAGTCCGACTTTCACAATCGACCATAAAACTTTTTCTGTAACTAGACCTTCAATCTTGACATTATCTGAAAACAGTTTCTCTGCATGCAATTATCTTATGAAGCATGCAGCTCAGGATGGAGTATATTAGAGAAATATTGCATAGGTGTGTTACTGCAGGAAAACCATGCTTGTCTCATATTTAGCATTTGCATCACAAGACGTGTGTCATTCTCAGTATGCATTCTCAATATGCTTTTACATTGGAGACTCTTCATTCTTGTACCAAACCAGCTCCATTTTTGGCCAATTACCCTGTCTTTTTTCGTGAATTATTGCTCGAGTTTGTTTGGAGCCTGTCTGAAACTTGATGGGAATATTTTTTTTACCTTTATGTATCACAACTTCAGCTGAATTTGATAGCATGGTACTGTTTGACATTACAGCGGTCTACGATTCTGCTGAAAGAAGCTGTCTACAATTGATCCTTCGACATCATGACATGATAAAAAATTGTTGTAGTTATTTTTCTAGAAAATGCTCGGATATATAGTGTTCATCTAAATTCATGATTTATCTAAGTTGAGGATAAATGCAATTGTATTTATTTTTCCCGTACTGATTCCAGAAACCTTGGTTACTGTCCACTCCCCCGATGCGCTTGACGATTGAGCTGGTTACCATCTTTTGAAAATATAGAAACAATATTTTCAGCACTTGTTTCTGTATAAAAAGATCAGCATTTGATTTGTTGACGCACCATCTATGGCAAGCCAGCATGCATTAGACCATAGCGCGTCATTGCTGGATGATTCTTTAACTTGTACTATTTAATTCCAATCCGTTTTCAATGATTAGTGCCCTGCCGCCTGCCTCTGTCTAGCACCTGATGCTTTTTAGAAAATTGCCATATGCTTATCTAGTGTTTTTTCAGGAGTCAATTTTTTCTTGATACCGAGCTATCTAATTTTCCATAGCATTTTCAACATATATCATCAACTCTACGTGGCTTGCTTTTATCTTTTAGTGGGCAGGTTGCTCGTTTTATACTTCAGGGGGGTAATATAGTATCACAGTTCATGAGGGTAATATTATTCTTTCATTTGTTTTGAAATACTAATATTTTTCATCTGTCTGCTAGATTCATATTTTGAGTTACAAGCTCAGTCCTTGTACTTTTAATAGTCCATACATACCACAGATGGCATTAAGTCTTACCAATTTTGACGTAAAAAATGTCTTACCGAATTTTTTCTTTCTTTAGGCTCCCATGCAATTTCAGAGGAAGATGTCGACTCGAGAACTGCTCTCATGACGACAAACGTATGTGAAAAGCGACTACCCGATTGTTTTCCTTCTCTCTGGGTGTCTGTAATTGTTTTGTAGAGGATAAATTCATTGAGTTGCTACATGAATGGTTGTTCTAGGTGCATCTTGCTGCGGCAACCAAGGAAGCACCGTCAATTCATTTACGAAGTTTGGGACTGTGCTTAAAATTAGCATGTTGGGAGATAAAGTCACTTCTTGCCACCCTAAAGGGTACATATAATTTTTCATACTTCCAGCTTGCTTTACCCAAGCTCTCCTTGTATGTTAATTCTCTTTGGTGCTCTGTCCCAGGTCTGCATGTGTTACTTTTGATGACAAGGAATCTACTACTGAGGAGGCAACATCTTTGAGTGGGACGTCGGTTTTCTCGAGATGTATCACAGTAAGACTCCTTTCTATAACATTGTTTGTTTTCACCCCTGTTCCGACCCTATGGTTTTCTGGTACCTGATGAAATCCTGTCTTTCTACAATAAAACAAAAGGGAAACCGGAACTTTTTATTGTTGTACTTGAATGTTCCATTTCCTAACTTGAAACACATGTTGTCTTCTTTCAGGTGACACATGGAGCAGGAATACAGGCTCCAGGAATTCTGTCGGTTCAAGACGCCACGCAATCTGTGCTCCCCTCGTCCGCTGGCTGCCAGTTGCCCTGTCACTGAAAGAATCTGAAGCTAGGGTGTAGGAATGAGAACATGTTGTGGTCTATACCGACCTCGACAATTGAGAAACGCGGCGCTCATGCTATGCTGGAATCAGACATTCAGACGTACGCTGCCACACGAACATCCGCCTGTCTACATGTAACAGATGAGAATATCTATGATGATGGCAACTATTTGCTGCTCTGCCAGTTTGATAAAACTAATTATCAAGTCATGAAGCCTGACCAACTGAATTGCTATATATATGGAGCATATATTTGACGATGTGCCATGTCCCAAAATTGACTTACTTGCTGATCATAGAGCCATGCATTCTTGTGCTGTTGTGATTGCACGTTGGGATTTTACTTACCTAGCTAGATAGTATATACATAACCTTGCCGAGCTGATTCCATCTATATATGATGCAAAACGTTTCTTTTTCTTCTCTTAGAGCGCATTGTCCTGTATCCCTGTAGTTTTATGGAGCTTTTCCCTAAATATATTTGTAGGTTGTAGTAACATGTGAAGAAAACAAGGGTAAAAGTTGAATAAATTACTTGGCAAAAAGACTTCTCATGTTTTTTGTCTAGGAAAACTTGATTCAACATGTCCTTCATAAGGCACTCTAAAATATTACATCAATAAGCACAAAGTCTTGTTCTCTGACTCTTCCTGTCTGCAAACATTGCTTAATTAACCTTAAATATTATTATTCCTTAATAGTAGGCTGTCGACCAAGACACCTTCACAGATACCACGGCACCATTACGAAAATAATATAATTTCTCATCACTGCCATGAATAGCTGCTTCAAATGAAATTGGCATATCCCCCTCCATAAAATCGATAAACAGCGTATCATCCATCTGCACAGCTGCTACAAAATATCGTGTGAATTTCCCGACCGAGGAGACGAAGCTATCACACTCGCATTGTTCGTCATCTATGAAGGCATACAAGTTCTTCCAAATGCTAGTAAATCCGCACATCTTGATATCAAACCCATTTCCAGGGACTTCCAAAAAGTCCATATGAATGGTTGCCTCGACGCTTCTCTGAAACAAGATAAGGTGGAAAACAAGAGCACCATATTCACCTTCCGCCGCACTTCTAGAGAGCACGTCAAAAGTAGCCCGCCCCTCGATTAGGTCAAAACACCCATCAACTAAAGTTTTATCATTTGTATCACTCGACAATGCCTTTGTTCTGATATCGACTTCAACTAGGCAATCAAATTGCATGGACATGCCTCTTTTGGAGCTCAACAATCGCAGATAGTCGCTAACCTGAAATTTGTTTTGATTGTAGAGTCAGCACTGAACATACCAATATATAGTGATAGAGCTTCTTCATCCCTCATACAAGACAAGATTAGCTACTGCATGACACTATGTGGCATTCGACATGGAAAAGAGCAAACCATTAGTTCAGAACCAGAAATGAGGTAATGAAATGTCCATCCTGCCACTAATCCTTCTACCAACCCCACAAACTTCTCTACCTTTTCAAAGTAATTTTAGACAGTATGGTGTCCAGCGACAAATGACTACATTTCTTTTTCAATCCCATAAGATGGTAATGGTGGGGTAACTAACCGGGCAACTCAGAAACAAAGGTTCTGTCATATAGCTTCCTTGATATAAACAGAGCTTGACACTTGCAAATAAATGCGCCTCTAAAAAGCATAGCAATTACTTACCGAATTGATAGGGAGCGGGTTATCTCGGGGTCGGTTGAAAAGATAATTGCGACGATAATCCTCAGAGTCCCGGACCGCGATATGACCGTACACCTCAACTGGACCGGTGTAATCTGCAAAAAAGGTCTGCACCTCGATACAAAAGATTTGGAGCATAGGGCGTGGCTTGTGGAAACACCGTTGCTGCCCAACCGATGCTTGGTCGCAACACCGAGTATACCTCATAGGCGGCAAACAAGCTATTAATTCAAAGGCAAGGAAGCGACCCGATTAGCATAAAAAGCATGACGTAAAAGCGTAGACAGAAATAGGGCGTAGTGAACTTACTCTCGGAGAGTTTGTCCATTTCGTAGGTCTGGTGCCATTGAAGATCGCTGACATGCCTGCGATCTCTGGACGACTCAGGGAGTAGACAGATGTTGGGCCAGTCACGGGGTTTGGGCGGAACACCTAAGGTATCTCTCATCAAGCATGCCCTCTTGGCAGGTTCAACATTGCCGACACTTTGAACAAATCGTAGCACTGATAAAAATATTATGAATTAAGAAGTAGGTACTTGTTCGAACTGCAACAATTAGATAAAAATGTTAAGATAATCCGTACAATCAGAGGGGTCTAGGGGGGTGTCCTCGAGATCATCGTCTTCCTCCTCCTCCTCTTTGTCCTCCTCGTTAGAGAGAGCCAGATCAGGCATAACTCCAGGAATTCTCAGATCGGTCGAACTTGCGCTCTGAAGGGAATTTCCTAGGTTTTGCAAAGAAATTATGACTTGTGCGATGTTTGAATAAACGAAATATCTGTACGAACAGATCGATGCAAGAAGCCGCGTCGCCTCAAGAAACTGTTAGGGGTTGAGGAAACGATGAGAACGGAATCGAGTCGGAATTGGATCTGGGGAGTAATCGGATCAGGTTGAATCGTCTGCGGCAGGAGACAGAGAGGGACTGGATTTGGGGTGAGTTTCCTGATCGATTTGGTATGGAAACTAACCACGGGACAGTCAGATAAGAAAGCGATTTGTCGCCGCAACTGTCGCTACTGGCGGGTAAAAAAACAACCGAGAGATAACGCAAGAATTCCCGTGATAAGCCACCGCAAGAATTCCGAGACAGAGGATGAGAGCAGAGGAGTTTGCGTCAAGCACGGATCGGAGAGACGCAGATCGCCTGGAGGAATATCATAGCGCCTCTCCGTTCGTTGGCGCCTAAATCTCCGATTGATCCCACGGCGCCGGCTGCCCTGGTCCGTCCAAGTAGCAGGCCCAATCACTCGGTAGAGAATCGTGGCGGGAGCCTCACCTGATTTTCGTGCCCCGAAGAACACGCCGGGCTGCGGCGTCCGCCTTCTCCTGCCGTCCGCCGGAGGAGCGCGATGGCCGGCCCCGCTATGCCTTGCGGCGGCGCCGGAGGACGCGAAGCGGTAAGAATGGGCGCGCCGACGGCTGCTGCGGGAGGCGAAGGCGACAGCGTCGCCGGATTGGACGAGGGCGCAGTCGGAAGGGCGGGGACAGAGGAAGCTCAAGTGTTGGGAGAGACAGAGTCCAGAGCGGTCTGTGAATCGGGGTGTCCCGGAGAGAGGACGAGCGCTAACGTACCTTTTCAAGGATTTTTTTTTTTGCGACTTCAAGGAAAAATATTACTCCCTCTCACTCAATGTAAGGCGTATAGTTTTTAGAACAAATATTACTTTTTTTTTTTGAGAAACACAGTACAAACGCAGACGCTCACATACACGCGCACACACTCACCCCTATGAACGCACGCACACACACCCTACCTCTATGAGCACCTCCGAAATACTGAGCCGGCGGATCGAGTCTTGAGATTGACGAAGTCACCACGGGCGCCTCGCTGTCGACGGGAACGTCGCCTCCCACTGAAAGAATATTCCGCCTAAATGCAACACACAGATGTCAAACCTGGGGTTTGAACTCTGGTGGGCTGAGGGTACAACCACCCTGCTAACCATCCAACCACAGGTTGGTTTGCAGAACAAATATTACTCCTTCCCCTCCTAAATGTAAGGTTAATAGTTTGATCGTACCGTAAAATCGTTTTACTAAAAATAAAATTCAGTAACGTTCGGGTCTCAGGAGAACAAATGCTTACCTTCCATATGGTAAAAAAGAAATATCACACGGCACCCACGTGTTACTCCGTCACACCTTTTTCTCCCTTTTTTTTTTCCCTTCCATCATCCTTGGAGCCGTCGGAGCAGCCATGGCTTTCCCTCGCGCCTCAACCCGACTCTCCTGTTGCGGCACTTGGATGTGCTCGGATAGGTGAAATTTTAGCCGCAATTTCACAGGAAATTGGTGAAAGAACATTTCTTAATTCCTTGCTAGTTTTGTGTGTTAGGCAACAACATTAGCAATAATTTAATCTGGTGTTAACTGATGCATGATTTAGATAATTAAATCATGTCAGCATCGATCCCCAAAATTCAAAGTGAAAAGTGGGTATAAGATTACTGGAGAAAATCTGGTAAGGAAAACCAGATAGTCCGACCCACGTATGGGGCGAATAATCCGTCCCCATGAAATTTGTCTAAGGAAAAGTTTGCGCCCAAAGGCGCGTCTCTCTGTAAAGCCGGGTAATTTGGTCAGATTATTTGGTTGAGAAACCCAGAATATTACAAAAACCGGAATATCCGGCCCCAACTTGAACCAGATAATCTGGCCCTGGATTTCTGCAACGGCTCCAAACGGCTAGTTTCGCGAAAGGGTATAAATACCCACTTCATCTTCAACCTCAATATAGCTCGACCATCCCCTAAAGAACACTTGAAGCTGAGCCACTAAATCTGAGAGATCTCCTCCTCTTCCCACCCAAACTTGTTGATCTTTGAAGAATCAAAAGAGAATACCAAGATCTACATTTCCTTCGTGATTTTCGACTGGTGGTGGTTTTGACCGATATGTGGGATCTGCTAAAGTTCCTCTAACATTGGAGACTACGAGAATCTCCAGAGGATTCTCCAAAATTTCGTGATGATTGATACCATTGCATGATAGCGCGCTATATAGTCTAAGAAATTTAGAAGAAAATTGAGTTAGTTGGAAAAAGATTTGTGTATAGTCAAATTTTAATAATTTTAATTTGGTCTGTACATAGAGAAAAAAAGACAAATCCAACCGTGGATAGCATCAACACATAGGGATACACAAAGAAAAATCTATTTATATAAGATTATAGACACATCATATCTTATCAAACTCTCATTTTTTCAAAAGATAATAACTTTTTAGGAGTGCTACCGAGCATTGGCAGCCAGCTCTGGGTCGTGGGGACCTCCCGCCGATCGCAAGGCGATGTTATTTAGCGTGAAGCGATGCTTCATGGGCCTAAAGTGGCCCAATATAAAAGGTATTGTTATTTGTTCTTTTTACGTTTTTAAAGCTTAATCTTAATTTTAAATCTGAACAAATTTCAAAATTTTGAACGCTTTTCAAATTTGACCAAAATTGAAATCCAAACAATTTGAAAAAAGAAATTTTTTTCAACCAAACATGTTTTAAATATAAACATTTTTCTAAATAGGAACTTTTAAAATATAATTTTGTTTAAATTTGAACAATTTTCAAAAGCTGAACATTAAATCTGTAACTTTTTCCAAATATGAACCATTTTCAGATTTAAACAAAAAATCCGAACAATTTTTAAAATTTGTACAGTTTTGAAATCTGAAACTTTTTTCAAAATATGAAACTTAAAAAAAAACAAAAGAAGAAACTAAGAAAACTGGGAGAAAAAATGTCGAAACGAGCTGGCCCATAAGCGCCACCCCGCAGGCGTCTGCGGGCGATATATAGGGATTCGTGGGTCGTGGCAATGTGGCACAAGCACTAGACCTATTTGCTTGGGTTGTACCAAATGACCTATCCCTCTGAAGCTGAAAGCATACTGGGCCTTCTGCGGGAATATATAGGGATTCGCGGGGTCGTGGCAGTGTGGCACAAGCACTAGACTTGTTTGCTTGGGTTGTACCAAAGGGCCTATCCCTCAGAAGCTGCTGCGGGCGATATATAGGAATTCACGGGGTCGTGGCATTGTGGCACAAGCACTAGACCTGTTTCCTTGGGTTGTACCAAAGGGCCTATCCCTCAGAAGCTGAAGGCAGACTAGGCCTCCTGCAGGCTAGATTCGCGGGGTCATGACTCTGTGACACAAGCACTAGACCTGTTTGTTTGGGTTGTACGGGCCTCCTGCGGGCTAGATTCGCGGGGTCATGACACTGTGGCACAAGGGGCCGCCTGTACATCGCCTTGCGGCGATGGCTCCTACCCGCGTCGCCTACTAGAAATGCTTAATGGGCCCGGCCTTCACAGTTCTTCTCTTTAGACGTACGCCGGAACGCATGCATGCTGATCGATCATAGCTAGCTAGCTAGCTTCCCACGATCGCTGATGCATGTAAAATGCATATATGAACTTTACATTATTTTATTCATATTTCAATCATATTTGCATCATATAAGGGTTATATCAATGTTTTATAATGATTTTGGGAATATTTCATAGTTTTCCCATTTTATTTGGAATTAACCCTGTTTTCCAGAAAACGTCTTTTTTAGTGTTTCAGACTTTTCAGGAGCTTCGGGACTCCAAAAAGGGCAAGGTCAAAGAGCACGGTTCAGAATTTTCGAGACGAACGCAATGGGCTCAAGTTGAAGACCAGAAGCCCAACAGGCTGGAAAATAGAGGGTCCCACGTGGCCTCTTTGCCTGGCCGCGTGGGCCCACCTCTTTTCCCCCTCGGAGCTCCGTGGCCGTCGATCTTTGCTCCACCGACATAGTCTTGACCTAAAAACGCCTATAAAAATAGCCCCCCGAGGAGTTTCGAGGGGAGGCAGCGGAGAAACACAAAACCACGAAACAGAGAGACAGAAGGCTGCCGCCGGAGAAGATCGGAGGGGGGAAACGCCGCCGAAATCACCTCCGGAGGGCTCCACCCCCCCTCCGGCGTGTTCATCATCAACATCTACAGCAAGATCTTCTCCACCATCATCACCATGATGAAGGGGGAGTAGTCCACCCCCTGGATTTAGGTTTGTGGTGGTAACTTATGTATCTCTCCTCTCTTTGAGCTTCACTAATTAGTACCGTATGAGCTGCCGAACATGATTACGGTCATCTATGTAATTCTTATGGTGGATATTGTGGTGTGAGATGATATTTGTTATGCATCTACCGTTGTGTTGGATTTTTTATGACTTGTCATACTTTGGAGATATTCTATGGTACATGTGATGGTTTGATTTATGCGTAATGCCTGGTTTATCCTTGTCGTGAGGTGATTGACACCACCAAGTATGGATAGATGAGAGAGATGTGGTCATACACACGAAATATGAATCATTGCACTAGTATTTAGAATATTGTCCATTATGAAGTATGATGTATGTAGGTACGGGATGGCCGGTGTGACAACGGCATATGTATTGAGTGACACAATACAGTCCAACATCCTTTATCCGGGGGTAAAAAGGAAGAAGTATGATGTGGGAGTGACAGCAACCACGCTAGCCTTACGAGGGTGACATAGCAACACAAATGATTATTTTCTTCCAACTATGTGTTTTAGAATATGTAGTCGTCATAGAAGTTTACCATGAATGCATGATAATTGTGTGTACTTTTATTATCTATAACATGATCACCACCATAGATTGGGAGAGAGATTGAGTGAACCCATGAACCCATGTCCATTGTTCCTATAAGAGAAACACAAACTTGAGCTTGTCCTCTTGCTGCATAGAGGATAGGGCTTTCTCTCTCTTTGAGAGCTTTTACTTGCTACCATTTACCTTCAGCACTTTTACCAAAAATCACAAAAACACTTGCATCTTTCATTGTTTTATTTATCATTCTTGTTAGCAATACCTTCAGCTCCCTGTGGGTTCGACAACCTTTTCTAATCGAAAGGTACTACAATTGATCTCCTGCACTTGGGAGTCATCAATCGCGCGAGGCAAGAAGCTAGCTCAAGACGCATGCATGCTGATCGATCTCGAAGCTAGCTAGCTTCCCACGATCTGAATTGTCTAGCACGCTCTCTACAGTTTGAACTGATTAGACTTGTTCATTTGTTTGACTATACAGTGTGATCTGTTTGACTGTTTCTTTGGAATCCATTTAGTGGCGCAAAATTTTTGTACTATTTCTTTCAGACGTACCATTTAAGATGTGTCAAAAAATGGCTTGAACGAAAAAATGAGCCATTTAAAAAAAGGAAAACATGTTTCAGCGATTTTAAGATGCCTCAAAAAGAAAATGGGGGTGAAAGGAACTATTTTTGAACGATTTTAAAAATGAACAGAAAAATGGTGAAACAGGAACTATTTTTGAACGATATTTTAGTGAACATATATTATGTTTACACGATTTTTAAGTAACCAGAAAATTATTTTATACAAAAATTATTTTGGAACGATTTTAAAATTGAACAAAAAAGACTAGTAAACGGAAACTATTTATTAACGATTTTAAAAAATGAACAGAAATGGGGTTGAACGGAAATTATTTTTGAACAATTTAAAAAGTGAACAGAAAAAGCGGTGGAACGAAAACTATTTTTGAACGATTTTGAAAGTGAACGAAAATTATTTTGAACGATTTTAAAAGTGAACAAAAATTATTTTGAACGATTTTAAAAGTGAATGTAATTATTTTGAACGAAAATTATTTTGGAACGATTTTAAAATTAAACAGAAAAGGCTAGTAAACGGAAACTATTTTTGAACAATTTTAAAAAATAGACAGAAATGGGGTGTGAACGAAAATATTTTTGAACAGTTTTAAAAATGAACAGAAAAAGCGGTGGAACAGAAACTATTTTTAAACGATTTTGAAAGCGAACAAAAAATGGGGGTGATCGGAAACTTTTTTTGCATGAATTTTGAAAACAGAAAATGTGGGTGAAAAAACAAAAAAGAAAAAAAAGATAAGATAACGAAAAACAAAAACAGAAAAAAAAGTGAAAAAGAGAAAAGAAAAGAAATAGAAAAAATTAAAAGATCGAAAATAAAAATAAAAAAGAAAATGAAACCAGAAAATGAAAACATAAAAGAAAACGAAAATGAAAAAGAAAATTGTTTCAAAAATAAAAATAAAAAATAAAATGAAAAAGAAAATAAAACGAAAACATAAAAAGAAACATAAAAAGGAATATAAAAATAAAACATAAAATAAAAAGTTTTTTACTTTTGAAAATATGAGAAATTTCATAAAATAAAAATAATGTAAAAAAAGGAAAAGAAACAAAGGAAAACGAAAAAAATCCTAAACGGGCCGGCCCACCCACGTTGCCAGCGCGCATCGCTTCCGGGAAGAATCTAAGAAACAGAGGAAATCGAAAAAAACACCGAACTGGGCCGGCCCACCCACGTCGCCAGCGCGCATCGCTTCAGGCGACGGCTCTGTTTCCCGTCGCTGTGAGCGATATATAGGATTTGCCCAAGCACTGGACCTGTTTGTTTGGGTTGTACGGGCCTATCCTTCAGAAGCTGAAGGCAGACTGGGCCTGCTTCCCTAACAGAAGATATTGGGATCGAATCCGGCCCACGTAGCGACATCTGCACTTGGTCTTCTCCATCGGCGGCGGCGGCGGCGTCCGCGGCGGAGGGCCCTCACCCTCTTCGTCTCGGCGATCCAAACTATCTCCTGGTCAGCGCCCTCCTCCCCGAAAAAGCTTTCTCGATTTCTCTTAGCATGTAGGTCAGAGATGTTCGTCTAGGGTTATGTTTCGCCAGTAGCGAAGCCCCAAATCATGCGCAGGTCGGAGATGTCGATTTTGAACCATTTCCCTGCAGAGATTGAACTTGCGCATGCCGGGAAAGCTCGAGACCGATTCCTTGTGCCGCTTGCTCTCTGTCCAGCCGAGCTACTTGCCTTTCTGCATTCTCTTGCGTATTTTTCCTTCTGTGGAGAGAATGCATCACCTCAGCTTTACACCGTCTGCTTTTGTACTTGCTGAAGATGATGAAGAGCATTTCCTTGTTGATAATTTGCCCTGAGCAATTCTCCGACAGTGATAGCACATTCCGTAGATGCTGTCTAGTGTCTACCCCTTCCACTTGCTTCAAGGACAGGGAGTCATCTGCAAACAAAATAGGAGAGGGGATCACCTTGCTGTAAACATGCTTTGTGCTGCCACTTCATAAGCGAGATCACCATTAACCTTGAACCTGCTGTTAGTGACCCAAGTTATGCACTTCATGATTAGATTGACCCATCTAGCTTCAAAACCCATATTTAGTATCACTCCTTGTTGAAAATTCGACTCAACTCGGTCATAGACCAATGATTTTAAGGAATAGTTTGATGCTTCTTAAAGGTCATTAGCAGCATTGGGCTCTGTAAGTGAGATCGCTGGAAGCTGGTAAACCCTTGAGGACATGTTTTCTGGAGTTTATGAATGTCAAAGTGAAGTCCTGTTCTTGGTCTTTCAGTAAGCTAGTTCTGTCATGCTTTTGACAGTTACTTATGTTGCCTTTTTTACATTTCTCGGTCCAAAGTATTCTATTATTTAATAAGTTAAGTTGTGTTGTTGACTTGGTGCATACATCTAATCACTCCTTTTTTTTTAATGTCCCTAGAAAGACCATCCGAGCTTCTTTACTAATCTCATGTCTCTGACTCTCTGTTGTGATGATATAGGTGTGCTCAATGTCAACGTCTGCTCTCATGCTGAGCTGTGAAGGATTTCAGAGGCATGAAGATAGGTTCCAGACAATACACATTGGCCCTCGGTTGCTTTACTCCTCCGCTGCTGATAATTGCCATGTTGACGGTGGCACCACTGGTCCTTCAGAGGATAAGATCATCAATGGCAGTGCTCTCAGCGAGAAGAATCTTCAAAATATGCTCGACTACGAGGATTTCCTTCCAATTGAAGATGGTCCAGTTGATGAGCTAACACCTGGTGATGATGGTACTCTCTCTCTCTCCCCGGTTTTTAATTCGAGATATGTAATGCTAGGTATATGTATGTGCAGTAGACTATACTCAACAAAAAACAAAATGATTTACCCTAGAATCCTTGAGGTGGGGGGGCAAATACAGCAGAAATTCAGCCTTTGGTGGGATTATGAATGTGTATCAGTCTTTGCACCAAATAAACAAATTGTGAAATGGCTTGTCATAAACTGAGTGTGAAACACTAACCTGCGGGATTTTTTTTACATGATCAAACAGTTAGTAAGTGGAAGCAACGAAGAAGCACTAGTTCAATTCAAGCATTCTATGCATTCCAATGAATATTCAGTTTAGTAATGAACAAAATGACGGTAAAAGGTTGTTCAAAGCACTGCATGACATGTTCTACTTTCAGAATCTCTGAATGGCTTCAACAGAGAAGCATATATCAGGAAGCAGCTTCTCACTGTTATAACGTTTGAATTTTGAATTCTACTTTCGCTGCATAATTTGATATGTCTGTGTATTTGGGCATTCATTTAGGTTTTTATTGTAAAACTTGTCACAACTTTGACTCGAGGGAGACTGTTATGTACTCATCCACTAGTATATCTTGACAGAACCTTGACTCAATAAGGCACTCACTAATATATAATTCCGTGTATGTATCAGGGTTGGGAATTGTTGAGAGGGTTGGTCCTGTTGAATATATCAAGAGGCTACTGTCGATGAGATCAGCGTTGGAAGTTTCTTCTACTGAGCTGGGTATTAACACTGTCATACATATGCTTCCAGAGTCTTCCGGGGAGTGTAGGTATACTGGGGATCTCTATTGGCATGGGTATTATCAGATGAGTACAATATCTCCCAGTGAGTTATTGATTTGACAACATTTCATTAATATTCCTTGTTTCGCTCACAAAAAGACAACATCATACTGAATCTTTCCCTGCTCTTTGACTAGCTGTCTTGGCGCCAATGCGGTACACGCACTGTGACTCTCCACCCCAGCAGCGGTGTTTTCATAAGCCACATGCTATGCTCCAAATTTTTTGTATTAAATTGAAGTCATATCTGGAAGATGCGGGTGTTCCACTTTGAGGTGTATGGTTTTATTGCAATTCGTGATGGTGAAGACTATCGGCGCAATTATCTCTTCAAACGGTCTCGTGATAACCCAATTCTTATCAACCAGGTTACTATCTGTACCCTACCGTCTAGTATGGTATATAAGTGCTAATTCCATATGTTCGTCGATGATAATACTTGAATGGTATGGTTGACAATTTTAACTTGATTGGGAAGTTATTGCTGAATCTGTTGCTAGGGTGATCTATTTGGCCGGTACATATACTAGTCTAACATGCAGAGTAATGCTTCAAGTCTAGTCGAGAAAGTATGTCTGAGTTAGGCTGGACTCTTCCAATGGTAGAAAGAATCACTTTTCATTTCTGCTAGCTATCTATTCTGCTTCTGATTCGGCTGGTTGTCTAGGCAGATACCCTTTTTTGATTGGAAATTGCAGTTTACGGAAGTGTTTTTCCCTCAGTTGTATAAATTTTAGGTGTAGGAAATATTTTACCTTCAGCACATGGTCATAAACAGTGATTTTTGTTTGAAGCTTTCTGATTATGTCTTGAGAGACCTTAAAACCTGTTGTACAGGTTCATCTTCAATTCAACTATAATATCAATAGGCATATAATTGCATCTAGTATGTGTATCTCAAATTCCACATTAGCAAGAGAAACTGTTCGTTGAAGCTACACCAAACACCAAGAGCCAAGTGTGCTATATAACGAATATAATGATGTTTTTTAGTGCCCTTACTTAGGACACTGAACTTCAATAATCATCTTCTATTGCTCTCATGACTATGAAAAACTCGTTCTCAACAAGTTCAGAGATTTCTTTGCATTTCATGGATATTTTTCTAAATCAAAGCTCCTTTGGCTCATCCTCTCATAAGAAGCCTAGATCGTTCTATTACACTTCAACAAAACTATCCTATTTATGAAATGAACTCCGTTGATCTTTCCCCCCAAAAAGTTTCCCTTGTTTTTCGGACATCCCTGAAAAGCTTGACAGATCTGTAATGACTAGCAGAATTCTGTATATTTATTGTGTAGAGTTAACAGGTAGAGACTAAATGTGTACTTGCTGGAAGATTGGGAAAGTGATTCTTAGCATGCCAAACATGCTTACTGTGTAAATTGTTTTCTAGGCTTCTGCATTTGCTTGCCACTTTCTAGTATAAACAGAGCACGGAATAATGAAGTCACGACTTGTGTGCTACTTTTGTACCTTGACTCATCAGACTTACATAAGTACATGCTTTTCCATTATTTAGTGGAAACTGCTTGATTGTGAATGTACTTCTCTGGGAAGAGGCTTGAATTAGATGACATGGTAAAGTAAATTAGAAGTGTGTAGATTTAGTTTTGAATATTTCCATGTCTATTTCCTTTTGAAAACTTAAATGTTCATTTGCCCCCTCGACTTTCATGACTCCAGCTGGTACTCTGCCATCCAAAATAATTTCTGACATGCCAATACCTCTTTTATGAAATTTCAGACGAGTGACTACCTGAGTTTGCTGAGCCCAGCAAGAGGTATTTCAATGTCAATCAATTGCCTGATGGAAATCGATCTCAAAGCAAAGGGGCCAACAGAAGATGTGACTTTAGTGGATGGATGTTCTGATCTTGTGGAAGGCCGTTGCTCGTACGACACGGAGCTGGAGGGCACTCTGGACGGTACCAACGCCACTGTGATATTTGATATCATTGTGTTTGGAAGAGCGCTCGAGGCGACCATAGAGCTGGCTTTCGAGAAGGTGCCCGTGGGTGGTTTCGAGTTCAAAATGTGGGGGTACACTGCGGTTTCAAAGAGCCTGTACCAGTTTGTCGGCGAGCAGTGCGACTGTGATGGCTCCATCGCCTCGGCAGGGAAGCACCCGCAGCTTTTCGTCGCGGCCGTGCCGTTTGGCGACACGCTCTTTGTCGATTTCATGGAGGGGAGGCTGTCTGTCCCGTTTAAGGCAACGTCGGTTCATGGCAGCCAAGAGAAAGAATATCACTTCTTCAACGGCGCTGTAGCGAGCATGAAGGTGTCGTGGTCAACGAGCTACTACTGAATCTGTTCGCTGAGATATGAGTGCCAAGGAATTAAATATTTTTTTTTCTTTTGTTTTACCCAAGGTGTCATGGGTGTGTTTTTAATAGATGAGTGTATGTTTGAACTGCTGTTTGTTTATTTAGTGTCGATAAAATACAAATAATCAGAATTTTATATTGTTTTGTCCTTGTCATCAACTTGTCAAAACTTATGTCAAGAGCAAAACCAGTTTTGCCAAGTCCTTGGGACGGTGAAGCAAACTTCCAGAATCCGATAGTGTTATGCAAATGTCAGCGGATTTTATATGTTGTAGTATGTGTTTTCACTGATCGAAAACTAAAACTTTAATTGGTTGTTATTTATAGTTAAAAGAAGTATGAATGAAATGTTGCATGGATCTCAATGTCGGATCAAACCTAAAAACTTAAAACTTTAAAAATCGTGGGCGATTGAAAATTTCGCGGAGACCTGTTTCTTTGTAAAAAAAAAGAGTCCAACAACACAAAGTCTACAAGTAATTGATTGTAGCCCAAGTCATCCTTAATTAACACGACCTGAATCATAAATATGCAACATGCCGTCGATAGGACAGATCCCCATCAAGCATGCCGTCGATCGTGCCCATGTCGGCGCTCCTGTCCGCCCTGCGCGGCGCCGGGCGGCAGCAGCTGACAGCGTCCGCCGTCGGCGCGAGGAAGGTGATCACGGGCTCCCACGTCCTCCGCCTCCACCGCTACACGCAGGTGCTCAAGAAGAAGTTCCCCACCGGCCAGTCCACCAGCGTGATCACCGTGCCGGAGTCCACCAGCGTCCCGCCTGTGGAGAAGACGGACTCCTGGATGGAAAGCTTCTTCCCGCCCACGCGGATGCCCGTGAGACCCACGTAGTAGAACGTCGGACCTTTATCGGTCAGTATCGGCGTCAACCTCGCGTTGGCCGGCGACGCGCCGGGGCCGAAGTCCAGGTACCCCGTCGTCCCCGAGGACGACGCTGGGAGGCAGTAGGCGAACGCGCCGCTGTACCGGGCGTACGCCTGCACCGTCAGTGATGTCTTCCCGCGGCCGAGTCCCATGAGCCCCGCCGTCTTCCCGAGCAGGCCGTCGTTCTTCTCACCGCACCCGAACCGGAACCCCTTGATGGCGTCATGGGAGATGGTGAGGGTGTCCTTGGCGAAGAAACCGACGCTGTAGGATCCGTCGCCGTACTGGAGGCCGTAGAGGCAGTGCCCGCCGGTGCAGCCGCTTTGGTCGAGGTCGGCGCAATCGGGGTCGGCGCAGGAGATGTTCGCATAGGTGGACGACTAGCTTGGCCGGGTCGAAGAGCGGCTGCTTCTGCTTGTAGCACTTGGCCACGCAGGGGCGGCACTGCACCCACGTCGTGTCGCTGCCGGTGTGGAACACCACCGTGTACGGCGATGCCGGCGTGCCCAACCCCACGGTTACCACGTAGTTCCCTGTTTCCAGCACGCGCCCCGATGACACCGGAAGCGACGGGGTGGAGGAGGACGTCGAGTGCCCGGAGTTTTTCTTTGGGCCGGGCTGGACAGGTGCAGCGCGCTTCGTGAGTTTGCCGGTCGTAGTCGCGGACACACGGCGCTGGATCGACTCGACGCGGTTCTGGTCGGCGGCGAGGATCTCCGCGTGGGACGGCGGCTTCACGCGAGCGTCAGTTAGAGCCTAGAGGGGAGCAGGGACCGTGCCGGTGGACGATCTTCATCCTCGCTGAAGTCGTGCCGCTGGGCTCGTGCTCTGAAATTTCCGGGACATTTTCGGATTAGTGTCCGAAAATTCAGATTTTTTTAGACCACAGGCTCGAGTAGAGCCCTGCTTTAACTTAGGGATTTGCTGTGTGGCAGACGACTGTTTTCAATTTCGCTGTCAGTCTTTTTTCTGGTCGTTTGATTGGCTTTTAGATTCACGCTCGCTCTGCCACCCTGTCGCGCGCGTCTCGCGCTAACGGGTGTGGATTCGTGTGGGCTTGCGGGTTTCTGGCCCATACCCGGTTTTTTTTCTGGCCGGTGGCTTTTTCTAGCTCATTTTTGTGTCGCGTGTCTATTTTGCTAAGCGTGTCGAGAGAGAGAGAGAGAGGGAAGGTGGGCAGAGGAACGGAGGAGGCGATCCCCATCGCCGGCGCCCGCTGCCTCGCCATGGTGGAGATTCGCGGCTGTAGGAGGCGTCCGCCGGCGGGACAGGTACTCTATTCCTGCGCTTTTGTCGTTGATGTGTTCGTTTTCCCCAGAGGCGGATGCATGCGGCGGGGTGGTAGAGGGCGGGGGGAGAATGCAGCGGCCGTCCTCAGTGGCATTCCGACCTCGTGGAGCTCTATCTATGTGTGCATCAGAGGGGGCAGTGAAGGATCTATGTGTATTGTGTCTGAATCCTTTTCGATTTACTCGCGTTAGGCTCAGTTTTTGCTCTGAAGCTTGTATGCCAGGGGTGTGTGCGTGTTGATCTGGCGACTGTTTGTCCTGGTGCTGATTTTAGAGGACCTATAGGTGGTTTTATTCGCATGATCTATATATGTGTGGGGATTTAGACTCCCATCTTCTGTTCTACCCCTGTATAGCTTGACTATTTGTAGCTGTCCGCCTGTCCCTCATTGTTATCTGGACAAACAACATGGAGACCCTATGTGTCAACCTTTTGAAGTAGGTTTTGTCATGCAGTTTTTTGTTGTTTTGTATTGGTAGTTCTGAAGTCTATCTTGGTTTTTTTTTCAATGTAAATTGTATATGGTGTTGAATGTCTGAATTTTCATGGTGTGTAGATCCCAACGCATACCCACTGATTATGAAGGTGAAGGGTTCAGTCTCTCCAACGATCATGATGTGTGATTGTCAAATTTGGTCTTTTGTATTCTTGTGCTTTTGTAGCCACTATGTTTTAATTGGTGTAAGTTATCATCTGTTCTTTTTGCTGTTTTCAGGTGATAGACCATGAAAGAAGAGACCCTGCCCTAGATGATGCACTCTTTGGTTTCTTCAGGAAGCAGGTTTGTTTTACCCTTTTCATTCTTTCAGAAAACTGTGTTTGCACTTTTTGGCCGCGTTCTTATATGTTTCTTAAACAAATCCAGTCTGTGAATTGTATGAAGAGGAATTTCTCTGACTTCACCTTCCTTAAAGGGGCCACATCTGTTGTTCTTTGTATTATTTGATTTTGTGAGTCGTTTTGGTCGGAGGCAAGCTGCAGATCACTGGAGGCGACGGCGTGCCGGTGTTCTGCTTTGTCGTCCGAGTTGGCATTCCAAGTTCCTTCTACCTTTTTCCATTTGTGTGTGGTGTGTGTGCAGGTGCGGATGACGATTGTGATGTAGGTTTAGGGGCTAGTTAATTTCATATTTTTCACATCTCTAGCGCGCAGTTTTTGCTGGTGTTTGTATGGCTGTGATTTGTTTTGCAGCCCAAAATAAACGATTTGTTCATCAGGGCTGGAGATAATTAGAGTTTTGTGAGTGGGAATGGGGTTAGGGTGCAGGTAATTTTTTCTATGATTGTTGGAGTGTTGTTTCATCAGTTGGCTGCTGTAATTTTTCTGAAATGAATTGTTCGTGGGGGTGATAAGGTACGTGGTGATGGTGCTTTGTCACCTGGAGCACTAGGTTTTGTTTCTGGTGCCGCTGTTTTCTAAGTTAGATAAATCCGAGGTTGTCTTACTCTCGCAATGGCAACAATTGTTGATAAGTACTCGAGATCATTTCATGTTTTTGTCGGCTGACAAACCAAACACTGTTTTCATTTATTCTTCTGTAGAAATGTCAGCTTGTATTCTAAGAATTTTTTTCTGGTCAGTTTAGTGGTGATGGATTTTGAAGTTGAGTTGAACATTAAGCTTTTAAAATATATGTATGCAACTATTTTCCTACTTCAATGTACGGATACTTGTATTCACATGTTTTTTTAATCTAAGCCATCTGTGTATCATTTCTCTGTAGCGCAAGTCTGAATATTTCTCAGGGATTGTAATTTAGTTTCTGCATATGGTTTAGTATAGCCTTCGGAGTTTATATGCATGTCTATGAGTTTGTTCTGCTACTGTTTAATTTACAATAATAAGTAGGCCAGGGAATAGGGTTGAGACTGAAGTTTTTTCAGTTTGTATTTATCTATTGGCCTGTTTTTTGGCTTCTACGAATCTTTATATATATTTTTAAAACTAAAGACTAATCTATTTTTCCTAATTTGCAGGGTTGAAAAGCTTCAGTGAGCTGATGAAATTCTTGACCTGTTTGGCCACTTCCCGTCCGCAACCAACAACGTCAGGCCGTCTCTCGGAGGAGCGCCAGCGGCGACGCGCCGTCGACACGGTCTGGAGGTTGAAGACGAAAGGCATCTCAAGTTTCTCGTTATAATTTTCGATTTTATTGAAATGTTTTGCTCTGTTCAGCGTTTCTTTTAATGTCAGGATCCTATTCAAGACAAAATGGCCTTTGAAAAACTGAGAGTGAGACTGAAATTTTGAAGGCAATGCACATTGGCATGTACGGATGGGTTATTATCAGTACATGGTCGCTTGCTGAACGTCCACGTTGAAGAACAGGGCCACAAGTTTCGATTCGTATGCTACGGCAATCGTAGTACAGTGCCCTGAGCTCTCGGTGCGGCGGATGGATGCTGTCTCGCTACCGCCACCGCCGGTTGCTCTCACGTCCCCCGCCAGTTGCCCATGCCGCACAGCGGCTGTCGACTTCCCCGCTCCCCACTGCCGCTGGCTGTTTCCGCAACGAAACGTCCGGCCGCAATCAGCAACCATGCCATCACTAAATGGCCCAGTTCATGAATCTGGTATCACGGTCCGCTGAAACTTGCCCAGCCACGAAATCTCTACTATATAATAGGACAGGACTAGGCGTCCCCCGGGATCTTTCCATCCGATCCCCCGGGTCGCCAGCTCGACACGTGTCCTCTAAAAATAGGTTAATCCCGCTTTTGCTACAAAACTCCTGCTTTTGCTACAAATCGTCCCGTTTTTGCTGCATTGTAGCAAAAAACGGTTCGTACACAGAACATGAAAGGAAAATTCTGGTCTCGCCGGAGGCCTCACCGGATACCTCGCCGGACACGTGGTAGCAAAAAGTTTATGCTATTGTAGCAACAAAAAAGTTCGATTGTAGCAAAATCAACTTCGCCGGAGACATCGCTGGAGACTCTCGCCGGAGACATCGCCGGAGACTCACCGGAGACCTCGCCGGAGATATAGTAACAAATTTTTTGATCTATTGTAGCAAAACCAGATAACAATATAGCAAAAATAAAGTTATTTTGCAGCAACATCATAAAAATTCTTACGACAAGGTTCTCCGATTAGACTTATGATGCAAAATAGCAGAGCAAAATTGTAGAAAAAAAGTTCTTCCAGTGCAAATTCACAGAACATATGGTGCAAAAATTCAGACATGGACAAAACATGATAGCAAAAACATTATTCTATTTTAGCAAAACCACAAAACTAATGCAGCAAAAACAAAAATAAAAATTACAGTATCGTAGCAAAAAATTCCGGCCAGGTCCTCCAAGCACCGCTCACCACCGATTGTAGCACCGACGACCTTCGATGGTAGCACCGTGCACCACCTATGGTAGCAATACCGCCCTTCCTTGGTAGCATAGGCGCCCACCAACGGAAAGCACCTCCGGCAGCATCCGGCGGGCTACTTGAAAACATAGGAGCACATGGACCGGACGCGCCGCGGCCTTCGCCCTGCTGCTGCCCCATGCGGCGCCCCTGACCGAGCCTCTGCAGGGCGCTGCTGCTCCGGCTGCAGACCATCCCCGGCTGTTCCCCTCACACCGCTGCCGTTGCTACGGAGCCACGCCGGCGTTGCTACAGAGCGGCGCCGCTGTTGCTGCCGAACCATGCCGTCGTTGCTGCTGAGCGGCGCCATTGCTACGGAGCCACGCCGGCGTTGCTACAGAGCGGCACTGCCGTTTGCTGCCAAACCATCGGCATGGTTGCTGCTGAGCGGCGCCGGCGTTGCTACGGAGCCACGCCGGCGTTGCTACAGAGCGGCGCCGTCGTTGCTCCTTCGGTAGCATCTCCGCTCTACTATTGGAGCATCGCCGCCGTCCGACGGCAGCAACGCCGACCTCCTTCGGAAGCACCGGCGCCGTCCGACGGGATCAACGCCACCATCCGGCGCGAGCAACACCGGCCTCCGACGGGAGCAACGTCGGCCTCCTTCGGCAGCACCGGCGCCGTCCGTCGGGAGCAACACCGGCCTCCTTCAACAGCAACGCCACCCTCACGCGCGTGGTCACCTCAGGCGCCGGCCCGCGGCGGCGGGGGAGCAGAGGAGCCGGCCCGCGGCGGCGGGGCGCAGAGGAGCTGGCCCGGCGGTGGCTCACACGGCGCAGGGATCCGGCCCCAACAGCGGTGGCGCAATGGGGAGCCGTCCTGACGGCGGGGACGAGGAGAGGAGATCGGGGCGAGACGGCGGCGGGATCTCGTCGGGGCGCGGTGGTGGCCGGAGCTTGCGGAGGTGGTTGCTCTGGTTGAGCTCTCGTGGGGATGTGCGGCAGCGACGCTGGCTCTCTCGCGAGGAAGGTGGAGTTGGGGGAGACGGATGAGTGGATAAGAGGTACGTGGAGGGGAACGCTCCACGTCTGGGACGCATGGCGTCACGAGGATGCGGAGGATGGGAGGACACGATCCCCCGGGTGACTACTATACTTTTCCTATATAATATGAGTAAACGACCGTGGTACATCGCGGCGATTTTGCAATTTAGCCCCTCATAAATTCGGTAATCAACCCGCAATCCATAGCTTATCGCGAACAGTTATTTTTCCCTAGAACGCAACGCATCGTTCTCATCTGCTCCTCACGCACGGAACTCCGCCGCCGCGAGAGAGCTCTCTTTTCTCCTCTCTCCCACCGACATGCCCTTGAGAGTCAGCCGTCCGCGTACGTCTCCGCCCCTCTCCTTCTCTTTCTCTGGCGGCAAGGTCGGCCGGCGAAAGGATGGAGTAGGTGGTTGGATCTTTGTACAGAGTAGTACTAGTAGTTGGTGCTGTTTAGTCTTTGCTTTTGTGCAGCTCGGCGTTATGTTGTCTTTCCCTTCCTTCCGCTTGTTGTGGTTGCTTCCGAGCAGCAACCGTGCCATGGTGAAGCTCCTTTCCAGCGATGGTCCATGGTGGATGACGCGGGCTGGGGGTGGATCTACAAGCGCGTGCTTGAATAAGCTCGATGCCGCCTTCCGTACTCTGCATCTGGCGATCTCAGATCTTCGTGGTGGAGGAGGAGATGGTGTGGATGTGGAGTTTCTGGATGCTTTCCCCTCTGTTGAGCTTCTTGCGAGCTGTGCGGCTAGTGTTCTTCGCCGAGTCCGGCTCGACCTCCTGCTTCAGGTCGGGGCGTGCCCCCCGCCGATGATCTATCTTTGTCGCCAAGGTCTCGCCGTTGGCGAGCGGCACATGCGGCGAATCCAACGGGATTCAGTTCCCAATAGGCTTGAGCAGGGGATTCAGCGGCGGTCCTGCTTCTTCTCGTCCTCCTCTGCGGCGGTGTGACGGCGAAGCTTCGGACGGCGGCGGACTTGGAATTGCAGTTCATCCCAGGGTTGTGTGCGTCATTTTATGTTTTTTGGGGTGTTCTATGAAATAGGGGAACAGCTGCCCCGTGTCTGGATTATTCCAGTGTAACCCAGTGTAGTCTTGCATATTAATCCAGATACGTTTCAAAAAAAAAAAACTCCGCCGCCGCCCAGCGACTCCGGCTCCTGCTGCACCGACCGGAGGTTACCGACCCGACCGGATCGAAGCTTCACCGGTGACGCCCGAACTTATTCGCCCAACAAACTCTTAGCTCCTCTCCCCAGGGCCGGCTCTGGCCCTAGGCGACCCTGTGTGGCGCACAAGGGCCCATGGCTGGAGGGGGCCCATCTCTACCTATTTCTACGTATATTGGGTGCTATTGGGGTGGAAAAAAAGTTAAATAGAAAAGGCCCAAACGCCCAGCAGCCTGATAGGGGAGAGGAATAGGCAGGTACACCTAAGCGCAATCCATCAGCTGGTCGTTCTTACCTGTTCATGTTCTATCATGCCGCCTTTCACTTCCGCCTAGAGAGAAATCACCAAATCGGATCGGTTATGTCAAATGACAGATTAAATGGCTTGACTATGTGCTGTATTGAGAAGGATATTTTGGATACCATTGATCTTGATATTGTCCTCAATGATTTTACATCCAGAAATGACCGAAAAAGTTCTTCTATGAAGCACCGAAGCATTATTAACGATGAACTCATTGGAATTTGGTTCTTATTTGAGATAATCAAATTAGAAGGCAATATTGTTTGTTATATTTTACAACTCTTTTAAAAAAATTGTCGTAATATGACATTACTTAATTGCTTATATCAATGATTATGGATGTCTCGAAATAAAATTGTGTGATTAGATGTAAACTTTTAACATTTTACTTCTATAGGGGCCAATTTTTCAACCTCGCACTAGGGCCCCGAAAAACATAGAGCCGGCCCTGCCTCTTCCATGGGCGCGTAGGAGCTCCGGCGGTGGTGCAGATGTACATCGAGCACCTGGAGAAGTGGGAGCACAGGGAGCGAGCACGTTGGGTGGCCACCCTGCGACGAGGTCGAGCAGCGGTTCTCCCCGGCGGCATGGCGGCGCGCGCAGCGGAGCCTGTCCGCGGCAGGGGACGAGGTACGCAACGGCGCAGCGTAGCCGACGACGGCTGTGTGTCGCCATCACTCCACCACGGCTAACCCGACGCCGGCAGGCCCTGCACCTACCTCGCCATAATCCCGCATCTCCATAGCTGGGCGAGAGTGAGCTCGACGAGATGGGGCCTGGGCGTTCTACAGTGCCAGGACGTGGGGCGCGGAGGAGCGGACATGGGTTATCCCGCCGTACAGGTGCATGGCAAATTCGATGCCCAGGTACTTGCCGCCTGCTACTGGCCGGCCTGCTCTTGCTCCCGCTCCCGTCCTCCTACAGCTACAGCCGCCGGAATCCATGGCTGCACCGTCAGCGCGATTGCCAGCAGCAACAAAATCCCCTTTTGTCCAACGCGTGAGCTTATCTGCACAGTACCTGTTTGTGCCTGTTCGTGTGTCTTGGCGGCGTCGCTTGGCGGTCCTGTGGAAGAGGCGGTGGAGATGGACACCGGGTCGGAGGCTGTGATGGCCGATTCTTCTCAATAGATCGGTGGTTGCTTCCAGAGTTGTTAGCGATTGTCCTCTGCCCTCCCTGTTCTGTTCTCACACCACGTCCAACAGCACACAATAATTGTTTGTGGCATTCTGCAGAATGAAATCGAATTGGGCCTTTGTACATTAACTAATGCTGCTACTGCGAAGCTTGTCTACATTAGATGTTTCCAACATGTTGCGTTCACGTAGGAAGGATTTTATGGAGGGATGACTTTGGTCTTTGGTTTCTCCGGCAAATTTATTGTATTTTGTGATAACTCAGTATGTATACTGTCAAGGTTTTAAACGGAATTTGTTTGTTCAGTTCAGTAGCTTCATTTGTTTGTTTCGTAAATGGATTTTCTTGTGTCCTGTATTTCTTGCTCGACATTTTTCTGTCATAATATGGGAATCTATATATATGAGAAAAAATTGGGTTCAAATGTATGATCTTCGATAAAAACTGCAAAGGATTTGTGTAGCACGATTGCTTTTGAGGCCTGGCATTATACTATAGGAGTATCATGGTGCACTCAAAAGTATACGTGTGATAATTTCATCACTTTTGGATATCCATGATATGTAAACACAAGTTTTTATTTCTCTTTTCATGATGGTTGTTGTATAGATGTATATGTGAACATGTAAAAGAATGAAATCATGGATGCAAGCAATATATTTTGAAGGACTATGAACTTCTAAATTTTGACCCGTTGCAACGCACGGGCACTTTGCTAGTCATGATAAGTTCAGGTTGCGTGTGGGCTTACTAGGACGCATAAACTTAGCCGTCCACGCGTGTCCCTCCCGCACCAGGGACCGTACTTGACGTTGATAAACTGTATATTGTATAGTTGTTTGTATACGTATCGGTATAGGTTTGTCTATACCGAATACACCTCTGTATTTACCCTACTATATAATACAAGCCACCCCTTACGTGAGGTGTGAGTTTTTCCCTACCAATACTATTACGACTAGCTAAATGCCCGTGCGTTGCTACGGGATATCAGAAAAATATTATGGACAAAGAATTATACTAAATTCAAACCATGTGAAATACTCAAAATGACATGACCCATCGTTTATTTATTTTTTTGACCTGCAAATGACATTACACGTTCGTATTCAACATCACAAAAGCTATTCTCTCCAATTTCGTTCCTTTTTATATGGTTGTAAGCTAGTTATTAAGAAAAAAAATCACAAATTGAAGTGCTAGTGCGGACAAAATTGCTCGCTTCTGATGATTATATTTTCTTCAACTTGTGAAATTTTCTTTGTTATGCAATATATTATTAAGCATACGAAATTTACACACGAACTCCATTTGAAGCACATAACACAGAGAGTCTAACTGGATTTACTAATTAAATTAAATTAGTTTAAATTTAACATCCATCGTCTTTCTCCACCGCACTTCCTCTCTTTCTCTTTCTCCGTCTGTTAATTTTTCTGTAGGGATCTCCGTCGTGCCAGATCCATAGCAGCATCAGCTAATTGATTCGAAGAAACAAATGAAAGCGGACTTTATGATCATAATAAAGTCCATCTAAACCATCTAAATTAGGGTCTAATGCTAGAGTTCAAGAAAAATAATACTGATGGTTCTAAACCATGCCCAAATTCACTGCCCTGATGCAGCTCTGAACTTGTCTTCAAGCAGCACGATTTGCAGGTGGTCAGAAATTTCCCATTAGCTTTAGTTGTTCATCAGATCCTCCGTTGCAAGCTGCAACCATAATAGTATCCTATTAACATAAATTTCACCTTCAGGTTCACCTTTCCATTTAACCAATCACAGATTTTTCTACTAACTTTTAGCTAGCTAAAGTTATGGTACATGAACTAAAGTTTGAACCCCTAACATTACTTGCATCTACCATTGCCGCCGATTCAGCTGCCTAACCACGACACCACCATTTCCAGTAGGCGACCACGACGCTGCTATCTGCTGAGGATAGAGCTAGCTATTCTGAACTACAAAATGCAGCATTCAATTAATTGTTAAGTTTATGGTCTTCAACAAATGAATCGATAAGTTTTTATCCACCTGTACAGAAACTGCATCTTCTTCGATTCTGTATTGCAAACAACCAACAAACTGAGATTTTATCATTGCAAAAAGAAAGCAAAAACAAGAATGTTGAAACAGGCACTGACGTTGTATTGCTAAATAAGGAACAATATATTTGCACCGAAAGAGATAAAATTGGATGGACATCGCAGCTTAGATGACTTCTATTCAGCAAAACAGAGTAATCATAGTAACAACAATTAGTTTCTTTATGGGTTGCTCAGTACCTGCATATGTAGAAGACAGCTCGGGGTCGGGAATCTCAAGCTGACTGGGAGTTTTTGTCAGAGATGGAGATGCTTCTTGACCATGGGCAAGCTTGCTGATGTTGGCCACGAACCGCCGTGATGGCATGAGAAGCACATCGGCAGCAAGGAGTACCGGAGCCTCCCACCTCGAAGCACCCTGCAGCCACCCGCAGCGCCGCACGCCACCAGGGCCACCGGACGATTGAAGATCTGCAGAAACCAAGATGCGTCACCTGAAGGTCCGCTGCTCGGGTACGGAATCTGGAGGTTGGGGCAACTCGTCGAAGTACTCAACGACGACGAGGCAACAGGCTACTCGTCGCGGTCAAGGCCACCCACCACGGCGTGAGGCCTCCGGCAGCAGGAACTCGCCGCGGTGCAGGCCACCCACCACGCCGCGAGCCCGCAACAGCTCCCGCAGCGCCGGCTGCCTCGACGTTGTCGCCGGAGGACGAGGACATCCACAGCTATCGTACGCTCGCCACCGAAAGCTCCCGCAGCGCCCCTTGTCCTGTTGCTTCCGCCGGCCGACGAGGCGGCCTCTAGCAGCCGCACGCTCGCTACTTTGCGGTGGCAGCGCACGGCGGCCGGGGCACGGCGCGCTCCTCCTCCTCCTGCGGCCGGGGCGCGATGGCCGCAGAACAAGCTCAACGACACCGCAGCGGATCGGAGGGGAATTGGAGTGAAGGACCTCGGGTTGATTTTCTAATACTCGAGAGACTAAAATGAAAAACAACCACCGAACCGGTAAGGTTCATCACTTGGCGGTGACATCCTTGTAAAATCTCGTATTACACAGGGGTAAACTCGGAAACTAAAAAACGTACCAACCGTCACCTCTAGCTATATTATATAGTAGAGAAGAGATCACAGACGTTGCTCTGCCGGCAGGAGGGACCAGCGCTGGAACATGCATCATCCAAATTTCCTCAGCGTCCCCGGGTGGATCACTGCTGCGTATACATGCTTACAGCATCTCCTGGGGCGTCTCTTCCTAACCGCGTCCCGAACAGAATTGTTTTTTCAAATAAACATCCATTCAAAGTCCGCCAAGATTCAGACAGGCGCGTACTAAAAAACATACATAAAATTAAACCTTAAAAATAAATCTAGTTGGCTGAAACCGCCCAATGGCGGCCTGCATGGCGGGCCCGTCCTTCTCCTCTTCCTCCTCTTGTTGCTCCTCCTCGATGGTCCAGCCGCGGCCGATGACCTCCTCCGGCTGCCGCTCGTAGATCTCCTAGACTTCTGCGCCGTGTTGGAGTCGTCGGAGCGCACGAGCGAGAGAAGTTGTCTGAGGACTACCACTCTGAAGGCGGCGACATGTCGTTGGCGGTGGGGAAGGAGTTGTGTCGCTGCTTGAACTTCGTCCTTAAAGGGCGACGAAATGACGTACGCGGGGTCACGCTGCATCTTCCACGACATGGCCTACCAACATGTATGGATGTGGTCAAGACGCGCCTCCGGAGAGGCAGTGCTACCGGGACGTGGACGATGTTGGTCACCCAACCGTCCGGGAGGTGCTCTTCGGCCGTCACATGCATGTTGATGCGCGAGTACTTGCACGCCTCCTACGTCGTGAGATAACACGGCATGCGTCGATAGGCGGAGATGCTTGGGAGGAGGTTGCAGCGTTACGTAGGCGGCACAGGTTGCGGTCTGCGGTGCGTCCCACGAGGTAGCGGTTGCAAATGAACATAGCAGCCGAGAGGGGGGTGGTGAAGTTTGGGAGAGAGATGGATATGGTCGGCGGAGGAGAGGTACGCGCTTTTAACACCAGCTGGGGAGCGCCACCGCGTGGGCCGCGTGGAAAAGACGCAACTCAATGGTGGGAAAGACGCGAGCTCGCCGCAGAGGCTACGAGACGGCTCTATGCGCTCGGCTAGGAAATCCAGACGCCACCATGAATAAAGATGATTGTTTGATGACCGCATTTGTTAACCTGGACAATTGTTGTCTCTATAACAAGGAGGGCCCACTCGTCGGATGTCCCATATGGTGGCGCCCGTGGCTTCGTCCGCCGCTACCAAGCGCCTCTCAACGTGTCATGCATGGTCGGCCTAATAGCGTCGGACAAATTTATGGACCGCGCAGGACATAACATACCTATGTGTGGACGCGAGTGGGCGCAATTTTACATCCGACACGCTTAATAACCTATTGGGCGTGAGTTGAGATGCTCTTACCGCTAACGGTTCGCCTCATTACTACTACTACAGTTAGGCACATGTATAGTTGAGATTTAGTGAAGGCCAGTAGCCTTTGTAACCTAGTAATTTGTTTACATCTGCCGCCCTCATGAAGATTAGTTCACTAAAGCTGTACACTTTGCCCCCCTCAATGTCATCTGCTTGCCGGCTCCGTCCCTGCAGCATGATCGAGGTACACCGGGTTCGAAGTTTGAAGTTGTTACCGTCGTAGGCGCATAATTGATCTACCGAGAACCAAGCAATCGCAGCACGATGACGACACCGAGATTTGGTAACGCAGTTCGGCGAACTCGCCTACATCTGCGGGGCATGACTACGGGCGCTCCTCCCCACTGATACCGCAACCCTGGCCGCCCTAGGCGCCGGCACAAGCCGAAGGCTCCCCTGCGTGCCTGTTGCTATCAAGTCGTCATGAGTTACACGTGTGGTACTCCCCTCATTATATGGGAGGCCCAGGTTACAAGAGTTTGACTCAAACACTACTCGTACCTATCCACACCTAATACAACTCAAGTCCAAACCTAACCCAACACGTACACAATATTTGACACAAACACAACAAACTCCACCTTGGCGAATATTGTCCACCACCTTGAATTCATCAATGCGTCAAACCTTCATGTACTCCGGACTTGAGTTGTCTCCATGAGCTCCACTGCTACTCCCAGACTCCACGTGACTCCACCTGCAACTGTAGTCCCTTCTTCCCGCTTCAACATCATCACACACCGATCACAGATCTGCGTGAAAATGCTTTCAACTTGAAGGAATTTCACCGTCGCCTTTTAGTCACCTTGAGTCAAATTCACAGTCATCTCATCCTGGATAGTCTTCTACATGTCCCACAGCTATAGCACTCCGCCTCCTTCTGTATCTAGTTACCCGCACTTTACCATATGCACTGAACACCACATAATATACGGCCATGTACTCTCCACGCTTCCGACATTTCATACTCTCCAACACTTTCTCAGATTCTCCATGGCTGACTCCTGTCTATCACCTGACGTCAATCTCCATAGACCCAGTCACCAACTTGAATCGGATACTCGTCAACACTGCATCAGCACCCCTTGCACACCTATCTGACCACATGTCTGACCGCCTGTGCCCTGGTCTGTCGCCGTGTCCCGTGCTTACCGCACGCCTCACCGCTACTACCGTGTCAAGCATCCGCAATCTTGGCCAAGATCTACCGGGTCGCTAACCCACACCACCTCAGGCCCCATTGCAGACAACCATCAGTCATACCCGACCGATGCCGAGTTCCACGTATCTCTCAAACCCTGACGTCCAGTGCGACCAACATGCTTCTCGCCTTCCCGCTGACTAGGCTTCGATTCTCCGGATCCTTACACCGTAGCCCCTCCATCAGCCGAGTGAAATCTCCGCCAGAGACTCCAGCTCCACCTTCAACATGACTCCTTGGTAGAGGATCAGTCCACCCCGCGCCCTGTCGACTTCAAGTTCTCACGTGTACACCGTCTTGAATCAACTCCGCGCCATCGCATGTTGAAGCACGCATAACCATGCGCCACGTGTTGCCACGCCACAGAATTCGGACACCATCAGCCCTCATGCTCCTACACCGTTGTCGCCGATCTTCACCATCTTCTGTCCGACTGACCTCCCGTCGATCTGTCAGACTCAGTCCGACCCAGCCGAACGTATCCGACTACACCCATGCTCCACCCTGTGCCCAGTCCACCTTCCGCGCACTGTCCGGCACCCTGTGTATGCATGATCCTCGCGACGTACTCCAGACTGCACCGAGCCTTATACACACATCGCCATCCCACCGTAGAATTACTGGTACACACTTCTCGTGAACTATTATAGCTCAACCCCAACTATCTGGACCCGCATAGCTTTTCCCGTGTGCCTCTAGCAAAGCCGATCAAAAATTGATCTAAGCAGACCAAAGTCCTCATCGCGCTACTATCCAGTTCACAAAAAATCTTCCTGGCTGTCAACCACCGTACCATTATCTTCTCATGGGGACCTTTTTTCCTTGTAACAAATCTCACGCATGCACTACCAGCGATCGATCAGCTCCTTGTGTGTGCACGCGCATGTAGGCCTTGCCTTTCATGCACCTAGACCTAGACCTTGCTCGCGACTCCGGCCCATTATCTTTCACACGCACTGCTGCCTTGTACGGTTGCACGAATGTACACGTCGCCGAGTCTGTCTCGAACACACGCGCGTCCTGCACAGCTGCCCCGCAGATTGATGATCCGCCGCTGCTGCGCAACTCGCCAGCTGAGATGTGCTGCTTCACCGGCGCGGACACGCGCCCGGAGCGCCTCGACCGCAAGTCCACGCTACGCCTGCCACCGCACGCGGCCGCCGCCACTTCCGATCGATCCGATAACCATGCCCTTGCCGTTTCCGATTGCATCTTCGATTCCGGACGTATCCGATCCGGTTTTCACCGCACGTCCGTGCAGACAACTCCTGATCACAACGTCGCATGGACATTCTCTAGATCAACAATCCACGACCTTCAACCTGACGCTCTGATACCAATTGTTTCCGTCGTAGGCGCATAATTGATCTACCGAGAACCAAGCAATCGCAGCACGATGACGACACCGAGATTTGGTAACGCAGTTCAGCGAACTCGCCTACATCTGCGGGGCATGACTACGGACGCTCCTCCCCACTGATACCGCAACCCTGGCCGCCCTAGGCGCCGGCACAAGCCGAAGGCTCCCCCTGCGTGCATGTTGCTATCAAGTCGTCATGAGTTAGATGTGTGGTGCTCCCCTCATTATATGGGAGGCACAGGTTACAAGAGTTCGACTCAAACACTACTCATACCTATCCACACCTAATACAACTCAAGTCCAAACCTAACCCAACACGTACACAATATTTGACACAAACACAACAGAAGTCCTACTTCTTTTTCTTTTTTGTACAAGGTTTGGGGTCCAAGGACCCCAGTGCTGCATTTTATAACTGAGGGGGCAGGTAAAAAATTTACAGAGGCCTTTTACATCTATTGCCCAGGAAGACCTAAAATTCGAAGAAAGGCCCTGCAATTTTACAAAACAGACCCTAGAACTAAGCATAGAACTGCAATCAAGTCCTATGTCTACTCCGCCGCCAGCCGCCGGCGATCTCCAGGCGCACGAACGCCGAGATCGGAGCCCAGTGCTGCACTCGGTCTCTCCCTGCCGACGGACGATCGGACGCCAGCAATCACGCCACAGCCGGGAACGAATCACTTGGCTGCCACGAGACGCCGAGCTCTGGCGCCAAATCGCGAGGGCCTCCGCCATGGAGGTTGAAGTACGGCCACCGTCTTGGCCAGAGAACGCAGCGGCAATCTTGTCCACCACGTGATGATCATCTTTCTGCAGCACGAACCGCTCCACAGCAGAGCATCGCCTCATCCGCTTCCCACCACCACGGCAAGCCAGCGAAGAAGAGCTCCACTCCGATGCGAAGCGAGTGATACGGCGAACAGATTTATTGAATCGACTTTGAGCTTCAGCAGTTCTGTAGACGATCCACCATGAATCCCACCTGCAAAACAAAGAAACTCCGCCTCCGGCGCCGTCGCGATTCACCGGAGAACAGCCGAAAAAGGAGGAGAAGAACGGCATACGCCAGTCTCCACTAAGGGCAAACCTAAACCTAAATCTACTAATATACAACTCGGGCCGGCACCCTAAATCATCTATGCACCAGCCGGCGAGATCGCCGACGGCGAGAGCGGCCGGATCTGAGCCGGGACGGTGGACTCTCAAACGGAGAGGGAGAGGAGAAGGAGAGGCGTGCGGGAAAGAAAGTCCCAGTCCTACTTCTTGAGCTTGACCGTGGAACGACAACGTTCATCGTGCATAATAACTGCATATATATCCGCATGGGCCATGGATGGGAATTTTACTCGAGAATACTGGCCATCGATACAGCCGCCGCTATCATCTGTAGGGCCCGGACACAATTAGCAGAAACGTCTGCGCATCACCTTCCCAAGCTGGTTCCTTCCATGGGGATGCAACGGTCGGCGTTGACCGGCCGGCCGGCGGCCGGAACCTTCACTCTTTAGCTAAGTTACAACGCACTCGCTCACGCTTGCTCCGTTGCTTGACTCTCCAAGTCTCTTCCCGCCAATTTGGACGGTAGCACCGTATCTGGTTAGGCTACATGTCACTAGGCCTGAAATTCGAGCCGAGCCGAGCAAGCTTGGCTAGACTCGCTTGAACTCGCTCAACTAACGAGTCGAGCTCGACTCAACTCGTCCAACAAACAAGTTCAGAAATGAAAGTTGGCTCGACTCGGTAAACGCGCGAGTAGCTCGTTTAACTCGCTCAAATAAAAAATATGAATTTTTTGATATATTAGTGCCAAACTATTAATTTTTTGCACCGATAATGGTGTAGAGATTTTATATTTTAGCATTGTCTACATTATAGAAAGATCATCATTGTTTTATTTCAGAATTAGTAAGAAAATTACTTGTTTTCTCGTATTCGTGGATGTTTAAACGATTAAAATGTGTTAAACGAGTTATTAAGCTACTCGCGAGCTACTCACGAGTAGCTTGGTCAACAAACGAGATCAGCAATAAAACTTGGCTCGGCTCGTGAGACACCGAATTCGAGCCGAGCTGAGCCGAGTCACAAGCTACTCGTTTAGCTCACGAGTTTCAAGTTTTAATTCGAGCCCACTACTAGACTTATCTTCCGCCAGTCCAGGTTAATAAAGACAGGCGCCAATAACGATCTGCACTAGTGTGCGAGTGCGCAACCATCAGCTGGGCCGTGCACTCTCCACGTACGCACGCATGAGTCCACCATCGGGAGCCGGGAGTCACGTTTCGTGGGCACACACTGCATGGTGCATGCATGCGTGGGCGATGTGCATTTGTTATTGCATGGTCTCTCCACTGCACGCACCAGGGAGCTTCGCCATCGTCTCCGTCTCACTAGCCGCCGAGCGCTTCCTCCACTATCTCGGCAAGGTACGCCGCCGCCCCCTCCCTTCCTCCGTGCCCATTTGTTTATTGACAAAGGTTGCTTGCTCGGCGGACAAAATTTGCATATTGGTTAAGTAGATGGTGGAAGCCCGGCTACCGTACCTGCCAATTTCCGGCGAATTTTGTGGGGTTTAGGTGGGGAGGGTTCTAGACAGTTTATCCCTCAATCGCCAAACACAATTGCCGGGAATCCGTATCAGGGCACCTTGCACAATTATGGGATTCGGTTGGCAAGCTCGCAACAATTTCGGTTGGGCTTAGCCAGAGCATCTCCACTGGTGCTCCCAATAGTTCTCCCAGCAGGGCTCACTGGTAGAAAAAAGGGATTTGGTCCCGGTTCGGTTTGGACATCAGTCCCGGTTGGGCAACCGGGACTGGCCAATCGGGACCAATGCTGGTCCCGGTTGGTCCACGAACCGGGACCAATGCGTGTCCACGTGGCCTGGGCTGGCTGCTCGTGGGGGGGGACTCATTGGTCCCGGTTCTTAATAAGAACCGGGACCAATGGTTCTTTTTTTTTTTTGGTATTTAGTGTGCCGGTGCCCCCTCTCGACGGTACGGTGCCCCCTCTCGCCGGTACGGTGCCCCCTCTCCCTCTCGCCGGTACGGTGCCCCCTCTCCCTCTCGCCGGCCGGTGCCCCCTCTCGCCGGTGCCCCCTCTCCCTCTCGCCGGTGCCCCCTCTCCCTCTCGCCGATGCCCCCTCTCCTTCTCGCCGGTGCCCCCTCTCCCTCTCGCCGGTGCCTCCGTCGTCTCCCCTTCTTCGCATCGCCGACGTGCTCTCCATCGTTTCCGTACGCATATTATACGCTCTACCATATACACAGTACACGTTGATGCATATATAATTAATATTCGATCTCTTGCGAGAATACAACTATTTAATTACATGCATGGAGATAGATCAAGCCATCAGGGCATATGTAGTTCATCGTCCGAAGCATAATGTTCTCCCTTTTCATCGATGGCCTCGGCAAGCAAAAATCCCGCCAATTCCTCTTGAATTGCTCCTATGCGCAGTTTTGGGTCGAGCGTCTCCCGCAGGTCGCCGAAATAGGTTGTTCTCCGCTCAGTGGTCAAGTCGCGAATGAACTCGCAAACGTAGAATCCACATAAATCACTCCCCCGTGGCTGCTGCGGACATGTCACCGATTTATAAGTTAGCTCATCTTCGAATGGACCTTTTATCTTCTGTTTGAAACTTGTCCAACACCTGCTTTGGCAAAGAAAATGAACAAAAGAGTTATTAATTACTTGATATCAGGAAACGAACGAAAGAGTCCGATATAATGCGATAATGATTGAAATTACTTGTTGAGCATTTCTTTCAGGTCGGACCACATCGCTTGGTCCCAACTTAATGAGTCTTGGACTTCAACTAAGGACTTGTCAGGTTGAATGCTTAGCAGAATCCAGTGGCCACTGCGGACGTTTACATAAAGCAGACATGCATAGCTCATCAATTACACTTAACATCGAGAAAGCTAAATAAAAATATGTACAAGACAGAAACACTCACCTGAAGTTATAAGGAAATAGTATTTCCGTACAGAAATGTTGCTTGATTAAAAACATGGTCAGGTCATTCACCATGTCTTTGGGGTGATGTTTTAACACATATGAATTAGCGATATACGGGTCAATGAACCCAATCTCAAAAACTCTATTTCTTTTGCATTCCAACATCTTCATTCTGCATAATATATAGCATACAAAAGGATATATATATAGTCAGGATAATATAATACAGGCAATGAACGAGCTGAGCTAGAGACTTAATTACGAAAATAAATCACTTACAGACAATAGCAAGAGAGGATAGATTTGTCGAGGGCGCGCTTTTGGAATAACTGAAACAGTTCAGTCAGTTGAACCTGTATAACGTAAGGTTTGAAGAAATGCTCCTCTCTAACGTCCACCGGAAACCAATCTTTCGCGTCCTTCTTTGATGTGTGCACCAGGTACCAGTTATGCAAATTTCGCATATGTGTTGATAGACGCGCGACCTCCTCATTACTGACCATAGGCTCCCCTTGGACATATTTCCGTGTCATCTCTAACATTGGCGCAGATTCATAGCCTAAAAGTTGACCAAGGCTCATACCCAAGGTGGTAGCCTGTTCCTTGGCCTGCGATACAGTGACACCAAGTTCTTTACAAGCAGCCTTGGCTCTGGGGTCCAATAATTCCAGGTCCTTATCCATAGCGTCTCTGAATTCCTTGTCGGCATCGGAACACACTATGAGCGGGGCGACCGATTGATTTTTCTGCTGTCCGAGCTGGGCAATTTGTTTCCCGCTTTTTGCACTTCTTCCCTTCTTCTGCTCGGACTGGACACGTGCTAGCCTCTCAAGTTCACGACCATAGTCAGATGGCAGGTTCATCTGGATCTGGGATGGCCCCTCAAGGAAGGATTTAGCCCACTTTTTGGTTTTTTCATCATATACCTTCTTTGGCTCGGGCTTTTTTGGTGCAAAAAAAGCCTTATTGTAGGTAGCCACTACCGCGGCGTTTTCCGCTTCAGTCAAGTCATAAGGTCTCTTGGGAGGAACCGACGGGATGTCGACTATCTTCTGAGTGCGACCTCTCTTCTGAGTGGGGAGTGGGGCAGCGGCGTTGGTCCGTGCTCGCTTACCCCTCATAGTACCAGCGGTGGGCGGAGACGGCTGACGCGGCGGCGGAGACGGCTGCGGTGGAGACTGGTGAGGCGGTGATGCGGACGGCTGCGCTGGAGAATGGTGAGACGGTGAAGAGGACTGTTGCGCTGGAGACCGGTGAGGAGTCGATGGCCTTGGCTGACAGTTCGGAAGCACGATGCATTCCTTTGGCCATAGAATGAGCGCTTTCGAATTCTTGGCTTCTCCAAGTTCAAGCACCTCCCCATCTTCACCTGCAGGGTGTTGCAGCTTCAGCCCTCATAATCTTTCATCACTCCATCCACGCCGACAACAGCGTAGCCATTTGGAACCGGAGAGAAATTGTAAGTTGGATTAGGTCCAATTGGTAGGGCATAGCCGACCGCCACCTTGAAGGATAAGTTATAAACTTTCACATGCAGCCAGACACAGAACACGCACCCAGCCGGCCTCCCAATAGTGGCAAGTTGCCGGACCGGCCCAAGCGGACGGGCGGAAGGCGGTTGCTCCGGTGCAGTGGAGAGGGCAGGTTGGAAGGAGCGGGCAAGAGACGGTGGCTCGAGAAGAGAAGAGGAGCACCCCATGGTGGACGGTCAGCTGATGCTTAGTTTGGGTGGGTGGATGTTGTGAGTTGCGACCGTCTGTGCAAAGAAGAGAAAAGAGTGAAGGCCGCGCATGCGTTATCTCTGAGATAACTGCGACGTGAGGCATTTTCCTGTAAAAGAGTGAAATAGGGTCTCTGAGGCGACACGCGACACAGGAACCCTGCTTCCGCGCCGCATTATTCAACTCAAAATCAGAAAATATTTAAAAAAGGAACTCCAGAGCACTATTTGCTCCTAAAGCAAAATAGCTACACATATTCATATAAATTTAATATTTCTTTTATTTGGAGTTTTGATTTTCTTATGAAATTTTGAATACAATGACATGAAATGCAATGCACATGATGATATTAAAACATTCCAATTCTAAAATTGAGATGTTATTACACATATTCATGTATATGTTTTTTATTTTTTTAATAATACTTGAGACGAGAATTACGGTTTTGTTACTGTGCATTTTTTGTTTGTCCCTGACCCATGTGTGCTTCAGGATGGTTGGTTTAATAAAGCGAACTCTGTACCTGTGACACGGACACCACTCAATTGAAAAATTCGGATCATTCCGGTACTACTGCCTTTAACATGGAAACTTGTCATATTTCTTTTTTAGTTGGACACAAGAGGTATATTGTTTCACGACAAGCACCAATTTAATATTTTGCGTTTATAAGATAGTTGGCTAAACATATACTAGTGTGTGGAAAGCTTCAAAATTCACGGTTTCTGTTTTGGTAGTAATGGGAAGTTACCGAAATAACGACCGCTGCGGACTAAGGGTCAATAAGTGATTGCCAAAATACAAACAAATTGGAACTTTTATCGAGTGCTTTTGTACTCGCTATAAATTATAGCTAATCCCATTTGGAGGAGTGAATATTTCTTACTCTGAGCACCATTGCTCCCTCTATTTAAAAAATAAAAATATATATCTAGAAGTTTTGAAAAAATCTGTAAGAAAATTATGCATGCTCTCAATGATGTATTTTACATGCGTGCAAATCACAATATGAAACAATTTACATTCTGAGCTACACAAAAATGAGAAAAGTACATATCTGAGTAAAGTTGTTTCAAAAATTTAAATTTTGTTATTTTTGTGTAGTTCATAATATACAGAACTTTGCATTGGTATTTTACAGACTTTTAGTATACATCATTAAGAACGTGCCAGATTTCTTTCAGTTTTTTTATAAAACTTTTAAATGTTTGATTTGATTTTTTTTCAAACAAAGGGAACACTAGTACTACTCGGGAGTCAAAGTGATTTTTGGCATTCGGAGCTTAGAGAAAATAGAACGTATGCATATGGCCCAGAACATGGCAGCCTGGTGGCTAGGCTGACAGGCAATGTAGTGGAGGAGTATATACAAATTAAGACAGATAACCGGCTAGAGTAATGGCGATGCACTCCTCTTAGCTACCTGATACGTCTCCAACGTATCTATAATTTTTGATGTTCCATGCTTGTTTTATACCAATTGCTACATGTTTTGCATCTACTTTATGTCACTTTTATACATTTTCTGGGACTAACCTATTAACAAGATGCCGAAGTGCCAGTTCCTGTTTTCTGCTGTTTTTGTATTCCAGAAAAGCTAGTCTGGAAATATTCTCGGAATTGGACGAAACCTTTTCGAGAGGTGCTATTTTTCCAGAAGACACAAGATGACGCAAAGAAGCAGCAGAGGAGGCCCACAGGGGCCCCACACGCCATGAGGGTGCGGGTGCCCCCTTGGCCGCGCCCTCATACGGTGTGGGCCCCACGGGGCTCGCCAGCCGCCGCCCTTTCGCCTACTTATTCCCCTCGAGAAAATAACCCTAGACACCTGAGCCATTATCCACGAAAAGTTCCAGAGACGCCGCCGCCGTCAACCCTAGCTCGGGAGGGTCCAGAACCTCTTCCCGGCACCCTGCCGGAGAGGGGAATCGTCACCGGAGGCTTCTTCATCGCCATGCCTGCCTCCGAGGTGATGCGTGAGTAGTTCATCCTTGGACTACGGGTCCATAGCAGTAGCTAGATGGTTGTCTCTCCTATTTGTGCCATCATGTTTAGTTCTTGTGAGCTGCCCTACATGATCAAGGTCATATTATTGTAATGCTACATGTTGTGTTTGCTGGGATCCGATGAATATTGAATATTATGTCAAGTTGATTATCAATTTATGCCCTATGTTATTTATGATCTTGCATGCTCTCCGTTGCTAGTAGATACTCTGGCCAAGTAGATGCTTGTGACTCCAAGAGGGAGTATTTATGCTAGATAGTGGGTTCATGCCTCCATTGAATCTGGGACAGTGACAGAAAGTTCTAAGGTTGTGGATGTGCTGTTGCCACTAGGGATAACCTAACGATGCTATGTCTACGGGCATATGTGTTTGTTTACATTACGCACTTTAGTTAATGCAATTATCCGTTGCTTGCAACTTAATACCAATGGGGGACTCGGATGACAACCTGGCGGTGGATTATTAGTCATAGACGCAGTTGGATGACGGTCTATGTATTATGTCGTAATGCCCAAATTAAATATCATAGTAATCATCATGCCATGTATTTGCATTGTCATGCGCTCACTATTTGTCAATTGCCCAGCTGTAATTTGTTTACCCAACATGTTAGATATCTTTATGGAGAGACACCACTAGTGAACTGTGGACCCCGGTCCAATTCCTTTACATTGATTAGACCACAAACTGCAAACTGTTCCTTTTTCATTCGCTGCAACTTATTACTCATTTTCCACACGAGACGTTTAATCCTTTGTTTTCAGCAAGCCGGTGAGATTGACAACCTCACTGTTTCGTTGGGGCAAAGTACTTTGATTGTGTTGTGTGCAGGTCCACGTCAGCGCCGGAATCCCTGGTGTTGCGCCGCATCATATTTCGCCGTTGACAACCTTCTGAAGAATCGTTACTCCTACTGGTTCGATAAACCTTGGTTTCATACTGAGGGAAAACTTGCTGCTAGGCTATATCAAACCTTCCTCTTGGGGTCTCCCAACGAGCAAGTACGTCTTGCATCAAGCCCTTTTTCTGGCGCCGTTGCCGGGGAGTAGCAGTTCTTCTGCAAGGGGAGTTTCACACTTCCAATCTCTTTACTTTGTTTTTGTCTTGCTTAGTTTATTTTATTTTATCTTGTTTGCTTTCAATTATCAAAAACACAAAAAATTAGTTACTTGCATTTAGTTTATTTTGGTTTGTTATTATGTCTAGTTATTTATTTGCTATCAATGGGTTCTCTATTTGAAACAAAATCTTGTTGGCTAAGTGGGTTCACGGAGGAACAACATAATTACTATAAGGAATACCGCTTGTCACAAAAAGGGAAATATTTATGGGAACAAATAAGTAGATTGAATTATTTTGCTAAGAACTTGTGCTCTACTTATGATGAATCCTACTGCTTTAATGAATCTTTATGCTGTAGAAGGCATAAACACCTCCATTTCCAATGTGATTATAATGATAATGAAACCTTGGCTGCTTGATACGTCTCCAACGTATCTATAATTTTTGATGTTCCATGCTTGTTTTATACCAATTGCTACATGTTTTGCATCTACTTTATGTCACTTTTATACATTTTCCGGGACTAACCTATTAACAAGATGCCACAGTGCCAATTTCTGTTTATTATGTCTGTGCATTGCAGAAAATGTCCAAAATTGAAAGTGCTCAGAAAAATCTGGAAAAATTACAGAAATTCTATTTCGCCAGAAGACTCCGGGAGCCAGAAGGACAAGTCCAGGGGAGGCCCACAGCCTCCACACGCCACCTGGGCGCGGTTGGGCCTTGGCCGCGCCCAGGTATGGTGTCGCTGCCTCGTGCATCTTCTCGCGACGCCCTTTGGACTATATATTGCCCCCGAGAAAATAACCCTAGGTGCCTGGACGATTTCCCCAGAAAAGTTCCAGAGCTCCGCCGCCATCCAAAACCCTAATTCGGGGGACAGAAGTCTCTGTTTCGGCACCTTGCCGGGACGGGGAATTGCCCCCGGAGCCATCTCCATCGACGCCACCGCCTCCATCATCGTCGTTGCTGCCTCCTATGATGAGGAGGGAGTAGTTCTCCCTCGGGGCTGAGGGCTCATGCTGGTAGCTATGTGGTTTATCTCTCTCTCCCATGGTGTGATCTTATAGTGATCATGAGCTTTGTAATCTAGTTGAATCTATAGATGTTTTCCCCTTCATTATGCAATAGTTATGCTACTCAAGTGATTTGTCATTATGATCTGTGGAGTCATGTAAAGCACGTTATCAAGGTGACAGTGTGGGTGATGTGTTTGACTCCATTAATATATTAGAGAGATATTTCATGAGTATTCTTGTGCTGGATGGCACTTTTCACTTGTGGAGTTTGTGTACTGTTTAGGATACCCGTAGTGACATTGGGGTGTTCTAGATGTGTATCACCGACCTTGAGGTGTGCTTTTGTAGCCCTACGCAATTGTCTTGGTGTTCTATGATATTGTGGTGTTTGTTTACTCAGACTTTAGGGAGTGCTGTTATAGCCCTACGCAGTAGATTGGTACTTCTATCCAACAGAAGAATAGTTCGGAGTAGCATAGTGGAGAGGAAGTATTTATGCATTCAATCATGATTATATATGTTGAGAGTGTCCACTAGTGAAAGTATGATCCCTAGGCCTTGTTTCTAAGCATTGAAACACCGTTTACAACCAATTCTCCTACATGTTTGCTTGCTGCCATTTTTATTTCAGATTGCAATTACCACTTATAATCATCCATATCACTTGCATTTTAATATCTCTTCGCCGAACTAGTGCACCTATACATCTGACAAGTGTATTAGGTGTGTTGGGGACACAAGAGACTTTTTGTATCTTAATTGCAGGGTTGCTTGAGAGGGATATCTTTGACCTCTACCTCCCTGAGTTCGATAAACCTTGGGTGATTCACTTAAGGGAAACTTGCTGCTGTTCTACAAACCTCTGCACTTGGAGGCCCAACACTGTCTACAATAATAGAAGCGTGCATAGACATCAAGCTATTTTCTGGCGCCGTTGCCGGGGAGGTAAGTGTTGGAAGGTATTTCCTTTAGATTCTGCAATTATATCTTTTTGTTTCTTGTCTTTATTTCACTAGCTAGGCTTAATGGAAAACAACAAAAAAATTAGACATCTTTATGAAATTTATCTTGAATTAGGACATGATGCTTTTGAAGAGAAAATTAAAAACCTATGGAAAATTATTTGCATGATGGTAGCAATGTTATTACTATAAATGCTTTGAACACCATTATTGCTAATGCTCTGGAAAAGTCTAAGCTTGGGGAAGCTAGTTTTAATGAAAATGATCTTTTTAGTTCCCCAGCTTTGGAGGAGAAAATTTGCTTTGATAATACTTTGTCTCCCATATGTGGTAATTCTAATGATGCTTGTGATATTCTAAATCCATCTACTAAAAGTATTCCATTTGAAATACCCATGGAAATTGTTGAAAAGGTTATGGATGAACGTTATGCAGGGGATGGAACAGTCCATCCACGTGATCACTTGCTGAAACTTACAGAACTTTGTGAGTTGTTTAAGGTTGCAGGTTTATCTAGGGGAAATGCCATGAAGAAATTATTTCCATTGTCACTTAAGGACAAAGCAAGGGAGTGGTATGACCTGCTGGATGATCCTCATCATTCGGAGTGGATGGAGCTTGAATTTCTCTTTTACTCTAAATTTTATCCTCCTATTGAAATGCATGTAGATAGGAATTACATTTATAATTTTTGTCCTCGTGATGAAGAAAGCATTGCTCAAGCTTGGGAAAGACTGAAAACATTAATACTCAAATGTCCTAACCACGGGATTCCTGAGGAAATAATTGTTACTAATTTTTATGCAAGGCTTTCAGGTCATTATAAGGATTATCTAGATGCATGTTCAGAGGGTTCTTTCACAAGTAAGAAGGTTGAAACTAAATGGGATCTTCTTGAAACAATTCAAAGCAATACTGAAGATTGGGAGAACGACAAAGGTAAAGAATCAGGTATAAACTATGAGTATGATTGCATTAATCTTTCGCTGAAACTGCTAGTTTTCATGAGCTTAGTGCTAAATATGGTCTTGATTCTCAAATTATTGTTGATTATTGTAGGGCCTTTGCTTCTCATATTAATGTTCCTAAAGAAAGTTGGGACATGTATCATGAACCTTTCAAAGACACTTGCGTGGAAAATGAAATTGTTACTAATGATTGCAATAAACATGCTCAAACTTCTGAAAATACTATTTCTTATAAGCATGTTAATTTTTGTGGAGCACTTAGACCTTGTGAAAAGAATCAAATCGAAGAAGAATATTGTATCCATCATAGGAATGAAAAAACTAGAACGTGGTATAGAGCTCTAAGTGATCTTGCTGAAAAAGTTTGTGCCACCTATCCTTTTATTTGTGAACTTTGCTATAAAGAGGGTCATTTCGAATTCCAATGCTCAGGTTCTAATAAGGATATTGCGGAAGACTTTTGTGATAACATGATCACTCCTAATCAGCATGATGAACTTACATTATTCTTGGGGTGTGAAGAGTTATCAAGAAAAACTTCTTCGTTAGATATGAGTGCTTTTGATATGAATAGCGTGTTGCATGGATGTCATCTCTATTGTGTTAATAATTTCCATGCCAACACTTACATACAAAATATTATAAAAGATGGAACGACTTTACCAAAATATGAAAGGACTAATGTTTGTTTTACTCTTATTAATGAAAGAGAGGAATCCTCCCGAGCTTCTTCTATTGTTTCTAACAGTAAACCAGGATATGTGGTGAAGCTTCCTTTCAAGCCTCTCCCTCCTAAAGAGGGAAAGAAGAAGAAGAAGAAGAAGAGGAGGAGTAAAAGGAGAGAGGAAACGGTATCCTCCCCTAAGCATATTGCTCCTATTATAGTTGTTTCTGATGAGTCTGAATTTGATGATGAACCTATGCCTGTTACTTATAGTAGTGATCATGATTGGGAAAAGCACAATACTTTTGATATTGAAAATCTTTTGGGTACCAATTCTGAAAATGATGATGCTAATAATTGCTATACTATTAGTACTATCCATGTTTCTTCCAATGATGATATAGGAAGCATTAAGCTTGGGGATGAGGTGTTTGAAAATCCTTTTGCTAGTAATAATTATATATTTGAAACCTTTCCTCCTAGTGATGTTTTTGAAAATCCTTTTGCTACCGATGATTATATAGTTGAGACCTTTCCTTCTAGTAAAAATGATGATGATATGTTTACAAATGAACACACTTTGGAAGATTACTATTCTATTGTTTATGATGATACTATGCCTCCAGTCTTTGATAATCATTGTGATGATAAATATGACATAGGTTATAATTACAATCATCCCATGAAGCTTGTCATAATTATGGAGAGATTACTCACAACCATCCCTCTAATATACAACTTGTCTATCATGTTCAAGTTATTCCTAATGATCCTACTCCTATTGTTATTAATAAAAAGAATTTTGCTTATGTGGAAAATATTGATACTTTTATGCATATGGATCATGATAAGAATGTTTCATGTGATGGTTATATTGTGGATTTTATCAATGATGCAACTGAAAATTATTATGAGAGAGGGAGACATGGATGCATACATCACAATAATATTAAGTCTCCTCTCTTCATGTTGAAAGTTTTGATGTTGCACTTGTTTTGCCTTCCTATGCTAGTCACTTTGTACTTCATTGATTTATTCTCTTACAAGATTCTTTTGCATAGGAAGTGGGTTAGACTTAAATGTGCTTTATATATGCTTCTTGATGCTCTCTTTTATGTTTCAACTCTCATCTTTATGTGAGCATCATAAAAATCACTATGCCTAGCTAAAAGGCGTTAAAAAAAAGCGCTTGTGGGAGACAACCCATTTTATTTTCTGCAATCTATTATATAATTAAAACACAAGATAACCAACGGTTAAGATTTGTCACGCTAAACTTAGAGATCCCAACGGTTCAGATCATAGACTAGGCAATAAAACGATGTACGTAATAAAAAGAAAGAAAGGTGAGACGTGCACAATGGGGACTAGCGCTAAACGTACGATGGCAATTGATGAGCCAGACGGACGTACGTGATAAAAAGAAGGAAAGATGAGACGTACACTATCGGGATGCTTACGAAAATTGGATCGGTATCCACGAGATATAAATAAGATGCACAAAATCAATGCTAAGGTCATCAACTCATCGATTTCCCTTGGGACCGTATCTGCCGGAAGCGGGAGCAAAGCGCGCGATACGAGAGAGATGCCGTCGTGTATCGCTGCGGCGGCGAGGACAAACAATGGGCCGGCGAGTTCTATAGATTATGCACATAAGCGCTTATGCAGGGCGACCAACGATTGCGACCAATGATGAAGTTGTTGGAATAAGCTGCGCGGCCGGCCGGCCGGCGCACGTCCCGACTCCGGAGGATGTGGTATTGCCGTACAGCTCTCGGGGTCGGCGGCCTTGCACGCCTCCGGCATGGTCCGGCGCGGCCGCAAGCATATGCCAGCCGAATCAACGAGCGTTTACAGTGCGGGTTGCGCCGGCCGCTGGTCCCGATACGAGGTCGTCGTTGTCAGATGTGCACCGTGAAACCTGCATGTTCATCCCGCACGTAGTGCAGGCAAGCCTAGAAGAAGAGACGATTGCCAGGGAGAACTACACCCATGGCTGTATTTTTTACGGGACCATCAACGTTGATTTGATAGGTACAACATTGAACGAGGCATGGAGTAGACCCATTGAGGAATTCTGCCCGGTTCTTACAGCTGTACAAAAAATATAAGCCAAGCGGCCAGTCGGGTAGACATCAGCAATGATAAATGGGGAATAAGCAGAACGCAACAGCAATGACAGCAGTAGTCGAGAGGATCTTGAAACGGCCACATCATGCAACACCACGTAAAGTCTCCGATGAGTTCCAAGGGACGATCACAAGGCCTTGACGATCTCGCACTAAATAAGTGTTGAGAAACATCAAGAATTCCGAGTCTACACGGAGCGCAACGCCAAGACGGACAAGACGACCTAAGTGACTACGCCGGAAGGCCACCTGGTGCTTGGAATCGATGCCGCGTTAGAGACTACAAGCGGCAGACATAGCTCGAGTTTTCTGCCCACACAAATCAACTCGAGTCCAGAGCCAATTCCATCGATCATTCCATCAGATATTAAGGTCCTATTCTCTCCTTAAACTTAATTATATGCGGTGCATGCGTTCTGCTACAAAAGAGAGAGTAACTTATGCCCGGTTAGAAGTTAGCTCATACCGGAGATTGCAGATGCATTGCTGAAAAGAGAATTCATTAGGAAGTCAGCTCATGTGCTAATTAAGGATGAGAGCAAGACACTGACTCGCTGACGGCACGGAGTACTTGCACGAACTCAGAAATTAGTAGTCCAACTGTTCGCATCCATGATGCAAGGGTGGAGTCTAGCTACGTATGATGCCATTCGACTAATTAATAGTTGTGTATTTTGTACAGGAAAATCAATTAAATATGGCTGAAGTACAAACTACCAAGATTTTTAACAAGAGAGCATATAATTTTTCCTGCTACTTCCACCTATGCTCGACACATGCTTATGGCCTAAGATCATGAAGAAATTCTTCTTTGTTTACATATTATCATTATCGATGCTTGATTTTTGCAGGTGCAGATCCTATTGGTTAATATTTGTGGAGTACACGACAAGAATATTCTCAGTAAATTATTTTTGGTGGATGTCAGGTATCTTTTACTTATTGCGTCTTTCTTTCCTATTTTGTGAAAAGTAGGTCGGTTGTTCATAGATATTATTTATCATTACAATAAGAGTTCAATTTATAAGATATAAATGGTTCGTAGCATATTTTTCTTTCTTAGTGGACCAATGACTTATTTTTAGGTGTATGAATGCTAATATGGCGAAGTAACCAAATAAGATTGATGTAGCCTGCAGCCAGTAATTTTTATTTACGCGAGACTGTTGTGTACATGATGCAAAGATGGATACGAGGTAAGCTGGTAAGATCTCTGGATCCCTTCACTTGACTATTCAGTTAGTATCTGATTGTCTTGACAATTTCTTACTCAAAGGTGTCATGGAAAGTCAGGCACACCAAGGCCATCAGAAGATGTGTCAAGAGGCAAAAAAATCACCTTTACGTAAAATAAAGTAGGCGAAAGCTGAATCTGAAGACTTACAGGATGATAAAGTGAATCCTATGTGAAATTGATCCCTGAAACATGGATTATATTGCACTGATGTTGATATTCGCTCTATGTACTACAATCTGTAAGTTTCAGTTGAAATCACTGGCAAGAGAGTATACATTCTTCTATTGTACTTGCTTTGCTCGAAAAAACAACTAAAGCTTACTACCTCTGTTCACCTAAAACATTACAACCTTTATTTATATATTTCATCGATTCTTCAATGTTGCAGGTTTTTTAGGTAATGCATGGTTGGTGGAATATATTGCAATCTAGCATTAGTAAAATCTTTTGGTGGATGTCAGGTCTTCGTTTTATAAATCTTCTGTTCTACCCATTAGCGATGGAGAAAATATACACAATTAAGGGATTCAAATAGGAGCTCTAAAGTATTTGTAAATTACTGTTAGGAAAATATACAGTTTGGACAAAACTTTCAAACTTATGATGTTATAGTAAATGCGCGGGATTAACAGTTAATACGTATGCTAAGATTTAAGGCCAGTTGATCAGGATATAAAATAATAAAGCCTGCACCTACAACAAAATATATAATCATATAAACTTTAATAGCACATAAATATAGAAGAGATGACCCGTTCAAGAAAATAGAAGACATGATAATAGAGGGAGTGACGGGAACACATGGGAACAAAAACTCATTAATTTTTTTCAATATATTCATCCATACAACATGCTTTCTTTAAATCTTAAATAATTTATTCTATTTGTCAAAGTCAATACCATTTATCTTGGTTTGTATATTTTCTATCATAAAAGTAAAATCAAACTACATGATTCTAATAGAGATATTATAATTCACACCTCTCTGGTAAAAAAGGAGCATTATCATTAGGGAATGTGGATAATGAATCTTTGTTAATGTTACATCGAAGATTACTACATGAGGACGATACACAATTGATTTCCGGGAGTTTTAGGAACAAATATAAGTTGAATGTTACAGTTCTCGACTGCATACTTTAACTTTGAAGATTAAAAAAACTAATTAAGTTAGTCGGATGATCATGTGCAAAACTCTCACCACTAATTCTAAACATGAGAGTAGTAGAAACGCTTTACAAACTAAAGGTCATGAATGATTGGAATCTATATTTACATCTTATTTATCTTAAAAGATATCAATAGATGGTACCAAACAAAAAATACATTACACGTCAAAATGCAAATAATCGCATTGCTAGCCGCGCAATTGCGCGGGCCACCCAGCTAGTTTTTCTTTATTTGAGTCAAGGTGTTGTTTACTTCTGTAGCAACTCCTTTGTATATTTATTTTCTCGCATTGTTGTGCCAAGAGTAGCCTCTAGTGTTAAGGTTTTGCTTGATTTTGATTGCTGCGCAGAAACAAATTTTTGCTGTTCACTGTACGAAAATCCTAAAATCACCATATTGTCGAAAAAATCTGAAATTTTTTGTGCATGATCTTTATGAATGTCTGAATCTTTCATTAGTTCAAAGTTTTTGATTTGAGTGCTGTAAGTGGCTCGAAAAAATTCGTCTTTGCGGACTGTTCTGTTTTAGACAGATTATGCCTTTTTATTTTGCATTCTCTCTTTTACTAGTGTTGAGTGAAATTCTTTTTTGGGTGGAAGAGCTTCACTTAACATCAGTGGCTGTAGCTAATGTTTAAAATAACGAATCATATTGTGTCTTTATAGAACATGTGAGTTTTTGATTATGTACTAACCCTCTAATGAGATTTACTTTGAGTTTGGTGTGACGGAAGTTTTCAAGGGTCAAGAGAGAAGGGTGATGATAGGATCAAGAAGAGTGAAGAGCTTAAGCTTGGGGAGGCTCCCATGGATTTCCCAAGCATATTTTAAGAAGACTCAAGCGTCTAAGCTTGGGGATGCCCAAGGCATCCCCTTCTTCATCGCCATATTATCAGGTCATCTATAGTGAAACTATATTTTAATTCTTTCACATCATATGTGCTTTTCTTGGAGCGTCTGTGTGCTTTTATTTTCAGTATTGTCTTTTATTTTCAATAAAGCTTGACTGGACCCTAGCATTCTTGATTGGGAGAGAGACACGCTCCGCTTTTTCATGAGAATACTCCTATTCTTCACTTATATTTGTTGAGTATTCATATCTAGCGCTGTTCAGCTTTTAACTCTTGTTTTCATGTCTCTCTTTTCAGAGCTATTAGCTTTTCTTTTATAGAAAGTACTCTCTTGCTTCACTTATATTTGTTTGGAGAGTTGATTAAATAAATTGATTGGTGTTTGGTTGGTTCCGAAAATGTTGCATGTGGTAATTGGTATAAGGAAAAACTTGCTTAGTCTTGTAGATCACTATTATGGATAACTTGATGCTTGTCAATCGTTTTGAGTTAAAAAGTAGGTCATGATTAAATTGGTGCATCATATGAGTTAAGCCTATTAGTGAAGAACTACCGTAAAGCTTGTTGAAAATTTGGTTTGCATCGGTGGTACCTCTAAGGTCTAGATATTTTCTAGTAAGCGGGTTCGGTTAACAAGGAAGACAGTATGAGGTTTTATAACGCTTGCACTATGTTCGTCATGTAAAACTTGGTGTATGGGTTGATACTCGTGTTTCCTTACATAAACCTTGCTAGCCAAAACTCTGTACTGAGAGGGAATGCTTCTCGTGCCTCCAAATCCTTGAGCCAAATTCCATGCCATCCGTGTCCACCATAACTACCTATATGTGGTATTTCCTTGCCATTCCAAGTAAATTTTTCATGTGCTACCTTTAAATTATTCAAAATGTTATTATTCCCTTTTGTGTCAATGTTTACCAGCTCATGAGGAATTAGTGTGGTTATTCTTTGTCCTCTTTGTCAAATGGACTTTACACCTGGACTAGTGGCATATACATCCGCTTATCCAATAATTTGCAAAAAGAGCTGGCAACGGGGTGCCCAGTCCCAATTAATTACAACTTTAACCAAATAATTCTCTTCACACTTTTGCCCTGATTCATCAGTAAGCAATGACAAAACAGTGAAATATCTGCATGTTTGTAAACAAAAGAGAAAGAGGGATGATCTGCCTTGCTAGTAGAAATAACGTCCTTCATGGGAGCCGCTCTTGAAAGTCCGTTTGGCAGGTAGAATACTGTTATCACCCACTACCATTCGTTGACAATTAACATACACCTCTCAAAAAAAATAGATACTCCTCCATGGTATGTGATTGATGGAAGGCACCCGAGGATTCGGCTAGCCATGGCTTGTGTAAGCAAGGTTGGGAGGAGTGTCAAATATTTTATGCAATCTCTATATGCTTTCAAAAACCTAAAAGCTCTAGCACATGATTTAATCCCTGCTTCCCTCTGCGAATGGCCTTTCTTTTACTTTTATGTTGAGTCAGTTTTCCTATTCCTTCTATCTTCCACAAGCAAACATTAGTGTCAATTTTGTGCAACATGGGTTATATGCAACGTTTTGGACTTGTTATACTACTTTGTGTTGACGTTATCCATGAGATAAATATGTTGAAAGTTGAAGCAAATGCTGAAGCTTAATTCTTCCTTTGTGTTGATTGAATACCTTTTGCTAGAAACTATTGCTTTATGAGTTAACACCTATGCAAAACAATTTGATGCTTGTCTTGAAGGTACTATCCATGAAAACGTTTGGCTTGTGTGATTCATTGTTTATTCATTATCTACTTGGTAGCAAACTATAGACCATTGACTTGGATCACTTCATTCATTCACATGTGCCTTGCAATATTATTTGATCAAGATTATGTTGGTAGCATGTCACCTCAAAAATCATTTTGTTTTTATCGTTTACCTACTCGAGGACGAGCAGGAACTAAGCTTGGGGATGCTGATACGTCTCCAACGTATCTATAATTTTTGATGTTCCATGCTTGTTTTATACCAATTGCTACATGTTTTGCATGTACTTTATGTCACTTTTATACATTTTCCGGGACTAACCTATTAACAAGATGCCACAGTGCCAGTTTCTGTTTATTATGTCTGTGCATTGCAGAAAATGTCCAAAATTGAAAGTGCTCAGAAAAATCTGGAAAAATACAGAAATTCTATTTCGCCAGAAGACTCCGGGAGCCAGAATTATGTCGTAATGTATTATGTCGTAGACGCAGTTGGATGACGGTCTATGTATTATGTCGTAATGCCCAAATTAAATATCATAGTAATCATCATGCCATATATTTGCATTGTCATGCGCTCACTATTTGTCAATTGCCCAGCTGTAATTTGTTTACCCAACATGTTAGATATCTTTATGGAGAGACACCACTAGTGAACTGTGGACCCCGGTCCAATTCCTTTACATTGATTAGACCACAAACTGCAAACTGTTCCTTTTTCATTCGCTGCAACTTATTACTCATTTTCCACACGAGACGTTTAATCCTTTGTTTTCAGCAAGCCGGTGAGATTGACAACCTCACTGTTTCGTTGGGGCAAAGTACTTTGATTGTGTTGTGTGCAGGTCCACGTCAGCGCCGGAATCCCTGGTGTTGCGCCGCATCATATTTCGCCGTTGACAACCTTCTGAAGAATCGTTACTCCTACTGGTTCGATAAACCTTGGTTTCATACTGAGGGAAAACTTGCTGCTAGGCTATATCAAACCTTCCTATTGGGGTCTCCCAACGAGCAAGTACGTCTTGCATCAAGCCCTTTTTCTGGCGCCGTTGCCGGGGAGTAGCAGTTCTTCTGCAAGGGGAGTTTCACACTTCCAATCTCTTTACTTTGTTTTTGTCTTGCTTAGTTTATTTTATTTTATCTTGTTTGCTTTCAATTATCAAAAACACAAAAAATTAGTTACTTGCATTTAGTTTATTTTGGTTTGTTATTATGTCTAGTTATTTATTTGCTATCAATGGGTTCTCTATTTGAAACAAAATCTTGTTGGCTAAGTGGGTTCACGGAGGAACAACATAATTACTATAAGGAATACCGCTTGTCACAAAAAGGGAAATATTTATGGGAACAAATAAGTAGATTGAATTATTTTGCTAAGAACTTGTGCTCTACTTATGATGAATCCTACTGCTTTAATGAATCTTTATGCTGTAGAAGGCATAAACACCTCCATTTCCAATGTGATTATAATGATAATGAAACCTTGGCTGCTTGATACGTCTCCAACGTATCTATAATTTTTGATGTTCCATGCTTGTTTTATACCAATTGCTACATGTTTTGCATCTACTTTATGTCACTTTTATACATTTTCCGGGACTAACCTATTAACAAGATGCCACAGTGCCAATTTCTGTTTATTATGTCTGTGCATTGCAGAAAATGTCCAAAATTGAAAGTGCTCAGAAAAATCTGGAAAAATTACAGAAATTCTATTTCGCCAGAAGACTCCGGGAGCCAGAAGGACAAGTCCAGGGGAGGCCCACAGCCTCCACACGCCACCTGGGCGCGGTTGGGCCTTGGCCGCGCCCAGGTATGGTGTCGCTGCCTCGTGCATCTTCTCGCGACGCCCTTTGGACTATATATTGCCCCCGAGAAAATAACCCTAGGTGCCTGGACGATTTCCCCAGAAAAGTTCCAGAGCTCCGCCGCCATCCAAAACCCTAATTCGGGGGACAGAAGTCTCTGTTTCGGCACCTTGCCGGGACGGGGAATTGCCCCCGGAGCCATCTCCATCGACGCCACCGCCTCCATCATCGTCGTTGCTGCCTCCTATGATGAGGAGGGAGTAGTTCTCCCTCGGGCTGAGGGCTCATGCCGGTAGCTATGTGGTTTATCTCTCTCTCCCATGGTGTGATCTTATAGTGATCATGAGCTTTGTAATCTAGTTGAATCTATAGATGTTTTCCCCTTCATTATGCAATAGTTATGCTACTCAAGTGATTTGTCATTATGATCTGTGGAGTCATGTAAAGCACGTTATCAAGGTGACAGTGTGGGTGATGTGTTTGACTCCATTAATATATTAGAGAGATATTTCATGAGTATTCTTGTGCTGGATGGCACTTTTCACTTGTGGAGTTTGTGTACTGTTTAGGATACCCGTAGTGACATTGGGGTGTTCTAGATGTGTATCACCGACCTTGAGGTGTGCTTTTGTAGCCCTACGCAATTGTCTTGGTATTCTATGATATTGTGGTGTTTGTTTACTCAGACTTTAGGGAGTGCTGTTATAGCCCTACGCAGTAGATTGGTACTTCTATCCAACAGAAGAATAGTTCGGAGTAGCATAGTGGAGAGGAAGTATTTATGCATTCAATCATGATTATATATGTTGAGAGTGTCCACTAGTGAAAGTATGATCCCTAGGCCTTGTTTCTAAGCATTGAAACACCGTTTACAACCAATTCTCCTACATGTTTGCTTGCTGCCATTTTTATTTCAGATTGCAATTACCACTTATAATCATCCATATCACTTGCATTTTAATATCTCTTCGCCGAACTAGTGCACCTATACATCTGACAAGTGTATTAGGTGTGTTGGGGACACAAGAGACTTTTGTATCTTAATTGCAGGGTTGCTTGAGAGGGATATCTTTGACCTCTACCTCCCTGAGTTCGATAAACCTTGGGTGATTCACTTAAGGGAAACTTGCTGCTGTTCTACAAACCTCTGCACTTGGAGGCCCAACACTGTCTACAAGAATAGAAGCGTGCGTAGACATCACTGCTTATGCTAAAGGAAACTATGACTTTGATAATCTTGAACAAATTGAAGAATTTGTTGTTTTTAAGGGTGCCTATGAAATTGCTGGTTATGTTCAAAATGATGATGCTCCTTGCAAAACTGATAATTATGCTATACTTGGTTATTGCCTTGAATATTACAATGATAATCCTTATATCACTGAATTTCTTGAGAAAACTTATTCTCCAGAACAAGTTGCTACCTTTCAGGAACCTGTGGGAGAAGAAACTGCTGAAACTGAAAGCTCATTTGATGAAAAAGAGGAAGAGAGTGATGATCAAAAGGAGGATCTACCTTCTAATGATAGTAACTCTTTAACTCTTACATTATATGATTACCCTCCATGCCTACCTAAGGAGGAAGAGTGCTATATTGTTGAATGTCATGATTCTATTGAAATATGTCCTTTTGGTAAATTTGAAGTAAACAACTCCTTGACTCAAGTAAAGGAAATTGCAGAAAGTAAAAATGTGCTTCCTAATGTTATATATGATAATGCTCTTGATGATGGTCCTATATTGCCTAATGATATTTATTATACTACTATTGTCAAAAGTGGGTTTAATGACCCCGCTGTTTTTGAGCTTAATAAAAATCATGTGTTTGTAGATCATGAAAAGCATGCTTTATGTGATAGTTATATTGTTGAGTTTGTTCATGATGCTACTGAAAATTATTTTGAGAGAGGAAAATATGGTTATAGAAATCTTCATGTTATTAAATTTTCTCTCTTTATGATGAAAGTTTTGAGCTTTCTCTTGTGTTGCTTCTATATGATTTTTGCTTTAAGACCTAATGGTCCATTGAAAGTCTTGAAGTTGCACTTGTTTTGCCTTCCTATGCTAGTCACTTTGTGCTTAATTGACTTATTTTCTTATAAGACTCCTATGCATAGGAAGAGTGTTAGATTTAAACATGTTTTATATATGCTCCTTGATGCTCTCTTTTATGTTTCAACTCCCATCTTTATGTGAGCATCATAAAAATCACTATGCCTAGCTAAAAGGCATTAAAGAAAGCGCTTTTGGGAGGCAACCCATTATCTTTTATTTTCAGTATTTGTCAAGGAGATTGTTTACTTCTGTAGCAACTCCTTTGTATCTTAATCTCAAAAAAAAAAAAACTCCTTTGTATCTTTATTTTCTCGCATTGTTGTGCCAAGAGTAGCCTCTAGTGTTAAGGTTTTGCTTGATTTTGATTGCTGCGCAGAAACAGATTTTTGCTGTCACTGTACGAAATTAAAATCACCAGATTGTTAAAAAATCTGAAATTTTTTGTGCGTATCTTTATGAATGTCTGAATCTTTCATTAGTTCAAGTTTTTCGATCTGAGCACGTAAGTGCCTCGAAAAAATTCGTCTTTGCGGACTGTTCTGTTTTAGACAGATTATGCCTTTTTATTTTTGCATTCTCTCTTTTACTAGTGTTGAGTGAAATTCTTTTTTGGGTGGAAGAGCTTCACATAACATCAGTGGCTGTAGCTAATGTTTAAAGTAACAATCATATTGCGTCTTTATAGAACATGTGAGTTTTTGATTATGCACTAACCCTCTAATGAGATTTACTTTGAGTTTGGTGTGACGGAAGTTTTCAAGGGTCAAGAGAGAAGGATGATATAGGATCAAGAAGAGTGAAGAGCTTAAGCTTGGGGAGGCTCCCATGGATCTCCCCAGCATATTTCAAGAAGACTCAAGCGTCTAAGCTTGGGGATGCCCAAGGCATCCCCTTCTTCATCGCAAAATTATCAGGTCATCTCTAGTGAAACTATATTTTAATTCTTTCACATCATATGTGCTTTTCTTGGAGCGTCTGTGTGCTTTTATTTTCAGTATTGCATCTTTTATTTTCAATAAAGCTTGACTGGACCCTAGCATTCTTGATTGGGAGAGAGACACGCTCCGCTTTTTCATGAGAATACTCCTATTCTTCACTTATATTTGTTGAGTATTCATATCTAGCGCTGTTCAGCTTTTAGCTCTTGTTTTCATGTATCTCTTTTCAGAGCTATTAGCTTTCTTTTGTAGAAAGTACTCTCTTGCTTCACTTATATTTGTTTGGAGAGTTGATGAAATAAATTGATTGGTGTTTGGTTGGTTCAGAAAATGTTGCATGTGGTAATTGGTATAAGGAAAAACTTGCTTAATCTTGTAGATCACTAATGGATAACTTGATGCTTGTCAATTTTTTGAGTTAACAAGTAGATCATGATTAAATTGTGCATCACATGAGTTAAGCCTATTAGTGAAGAACTACCGTAAAGCTTGTTGAAAATTTGGTTTGCATCGGTGGTATCTCTAAGGTCTAGATATTTTCTAATAAGGGTTTGGTTAACAAGGAAGACGGTATGAAGTCTTATAACGTTTGCAATATGTTTGTCATATAAAACTTGGTGTACGGGTTGATATTCTTGTTTGCTTACATAACCTTGCTAGCCTAAACTCTGTACTGAGAGGGAATGCTTCTCGTGCATCCAAATCCTTGAGCCAAAATCCATGCCATTTGTGTCCACCATAACTACCTATATGTGGTATTTCCTTGCCACTCCAAGTAAATTTTTCATGTGCTACCTTTAAATTATTCAAAATGTTATTATTCCCTTTTTGTGTCAATGTTTACTAGCTCATGAGGAATTAGTGTGGTTATTCTTTATTCTTTGTCAATGGACTTTTACACCTGGACTAGTGGCATATACATCCGCTTATCCAATAATTGCAAAAAGAGCTGGCAACGGGGTGCCCAGTCCCAATTAATTACAACTTTAACCAATTAATTCTCTTCACACTTTTGCCCTGATTCATCAGTAAGCAATGACAAACAGTGAAATACCTGAATGTGTGTAAACCAAAGAGAAAGAGGGATGATCTGCCTTGCTGGTAGAAATAACGTCCTTCATGGGAGCCGCTCTTAAAAGTCCGTTTGACAGGTAGAACTGTTTTCACCCGCTACCATTCGTTGACAATTAACAAACACCTCTCAAAAATAGATACTCCTCCATGGTATGTGATTGATGGAAGGCACCCGAGGATTCGGTTAGCCATGGCTTGTGTTAGCAAGGTTGGGAGGAGTATCAAATATTTTATGCAATCTCTATATGCTTTCAAAAACCTAAAAGCTCTAGCACATGATTTAATCCCTGCTTCCCTCTGCGAAGGGCCTTTCTTTTACTTTTATGTTGAGTCAGTTTTCCTATTCTTTCTGTCTTCCACAAGCAAACACTAGTGTCAATTTGTTGCAACATGCGTTATATGCAATGTATTGGACTTGTTATACTACTTTGTGTTGACATATCCATGAGATAAATATGTTGAAAGTTGAAGCAAATGCTGAAACTAATTCTTCCTTTGTGTTGATTGAATACCTTTTGTAGAAACTATTGCTTTATGAGTTAACACTTATGCAAAACTGTTTGATGCTTGTCTCGAAAGTACTATTCATGAAAACGTTTAGCTTGTGTGATTCATTGTTTACTCATTATCTATTTGATAGCAAATTATAGACCATTGACTTGGATCACTTCATTCATTTACATGTGCCTTGCAATATTATTGATCAAGATTATGATGGTAGCATGTCACCTCAAAAATTATTTTGTTTTTATCGTTTACCTACTCGAGGACGAGCAGGAACTAAGCTTGGGGATGCTGATACGTCTCAAACGTATCTATAATTTTTGATGTTCCATGCTTGTTTTATACCAATTGCTACATGTTTTGCATCTACTTTATGTCACTTTTATACATTTTTTGGGACTAACCTATTAACAAGATGCCGAAGTGCCAGTTCCTGTTTTCTGCTGTTTTTGTATTCCAGAAAAGCTAGTCTGGAAATATTCTCGGAATTGGACGAAACTACACGGGGGTGCTATTTTTCCAGAAGACACAGATGACGCAAAGAGCAGCAGAGGAGGCCACAGGGGCCCCACACGCCATGAGGGCGCGGGCCCCCCTTGCCGCGCCCTTGGTGTGGGCCCCACGGGGCTCGCCAGCCGCCGCCCTTTCGCCTACTTATTCCCCCCGAGAAAACCCTAAGACCTGAGCATATCCACGAAAAGTTCCAGAGACGCCGCCGTGTCAACCCTAGCTCGGGAGGGTTCAGAACCTCTTCCCGGCACCCTGCCGGAGAGGGGAATCGTCACCGGAGGCTTCTACATCGCCATGCCTGCCTCCGAGTGATGCGTGAGTAGTTCATCCTTGGACTACGGGTCCATAGCAGTAGCTAGATGGTTGTCTCTATTTGTGCCATCATGTTTAGATCTTGTGAGCTGCCCTACATGATCAAGATCATATTATTGTAATGCTACATGTTGTGTTTGCTGGGATCCGATGAATATTGAATATTATGTCAAGTTGATTATCAATCTATGCCATATGTTATTTATGATCTTGCATGCTCTCCGTTGCTAGTAGATGCTTTGGCCAAGTAGATGCTTGTGACTCCAAGAGGAGTATTTATGCTAGATAGTGGGTTCATGCCTCCGTTGAATCTGGGACAGTGACAGAAAGTTCTAAGGTTGTGGATGTGCTGTTGCCACTAGGGATAACCTAACGATGCTATGTCCACGGCATATGTGTTTGTTTACATTACGCACTTTACTTAATGCAATTATCCGTTGCTTGCAACTTAATACCAACGGGGGACTCGGATGACAACCCGGCGGTGGATTATTAGTCATAGACGCAGTTGGATAACGATCTATGTATTATGTCGTAATGCCCAATTAAATATCATAGTAATCATCATGCCATGTATTTGCATTGTCATGCGCTCACTATTTGTCAATTGCCCAGCTGTAATTTGTTTACCCAACATGTTAGATATCTTTATGGAGAGACACCACTAGTGAACTGTGGACCCCGGTCCAATTCCTTTACATTGATTAAACCACAAACTGCAAACTGTTCCTTTTTCATTCGCTGCAACTTATACTCATTTTCCACACGAGACGTTTAATCCTTTGTTTTCAGCAAGCCGGTGAGATTGACAACCTCACTGTTTTGTTGGGGCAAAGTACTTTGATTGTGTTGTGTGCAGGTCCACGTCAGCGCCGGAATCCCTGGTGTTGCGCCGCATCATATTTCGCCGTTGACAACCTTCTGAAGAATCGTTACTCCTACTGGTTCGATAAACCTTGGTTTCATACTGAGGGAAAACTTGCTGCTAGGCTACATCAAACTTTCCTCTTGGGGTCTCCTAACGAGCAAGTACGTCTTGCATCACTACCTTGGTTATAGCATTAACCAGCCGCCTGCCATATAATAAATATTGTGATGTGTGATGGTTGATCCTCCTCCAGTCAGCCATCATCGTCGGGTTTGAAGTACGATAAGCCATCGTTTGTACGTCTGTCACTCTGTCCGTTATGTTCGCGTGGCCCACTCCAAGATCAAGCCCATCTAATCGTTTCTAGGAAACACACAGGAGATCGTCAAGGTACGATCGGACGAAACAATTAAAATTAGGCAGATGCGATTACCGCGAGGCCGTCGGATCCATCCTCGTTAGGTCAGAGCTGCTCTCACGTCGAGTCAGCTGATGGGACGCAGGGATCCAAAATCGCCCAGAGAGGCTCCCCTCCGCCTGACCTAACGGCTCCATCTGTAAATTCCCAACTGCTGAATGGTCCATTCTAATTGAACACATGCAGGTGACGATCCTTTTCTCTGTCTTTCAAGTTGCATTCCATGTATTGTTGTTGGCTTTAAGTACCTGGCACCAGCGTCCATCCGTCCCATCTCCCAGCTCTCAATCCTTGATCAGTCCTCTTCGCCCTTGTCTCCCTTCTCTCCACATTGGTACCGAAATTCGCCGGTTGTCCTCTTAGCAGAGAAGGCCTTGTCTGATACGATATCAGCTTTTCTCTGCATCAAAGACCAGAAGGTAAGGCTTTCTCCTAATGCAAGATTTTGGGATGATCTTTGAACGTATGGGATCACCTCAGTTTTTTATTAGATGAACACTTGATCAGTCCTCGGTCGTATCTCACAGTCATAGACAGTCACCTGACCAACATGCACTGGTAGAAAAACCATCTTTGGTCCAGGGCATTGGTCCCGGTTCAGTGAAAAACCGGGACCAGTGCCTGGCACTGGTTCCGGTTCGAGCTGCCAGGGGCCCGTGGACCATTGGTCCCGGTTCCGTTCGGTGCATTGGTCCCGGTTCTTGGCACGAACCGGGACCAAAGCTCTAGAGCCAGACACGTGGCCTGCCGCGGAGCTTTGGTCCCGGTTCATTCCAAGAACCGGGACCAATACCCCTCCCCTGCCTATAAAATAACCCCCCACCCCCCCTCTCTATTTTTTTCTGGTTGGATTGGTGGGAAGTGGGTGCTAGTTTTTTTTTCCTTTGCCACGCACAAGATGTGTTCGATGAAATGCCCGAGCCGCACTTAAGTTCACACAAGATGATATCCTCGGCCGAGGTTAGCAACTATATCCTTTTCATCTGTAATTGATCCAGAAATATTGCACGTGTCGATGTACGGTGGTCATTTCACTATTCATGATGTTATTGTAATGGTATTTGATAAACTTAATTATATATATGATGCAGATGGATACACGGATGCGATGGATGTACGGCGAACGACGCAGTTCCGAGTTTATTGTAGGCCTGCATAAATTTCTCGATATGGCTGAGGCAAACAAAGTGAATAATTTTATGCCTTATCCATGTGAGAAGTGTCGGAACGTCAGGAAGTACTCTGACCCGAGAACCATTCAAGACCACGTGCTTCGGAAAGGTTTCATGCCCAGCTATAATTGTTGGACCAAGCACGGAGAAAGAGAGGTTAGGATGGAAGACAATGAAGAAGAGGAGGATGATGACAACTATCCTATGTTCCCTGAGGAATGCAGTGATACTGTAATGGAAGACGTTGAAGAAGAAAGAGGTGAACATCGGGCATCAGATGAGTCCGCTGATGGTCTTGGTGGGGTCATTTCTGATGCAAAGCGAGAATGCGATACAGAAAAGGAGAAGCTAAAGTTGGAGGCCATGCTTGAGGATCACAAAAAGTTGCTGTACCCAAACTGCGAAGATGGCAGCACAAAGCTCGGTACCACACTGGAACTGCTGAAATGGAAGGCAGAGACTGGTTGTTCTGACAAGGGATTTGAGAAGTTGCTAAAAATAATGAAGCCGAAGCTTCCAAAGGATAACGAATTGCCCGAGACTACATACGAACAAAGAAGGCTATCTGCCCTCTAGGATTAGATGTGCAGAAGATACATGCATGCATTAATGATTGTATCCTGTACCGCGGTGAGTACGAGAATATGGATAAATGCCCGGTATGCAATGCACTGCGGTACAAGATCAGACAAGATGACCCTGGTGATGTTGAGGGCGATGACGAACCCCCCCGGAAGAGGGTTCCTGCTAAGGTGATGTGGTATGCTCCTATAATACCACGGTTGAAACGTCTGTTCAGAGACAAAGAGCATGCCAGTTGTTGCGATGGCACAAAGAAGAGCGTAAGAAAGACGGGAAGTTGAGACACCCCGCCGATGGGTCCCAGTGGAGAAAAATCGACAGAGAGTTCCCGACATTTTCAGATGACGCAAGGAACTTAAGATTTGGTCTAAGTACAGATGGCTTTAATCCTTTTGGGGAGCAGAGCTCCAGTCATAGCACTTGGCCCGTGACTCTATGTATCTACAACCTTCCTCCTTGGTTGTGCATGAAGCGGAAGTTCATTATGATGCCAGTGCTCATCCAAGGCCCGAAGCAACCCGACAACGACATTGATGTGTACCTAAGGCCATTAGTTGATGAACTTCTGCAGTTGTGGTCCGAACCAGTGTACGTGTGTGGGATGAGCACAAACAACAGGAATTTGACCTACGAGCGTTGCTGTTCGTAACCATCAATGATTGGCCTGCTCTTAGTAACATTTTAGGACAGTCAAACAAGGGATACAATGCATGCACACACTGTTTAGATAAGACTGAAAGTATACATTTGGGAAACAAGAATGTGTACCTGGGGCATCGTCGATTTCTTCCGAACAGTCATGCCGTAAGAAAGCCCGGCAAGCATTTCAACGGTGAGGCAGATCGCCGGAAGAAGCCTAACCTCCCTGATGGTGATGTTATATATGACATGGTCAAGTATTTAGAAGTAATCTTTAGAAGGGTTCATGGCTTTTATGTAAATTCAATGTAATGTATTAAACCATAATACATAGCTCGGGTCCATTTTTATTTAACCATTATACATCACGAACTTTATGTGGTGAAAACTGTTATACACCCCTGGCGTATCCAACATAAACACATAGCGATTGACATGCTCGTCCTCCTGCCTGATACGGCGATGTACCACCTCCTCGGGGACCGGCTCCCTCTGGAACGAGTGTGGCCCAGTCCCGGACATCGCCCCTCGCATCCAATAGGCCGGACATCGTCGCCGAGATCTGAAAAAAATGAGTGGGGAATTTGATCAAACACCTAGGTAGGGGAGGGAGAGGGCAGCACCCTGGGTAGGGGACGGAGGGCGGTGTGGAGCAAAACACACGGTTTCCCCGTCATACAGCCCTACGGTGCATTTGACGGGAATCCGAATGCTTTGTATACTGCAAATCATCGCGTGGTCGTGAGACGACAAATCGGCCTTCGATCCACAGCGGCAAGACGTCTCTGATGATCTACGACCGTCTCAAAAAGTGTTGGGAATGTCGCAGATCATCAGAGCGCCTTGCCGCTGCTTGGATCGGACCGAGGGGCATGGCTACCACTTCCACCACCACTCCCACCTCCTCGGCAATTCATCATTGCGTCACCCTAATCCAGTGGCTGGATTCAACCTACCTGAGGGCTTGTGTTTCCAACAGCGTCGTTGTGTTGTCATTGTTCACCGTCCTGCAGGAGGTGGCTCCAATGGCTGGCCGGTGAATAAGGACGAACACAATAATGCCAGGGAACATGCCAACAGGTAGGCTAAATCCAGCCATTGGATTCGGTGGCGAAGGTAGACGCTCGTTGTGTGCCGTTCGCTGCAGGGACGACGCTATTTATAGGCGATTAGAAAGTGTACCTGTGGATGAGGTGGGAGTGGTGGTGGTGGGAGTGCTGATCCAACAGCTCACAAGCCCTCAAAAGAAACACACCCCTGATCCATCGGCTCAGAAGCGTTTGAAAGAAACACACGATCCGTGTGATTCTTTAGTCCCGGTTGGTGTTACCAACCGGGACTAGTTCTAAAAATCCAACAGCTCACAAGCGCTCAAAAGAAACACACCCCTGATCCAACGGCTCACAAGCGTTTGAAAGAAACACACGATCCATGTGCTTCTTCCTTATTGGTGGGAATCCCTTTAGTCCCGGTTGGTAAAATTGCGCGGGAAGCTGTTCTGCATTAATAATTATTATTACATATTATAAATATAGGTTCACTGAAATTGTTCTGCATTTACTTCTGCTTGCCATGGGATTTTACAACACCAAAAATAGAATTAACTGAATTAATAATTATTATTACTTAATCATAAATCTTACTTAATCATTTTTGATCGATTTATACATATTATTAGTCGAGTTTCGACTTACGGATTTAAAAATATGAATTTATCCATATTAAATTGAAAATGACAATAATAATGTAAAATTGATTTTGAATTATTTATACAAATTCAAACACTTTTCATGTTGAAAGTTTGTCAATTCAAAATATGCAATAAAGTTAATGCATTTTTAATTGAAAATGGCAAAATGGTTAATAGTTTGTATAGTTAGAATAATTATTTTAGAAAACAGAAAATGGTTTTGGATTATTTATTCAAATTTAAAAACTTTTCATGTTGAAAGTCTTTTCAGATTCAAAACCATTTGAAATTCATATCCAAACACCTAAATAAGAAAAAAAAAGGCGGGAACAAAATTTCAGAACTGAAAAGTTCGAAATAATTTTGAAAAAGGACTGTTTGGTCCCGGTTTCTACCAAGAACCGGGACCAATGAGTCCGTGGACCCCGCGCTTGATCTGGCATTAACTGCCCACTCTTTGGTCCCGGTTACTGGCAAGAACCGGGACCAATGACTCATTGGTCCCGGTTCTTGCTAGCAACCGGGACCAAAGACCCCTGCTACTTAACTGTTGCCCTTCTCCTTCCCCGATTCATTCGCAGAAAACGCATAAGGACGAGGAGCACGACGCGGAGCGAAACGACGCCGGCAGGCTGCCCGACCTCCGCGCCGTGCCCCACGCCGCACACCGCCGCCGCCGTCGACGACCGCCGCGCCGCCTCCACGCGCCACCTCCACGCCGGCCTCCACGCGCCGGCCGGCCTCCTCCACGTACGCGCCACCTCCACGCCGGGCGCCGGCCGGCCTCCTCCACGTACGCGCGGCCCCACGCGCCGCCACACGCCCGCGCCGCGCCGCCCGCGCCTCCTCCACGCCGGCCTTCCACCTCCGCCATCGCCGGCCTCCGGCCACCTCCGCCACCGCCTCGGCCTACACGCACATTTGAGGTTTTTTTTTCATTTTTAGTAAAGTTTAAATTTTGTTTAGCTTATTATTGTTTAGGTTATTATAGGTTATCAATTTTTAGTGTAGCAATTTTGAAAGTTTAGCAATTTTGAAACTTAGCAATTTTGAAACTTAGCAATTTTGTTTAGATTATTTTAGGTTATTATTAATGTAGCAATTTTGTTAGAAATATTGCTAAGTCATTTAGATAAAGTTGTTTTAGTTGCAATGAAATTTTGAAACTTAGCAATTTTGAAACTTAGCAATTTTGTTTAAAAATTTGCAGTGACATTGCAGTGCGGCAGTACGTGAAGAGCCCGAAGCCGGCTGGCCTCCACGCCCCCGCTCGCGCCGCCCCCTCTCGGTGAGGGTTTAGAAGAAATTGCTATTTTTTAATTTATGAATATATGAATGTATGAATGTATGAATTAAAGGATTTTTGCTTAGGTTTAGAAATTCAAACACTTAGGATTTTTTGTGTTAGGGAAACAATTTTGTTCCGACCTTACGAGTTTACGATACGAGTTTACGGGTTTACGATGCGAGTTAACGAGTTTACGGGTTTACGATACGAGTTAACGAGTTTACGTGTTTACGATACGAGTTAACGAGTTTACGGGTTTACGATACGAGTTAACAAGTTTACGGGTTTACGATACGAGTTTACGAGTTTACGGGTTTACGATACGAGTTTATGATACGGGTTTACGATACGAGTTTACGGGTTTACGATACGAGTTTACGAGTTTACGGGTTTACGATACGAGTTTACGGGTTTACGATACGAGTTTACTATACGGGTTTACGATACGAGTTTACGAGTTTACGGGGTTACGATACGAGTTAGCAAAATTTATGTGTTAGCAAAATTTTTGTGGGTAGATGTATCTTGACATATGGAACAAAGTTACCCAACTAAAGTTTTGTGCATTGTTCTTAATTTGCAGAAACTATGGAACGAGACGAACATCAGGAAAACATCCTCGAGGATATAATCCGCGGGCCGGAAGATGTTGTCGATGTCACCTCGGAGTTTTTGAACAACTCCGGTGAGGGAGATGAGTCTCTCAACCGAAGAGACAGCTCCGGTGAGGTAGAACCCGACGGCCGGGGTGAGGGAGAAGTCGGCGAGGGAGAAGCCGACGAGGGAGAAGCCGAAGGCTCCAGTGGAACATTAAATGTTGCAAACTCCGGCGAGGTGCATATACATATATTAATGAAGCCGAAGATTGTATTAATTAAGCCTCTGCTGTCTATATACATATATTAACGCTCTTTCTTCTTTTAGCCCTCCGGATCGAGCAAATCTTCTGTAAGGACAAAACGAGACCCATCCAAAAAGTTGGGCGACCAAGAAAGATACAGGATCGAAAGAGTCGCTGAAGACGGCACACCGACTGCTCCCCCTGGTGTTGCACAAAAAATGGTAAAGCAATGCAGAGTTCTTGTTAGGGACTTCATCCCGATCACCGTTCGAGAATGGCATCGGCCAAAGGAGAAAGGACAGATATATGTCAGCGATAAGGGCAAAGAAAGACTTTGGAGAAAGCTCATGGTTAATTTCACCCTGCCGGCGCCAGAGGTGGATTCAGATGAGGAGGATCGAGATGAGGCAGAAAAGATTGCCTAGAAAATCATGGAGCAAAAAGTCAAGGACTGTGCACTTAAGAAGATGGCCGAGCTATTCAAGAACTGGAAGAAAAGATTGAACAACCTGTTTGTCAAGAAAAATAAGACTCCAGACTTCGATAAAGGGTATGAGAAGATAAAGGACTACTGGGAAGAATTTGTGGCGTACAAGAAATCGGAGGAAGCTCTGGAAAAGTCTGCAAAAAATGCGGCAAATGCTGCTCTAAAGATGTACCACCATACTATGGGGCCTGGTGGCTACGCCCATAACATTCCTAAGTGGGACAAACTTGAGGCGGACCTGCTGGCTAAAGGGATCACTCCAGAGCCACTCGCATGGACCGAACGGGCAAGAAATTGGTTTTACGGGCATGGGGGCACGTTGGACGCAGAAGGGAAGTGCATATATAACAGACGACACAAAGATAATCCCCTACTACCCATCGAAGAAATTAGAACTGCATTCAAGGATGTTGCAGAGGGACGGTTCAGTCCCGATAGAGAGGATGACGAGCTCACACGTGCCCTTGGGAATCAGGAACACGACGGACGAGCACGAGGCATGATAGGCTCCAAGCCCAAGACAATTGCGATTCCCGAGCACAGGAAGAAATTTCCTGACAGAAGCCATCAGAGGAGAAAGGAAAGGGAGGCAATGGAAGCACGCGCTGCTGCAGACCGGCTGCGTAATATAGAAGAAGAATTAAAGCTGCAGAAGGAACAAATTGCCGTGCTTAGCCAGCAAGGTACTAGCGGCCAATCTCAGCGGCACATGGTAGAAGCTGCATGCGATGGTACCGGTGGCCCATCGAATCGGAAAAGCAGCGTGGCTTCCACGGAGCTCCAGGATGGTAATGATGATGCAGTGGCTCCTCTTCGTCGCTACCCAGTGGATGATATCACGGAGAGCACACCTTGTGAGCTGCATGTGAAAGTTTATAACATATCCGTGAAGGTGGCGGTCGGCTATGCCCTACCAATTGGACCTAATCCAACTTACCATTTTGCTCCGGTTCCAAATGGCTACGCTGTTGTCGGGGTGGATGCAGTGAAGAAAGATTTTGAGGAGCTGAAGTTGCACCACCCTGCAGGTGAAGATGGGGAGGTGCTTGAACTTGGAGAAGCCAAGAAAGCGCCCATTCTATGGCCAAAGGAATTCATCGTGCTTCCGAACTGGCAGCCAAGGCTATCGACTCCTCAGCATTCTCCAGCGCAGCCGTCCTCTTCACCGCCTCAGCATTCTCCAGCGCAGCCATCCTCTTCACCGCCTGACGAGGGGTAGACTCATCAAGACCCATAGTCGAGGTCCCTAGGTTGTGAATATGGGGGAGAGAACGTGGTAGAGCTGGAAGTTACGTCGGCTAACAAGCAGGGCAAAGATTTTACCCAGGTTCAGGGCCCTCGTGTGGAGGTAACACCCCTACGTCCTGCCTGTCTGTTATTGCTTTGCGAATATGGTGGTTACAAAGGTCCCGGCGAGATGTCGATCTCGCTAGGGTTTTGGTGGCTCTGAAAGTACGTGGTCTGGTCCGACGGCCTTCCAACCTTAAATAATAGGCTGGGTCTCGGGTGTTCGTAACCGACTCGATTTACTTATATGGTAAGCCTAAACCGACCTATGTCTTCGCCAATCTTGGAGGATACTCCATCTTTCTTGGGCCTTCCTTCATGGGCTTCGTGTAGGCTCTGATAGTTGAGCCTAGTCGATACGTGCACCAGGTACCCTCATGGTAGGATACCCGATAGGCATTCCCATGTCAGTAGCCCCCGAGTACTTGTCTGATTCGAAGAGTCGGGCATGGACTCATACATCATGCAAGTTATGTCCTTTGTATTTGTGTCGTATGATTTGAAATGTCTGTGTGAAATAGCACATGTTGGCTATGTCGAGTGTTTCATCGACTATGAACTTTTGCTTATGATAATCAAGGGGTATTAGCTTAGCAGGCCAGACACACACGTCGGATCGGGGCCAGTTAACTACCATTTGTGGCAAAACCATACTAGCTTTCAATTAAACTCGAGTCCCCGGACTCGAATCTGGAACAGACTGGCCAGACTCGAAACGGCCGTTGAGGTCTTACTGAATCGAACTGCAGTATAATTTTGAATCTACCCAACGCGTCCGTCGGGGATTATTCATCATGTCTGCTGACACGGAACACTTAAGGATAACGCTGCTGGAGCGGTCCTTAGCCCAGCTCGACTGATCGGCGGGTCTTACCTTTGCACTATGCATGCAGCATCCAAGGATCGTCGGATCAACTCGGGAATATTTCGAGTGTGATTTTGCTTATGAACTGAGTCGAGTAATTTGTCGACTGATACTTTTGCCATTATTCTATCGGGTGCGCGACAGCGCTCCCGATGGGAGTAGCCCCTGAGATTGTGCTTTATTGCTTGCAATGGAGGATAATCTCAAAATCTTTTACCCTGCACATTTTAGTCAAAGAACTTTTTGATACGCTCCCGATGGGAGTATGATGTTGCAGTCGAAAGTCTTTCGACTGACTTCTATGACTTCAATCGAGACTCGTGCGAGAGACCACCCGAAGATATCATCGAGTAACTTTCATGCCATGCGTGAAAGATGAAACAACGTCAGCAATGACGCATTTTGCGACTGCCATCTCTGACAAGCGGTGGCGTGCTTGGAGAGGCTTTGATAAGACGTGACCCTGCTTTGTGGGCCCGTTTCTGCAGAGCTGACCAGGGATGACGCCGCGTGGACTTGATTTGACCGTTCTGGCGCGACTTTCACGGGACGTGATAATGGTTTCCTGGATTCTCGTGCGTAGTGGGCTGAGTGGCCGGCGACGGTTGCTCTCCGTGGCCGCCACGTGTATGGTCAGATTTCGCGCGGAGCATATGGATTTATTTTGACGGTTGCGATCGTTTTGTGACCTGTGGTAAATAGGGGAGACGGCGCTGGTAGAGTTTTTTACTTGCCATTTGCTCCCTGCGCCGCCCCTCGTCTCCTTCCTCACGCTCCCCCTCCATTGCTCTGCGCCCAAGTTCTTCGCACCACCTTCATCCACTTCTGCAATGGCGAAAGGTGGAGGTGCGAAGCGCGGTGCTGCTGCCGCCGCCGCGACTGATGCGACCAAGGGCAAGAAAGCCGTGGCGGGTACATCTGCCGCCGCCGCCCTGAAGAAGAACAGTGGGGATTGGGCAAGGTCCACCATCAAGGACGCCCATTTTCTTAAGCTCCGCGAGCAGGGATATCTGCCACCCGCGGAGCAGCTCGCCGTCCGCGCTCCGTCACCCAAGGAGGTATGCCCCGAACCACGCGCCAACGAGCGCGTTTGCTTCGCGGAGTTTGTTTCCAGGGGCTTCTCGCTTCCCCTCCACGACTTCGTGCGTGGCCTTCTTTTTGCCTATGGGGTGCAGATCCATGATCTCACCTCTAACGGTGTTATGCATATTGCGTGTTTCATCACGCTGTGCGAGTGCTTCCTCGGCGTCACGCCCAGCTGGGCGCTGTGGAAGACAATTTTCATGGTGCGGCCCAACAGAGGAGGTGGTCGCACCTACCCCGTGGGCGGCTGCGGCATCCAGGTGCGCAGCGACACGCGCTATTTCCGCCTGAAGACCGTCGACTCCGCCCAAGGCTGGAGGAAAGGGTGGTTCTACGCGAGCGTCGAGCAAGACGGAGTCGCCGCCTACTCGACTGCAGCTTTTGCCCGGACCAACGCGTGGGATCACCAGTTCTCAGTCGAAGAGTTGGAGGAAGTAAGCCCTTTGCTGACTCGGATCGGCGAGATGCTGGACAGGGTCACAGGCATCCACCTGATCGCCACCTTTGTGAAGAGACGGGTATGGCCCATTCGTGCTCGAGCTCACCCTATGTGGGAGTATGAAGGCACGGATGACATCACCCAAATGAGTCCAGAGGAGCTGTCAAGGAACGAGTTGGTGACGCAAGTGCGGCACATCACCAACTTGTCGACTGGCGACAAATGCGATGTCGACTGTCCCATTGAGCCGTATGGGTTGGAAAACCCTTTGCCTGAGGTATGTGTGCTTTTTGATATGCTTACATTTTTGAGGAGTTGTCACTCGTATGTTGTGTATTTGTTCGATTATTGCTTCTGACTTTGCATTTTTTGATGCATGCGATGCAGGGCCACTCGACGCCACCTCTCTTCCCCTCTGCCAAAAAATGGCGAGACTGAAGAAACTCAGGTGCAGGTGGTGGACCCGAAAAGGGATCAGTTGCCCATCCCTTCTACCACCACTTAGCACGCGGAGGAGGTCGAGGAGGAAGCAGCAGAAGAGGTCCAATCTGAGGAAAGGGCCACCACTAACCAAGAAGTTGATACCGCGCCACCCAAGCGGCGTCGACTGGCCAAAAAGGCGCCTTCTGCTATGAGTTCACCCGCGAAGGGGCAGGGCTTGGAGGATGACGAGGAATCAGGCTCACCACCTGTTTTCCAAGCCGCTCCTTTGCGTGTGTGCTCAACAAGCTCAACTCACCTTCTTCAGTCGAGTGGTACTCCAGCCTTTGGAGGCCCAATTTTTGGCGACTCCGAAGATGAGGAGGATGAGGAGCACAGGTATGTGGTTTTTGAGTATGATATGAGAAGTTGTGCTTGTTACGTATTTGCGCTGATTTGTCTATCCTTTTTGTGACACTCGCAGTGCTGAGAACTATCAGCCTGCGACTCCTCCAGTCGAGAATGTTCCGATCCTGGAGCACGCGAATGCTGCTCCGACTGCAAACGAGGCTGCCCAGCCAACGGCGACAGATGCTGTCACTGAAGCGGCCAAGGTGACAACCCCAGAGGTCGGGACATCAATCGCGGCTTCTGAACCGTGGATGAACCATGTAAGTATCTTTTTGCCTGACCCGTTTAACTTGGGACTGTGAGAGTTAGAAATTTTGCTGAATTCATGTGCCTGCAGCCCTTCTACCGCACCTTGGCAGATTCTGCCAAGGCTTATGTCCTGGTGGAGCAGGAGAGGGATACCATGCGCACCGAGCTAGAGTGGCTCAGTCGTGAGTTCTCCCTTCTTGCTATTGTTTGCTGAATTATATTTTTGCAATGCCTGATTTTGCCGAGTATTGAATGCACGTGATTTTGCTGGTCCAGGCGAGAAGAAGGAGCTAGAGGACGCACTCGCCACGCAGCGCGAAGAGTCGAAGAAAGAGTTGGCCGCCGCCACCAACTCAGCTGTTGCACGCGAGCGAGGATATGCTGACCAGCTCACGGCACTCGCGCAGGCCATGGGAGGTGAGTAATCCTTTCTCCTTTTGATGTTATGATAGAACTGTCGAGTGTCATGAAATGACTTTTGCCCTTTTTGACTTGTGCAGAAGCCGTTGGCGCACCGGCCTCTGTAGACATGGCGAGTGACGACCTTTCGCTGGAACAGGCTGTGGGTGGCTTAAGCGCCATGTGCGACCAGGCGAAAGACGCACTCGCTAAATCGACGAGCACACTTGGCGCTGTGTACGGGGTGGTGTTCCCGACTGGCGTGGTGCCATCGACTGCGGATGGCTTTGCCGACGTGTTTGGGCCTCGGACGTCCACCATGGCGGATTTCGCTCGAGCCAACACGGTACGCGGATCCGAGTCCACCCTCAAGCTTCTTATGGGTCATGGGATAGCCTGTGACTACGAGACAGCACTGTCTGAGTTCCCTCGGAAGCCAGATGGGAAGCCCGTTTCTTTGAAGGGGTGAGCGGAGCCGCCGCGTGATTGGCCGGGGTTTTTATGAACACCATGGAGCGCCGGGCAGTCGAGACTGCCGCTCGTCTGCAGAAGAAATCGACTTCTTACATTTAGGGTAGCCGTACCCTTTTGTTTTTTTATGCCTTGTAACGATACCTTCTGAACTGCGCGAGTATGCGCTTTGTTTGTGCTATCTTATTTATGCAAGTAGTCTTTTGCTAATGTGTCCTACGCTCGAAGAGCTGTATGCTTGCTGTTTTCTGACACAAACTTTGTGTTTGTGATTATGCTTTTTGAGCAGTCGCAAGAAACCGCTGCTGCGACTGGTTCCACACAGGCTCCGGACACCACCCGGTCGCAAAGTCAGGTGGTAAACGACGCCAAGGTGATGGAATTTATGAAGGCAAAATATGTAAAAATGGAGCATGAGCTGAAGAACGCCCAGGACGAGCTGAATCGATTGAGAATGAGGCCAGCATTGGCCACCCAACGCGAGCGTTATGTGCTTGGAGAAATGTATCTTGTGAACAGGCAACTCGATTGTGAGTTTGAGTCTTGCTCTGTTGACAAAACTTTTTTTTTTGCATAGTCTTAGCCTTTTCGATTTGACTGATATGCCTGTTTCGCAGGCTTTGTCGACAACTTCGAGGCGGAGAAGGCTCGCGTGGAGGAGCGTTTGGATAGTGCGACTGACGACCCCACGACTGGGCGTCAACACTTCTGGCTTGATAGGTATCATGCCCGCATTCTTGCCACGTTGAAGGATCGTGCCTGGCGAAGTGCAGAATTGCTCGAGTTATGCCGGATGGCGTTTATTCGCCTGAACGAGACTCTTTTTCCTGCGGGGCCGCAACCACAAGGAATTCGTGCCGTGCTGAACATCTTCCGTCAAACAACTCCCGTTCGAGAGTTGCTAACTCAGAGACTTGTGATTGGAGCCAACGCGACGATGGCGTATGTACGCAGTCGAAGACCAAGGTTGGTATTGCAGCCACCCGCAGCCGGAGAGGTTCTCGAACAAAGAGATCTGGATGACACGATCCGAGCTGCGGAGACACTAATCGAGTGCACTCGCGAGCAGCTTTGTGGTCCCGAGCTGCCCATAAAAGGCGAGCCTGAGGATTAGAGTAGCTTGCGAGTGCAATTGTTGTACAGGGGGCAGTCCCCGAGTGTAAATTTCGACTCTTTGTACATGAATTGAGCATGGTTGTATTTGCTCAGCCCCCGAGTCGATCGAGTGGGGTTTATGAAATATATGTTGTTTGTGAAACGATGACTGTGCAGCCCCCGAGTATTCGAGTGCGACTGCAAAGCTTTTATGTTTTTGCAAGAGTGAGGGCTCGTTTGATAGGTAACGCAGCCCCCGAGTGCTTCGGGTGCGGTTAAGTTATGAATTTTGCGAGTAGACACAGAGAAATAGGAGGAACACTGATTATATTCCACTTATGAATGTTAGACTGCAGGCCGCCTCATTAAAAACCTTCCAGTCCCCTTAGGTACCCTGGTAAGGAAAAGAGCGCGTCTGAAACCTGCAGCCATCCGACATATCGCCTATTACATTGTATGACTGTGAGCACTTTATGCATAGAAATGGCGCAAATGCGCAACGTTCCAAGGATTATGAGAGAGTTCGCCTGTCTTCGCGTGTTTCAGTCGATATGCGCCTCCACCAAGGACCTTAGTGATGATGAAGGGGCCTTCCCATGGGGAAGCGAGCTTGTGTACCTTCTTTTGCTTCAGTCGTAGAACTAGGTCACCAACTTCGAAGGACCTGGTGCGCAGTCGACGGCTGTGGTAATTGCGAAGATCTTGCTGGTAAACAGCTGCGCGGGCCAAGGCCGTGTCTCGCGCTTCATCAAGTAAGTCGACCGCATCCTCGAGTGCTTCTTCTGCGTTGTCTTCATTGTATGCCTCAACCCGTGGTGCGTTGAACCGCACATCTGATGGCAGAACTGCCTCTGCACCATAGACCATGAAGAATGGAGTGAACTGCGTAGAAGTGTTAGGAGTTGTGCGTAAGCTCCATAGCACAGATGGTAATTCTTCAACCCAAGCACCCGCAGCTCTTTTGAGTGGCACCAGAAGGCGCTTTTTGATTCCGCTCGTCACAAGTCCATTGGCCTTTTCGACTTGGCCATTGGATTGTGGATGTGCCACGGAGGCGTAGTTGAGCGTAATGTCTTGCTCTTTGCAGAAAGTTTTGAACTCCTCAGCCGTGAAATTGGTGCCATTATCAGTGACGATACTATTTGGGACACCGAAGCGGTGGATGATGCTCTTTATGAAGTTGACTGCCGTAATAGCAGTCGAGTTTGTGATAGGGACCGCCTCGATCCACTTTGTGAACTTACCGACTGCCACCAGTAGGTGAGTATGCCCGCCATGCGATGACTTTTTGAGTGGCCCAACCATGTCAAGCCCCCATTGGGCGAAAGGCCAGGCCAGCGGTATGGTCTTCAACGCCGATGCGGGTGCGTGCGGCCTTGTTGTGAATTTCTGGCAGCCGACGCACCTTCTGACTATGTCCTCCGCGTCTTTGAGTGCTGTAGGCCAGTAAAACCCTGCTCGGAAGGCTTTGGCTACGAGTGATCAACTGCTGGCATGATGCCCACAGGTACCTGCATGAATGTCTCGAAGTATGGCTTGACCATCTTCGAATGCGATGCATCTTTGGAACATACCTGATATACTGCGCTTATATAGCTCGCCATTGATGACGGTGTATGCTTTTGATCTTCGAGTCACGCGCCGGGATTCGGTTATGTCATCTGGTAGCTCGCCGCGGAGTATGTAAGCCAGAAAAGGCTGAGTCCAAGTTGGCTCGATGAGGAGCACCTCGACTGGAGGGTCCTCTGTGCTGGGCGCTTTGTTCTTGGCTGGCGTAGTCGATGGAGGAGGAGCCCGTTTTTCCTTGATGGATCTGTGCTCGATGCGCTCGAGGAAGACGCCAGGTGGAACTTGTGCGCCAGTAGAGCCAAGATTGGCTAGCATGTCTGCTTCTTCGTTGCTTTCCCTTCCTATGTGCCGTAACTCGCAGCCATCGAAGCTGCCCTCCAATGTGTTGTACAGGTCGCGGTAGGCGATCATGTTGTCCGCGATTGCGTCACAGGCCTTCATTGTTTGCTGCACCACAAGATTTGAGTCACCGTAAATCATCAATCGAGTGCACCCAAGTGGTTTTGCCATCCGCATGCCATGGATCAAAGCTTCGTACTCAGCCTCGTTATTGGAGGGTAATTTGAATCCCATCTGCAGAACATAACAGAGCTTGTCTCCTTTTGGCGATATAAGTATGACACCTGCTCCTGCGCCTTCGTGTTTCTTGGACCCGTCGAAGTACATGGTCTATGAATTGGATAAATCTGGGACAGCAGGCAGCTGGGCTTCAATCCACTCGGTTGTGAAGTCAGGTAGAACTTGTGCCTTGATGGCCTTCGGGTGCTCGTACTTGATGTCCCTTGGTGGCAGCTCGATGAGCCATTTTGCGACCCGACCCGTTGCATTGGGGTTTGTGAGGATATCACCGATTGCTGAATTGCTTATCACGGTGATCGGGTGCTCTGTGAAGTAGTGCGTCAACTTCCTTGAGGACATGAATACAGCGTAGGCCAGCTTCTGATAATGCGGGTACCGCTGCTTTGATATGGAAAGAACCTCACTCAGGTAGTAGACAGGACGCTGTATGCTTTGTGAGTGCCCTTCCTCCATGCGTTCGACTACCAGCACAGTGCTCACCACCCTGTTTGTAGCTGAGACATACAGGTATAGTGGCTCCCGTTCCTTGGGTGCGACGAGGATTGGAGGGCTTGTGAGGATCCGCTTGAGATCTGTGAAGGCTGCTTCAGCTTCTAGCGTCCACTCGAACTTGTCAGCTTTCTTCATCAGTCGATAGAACGGCAGCGCCTTTTCGCCAAGTTTGCTGATGAATCGACTGAGCGCTGCCACTCGACCTGCTAGTTTCTGCACGTCGTGAAGTTTTGAAGGCCTTTGCATTGTGAGGATGGCCTGTATCTTCTCCGGGTCTGCTTCGATTCTACGGGCAGAGACTAAACACCCCAAGAGCTGCCCGGCTGGGACGCCGAACGTGCACTTCTTGGGATTGAGCTTGATATGAAAACGCTTGAGGTTATCGAATGTCTCCCTCAGGTCGTCGAGTAGTGTATGCTCCTCCCTTGTGGTAATGACGATGTCATCCACATAGACTTGGACGTTGCGTCCGATTTGCTTTTTGAGGCAGTCTTGCATCATGCGCTGGTATGTTGCACCAGCGTTCTTGAGCCCGAAGGGCATAGTTGTGTAGCAGTATACCCCGAGTGGGGTTATGAACGCCGTTTTTTCTTCGTCTTCTTGCTTCATCCTTATCTGGTGATAACTTGAGTAAGCATCCAGAAAGGAGAGTCGTGCGCATCCGACGGTGGAGTCGACAATCTGGTCGATTCGAGGTAGAGGGAAGTGATCCTTTGGGCAGCACTTGTTCAGTGCTGTAAAGTCCACACACATCCGAAGGATGTCTGTGTTTTTCTTCTCTACGAGTACAGGGTTGGCAACCCATTCTGATTTCTTGATTTCTCTGATGAACCCTGCTGCGAGTAACCGGTCGACTTCAGACTCGACTGCGGTTCGCTTTGTACCAGAGATGTGTCGGAGAATGACTCCCACGGAACAGGGGCAGTCACACTCGCGAAGAGAGTTCGTGTAAGGGGCTGAACACGACGTCAATCAACCCTCAACCGGCATGGCGATGCTGCTCGCAGAGCCTAATGCGGGACATCACTGCAGAGAGAGACGCAGCACGTACCCAGGTTCACGGCCCTCTTGTGGAGGTAAAACCGCTACGTCCTGCTTGTCTGTTTTGCTGCTTGTGGAGGTTACAGTACAGAGTGCTTGCCGAAGGCACGGCTATGGCAATGGTGAGCGCAAGGGAAGGGAAGCTTTGGTCTTCGTCTCCCTTGCGCGTAGGTAGCTAGACTATGGAAAATGCGATGCTTCTCTACGGTGGTGCACCGGCTCCTTTTATAGGCGCCCCGGGCCTCCTCCCTGTCCTTGCGCAGCGGAGGGGTCACCACATGGCGACAACTGCGGGGAGCACGGTGCACAGCTGCTTGGGCGTCCATGGGCGCGGTCCATGGGCACAAAAGCTGAGGCAGCAGCAGAGAGGCCACCGTCCACCCAGGACGGCCAGCTGCTGCCGCAGAGGAGCGGGGAGGATGCCCCACGGTGACGTCGCTCTTGGCGCGTAGTGCCGGCCTGTTCCCTTATCACCATAGAGGAAAGCTTGGTAATCTGCACCGCCGGGCTCCGCTTTGTTGACTCCTTTATCACCAAAGAGGAACTGTAGCTCCGTCGTCACCCCGCGCAGAGGCGCGGTCACTCTGTGGCCGCCGCAGAGCCCATGTGCGCTCTGCAGAGCTTGCTTTACAGCGAAGGAATCCTCACGAGGGCGGGAGCGCCCTGTGGAGGATTCGGCGTTGACTCCCCTTTAGGGAAAACATCCTTGGAGAGGAGGCCGTGGTGTGGAGGCTCCACAAGCCTCTGCTGCCTCCTCAGGCCTTCGCGAGGCGATTCCGCCTCGTGGGCTCCCCAGGCTTTCAGGCCTGGTCCTTAGTGAATTTTATCCACCAAGTGTCGAGGGTTGTAGTGGCCTGGCCCAGCACACCCTGGTTCTTACTGGGCCGACAGTAGCCCCCGGGCCCATGATGGGCACGGCGCGTTCCAGCTGGCGCAGGCGAATCGTCATGGGCCCAAAGTGTCCGGCCGGCCTGAGACACGTGGAGGGCAGTTGCTGCGTCTCAGCTTCTCCGGAGGAGATGGGCGTCGTGGCGGGCCCCACCATGCCTTGGTAACTGCCCTGAAGCGACATAAAACCTGCAGCGGCTGCGCAGGCTGCAGTTACTCCGCACTTCCGTGCCTTCCTTCTCGCATACGCCTCCTGCTCTCCTCCGCTCCGGCGATTTTCCTTCCTTCTCAGAACTCTTCCGCCGCCATTCTTCTGCAAGCCATGGGCCCCAAGAAGGGCAAGGCGGTGGTGGTGGAGGACCCCGCTGGAGCGCAGCGGGAGGAGGAGCTTGCGCCGGCGCTCATCGGCACCCGCGTCTCGTCGGTAGAGGCGCTGGAGAAGCTGAAGCCTCTGGTCGCCGGGAGGAACAACGAACACGGCGCTAGCGGCGTCAAGGCGGCGCGTTTTGGCAAGCTGGCGGCGGGGTGGTACCCCATCTTCCTTCACACGCTGTCCGCCGGCCTGGTGCCGCCTTTCTCCCCCTTTCTCGTGGAGGTGCTGTCCTTCTACCAGATTCAGCTTCTGCATCTCCACCCAAATTCCATCTTGATCCTCGCCATTTTCGCCTATCTCTGCGAGGCGTATCTGGGAGTGATGCCCTCTGTGGCCTTCTTCCGGAGCTTCTACGCGCTCCGCAACACGGCGCCCGGCGAGCGGTCCGGGTGCGTGTCCTTCCGCATTGCGGACGGGATGGGCGCCATCTACATCCCCATGTCATGGGATGGCGACAAGGCCGTCACGAGGGTGACGAAGAAAGTGGAGGATTTCCGCCAGAAGTGGATCCTTGTAGACGCCAAGGAGCGGAACGCCTTCTTCGATGAGCCTGAGGCGCCGCCGCTGAAGAACTCGAACTGGTCCAGCGAGAAGTTCCAGAATCAGAAGATTGCCCACTTGGTCTCGCGCATGAAGCTCATCCGCGAAGCCGGCCTCACAGGGCAAATGGTCGCTGAGGACTTCGTGAGGCGGCGCATCGCTCCTCTCCAGGCGCACACGAAGCCGGTGTGGATGTACTCTGGTCCGGCGGACCCGATGCGGCTTCACTGCACCTCCCTCACCCCCGACGACTTCGCCTTTGTCATGGGGACCCTCTTCATCGCCCCAGATGTCCCCGTACCGAGCAACGAGCATTTGCTACCCCTGCACCAGCTCACTCCGAAGAAGCGCCTCGCGATCCTGGAGCTGATGCCGGAGTTCACTCCTCAGGGCCTGGAGGGGGATGAGGTGAAGGAGACTGTGGCGCGTGTGTTTGTGGAGGACTGGCTCGAGGAATCCTCCGCCGCTTCAGACGCCGAGGCCGACGCCGCCACTGGAGGGGTCGATCCCTCGATAGGGGAGGTGAGCTCCTCGAAGCAAGCCGCTCCTGAGGAGGAAATTCTGGAGATTTCGTCTGACGTGGACGAAGATTTTGTGGTGGCCCCTTCACGCCGGGCCACAGAAGAAGAAGAAGAAGACAGCGGCCCGGAGGCCGAGGCAGAGCGGTGTGAGCCCCGCACCAAGGCCATCCATGACAGGGCCGCCAGGAGCCTGGAGAGCACTCCTCTGAAGAGGAAAGCCGAGGCATCCCCTGAAGAGCCCAGCGCCGGAGCCTCGTCTGGGCTGCGACGCTCGGTCAACAAGGTGTGGGTTGACACCCGCGCCAAGGCATCTGGGTAAGTTTCGACTCCTTGACTTGTTCTTAATGCAAATTCTTGTTTCCCGCTCGGGGGTCTTACTATCTTGCTCGACAGGGATCTGGTTCAGGCGAAGCGCCGCAGGCTCCGCAAGGCCGCGGATGTGCGAAGCCGCGCCACGCCTGACGTGGAGGGCCTGTGGCACCCCTGTAGGAGGAGACCACCGGGCCTGTGACGACAGACACCACAGGGCCTACTGCTGATGAGGCCGCGAAGCTCGTGGAGGCGGCGCCCCTTACCGAGGCAACTGCCTCGCCTCCTCCTGTGGAGAACCGCATGGAAGAGGCTCGTCTCGAGAGTGCGCGGACGTATGTGGCGGCTGTGGTAGCGTCGCAGGTCTTGCTGGTATTTTGCCGCTCTGAGGGCGGCACGGCGGCGCAGCCCGTCGAGGAACAGCAAGTCGTCGTTGTGGAGGTCCTCTTGATTGTCCTCATTGAAGGCAAGGACCCTTGCAGATCCGTGCTTGATCTCTGTAGGGAGGACTGCTTCAGCTCCATACACCAGGGCGAATGGCGTCTCACCAGTGGGCTTTGTAGGGTTCGTGCGGATGGACCAGAGCACGGATGGGAGCTCATCGATCCAGCCCTTGCCGTAGCCCTTGAGGCGGTTGAAGCTTCTCGTCTTGAGGCCCTTGAGGACCTCAGCATTTGCTCGCTCGGCTTGACCGTTGCTCTGTGGGTGAGCTACCGAGGCGAAGCAGAGCTTGGTGCCGAGGCTCTCGCAGTAGGCCCTGAAGATGCCGCTGGTGAACTGTGAGCCATTGTCCGTGATGATGTGGTTTGGCACACCAAAACGGCAGACCAGGCCTCTGATGAATTTTACTGCTGCCCTGGCTGGTATGGTGCGCACCGCTTCAACTTCTGCCCATTTGGTGAACTTGTCGACAGCCACGAAGAGGAAGCGGTAGCCCCCTTGCGATCTCGGGAAGGGGCCCAAGATGTCCAGCCCCCAGACCGCGAACGGCCAGGAGAGCGGGATGGTCTGGAGTCCCAGTGCAGGCTGATGCACTTGCTTGGCGTGGAACTGGCATGCGTCGCAAGACTGGACGATGGTGACGGCATCTTGAAGCACTTGAGGCCAGTAGAAACCGCTCCTGAAGACCTTGCCGGCGAGGGTGCGCGCGCAGGAATGGTGGCCGCACTCTCCACTGTGTATGTCCCTGAGGAGCATGCGTCCCTCCTCAGGAGGCACACACTTGAGGGCAATGCCATTTGGGCGCTTGCGGTACAGGTCTCCTTCGAGGATGTAGTAGGATTTTGCTTGTCGAGCAACTCGCTCTGCCTCCGCATCTTCCTCGGGAAGGACTCCTTTTAGCAAGAAGTCCTTGAGCTCGTCGACCCAGCCTGTCTCTTGATGCACCATGGTCAGCATTAGACTCTCCCCTGAGGGAGGACCGCAGTTGGGTGCCCCACCTGCAGGAGGTGGTGGGAGCACTTCGTCTGTGCTTGTAGCTGGTGCCTCGACTGGCTGCTTTATGGACGCCTTGGAGAGCCTCTCCTCAAAGACGCCTGCTGGCTGGGCCTCCCTTCGTGATGCACGCTTGGCGATGTCATCCGCCTCTTAATTCTCCTTTCGTGGGATGTGCATGAGTTCCATGCCCCTGAAGTGCTTCTCGAGCTTGCGGACCTCTTCAAGGTAGGCGGCCATGTGGCCGTCTTTAGGCGTGTAGCTCTTGTTGGAGAAGTTGACCAGGAGCTGGGAATCGCCCTTGATTAGGAGGTTGTCGGAGAATAGTCCCAGGAACTAGGGGTATGTCTCACGGATGTCAAGTATCGAGTAAGGGGCTGAACACGCAGTCAAACAACCCTCAGCTGCCTCGGCGACGGTGCTCGGCGAGCTCGCTGAGGGACATCACGACAGAGATAACACACGAGCCTTTTACCCAGGTTCAGGCACACCGTGAGGTGTAAAAGCCCTACGTCCTGCTTGTCTGTATTGCACTGCTTGGAGAGGTTACAGTACAAGTGGTGCTTGTCGAGGGTGCAAGCTACAGCTATGGTGGAGCTACTCTGGGAGCATGACTTGCTCTTCTTCCTTGCTAACCAGTGAGCTACGGGTGTGAATGAGCTGATCCTCTCCCTTGGTCGTACACAGCCTCCTCTTATATGAGCCCCGGACCTCTTCCCTTATTGCCCTTAGGCGGGAAGGGTAACCACATGGCGACAGAGGTGGAGGACGGTGCACGGCCAGGAGCGTGTCCATGGTCTTGGTCCATGGCAGAAGAGCTTGTCCTTCCCTGCTGCAAAGCCACCGGCCAAAAGACGATAAGCCTGGGCGCGCAGAGCTCTGCGGCGTGCCCCACGGTGACGTTGGCTTGGCGCGTAGCGGACCACGGTCCCCTTAGCACGGAAATGGCAATTCTTGTAGTCCGCTTTGCTTGGGCTTGCTTTGTTGACCACCTTTAGCACGAAAGAGGCAACTGCGGCGCGGGCGTCACCGCGCGCAGTCATGCGCGTCACTCTGTGGCGCACACAGAGGCCGTGTGCGCTCTGCAGCGGGGGCAGAGCTTCTGACCTCACGAGGGTCTCGCGAGGGGATCCTCGCGGGGGGATACGCCTCGGCATCCTGACTTAGCCGTATTTTGGCTGTAGAAAAGGGGCTCTCGAGGCCATGATCCTCTCGAGGCTATGGAGAGGCCCTCGCGAGGGACTCTGCCTCGCGAGGCCTCCCCAGGCTGACTTGGTGAAATCTTCTGTAGACTGTTGTGGGCCTGTGCAGGCCTGGCCCGTGGTACCCTGGTTTCCACTGGCCCGACAGAGGTGCTTGACGCCGAGGGCAATCCCAGCTCTGAGCCCGGCAAGGAGGCCTTCATATTCGGCGATGTTGTTGGAGATCTTGTCCATTGTGAAGCACAGCTGGATGGCTGCTGAACCAAATGTCGGAGAATAGTCCCAGGAACTAGGGGTATGTCTCACGGATGTCAAGTATCGAGTAAGGGGCTGAACACGCAGTCAAACAACCCTCAGCTGCCTCGGCGACGGTGCTCGGCGAGCTCGCTGAGGGACATCACGACAGAGATAACACACGAGCCTTTTACCCAGGTTCAGGCCCACCGTGAGGTGTAAAAGCCCTACGTCCTGCTTGTCTGTATTGCACTGCTTGGAGAGGTTACAGTACAAGTGGTGCTTGTCGAGGGTGCAAGCTACAGCTATGGTGGAGCTACTCTGGGAGCATGACTTGCTCTTCTTCCTTGCTAACCAGTGAGCTACGGGTGTGAATGAGCTGATCCTCTCCCTTGGTCGTACACAGCCTCCTCTTATATGAGCCCCGGACCTCTTCCCTTATTGCCCTTAGGCGGGAAGGGTAACCACATGGCGACAGAGGTGGAGGACGGTGCACGGCCAGGAGCGTGTCCATGGTCTTGGTCCATGGCAGAAGAGCTTGTCCTTCCCTGCTGCAAAGTCACCGGCCAAAAGACGATAAGCCTGGGCGCGCAGAGCTCTGCGGCGTGCCCCACGGTGACGTTGGCTTGGCGCGTAGCGGACCACGGTCCCCTTAGCACGGAATTGGCAATTCTTGTAGTCCGCTTTGCTTGGGCTTGCTTTGTTGACCACCTTTAGCACGAAAGAGGCAACTGCGGCGCGGGCGTCACCGCGCGCAGTCATGCGCGTCACTCTGTGGCGCACACAGAGGCCATGTGCGCTCTGCAGCGGGGGCAGAGCTTCTGACCTCACGAGGGGTCTCGCGAGGGGATCCTCGCGGGGGGATACACCTCGGCATCCTGACTTAGCCGTATTTTGGCTGTAGAAAAGGGGCTCTCGAGGCCATGATCCTCTCGAGGCTATGGAGAGGCCCTCGCGAGGGACTCTGCCTCGTGAGGCCTCCCCAGGCTGACTTGGTGAAATCTTCTGTAGACTGTTGTGGGCCTGTGCAGGCCTGGCCCGTGGTACCCTGGTTTCCACTGGCCCGACAGAGGTGCTTGACGCCGAGGGCAATCGCAGCTCTGAGCCCGGCAAGGAGGCCTTCATATTCGGCGATGTTGTTGGAGATCTTGTCCATTGTGAAGCACAGCTGGATGGCCTAGTAGAGCTTGTCGCCCTTAGGTGAGGTCAGGACGACACCAGCTCCTCCATTACGGCAGGAGAAAGCTCCATCGAAGTGCATGGTCCAGTGGCTTGGCATTGTATCTCCAGGTGATACAGTTTCTGCTTCAGGAGGCTCTTCAGGAGTTGGGTCTGTCCATTCAGCGACAAATCTGCCAGTGCTCTTCCTTTGATGACCCTTGTGGTGTAAAAGCGCAAGTTGAAAGGCTGCAGCTCGATGTTCCACCCTGCTACGCGATCAGTGGCGTTGGGGTTGCGCAGGATTTGCTCCAGGGGGAATGATGTGACCACCGTGACAGGGTGGCCCTGGAAGTAGTGGCGCAGCTTCTGGAGGCGATGAGCAGGGCGAGAAGGAGCTTCTGCTGCATAGGGTACCGCTCGCGAGCATCTCTTAGTACAGTACTGACATAGTAGACAGGATGCTCGACAAGGGTTGTGGAGGGTGCGCAGCGTTGGCTCCCTCGAGAGACTCCTCAGGCCCTTTGGCGAGGTTTTCTTGTGGAGGAGTCTCAGCAGGGGTGCCTGTAGTAGGCTCGACAGCTGGCTGTGGGTCTGGCTCTGGGCCTGGAGGGACTTTTTCCTTGTCGGGAGGCTCTGGACTTGGAGTGGCAGCACTTTTCTTGGGGAGGACTGGCTCTTCTCTTTCGACCACCAGGACGGCGCTTGCGGTTTGTGGAGTGGCTGCAAGGTACAGCTTTAGATGCTCGCCGTCCTGGGGGCTACCATAACTGGTGCGCTAGCCAAGTACTTCTTCAAGTCCTCAAATGCCTTGTCTGCCTCTGGAGTCCACTTGAAGGTGCCGGACTTCTTCATGATCTTGAAAAATGGCAGGGCCCTCTCGCCAAACTTGGAGATGAAGCGGCCCAAGCTGGCCATGCACCCAGCTAGGCGCTGCATGTCCTTGAGGCGGCGAGGTGGCTGCATTTCTTCTATGGCCTTGATCTTGTCAGGGTTTGCTTCTATGCCGCGATGGGACACGAGGAACCCGAGGAGTTTGCCTGAAGGTACCCCGAAGACGCACTTGGCGGGGTTTAGCTTGATGTTCACCTTGCGCAGGCTGGCGAAGGTCTCCTCGAGGTCCTTCAAGAGAGTGTCTCCCTCGCGAGACTTGACTACGATGTCGTCAACATGCCTCTGCATTTCTTCCCATCTGAGCCCCCAGGGCGATCCTCATGAGCCTCTGGAAGGTGGCGCCGGCGTTCTTCAACCCGAAGGGCATGCAAGTGTAGCAATACACGCCACAGGGGGTGAGGAATGCTGTTTTCTCCTCGTCCTCTTTAGCCATTTTGATCTGGTGGTAGCCTGAGAAGGCGTCCAGAAAACAGAGGAGATCACAGCCGGCTGTGGAGTCCACGATCTGATCAATCCTTGGCATGGGGTATGGGTCCTTGGGGCAGGCTTTATTTACATCAGTGTAATCGATGCAGAGCCGGCCTCCCCATTGGGTTTTGGGACAACCACGCCATTAGAGACCCAGGTGGGGTGGGCAACTTCTCGAATAATGTCTGCTGCTTTTAGCTTTTCTACTTCTTTGATGATGAAGGCTTGCTTCTCAGGGGCTTGTTTCCGTGCTTTCTGCTTGACGGGGCGTGCGTTTGGACACAGCTAAGTGGTGCTCGATCACCTCCCTTGGTACGGACATTTCTGACGGAGTCCATGCGAACATGTCAGAATTTGCCCGAAGGAAGGCGACGAGCGCGCTTTCCTATTTGGGAGGCAAGCCAGCGCCTATGGTGACGCTAGCCCCCGAGCCCTCAGCCCCCGAGTCGCTGGTGCTCAGCGACACCTTCTTTGTAGCGGCCTGCTCCTGAGAGAACAGCTGCTTCTTCTTCTTGGGCCTCGCGAGGGGCTCCAGGTCTTCGTCAGCAGGGAACGCCATGGCAGCGGCTTTGTAGGCGAGCTCGACAGCGCGTGTAGCGTCCTGTACGTGACCATGGATGGTGATGGTGCCGCCGCTGCCAGGGATCTTGACCATGTTGTAGGCGTGATGCGTGACGGCCATGAACTTCGCGAGGGCGGGGTAGCCGAGGATGGCGTTGTAGGGCAGGCCAATGTGCGCGACGTCGAAGTCGATGAGCTCGGTGCGATAGTTTTGCTGCGTGCCAAAGGTGACTGCAAGCCTCACTTGCCCCAGAGGCGAGATTGAGCCGCTGGTGACCCCTGTGAAGGGCCTGGAGGGCATAAGCCACTCGTAGGGCACTTGAAGCGTCTCAAAGGTCTCGACAGAGATGACGTTCAGGCCTGCACCCCCATCAATGAGCGTTTTGCCGACGGCGATATTGTTGATGGTGGGGGTGCACACCAGCGGGAGGGTGCCTACAGTCTTGGTCGACTTGGGGTGGTCCTTGGCGTCGAAGGCGATGGTGTACTGAGACCACTTGAGGGGACGCGATGTCTCCACCCAGGAGCGCTGCGTTGAGCTCGCGGGCGAACTGCTTGAACTGATTGTTGGACTTGGGCGCTGACCCCCGAGGATGCACGCCATGGCGCCTCTAGGGGCCTGGTAGCCCCCAGGCTCCTCGTCAGGGAGGTTGTTGTTTTCTCAGCGGCGTTGGCCTGAGTCCCTTGAGGCTTCTGGTAGCCACCTTTGCGTCCGCCCTTGCGGTAGTTACGGCCTCTGCCGCGACCACCGCTGCCTTCTTCCTGCTCGCGCTTCTTGCTCAGCTGCTTGAGGTCGTAGCAGTTCTCTGTGCGTGGCCGCGCCTGTTGTGGTAGATGCAGAAGGGACGGTTGTCCACCTTCTCGCCATCCTCTGGAGAGTCCTCTCGAGCGTGCTTAGCGCCGGGCTCAGCAGCCAGACAGCAGTAGGCTTGCGCTTGGTCTCGTCACGCTTCTTGTGGGCCTTGGATCCCTCTGGAGGGTCGTCTGCAGAGGCCACCTTGGTGAAGAGGAGGCCCTCTTCAGCCTTGGCACACTTGTCTGCGATGTCGAAGAGCTTCACGACAGAGGAGAGGGTGTCGTGGATGCCGAGCTTCTCAAGCATCCTGCGGTTGGTGACGCCCTCTCTGAAGGCAGCAATGACGTGCGAGTCAGGGATGTTGGGGATTTTGTTGCGGACTTGGCTGAAGCGCTGGATGTACTTGCGGAGAGTCTCGCCAGACTTCTGGCGTACGCGCGCAGGTCGTTGTAGGTGAGGGCGCGCTCGTACGTGCCCTTGAAGTTCGCGACGAACTGCTTGCAGAGGTCCTCCCAGGAGTCGATGGAGTCCTCAGGGAGGTTCAGGAGCCACGACAGGGCAGAGTCCCTGAGGGCGTGCGAGAACCAGTTCGCCATGACCTTGTCGTCTCCTCCCGCAGCTTGGATGGAGGTGGTGTAGAGCTGCAGGAACTCGATGGGGTTGTTCGTGCCATCGTAGCCCTTGGGGAGGTCTGGCCTGAACTTCTGCGGCCAGACGACGCGGCGCAGGTTGCGGGTGAAGGCCGTGCAGCCTGTGGCGTACGTGGCCACCCGCCCTGGAGAGCTCTGCGGTTTTGGCGCCCGGCCTGGCCAATTTCCTCGACGATGCGCTTCTGGAGGTCCCGCTGGCGCTCCATCTCCACCCGCGCGTCCGGCGGCGTCCGCTGCACGATTTGACAATCATGCGGCGAGGACGCGTGAGAGGCGGCTTTGTTTGCCGCAGCCGGAGGTGGTCCTGGCGGAGGCGGAGGCGGAGGTGCTCCATGCGCGGCTGCCAGCGCGCCCGGAGTTGTGGTGCACCAGAGAGCGCGACGCCGCTGGGGCCGTGCGCGGGCAGCCGCGATGTCGACGAGGTCCTGGAGACGGCCAAGCCAGTTGTCGTGCGCCTCGGCGGTGGGGCGGTAGCGGAAGAGCTCTGCTGCCATGAGCAGCGCAGTGTTTGGGCTGGGCGCTGGCGTCCAAGAGTGGAGGCGCTTTGGCGCCGAGACGGATGCGAGGACTCAGCGTCCTCGCTGTGCTCGTGGTCGACGTCTTCGTCGTAGTGGTCGTCGGCGGTCGTCGTCGTCCTCGGGGTGCTCCACGCGTGGCTCCAGTGTGCGCCCCGAAGCGCGGTTGGTGCGGGACGGCCGCGTGGCCTGGTGGCGTGGACGACGGGCTCGGTCTCAGCTCTGCCTGACGCGCGCCGGTTGGCGCGAGCAGCGCGAGTGTCCGCCATGGCGCAGAGGTCGATGGAGGTTGAATGCGCGCCTCAGCCCCCTACCTGGCGCGCCAATTGTCGGAGAATGACTCCCACGAAACAGGGGCAGTCACACTCGCGAAGAGAGTTCGTGTAAGGGGCTGAACACGACGTCAATCAACCCTCAACCGGCGCGGCGACGCTGCTCGAGCCTGAGGGACATCACTGCAGAGAGAGACGCAGCACGTACCCAGGTTCACGGCCCTCTTGTGGAGGTAAAACCGCTACGTCCTGCTTGTCTGTATTGCTGCTTGTGGAGGTTACAGTACAGAGTGCTTGCCGAAGGCACGGCTATGGCAATGGTGAGCGCAAGGGAAGGGAAGCTTGGTCTTTGTCTCCCTTGCGTGTAGGTAGCTAGACTATGGAAAATGCGATGCTTCTCTACGGTGGTGCACCGGCTCCTTTTATAGGCGCCCCGGGCCTCCTCCCTGTCCTTGCGCAGCGGAGGGGTCACCACATGGCGACAACTGCGGGGAGCACGGTGCACAGCTGCTTGGGCGTCCATGGGCACAAAAGCTGAGGCAGCAGCAGGGAGGCCACCGTCCACCCAGGACGGCCAGCTGCTGCCGCAGAGGAGCGAGGAGGATGCCCCACGGTGACGTCGCTCTTGGCGCGTAGCGCCGGCCTGTTCCCTTATCACCATAGAGGAAAGCTTGGTAATCTGCACCGCCGGGCTCCGCTTTGTTGACTCCTTTATCACCAAAGAGGAACTGTAGCTCCGTCGTCACCCCGCGCAGAGGCGCGGTCACTCTGTGGCCGCCGCAGAGCCCATGTGTGCTCTGCAGAGCTTGCTTTACAGCGAAGGAACCCTCACGAGGGCGGGAGCGCCCTGTGGAGGATTCGGCGTTGACTCCCCTTTAGGGAAAACATCCTTGGAGAGGAGGCCGTGGTGTGGAGGCTCCACAAGCCTCTGCTGCCTCCTCAGGCCTTCGCGAGGCGATTCCGCCTCGTGGGCTCCCCAGGCTTGCAGGCCTGGTCCTTAGTGAATTTTATCCACCAAGTGTCGAGGGTTGTAGAGGCCTGGCCCAGCACACCCTGGTTCTTACTGGGCCGACAAGATGCGGCGCATCGTTTGCTTGACTGGCTTTGCATCTGCAAATAATTGGAGAGAGTGCTCGGCGAATTCCCTAGGAATACCTGGCATGTCGGCTGGACACCATGCGAATATTTCCCAGTTCTCACGGAGGAATTCGACGAGCGCGTTTTCCTATGCGATATGCAGACTCGAAGAGACGTTGACTGTCTTGGACGGATCGGTCGGGTGTACCTGATGCGCCCTTGTGTCATTTGTAGCGTGGAAGGATCTGTTGACTGCCAACTTTTTATGCTCCGGAAGGAGTGTGTGGTCGTTGGTGATCGCCAGCTCGGCGAGTGACTCTTCCATGCCGAATGTCTCGGAGATTTTGCTGAACTCGCGGTCGCAAGCATCGGACCTTTGAAAGTTGCCGTGTACAGTGATGACTCCCTTTGGTCCTGGCATCTTCAGCATGAGGTAGGCGTAGTGTGGCACCGCCATGAATCGAGCGAACGTCGGGCGCCCAAGAATAGCATGGTATTGTGATTTCCAATCGACGACCTCGAACTCAATCGACTCCGTCCTGAAGTGGCTCTTGTCCCCGAACATAACGTCGAGTTGTATGGTGCCTTCTGGGCTGATTGCTTTGCCTGGAACGATACCGTGGAAGGTATTTGAAGATTTAGGGAGGTTTTCGACTGACCTGTTCATTTTGCGGAGCGTGTCCGCGAAGATGATGTTTATGCCACTGCCTCCATCCATGAAGACCTTGGTCATGGCGTAGCCTCCAATTTGTGCGTCGAGTACCAGGGCAGCGTGCCCTGGTCGAACTACAGCAGGGGGATGATCCTCCCGACTGAAGCTTATGCTGGTCTCCGATCCCTTCAGAAACTCAGGTACAGCAGGAGGTGCCATGACAGCCATGTTTACCTGTCGAGTGATTAGCTTTTGCTGCCTGTTGGAGGGGCGACCCTTTTGTATCATGTACATCTGCCCGTGGGGCTGTGGATATTGATCTTCTACCCGATGTACGGGCTGTATGGCGCCTGCGATATTTGTGCCTGGAGCAGACTGTGGTGGAGGTTGCTGCGGTGGCGGCTGTGGTGGTGCCATGAGAGCAGGCATAGCATTTTGCTGGGGTGCTGCTGCAGGCGCGGGCTGATGGGGTGCTGGGCCGTGCCTTTTAAGTCGCATCATGTAGTCAGTCACCATTTGGTCGAATTCCCTGCAGTTCCTTAGGGTGTGATTGGAGCGTAGCCTTCCATCTTCTCCCTTGAAGAGGTGGAATCTGCACCAGTCGTCCATTTTTTCTTCGAATGACCGCTCGGGTTTTGCATCGCCACGCTTGCGCCATTCTTGCTTTTTGTAGCTGTCGCTCCGTTGGTCGCGGTCTCGACTGTCCCGTCGATCGTCCGATCGCGGGATTGCGTGTACCCAGCCGCCATGAACTCGGGTCTGTCATCGTCGTAAGGACGTTTGGAGCGTTTTTGCCTGCGATCATCTCTATATGAGTCTCCGCGGCTTCGACTGCCGCTGTCGTGGTTGTCGCGTGGTGGGGAAGCGCGGGATCTGCGCACAGAATCCTCTCCATCTGCCCACTCAGTTGCGATCTTTATGAGTTGAGCCAAAGAGCTTGGCTTTTCGCAGCCAAGTGCCTCCCTGAAGTCCTTCCTGGCTAGACCTTCTGTGAAGGCGTCCATGGCCCTATCTTCTGATATTGTGCCAACCGAATTGCGTATTTCGGTCCACCTCCGTATGTATGACCTCAACGATTCGTCTGATCGTTGTTTGCATGCTCTTAGCTCTTCGAATGTCTTCAGGCGCTCACAAAGAGGCTCGAAGTTTTTGATGAAATCTCGGCGGAAATCGTCCCACGAGTCGTATGAGGACGGAGGGAGTGCCTTGAGCCAGTCGCGGGCTGTGCCTTCGAGCATAAGTCGTATGTATTGCATCGCTGTGATGTTCGTGCCGCGCTGGCATGCGACGGCAAGTCTGTAATCTTCTAGCCACCCGGAAGGTTCCTGGCGACCGTTGTACTTGGGTTGTTCACCTGTTAGCTTGAACCTTTGGGAATCCGCGTCTCGCGAATGCGTCGAGTGAAGCACAATGCTCCGCATGGCTCTGGCTCGCGTCAGAGTATGAATCGCTGCTGTAGGACCTTCGAGATCTGCTTCTGCTGGACCTGTGCCGGCGCGAGCTTCTCCTTCCTTCACCCGAGTGGTGGCTGCGGCCACTGCGATTATGCTCTTTGTGTCGTGAGTCGACTATGTCGCGATCTCGGTCTTTTGCTGGAGTTTTGTCTTCTGGCTGTAAAGCCTTTGCTGCTAGAGCTAGTGATTTGAGTTGTTGGCGATGCAAGGCGGCAGCAGGGTCGTCCGCCGGAGTCTGTAGTGCCTTCAGATAAGCACCTACGAGAATAGTGCACCCACAGCTGTTTTGGGTACTGGGATTCCGTCAGCGTCCTCTGTCATGAATGACAGGTTGCGGGTGATTTGTGCTCTTTCATGTTCTAGGAGGCTTGCCAGCCTCGACCTTTGCCTTGGGGTTGGTTACCTTGTGGATCCGAGGGATTGCTCCTTTCTTCGTGCACTCGAAAGGCTAGCCTGCCTTCTGCGCTCTTCGAGTGTCGCTCGGTAGTTCTTCAGTCGAAGAGATTCCTGCCAGTTGAAGTACTGGTAGGTCAACATCTCCTCCGGAGTGGAGTTTGCTGGCATCATTGTGCACTCCTTGATGACTTTATCTGCCTTTGCTGCCATCTCCTCCGTGATCGTCAAGGTTGTGATCCCATCCGGCATGGTTACCGTGCATGGGTATTGTGTAAGCCTGCGGGCAGCTACGGCTGCAGATGATTCTGCGGAGAAGGCCACGTAGACTTGATGGGGCGTAACCCGTGGGCACGTGTATGCACTGTCGATTCCAGTCATGGACTCGACATCGTCGTCCAGGCTCATGTCAGAGCCATTATGCTCGTCAAGTAGATCTTCTAGGCGAATCTCGTTCTCGACGTGCTCATGGCCTATGCTCATCTCGGTGTTGGCGAAGCCAGTATGGATTTTTGAGTCGAGGTTGTTGCTGGTGCAGATCTCAGAGTCGATGTTGCTGTGGTTATGAATTGCGGGCTCGTTGAAGTCATCGAGGGAGGTCCCGCAGTCGAAGCTCTCGTCGAGTGGGAGGTTGAAGTCGATGTTGCTCGTGCAGTATGCTGATTCAGCCTCCTCTCCTTGGAGTTCCGTCATCATGAACTTGTCGATCTCGCCAGTCGACATGGTTGTTGCAGGTGAGCAGCTCCAGGCATCGACGATGGGACAAACTCAGTCGATGGAGCCTCGGGTGCACCTCGCGCGAGTTGTTGCGGATCTGTCAAGTCCTGCGTGCCAAGATTGTTTACGAAAAAACTGAATGCTCCCACTGTTAAATCCAAACCTGACTCGAGACCGGAAAACGCCTCCTGAAGATCTGGCGAGTGCGGACTGAAGTTCATCAGAGGAGCTGATGTGCTTTTTGCGGGTGAAGCGGGCAGGCTGCCGCTTTTCGAGTGGATCGGCGATTCGCCGTGTGTCGCTTGGTTTGGCGAGTTGCTGTTTGCTGACATGGCCGGCGAGTTGCCGTGTGCAGATTCGATCGGCGAGTTGCCGTTTGCTGATGAGATCGGCGAGTTGCCGTTTGCTGATGCGATCGGCGAGTTGCCGTTTGCTGATGGGACCGGCGAAACTTCGAGTCCATCACTATTCTTTCCCACAGACGGCGCCACTTGACGAGGGTAGACTCATCAAGACCCATAGTCGAGGTCCCTAGGTTGTGAATATGGGGGGGAGAACGTGGTAGAGCTGGAAGTTACGTCGGCTGACAAGCAGGGCAAAGATTTTACCCAGGTTCAGGGCCCTCGTGTGGAGGTAACAACCCTACGTCCTGCCTGTCTGTTATTGCTTTGCGAATATGGTGGTTACAAAGGTCCCGGCGAGATGTCGATCTCGCTAGGGTTTTGGTGGCTCTGAAAGTACGTGGTCTGGTCCGACGGCCCTCCCAGTCCTTAAATAATAGGCTGGGTCTCGGGTGTTCGTAACCGACTCGATTTACATATATGGTAAGCCTAAACCGACCTATGTCTTCGCCAATCTTGGAGGATACTCCATCTTTCTTGGGCCTTCCTTCATGGGCTTCGTGTAGGCTCTGATAGTTGGGCCTAGTCGATACGTGCACCAGGTACCCTCATGGTAGGGTACCCGATAGGCATTCCCATGTCACCGCCTCACAAGTCTCCAGCGCAGCCGTCTCCGCCGCCGCGTGACCAGTCTCCAGCGCAGCCGTCTCAGCAGAAGAAACGGACCAACGCCGCTCCCCCGCTCCCCACTCAGAAGAGAGGTCGCACTCAAAAGATAGTCGACATCCCGTCGGTTCCTCCCAAGAGACCTTATGACAGGACTGAAGCGGAAAACGCCGAGGTAGTGGCTGCCTACAATAAGGCTTTTTTTGCACCAAAAAAGCTCGAGCCAAAGAAGGTATATGATGCAAAAACCAAAAAGTGGGCTAAGTCCTTCCTTGTGCAGCCATCCCAGATATCGATGAATCTGCCATCTGACTATGGTCGTGAACTTACTAAGCTAGCACGTGCCCAGTCTGAGCAGAACAAGGGAAGAAGTGCAAAAAGCGGGAAACAAATTGCCCAGCTCAGACAGCAGAAAAATCAATCGGTCCCCCCGCTCATAGTGTGTTTCGATGTCGACAAGGACTTCAGAGCCGCTATGGATAAGGACCTGGAATTATTGGACCCCAGAGCCATAGCTGCTGCTAAAGAACTTGTGTCACTGTATATATCGCAGGCCAAGGAAGAGGCTACCGCCTTGGGTATGAGCCTTGGTCAACTTTTAGGCTATGAATATGCGCCAATGTTAGAAATGGCACGGAAATATGTCCAAGGGGAGCCTATGGTCAGTAATGAGGAGCTGACGGGTCTATCAACACATATGCGAAATCTGCATAACTGGTACCTGGTGCCACATCAAAGAAGGGCGCGAAACAGTGGTTTCCGGTGGACGTTAGAGTGGAGCATTTCTTCAAACGTTACATTATACAGGTTCAACTGACTGAACTGTTCCAGTTATTCCAAAAGCGCGCCCTCGACAAATCTATCCTCTCTTGCTATTGTCTGTAAGTGATTTATTTTCGTAAGTAAGTCTCTAGCTCAGCTCGTTCATTGCCTGTATTATATTATCCTGACTATATATATCCTTTTGTACGCTATTATGCAGAATGAAGATGCTGGAATGCAAAAGGTCTATAGTTTTTGAGGTTGGGTTCGTTGAACCATATATCGTTAATTCACATAATTTAGTCAATTTCCCCAAAGACGTGGAGAATGACCTGACCACCTTTTTAACCATGCAACATTTCTGTATGGAAATACTATTTCCTTACAACTTCAGGTGAGTGTTTCTGTCTTGTACATATTTTTATTTGGCTTTCTCGATGTTAAGTGTAATTGATGAGCTATGCATGTCTGCTTTATGTAAACGTCCACAGGTTCCACTGGATTCTGCTAAGCATTCAACCTGACAAGTCCATAGTTGAAGTCCACGACTCATTAAGTTGGGACCAAGCGTTGTGGTCCGACATGAAAGAAATGCTCAACAAGTAATTTCAATCATTATCGCATTATATCGCCCTCTTTCGTTCGTTCCCTGATGTCAAGTAATTAATAACTCCTTTGTTCATTTTCTTTGCCAAAGCAGGTGTTGGACAAATTTCAAACAGAAGGTAGAAGGTCCATTCAAAGATGAGCTAACTTATAAATCGGTGAAAAGTCCGCAGCAGCCACCGGGGAGTAATTTATGTGGATTCTACGTTTGCGAGTTCATTCGCGAGTTGACCACTGAGCGGAGAACAACTGCTTTTAGCGAAATGCGGGAGAAGCTCGACCCAGAACGGCACGTACAAGCAATTCAAGAGGAATTGGCGGGATTTCTGCTTAGGGAGGTCATCGATGAAAAGGGAGAACATTATGCTTCGGACGATGAACTACATATGTGATCTATCTCCATGTAATTAAATAGTTGTATTCTCGCAAGAGATCGAATATTAATTATATATGCATCAACGCGTACTGTGTATATAGTAGAGCGTATAATATGCGTACGGAAACGATGGAGAGCACGTCGGCGATGCGAAGAAGGGGGAGACGACGGAGGCACCGACGAGAGGGAGAGGGGGCACCGGCGAGAGGGGTCACCGGCGAGAGGGAGAGGGGGCACCGGCGAGAGGGAACCGGCGAGAGGGAGAGGGGCACCCTAAACCCTAAATACCAAAAAAAAAAAGAAATCATTGTTTCCGGTTCGTAACAAGAACCGGACCAATGTGTCTCCCCCACGCCCAGCCAGAACTGGCCACGTGGACCAGCATTGGTCCCGATTCTTGGACCAACCGGGACCAGCATTGGTCCCGATTGGCCAGTCCCGGTTGGGCAACCGGGACTGATGTCCAAGCCCAACCGGGACCATAGATGCTTTTTCTACTAGTGATGAGTCTCTCAGATTGTCAAAAAGGCACATAATAAGTCATTCGTGTTGGCGTATTCGACAATTTCAGAGGCTCTATGCCATATCTAATAGCTTATTTCAAATAGTTTTTTTGCATTTCACGGACCCGAATAAACCAATTGAATCGAGTGACTATAATTGTTAAAAACGTCTTTTAGTATGTCGTTTTTTGGGAGGGGCCAGATCTGGTTGAAAGTTTTCTAAGGGGTCATTACTGGCTAATAGTTTGGCGAAGGACCATTTAGTATAGAAGATACTGGCCGCACCAACACGGATATTTATCTGAACCTTACACGCACTGATGCAGCAATACACTAGGGAGCCATGTGGAAGCAGTGTTAATTACTCCTAGTCGTATACTTGACCTGCCTATAGGTGTTTTCCACACGAGTTGACACAACTTTCTGGCAAGCAGCAGAGAAGAAGAACTGAAGAAGGGGTGGGAAGTTCGGTATGCATTTCGCCCGCAGGAATGTTGCGGCCGCCAATGCCCAGTTGCCCACTAGTGAGCCATCGTGGTGTGTGGATTACATCACAATCACACATCGAGCCAATCAGTTATAATTGCACAACTGGCACGTACTGTACTACACACTGAAATTGTCGGCTTCTTCAAGTTGCTGCAACTTGCGCTGATGATGAAATGACAAATGAGGAGTCATACTTGGTCAGCTGCTAGTCGTCGTAGCCAGTCTTCCATTTTAATTTCATCGTGTTCTGGGCAAGGAAAAAGCCGGTATATATCCTTCCCGGCTACAGGTCCACAATCCATGGCGCTGCATGCACAGTGCTAGTCTCTATAAATTGTCGCCCACCCTTTTGCTTGTCATACATCCCTTTCCTCGTCTTAACACCCTGCTACCCAGCGCAGGAAAGCATGCGGCACATTCACCTCCTCATCGTCCTTGTCGGCGCCGCATTGCCGCTGCTCCTCTTCTCCGGCGCAGGTAATCGACGGGTACAAATTAACGCTTCTGTTTATGAAATAGCTACCTCGGGAAGAGTCTTGTAACAATGCTGCCGGCGGTTCCTTGTGTACATTACTAATTGCAGATGCCGGTGAGGTGGGCGTGAGCTACGGGAGGATCGGGAACAACCTGATGGACCCAGCATCGGTGGTGCAGCTACTGAAGAAGAACGGGATCACGACGGTGCGGGTGTACGACACGGACCCGACGGTGCTGAGCGCGATGGCCAACACGGGCATCAACCTGGTGGTGGCGCTACCCAACGAGCTAGTGGCCTCCGCGGCTGCTGACCCGTCGTACGCTCTCCGGTGGGTGAAGAGCAACCTGATGCCCCACTACCCGGCCACGGACATCCGCGGCGTGACCGTGGGGAACGAGGTGTTCCAGCAGGCCAAGGACCTGACGCCGAAGCTCCTCCAGGCCATGAAGAACGTGCAGGCGGCGCTGGCTAGCTTGGGCCTTGCCGACGCGGTGAAGGTGACCACGCCGATCGCGTTCAGCGCGCTCAAGGTGTCGTTCCCGCCGTCCCAGAGCGCGTTCCAGGATGACATCGGCCAGTCGGTGATGAGCCCCATGCTGGACTTCCTGCTGCAGACCGACTCCTACCTCATGGTCAACATCTACCCGTACTACACGTACACGTCCCAGCCGGGCGTGATCGACCTCAACTACGCGACGTTCCGCCCCAACGCCGGCGTCGTCGACCCTAACACCGGCTTCAGGTACTCCAACCTGTTCGACGCCCAGCTCGACGCCGTGTACTACGCCATGGACAACCTGGACGTATCCTCGGCCAGCAAGCGCGCTGCTGTGGGACGACGATGGCCAAGAGAGGGCGCGGCCGGCGGGTGCACGTGAAAACCGGGGAGTCGGGATGGTGCTCCTACTGCGATAACGCCGTGGGGGCCACAAAGGAAAACGCCCAAGCCTACAACGCCAACCTCATCAACCACGCGCTCTCTTCCGGTAATGCCGCCACCGTGGCCAGCTCGCTCGCCCTCGGCGCCGGCACCCCCGACTCCGACATATCCGTGTACATCTTCGCCCTTTTCAACGAGAACGACAAGCCCGCGGACGAGCAGAACTTCGGCCTGTTTTACCCGAGCGGGCAGCCGGTGTACCAGGTCGACTTCAGTGGTGGCGGCGGCGCCAGCCCCAGCCCCGGCCCCGGGCAGTCCAGTTGGTGCGTTGCCAACGCCGCAGTCGGTGATGCGCGCCTGCAGGCGGCGCTCGATTACGCGTGCGGCAACGGCGCGGACTGCAGGGCCATCCAGCCTGGGAAGACGTGCTACCAGCCCAACACCAAGGCCGCGCACGCGTCCTACGCGTTCAACGACTACTACCAGCGCAAGGGCCGGGCCACCGGGACGTGCGATTTCAGCGGCGCCGCCTCCATCGTCTACCAGCAACCTGCAGCTGCAGGTGAGTTGTGTGCCGTGCTCGATCATGGTTATGTGTGATTGGATTCCCTTCGTCTGATTATTACTGCCCTTTGACGAGACAGTCCTGTGCGACCCGAACGCGGCGAGCTGGTGCGTGGCGAACGCGGCGGTCGGAGACGCGCGGCTCCAGGCGGCGCTGGACTACGCGTGCGGCCACGGCGCGGACTGCAGCGCCATCCAGCCTGGCGCGCGGTGCTTCGATCCAAACACCAAGGTCGCGCACGCCTCCTACGCCTTCAACGACTACTACCAGCGTAACGGCCGGTCCGGCAGCTCCTGTAGCTTCAACGGCGCTGGTTCGGTCGTCTACCAGCAACCAAGTGAGTTCCTCTTCAACTGTGGCCCATCAAAACCATGTCAGCAAAATGTAGCCATAGGCGCGTGACCTCATTCGCCTTTGTTCGTTTCTGCAGAGATAGGCAACTGCGTGCTCCCGTCAACTTCAGGTTGACCTGAAGAAATGGCAGAGAAGACCGAAGGCCAAGCTACCAAGGCCCAGTATACGAGATTCTGTAATACACGGTACACCCATGCAATAGTATTTATCTATCAAACAAGTATAATAATAATCTTTTGAAGATGAATCATGTAATAATCTGAACAGATAAAAAGGTCATGAGCTCTTCAATCGACTGAGATTTTATCATTTTCCAGTGGGAGAATTGCACCTGAACTTGTCAAAATACCAGTACTGTTCGTTAAGGTTTTTGTTGCCAAAATGGCACTACCGTGAGATGTCAAAGCTTTCCCGTTAGTCTGAGCCTGTGGTTCTTCTCAGTTTTTTGAAATGCCAAAAGTACCCTAATCTAAACCTGGCCAAAGTGAACAGGCCCACCAAAATTCTCCCTCTGATATGTTTCCTTGGTTGATCAAACAATGGCGACGTCCCAAACTACCACATGGCCGCGCCGGCGGGCGCTTTCCCATCCATCCCCTCTCCCCTCTAAATCGCTCGCTCAGGCGCCCTACGATTCCCACCCGTCTCGCTTCGCCGAGGATCTGTTGCTCTACTTAGGCCGCATGCGACCCATCTTGCCACGGCCATGCCTGGCGTAGGGCTCGACGAGGAGATCTGCGCCGCAAAGCTCCAAAAATGCGCTGTTCGCCGCGACCTCCCCTAGTCCCCCGACGCGGCCGCCCAAGCTCCAGCCCTGCCCGCTCAAGCTTCTGACGCCCATTGCTGCCCCAGCTCGGACCCCAGCTCGCCATCTCCTCTTTTGGTCGACTCTGCTAGTGTTAAGGCCACACACATCTTTTGGGTGTTAGTCTCTATTAGCAATGGAGGAGCTAGGGGGACTAGTAGGGAACTTGACCACCCACTATGGCATGATACATCAATATTTTATAGGCCTAACTTGATTTAGAATCAGTTTTGAGGGGAAAATACCATTTAAAAGAATCGATTAGCTTGACTAGAGGGAGGGGTGAATCGGCAACTACATTTTTTTTAATCAAATTAAGGCTTTACTCAAATATAAGTTCTCTAAATATGTAACTAGGTGAACAATACTATATGCTGAGCAAGATATAAACTAGCAAGATAATATAAACAAGGATTATATATTTTGGGACAGTATTAGGCGTCCCCCGGGGGATCTTTCCGTCCGATCCCCTAGGTCCCCAGCCCGACACGTGTCCATTAAAAAAGGCTAATCCCGCTTTTGCTACAAAACTGCCGGTTTTGCTACAAAACGTCCCGCTTTTGCTGCATTGTAGCAAAAAACGGTACGTATTACACAGAACATAAAAAGAAAAATTCTGGCCTCGCCGGAGACCTCACCGGATACCTCGCCGAAGACGTGGTAGCAAAAAGTTTATGCTATTGTAGTAACAAAAAAGTGCTATTGTAGCAAAATCAACTTCGCCGGAGACATCGCTGGAGACATCGCGGGAGACCTCCGTAGCAAAAAATTGTACGATTGTAGCAAAGACAGAGAATGGTGGTAGCAAAACAATTCTACAACAGCATAAAAGGGAGAAGAAATTTGCTTCAAAACTTTTCAAGCATTTGCATCACAAGAAGTAAAAATGTATCAAACAAAGAACGCCACCCACCATTGATAGCAACGGCGGCTGCCGTCAGTAGCATCGCCGGCAGCCCCTTGAAGCAGCCGCGTCCCTGTTTGGCAGCAACGACGTCCGCCGCTCAGAGCACCGCTAGCCGGCCAAGGTAGCAACTCCATCCGCCCATGGTAGCATCGCCATCCGCCCAAGGTAGCATCGATGTCCTCTCTTTGCAGCACCGGACGCTCGGCTCATAGCAGCACCCACCGAGCAGCACCACCGTGTGACGACCCGAGCTATGACGGCCATGATTTGGTAGCACTGTCAGCCGCCTTTGCAGCACCCCGTCGCCGCCGGCTGTCATCGAAGTTGCAGCACGCGGGTGCGCCGCCGCCGCCCGCGGTCACCGTGGTTTGCAGCAAACCGGCTGCCGCTTTCGCATACGGAGGTGGAAGCCGAGGGGAGCATGGGGCGGCGCGTGGGTGCTCACGGCGATGGAGATCGGTGACCGGGAAAGCTCACAGAGGTGGGGGACGAAAAAAGGGAGGTCCTCTTGGGGCAGCGCCGGCGTGCTCGTGGAGGTGCTGGCCGCCGGCGCGGGAGGTCGCGATTTGGAGGCGTGGGGAGCAGCGATGGAGTGAATCGGGAGGGGAACGAAGGAGAAAGAGCGGATGGGATTACCACAAGGAAAGGATAAGAAGCGGTGCTGCATGGGTCCCGCAGGGACGCGTGTCGCTAGCAGGATGCGGAGGATGGGAGCGACTCGATCCCCCGAATGATTACCATGCTTTCCCTATATTTTGTCATGTGCATTAACTTTGCCAAGTGAACATTCAGTATAGTATTTGCCAAGTGTCATATACGAGAAGCGCGGTAGTGTCTCCTACAGAGAGGATTTACCGGTCATGGTGATACGTACACACCATTTCATTACACGGTGATGCAAGCCGTATATACCCGTTAACTTGTTTAAAAATAATGATTGTTTATCTTCATTTTTTATGTGTTGACTTCTACGGTGCCTTCAACAAATAATGATAATAGGCGGGAAATAACTGGAAAAAAATTGAAATCACTTTTTAGTAGTAATTTTTTCCACCCTAAAAGTAGCATGCCGGGTCCCCTTGAGTGATCTCTATTTACCTTCGTACATGCGTGTCGGCCAACGCACTATCTAGCTACCCATGCGAACATCAGATCTACTTCGATGTCTCATACTACCTCCATTCTTTTTATGTCCCATACTCTACCTCCATTCCATACACTAAGACGTATATTTACATTTTTATGTGTTGACTAAATTTATACGTCTTATTTGAAGTAACGGAGGGCACTCAGCAAAGGCTAACACCATATGGCACTGCCATCTCTCTCTCTGCTCGGTCTATTTTGTCGAGTATCAAAAATAACAGTCGGCAAAGGATTTGCCGAGCAGCAAACAAGAAATGCTCGGCAAATTCTCCTTTGTGGGCTCGCTGGGCAAGGGTCGTTTGCCGAGTGTGAGAGTCATTACGCCTTTGCCGAGAAAAAAACAAGCTGCATCGAGTGCCAGGGACACTTGCCAAACTAAATTTCAGTCAATTTTATGTGTTGTAATATGCTCTTTCGCTTATTGAAAATTGAATTGGTTGGTTTAGAGTTACAATAAATATGAAATGTTGAACCGATCAATGTAAATTGGAACATCTTGGGCGATTGAAAATTAGCCAAAGGGCTCTTTTAGAGTCCAGCAACACAATAGTCTGCAAGTAATTGTTTGATTGTATCCCACGCCATCCCTTTCGTTTAAAATACATTTTAAAAATACATTATATTACTAGCTACACAAAAAAGACATTCAGAACAAATAAGGGATTTTTACTATACTTCATAGACCCAAGAATTTGTTATCTTTGTAGCCCAAAATATAAGGTATTTTCAAGCGAAACTTTGCACAAATATTTATACCATGCATATGTAATCACGTTCGAAAAAGTGGAATTTTTTAAAACCTACAAGTATTTTGATTTTTTTTTTTGAAAAAACAGGATCACTGGTGCCCATATGCACCAAGTCTCTTCTCCAATATGATTCTCCATATTTTCTCGACATGGCTCAGTTACACGCATTATGCATGGTTCTCATCATAATGCATCCATGAAGGTTGTGTAGAAATCGGGTGCGCCGGAATGGATGGCGGCGGCCGGTGATCTTCGCCGGCGGCGGCTAACGCTCCCGCCCAACGGTCTGTCGCCGGAACGGGACTCTCGCTCTCCGACGGACTCGGGCGGGTCACGGTTCTCGTGCCTCCATGAGGGAGACTCGTCGGAGGAGGAGGACTGCCTCTCCGAGGTCCCCTTCGAGTCCGCCATGGATGTGCTCGTGGAGGAGGTTGAAGAGGAGGTGCAGGCGGGTTGGACCACGGTGACGCGGAAGGGGAGACGATCGGACGAGGAACTACAGCAGGAGTTTTGGAATGACATAGGGTTTCCGACGCCGGCGTCGAGGACATGGGAGGCGCGATCCGGGTCGCCGGCCTCGTCTGGGCCATCCACGACGCCTCAACCGAGGCTTGGGATGCCGACGAGCCCGACGGTGGTGAAGTCGTGGACACCATCCAAGGTTGGAGTCCGGCACGGTCGTTCTACGTCGCCGCCGGCGTCGGCCATGGGCACGGTGATCTCAAAGCCGGTGCGGCTGGGTTGGCGTGGCCCTCTACCTCGACCTAGGGTTACGCCGCCGGCCGTGCTTGGTATGTTCTTGTCTGCGGCAGTTGAGGAGGACAGTGGCGGCAGCGCGCCAGCGCCGGCGGCGGAGACCGGGCCGTCGATTGCGGATCACGGAGGAGAAGCGGCAGCCGAAATTCAAACCAGCCTGACAGTTGGGGCCCAGCCGCAGACGGATCTGAGCCGTTCATCAGCATGGGATTATCTCGGCCGTCGTTTTGCTGGGCTATGGAAACCGCTGGAATCCTGCCGTAGGGTTCTGATCGAAGCCGCAACTCCGCCGCGACAGCTCCTCGCAGCATCCACCGACACCGTAACTCTTCCTCGAGTCGCCAGCCAGTCCACCTCGTCGCCGACGTCGCCCCCCGCAGCAACGCCCGGGCCAGGAGGCCTCCGACCCATCCCAGCTTGCGGCACCTCCGCCACGCGATCCTTCACGCGCTCCTTCGCGGAGGTCGTCGCGTCTCCGGCGACTATGGAGGGTGCGAGCGGGAACGGGGGGCAGCAGGGGAGGGGACAGTCCGGACCTCAGGGGCTCCCCACGACCAGGCCCCCGATGCTCTTTGGGAGACACGCCGGGCCAGGGACGGGAAGCGCCGTCGGGATCACATCGGCCCCATTGCGCGCCGCGGTGGTTCCTGTGGCGAATGCTACTGCCTCGGCTGCTCCAGTGGTGATCAACCCGACGGCGGTCACGAACGTGCCGTTCGTCCTAGGCACGGCTGCTCCAAAGAAGAAAAGTAAGAAGAAGAAGAAGCCCCCCACCGCGGCCGCCGCGGAGTCTAGTCAGGCGAATGCTGGGGCGGGGGCTGTTCCGCCGGCCACGGCTGCTCCGGTGGATGCTAATGCGACCGCCGCTGTGGCTAATGTGGCAAAACGGAAGCGTTGCGCCACTTGTTAGATTGATTCACGCAGTACAAAGGAGTGCTCCATAGACAGGTACTGCTACTTCTGCGACAAGGTGGTGCACCCGACTCTTCGGTGCCCAATTCTCAGGGTGCCGAAGCCGTATGCTGGGATGGCGGGCATCGGATGTGAGGACACCATGTTCAGCCACTTGCCGAATGGTGTCTTTCGACCTCAGCTGGCTACGAGTTCTACCCCTGTGGCTGTTGTGACGGTGACCGGAGAACCAGTGTCGGCTGAAATGATTCAGTCCATGTTAGCTCGCTATTGTCCGTTGCAGTCCGCTTGGCGATGGGAGGCTATCCCACACAACCAGTACAAGGAGGATACTTTCTTGGTCAATTTTCCTTCTATGGAGGACTTGGAGAGGATGAATGGATCGAAACTAGCGGTACCAAAACAGCAATCGGTGATTTCCTTGGACATTTGGAAGCCGGCTGATGTTGAGCCTATGGCTGAGCTGACTCCAACTTGGGTACACGTGTCTGGGGTGCCTAACTCTGTGCGCCATTTTCTGGGTCTTTGGGCTGTGGGTACTCTCATCGGAAAGACTATGGATGTGGACCTATTGGCTCTCCGTCGACACAATGTGGCTCGGGTTTTGGTGGCCATACATAACCCCAATCTGTTCGAGACAAGAGAGGTGAAATCGGATGCCTTCCTGTTACTTAAAGGTTACTCTTTTCGGTTCACCAAGGAGGCGGCAGACTATGTCGCCGAGCCGGACTTTGTACCCTTCATTTGGAGACGGAATGAGAAGGATGATGATACAAAAGGCCTAGAGGAAAAAGACACGGACGAGACACCAATGAATGAGCAGCCAAAGACCATAGATGGAGACACCCATATGCCACAAGCTAATGCTTCGGGGCCGGGGGGTGCGTCGTTGGGGTTACTGGAGGAGATGGGTGTGGCACCCGTCATTGCGGTGACTCCGTTCAACAAAAACCCACAAACTCCGAGAGGGGAAGAAATAGTGGCGCAGCTGTCCGGGTCAAGTAATGATGAGAACAATGTTGGAGAGAAGGTACAGGACTCTCTGCACGCTCCTGGAAGTTGTAGCGGGCTGGATGGCTCTCGGTCCCCAATGATGGGCCGTTCGCCGTCGCCCGGTGCGGCGAGGAGCGAGATGGAGTGGCAGGCTGGCCGGGATGGATCTCCAACCGTCAATGCTGGGCTGAGGACGCCGGGCCACTCGCCGTCTCCGCTGGACACTTCCGCTGGGCCGTGTGCGGCCGTTGGCTCGCTGTCGCCCGCGGCCGGAGCGGAGCTGCCTGCTGGTGCTGGGTTGGAGTCCGACGGGCTGGCTGGGCTAGACGGAGTCCAGGCAACGCTGATGCGGCCCTCTGCAGTGGCTGTGGCTGCTGTCCTATCGCCGGATGAGCAGCTACACGCTGCTGTGCCCATGCAGCTGAACGCTGCTACTGCTACTGCGTCCATGCAGCAGGACGTGGTTGCAGCTAGCCAGCTACTGCGTCCATGCAGCAGGACGTTGCTGCAGCTGCTGCGCCCATGCAGCTACACACTGCTACGCCCATGCAGCGGGACGGCGAGACGCTGCCTGTTGCTGTACCGGAGACGCCGGGACGCTTCTCGACGCGGGGGGAGGGCTCTACGCCATCAACGCCTACCCCGGTGCCGACCCCGCTGAGGAGGAGCGAGCGGCATGTTGTGGCCGTGGATGGGTCCTCGGCTACGGACGAGGACTCCATGGCGAAGGCTATGGGGCGCAAGGCGGAGCGCAACCTGGATATGAATGGTATGAGCAAATCCCCAATGTCATTCCTTCCGTTTTCAAATTCAAGTATCTTGGATAAATTGCATAGGGTAGGTTTCTCATTGGGTAATAGTGTTGGAAAAATTGCTATGTCGACTAATGCACTAAGACAATTGGAATATGACCGGTTAACAGTCAACCCAAAAGTCTCGTGCAAGTCGGATACTATTCACTTGGATGAGGAGGAGCTACATGACACAATTGATGTCCAGCTCCTCTCACATCTAGTGGGTGATGTATCGGAGGGCGGCTTAGACGAGGCGATGCTGAGCTCATTATATGACCTGAAAGCATCTGACCGCAAGTCCAAAGCTGACTCTCGGAAGAAAAATAATAAAACGCCACGAAAAAAGGCGAAGTTTTCCACACCTCCAATTGTTTCCCAATGAATGGCATATTCGAGAACAGCAGAGGTCTTCGTGACTTGGCTAAACATGCTCGTATTGCTGATTCTATTCGGGATCATCGATTGGACTTTGTGGGAATTTCCGAAACTGGTAAACGGGACTTTTCAGCGAGTCTACTTAACCGCTTATCTGGTGGAGTAGAATTCACATGGAGGTCTCGTCCGCCACGTGGTAGGTCGGGGGGCATTTTATTAGGCGTCAGAACAGAGACTATGGATGTGTTGGCTAGTTCGGAGGGGCCTTTCATATTAAGGTTCACATCCGTAACAAGGCCGACAACTTCACATGGACTCTTGTCGCTGTGTATGGTGCTGCCCAAGATGAGCATAAGCCTGCTTTCCTCAGAGAATTGGTGAATCTGGCAAAAGATAACCCATATCCTATAATTATAGGGGGAGATTTTAACTTGCTAAGGTTCCCACATGAGAAGAGTAGAGGCAGATTTGACAATCGATGGCCTCTTTTATTCAACGCTGTAATTGACAGTCTTAGTCTAAGAGAGGTATCGATGATTGGGAGGCAATACACTTGGGCTAATAGCCTCCCAGAGCCAACATACGAAAAGTTGGACCGTGTACTAATGGACTCAGCTTGGGAAATCAATACCCAATGGTCTCTGTACGGGTCCTCGAACGTATCGAGGCATTGTCAGATCATGCACCTATACTGTTAACCACGGGAACACCTAATCCATCATGTAAACACCAATTCAAATTTGAATTGGGCTGGTTACATAGAGAAGGTTTTTTCGAAATGGTTAAGAAGGTGTGAGAAAGACCGGTGCGTGGTCATACCCCCATCCAAAGGTGGAATAATAAAATAAGCGCATTGCGCAAATACCTGAGAGGTTGGGCTAGACACATGGTAGGTCATCTAAAAAATGCAAAGCTCCGTCTGGCATCTATTATTGATGAGCTAGAAGCTTTTGCGGAAATCAGACCACTATCTCCACAAGAGATCGATCTAAAAAATCGATCGAATGTCGAGATGGCGGGGATTCTTGGTGAAGAGGAGCTCAAATGGTACCAACGATCAAAGGCCCAATTTTTGTTGGAAGGAGATTCGAATACGAGGTACTTTCATAGTCTAGCTAATGGCAGACATAGAAAGAAACTCATTCATTCTCTTATCCAGGAGGAGGGTACGATTGAAGGCCATGAGCAGCTAAAATCCTACATCACGAAGTATTACAAATATTTGTTTGGTGATCCGGAGGCAGATAATTTCTCGCTTGATGAAACACGAACAAATGATATTCCGCAAGTATCCGATCAGGAAAACGCCCATCTGATAGCTCCTTACACGGTTGAGGAGGTGAAGAAGGCGGTATTCCAAATGGAGCACAACAAAGCACCAGGTCCGGATGGGTTTCCTGCTGAGTTTTACCAAACTTTCTGGGACGTAATCCAATCGGACTTGCTCGAGATGTTTCATGCTTTGCATGCTGGACAACTTGAGCTATTTCGCCTAAATTTTGGTGAGATAATTTTGTTGCCAAAGGTTAATGGAGCAGAAAGGATTCAACAATATAGACCTATCTGTCTTCTAAACGTTAGCTTCAAAATTTTCACCAAAACAGCTACTATTAGGCTTAATTCGGTGGCTGATCATGTTGTGAGGCCTACTCAAACGGCTTTTATGCAAGGTCGCAATATCCTTGATGGGTGGTGATCCTTCATGAAACTGTTCATGAGTTACATCGGAAAAAGCTAAATGGAGTCATTTTAAAAATTGACTTTGAAAAGGCGTATGATAAAGTCAAATGGTCTTTCCTGCAACAAACACTCAGAATGAAAGGTTTTTCAGATGAGTGGCGTGCAATGATACATAATTTCGTTTCCGGAGGAAGTGTCGCCATCAAAGTAAATGACGATGTTGGTAGATACTTCCAAACGAAAAAGGGATTACGACAGGGCGATCCCTATCACCTATATTATTTAATATAGTTGCTGATATGTTAGCCATAATCATTGAACGCGCGAAATCGGATGGGCAAATTGTTGGAGTGGTTCCGCACCTAGTGGATGGTGGATTATCCATTCTCCAATATGCTGACGATACAATTCTTTTTATGGAGCATGACATGGAAAAGGCAAGAAACCTGAAATTAATATTATCAGCGTTCGAGCAACTTTCCGGTCTAAAAATTAACTTCCATAAAAGTGAAGTGTTTTGTTTTGGCGACGCTCAGAACGAGGCTGACCAATATGCTGAGTTATTCGGCTGTGGCTCGGCCAGTTTCCGATTAGTTATCTTGGCATTCCCATTCATTTTAGGAGGCTCACGATAGCTCAATGGAAGCATGTTGAGGAAAGACTACAAAAAAGATTGAGTAGTTGGAAAGGAAAATTATTATCCCTGGGTGGCAGATTGGTTCTTATAAATTCAGTTCTAACTAATATGGTGTTGTATATGATATCCTTCTTCCAATTACCAAAGGGAGTCTTGCATCGATTGGACTATTTTCGATCTAGATTCTTTTGGCAAGGGGATAATGAAAAAAAGAAATACCGGCTGGCAAAATGGGATGTGGTGTGCCGCCCTAAGGACCATGGTGGTCTTGGGATTCATGACCTTGAGGTCAAGAATAGAGCCCTCCTCGGTAAGTGGTTGTTTAAACTGCTCACCGAAGATGGGGTGTGGCAAACTCTTCTTAGGAGGAAGTACTTAGGCTCAAGTGCGTTATCACAGGTTTCTTGGAAATCAGGTGATTCACACTTCTGGGCTGGACTTATGGCGACGAAGAAATTCTTCTTCCCATATGGTTCTTTTTCCATTAAGGATGGGTCGGAGATAAGGTTCTGGGAGGATAGGTGGCTTGGACCTACCCCACTCCGAGAACAATATCCAGCTCTATATAATATAGTCCTTGGACGGCACAAGAGTGATACGCTCGCTCAAGTGTTGGTAAATAATATTCCAACGGTGACGTTCCGAAGAGATCTTATCGGTCCCAGGTTGGTAGCGTGGCATGATTTGCTACAACGACTAGCTTCTGTCAATTTGACACAAGGGTCTGATGAGTTTTGGTGGAATTTACACAATGATGGTAAATTCTCGGTGGACTCTATGTATACAGCACTAACCCAGCCAGAAGTGCCGGTTGATAATAATAAGAAAATCTGGAAGATGACGATTCCATTGAAAAACAAAGTTTTCGCTTGGTATCTTCGTCGCGGAGTTATTCTTACCAAAGACAACCTTGCTAAACGCAATTGACATGGAAGTAAACAGTGTGTCTTCTGTCATAAAGACGAGACGATCAAACACTTATTCTTCGAGTGCAAGTTTGCTAGTTCTATATGGTCCATCATCCAGATAGGTTATACTATTTACCCACCCAAAAGCATAGCCAATATTTTTGGTAATTGGATGAATGGAGTGGATAATAGGTTTAAACAACTTATTAGGGTGGGAGCGCTTGCCGTAATATGGTCGTTTTGGCTATGTAGAAATGACAAGGTTTTTAACGATAAAAAATGTTCTCTTATGCAGGTTATCTACAGGGCTACTGCTACGCTCCGTTCGTGGTCTCGGTTGCAACGTGTGGGACATCGAGACCTGTTTATGGAGGTGTGTACCAGACTGGAGGATACGGCGAGAGACTTTTTATCCCAACATGGATGGCAGCATAATTTGCGGATTGGCCCTCCAGCTCCATAGGCGTTCTTACAATTTCTCAATTTGATATGTAATTCGCCTCCCTTTTATTTAGAACTTCAGACTTGTTTCGGCTGTGTGCATCTTGGTTATGCAGAGGCTGGGTGTAATACTTAAACCTTTTAAGTAATAAAACTCCCTTTATCTAAAAAAAAAGAAATCGGGTGCGCTCCTAGATGGATAAAGCAAAGGCAAATTGAAAAGAAAATCGTATAACTGCATGGAGCCGAAGCTCTCGCCGATCGTACGCACAGAAGAAAATCGGGCGTTGCATGCAGGGTGTGTGAGTCGACGGCTCGACGCCGATCGATGCGCCGGCGGATAAGTTCCGTTTTATCCAACGAATTGCCGCCGGCCGGCCGGTTCGGTCGATCGATCGGGTTGATGTGGATTATTGCGGTTGACACGGCCAAACAGATATACAGTGTACTTATCCAAGGTAGCTACCACACTAGGTCACGCGCTCTCTCCTATAAATACATCACTCTACTCGATCCTCTCTCCATCAGTCTCCTTTGTCTCTTGCACCGATCACTTCTTGGTTTTGATAGTCAGATCGACGAATCGATAACCATGCAGCGCTTGTGTCTATGGCTGCTACTGGCGGCCGCCGCCGTCGTCAGTGTCGGCGGCACCAAGGTGGCTTACAACGACCGGGCGCTGGTCATCGACGGCGAGCGCCGCATCATCATCTCCGGCTCCATCCACTACCCTAGGAGCACCCCCGAGGTTTTTGCCCGTGCCTTTTGAGCTAACATATCCATCTTCTTAATTTATTTGCCCAGATATTGATCTTCCTAATTGTTTTGTAGATGTGGCCGGATCTGATCAGGAAGGCCAAGGAAGGCGGCCTTGACGCCATCGAGACGTACGTGTTCTGGAACGGCCACGAGCCTCGCCGCCGGCAGTACAACTTCGAGGGCAACTACGACATCGTGCGCTTCTTCAAGGAGGTCCAGGACGCCGGCATGTACGCCATCCTCCGCATCGGCCCCTACATCTGCGGCGAGTGGAACTACGGGTACATATATATGTTGGTTCATTATGCAGTGCATGTTAGTTAGTTAGAAAGTGTGTATTGGCACTCAATTTCATGTATTGGCACTCAACTTCATGCGATCATCTGTTCTTGCCAATCCACGCAGAGGGCTGCCGGCGTGGCTGCGTGACATCTCCGGCATGCAGTTCCGGATGCACAACCACCCTTTCGAGGTACGCACAAATCGGTTCAGTCTGACCATTTGCAGAAGATAATGAAACCGTGAATTTTATTTAAGGAATCATAATGTTTTGAAATAAATATGCAGCGAGAAATGGAGACCTTCACGACACTCATCGTCGACAAGCTCAAGGAGGCCAACATGTTCGCCGGCCAGGGAGGCCCCATCATCCTCTCTCAGATCGAGAACGAGTACGGCAACATCATGAGCAAGCTCAACAACAACGAGTCCGCGTCCGAGTACATCCACTGGTGCGCCGCCATGGCCAACAAGCAGAACGTCGGCGTGCCGTGGATCATGTGCCAGCAGGACGACGACGTCCCGCCCAACGTGGTCAGTTTCTTTCAACTATATTTTGTTTTCTCTCCAAAAAACATGGCGACGTTTGTGTACATCGAAGCTTATTATCTCTTTTTTAGATCAACACGTGCAACGGCTTCTACTGCCACGACTGGTTCCCCAAGAGGACCGACATCCCCAAGATATGGACTGAGAACTGGACTGGCTGGTACTTAGCTTTTTTCAATAAAATTATAGGCAAACTACATGCACATGAACTAATTAGTACTACATTATGTACTAAATTTAGAATAATTTGCATATTATATCTTCAGGTTCAAAGCCTGGGACAAACCTGATTTCCACCGGTCGGCCGAGGACATCGCCTTCTCGGTTGCCATGTTCTTCCAGAAGCGCGGATCACTTCAAAACTACTACATGGTAATAACAAATTCATGGATTAATTAACTTGCTATTTTTATATGGCAACTTGAATTTACATTTGACGTGTTGATCCATATTGTGTTCAGTACCATGGCGGCACAAACTTTGGCCGCACCTCAGGTGGCCCCTACATCACAACCAGCTATGACTATGATGCACCTCTCGACGAATATGGTACTTGAGTCTTTTATTTCTGTAATACGGTCAATTTCCAACATTCATAACCTTTTTTTTTTCATCCTTATCTGATTGGCTAACCTCACATTGGTCTATTTTTTCAGGTAACATTCGGCAGCCAAAGTACGGCCACCTGAAGGATCTGCACAATGTCCTCAAGTCCATGGAGAAGATACTACTCCATGGCGACTATAAGGACACCACAATGGGCAACAAAAATGTCACCGTAATTAACATTCCATCCACATACATACCAACACAAAACATACTAGTTTTCTTGATTGTGATTTTATTAATATTCATTCATTTTTTATTCATATATATCTACACGTAGGTGACCAAGTACACGTTGGACAATTCCTCGGCCTGCTTCATCAGCAACAAGTTCGATGATAAGGAGGTCAATGTGACCATCGAGGACGGAGCCACTCACATCATACCGGCATGGTCGGTGAGCATCCTCCCGGACTGCAAGATCGTCGCCTACAACAGTGCCAAGATCAAGACGCAGACGTCGGTGATGGTGAAGAAGCCAGAGGACGAGGTGAGCAAGAGTCTCACGTGGTCATGGATGCCCGAGAACCTCCAGCCTTTCATGACGGACGAGAAGGGCAACTTCAGGAAGAACGAGCTGCTGGAGCAGATCACGACGTCGGGCGATCAGAGCGACTACCTCTGGTACAGGACAAGGTAATCACCAAAATTCAATCAAGTACTAATTAATTATGTATGTACAAATATTTTTGCGTAAATTTGAAGTGCACATTGAATTCTGATGATATCCAAAATAATGCAGCTTTGAGCACAAGGGAGAAGGAAGCTACAACTTGCACGTCAACACGACGGGGCACGAGCTCTACGCTTTTGTGAATGGCCAGCTCGTCGGTGTGTAACCTTAATTTTCTATTTTTGACACACTGATTAGTTCATTTGATTAAACTAAGTAAATATTTTAATCTTCTCACAGGGAAGCACCACTCTCCTAATGGAGGCTTCGTCTTCCAGCTGGAGACGCCGGTGAAGCTCCACTCCGGCAAGAACTACATCTCCCTCCTGAGCGCCACCATCGGGCTCAAGAACTACGGCGCACTTTTCGAGATGATGCCGGCGGGCATCGTGGGCGGCCCGGTGAAGCTCATCGACCCCGCCACCAACGCCACCACCTATGACCTCTCCAACAGCTCCTGGGCCTACAAGTCCGGCCTCGCCGGCGAGAACCGGGAGGCCCACCTCGACAAGGCCGGCCAGGAGTGGCGCAGCCTCAACGGCACCATCCCGGTGCACCGTCCGTTCACCTGGTACAAGGCCACCTTCGAGGCCCCCGCCGGCTCCGAGCCCGTGGTGGCGGACATGCTCGGGCTCGGGAAGGGCGTGGCGTGGATCAACGGCAACAACCTCGGCCGCTACTGGCCGTCTTACGTAGCCGCCGACATGGGAGGCTGCCGGCGGTGCGACTACCGCGGCACGTTCAAGGCCGAGGGCGATGGGCAGAAGTGCCTCACCGGTTGTAACGAGCCGTCGCAGCGGTACTACCACGTGCCGCGGTCGTTCCTCAAGGCCGGGGCGGAGAACACGGTGGTGCTGTTCGAGGAGGCCGGCGGTGACCCGTCGAGGGTGGACTTCCACACGGTCGCCGTCGGCGCGGCGTGCGCGGGGGCCGCCGAGGTCGGGGACGAGGTGGCGCTGGCGTGCAGCCACGGCAGGACCATCTCCACCGTCGACGTGGCCAGCCTCGGCGTGGCGCGGGGCAAGTGCGGCGCCTACGAGGGCGGGTGCGAGTCCAAGGCGGCGCTGGCGGCGTTCCAGGCGGCGTGCGTCGGGAAGGAGTCGTGCGCGGTTCGGCACACCGAGGACTTCCGCGCCGGCGCCGGGTGCGACTCCAGCGTTCTCACCGTGCAGGCCACCTGCTGACGATGCCCTGCATGCAGATGGATCTTCAAATGTGGTTTCATTTCGTTTATGATAAGTAGTGCTGGCTAGCAGCTACTTAGTTTGAGGCATAGTATGTGTTAGGAGGATCATCAGCTCAATTTATCGTCATTTGAGATCGAGATTAAAAACTTGGATTGTATGATATCCGTGGAGGCATCTGTGCTCCTGTGAGAAGTTGTGTTGGCGAAACTGATGGACAATACACGGCCGGGAAATTTCAGTTGGTTTTGCCAATCCCAGTTATCGGCTGAGATTTTCTCATGTCTAGGATGATGATTCTGGACATGTATGATTTCAGTTTTGCAATTTGGTGAAAAAAGTGCACGTACATTTTCTCATCTCAATGTAGATATTTTAAAAAATCCTATTTAGACGTCCACCTTCCAGAAGGCGCAAAGCGTCCGCGCACGAAAGATCTCGACGCTCATGCAGCTCAAACACATCCACGCACGCAGCGGGACACACAGAAAGCAAGCGACATGACACACATGCATCACAAGCCGGCACATCGTGTTAGCAGGGGACGACGGCAGTAGTTCATGATGATGTAAAGGTTTTGGCTCAAGTATCCAATTTCTTTGCAACTCTCTCTTCTCTAAATTCTTTGTCCTCTTACAAAATGAACCATGTGGCGAAGTAACAAATAAGACTTTACATGGCAAAGTAAAAAGAGACAATAGGCATAAGGCAAGTTTGCAACACAAATGTCTGTATGCAACTATGCATGCTAATATACAACCTTGTTTGCATTTTCTTTAAGATCTCCAATCAAGCAGGGGTGTATAGAAACGCCTCTCCCATCGCCATATAAAGGGAATCGGTGTTACTTGGACATAGATTACCTATGTACTGAAGTTTTGAGCTGTCCAAATTGTAAGCCACTACTTTAAAGCGCTCCACCAAGAAGAAGGCTACTTCTTTGTAGGGGTGGAATCCAAGTAAGGTAAAACGTTTAGGACTACGTCGGCACCCATCCTTAGTATCCAGAATATTATAACCATCATCTGAGTCCCAATCAAAATCTTGTCCTGCTCGCATTTTGTTATTGCCATACTCGTCAAGAACCTCATCATCATCTAAGATCCAAGGTATGAAAGGTCCCTTAGGTTTGAGCGAAGATATATTTGCCAGTGGCTCGAGGCTGATGTTATTTTTGGGGACCCAGTATACCTGACCGCTTGATTCGCTCAGGGTCCAAATCCTAATGCGACCATGAATTTTCGCATAGTACACACATCCTTCCCCAAGATCCCAAGATAATTCTCTCCAACTTTGCTTTCCTTGGCATCTACTGGAGTTCTTATTACGTCATATTTTCCGCTAGATAATGATAACCTGTAAAAATAGCAGAGAAGTCAACAACACTTTGTAGTAGAATAAACAACATACATTGAATGCTAGAGTTGGCAATGGAATAAAACCCTATATATGCACTTTCATGATATTTACCTCGTGACAAATGCACCACCACAAAGAAGCACGTGTAATGCTTCATGAAAATACACGCTGTAGCGCCATCTCGGTGCTAAGTTAAAAGTATCGTCGTAGCACTGCCTTCCCTAGCAAAGGACCTCTCCTTCCACTCTCTCGTGCCCGACGAGAAGACTTGCAGTGTCAAAACAGGCGGTGGCCATTCTACCGAGTGTTGTGGCACTTCCACACTCCACGGAACTCTGGACAAAGATCTGCAACTTAACGTGAAGTTTTTTTCGACGAGTTGTTCTGGGGGCACTTGCGCTCGTTTACAGTCAGTGAGGTCGAACAGTCCTACATCCTTGGAAGGGATCAAGAAGACCTCGTAGTGCAAGGACACGGTAGGATCGAAAGCAAGGTAGGCGGTGTGGAATTCCCCGTGGCTGTCCATGCATGGCGGGAGACGCTCCCACCGTCGCGTGGCGGGGTTCACCGCGCAGAAGGCCCTGGTGTCGCCGTAGAGCAGGAGGCCGTTGCAGTGATCGGAGATGGTGACGGTGTCAACGTCGTCGACGTAGCCAGGCAGGAAGTGGAGGTTGCCGTAGTCGACGCCGGGTGCTGCGTAGAGGGGCGGGCGAGGTAGTGCGGGCGATAGCAGTCTGTGTAGCTGGCGAAGATGCCTTCCACCGAGTGTGGGAGGAGGTGCGGGAGCAGCAGCCGGTGGCCGTCGACGGCGGCACGCCACGCCTTCCGCACGCAGCGGGACCTGGCTATCTCCGGCGGCGAGAGGCAGGCGAGGATGGCGGCGAGCGCGTCCTCCGGCAGCTTTTCCGTGTGATCCATCGTGTCTCTTGTGACCTTGGTGCCGATCGCCGTGTTGCAATCCGTCCGATGAAAGAAAAGCTCTTGGGCAGAGGCATATATATGCGCGCACTAGCTCAGACTAGGGCTAGCAGAACGCAAACTCAGCTTTACGTGATTCTACTAGTCCTAACCGGACTTGGCATCAACATGGAAGCTATATTCAGACTAGGAGTCCTAACCGAACTACACTCGGTTTGTTTCTCTTCTCACGCGGATCGTCGATCGAAATCAGTGGGCAATGCTAATGTTCGCACGTGCGATCACTAAGAATTGATCGCACGATTCCTTTCTATTCCCTTTTTCTATTTTTGGTAATTTTTGGTACTGACGGGTTTCCCATTTGTGGAAAGTTCTGCATGCATGCACTAGAAACAGATTTAATGATATCAGTTAGATTCTTTCCCACTTCGAATATTCAAAATGATTTATCTCTCAAACGATAAATCGGATTGAATATTCGTTTTCACCACTAAATCGGTCGCGACGAGATCTTCGAAACTAGATACCATGTTAAACTAGATCCCATGTTAATATGTTTCGAAAACTTTTTTTTTCGAGCTAAAAGTTACCAACCCCATCATATGTGAGTTAACAAGGGTAAATATAAGAGTTACCAAACTCAAAATTATATTGACTTTTCTTTCGACATCTTTGTTCGATTAGAATCACTGGCATGATTTCCGACACTTTTAAATGTGCGGGTGAGCCATTAGCGAAAAGTGTTGCATGCATGCACTAGAGCATGTACTCAAAAGGTTTTATCTCTTAAACGATGCATCTGATTTAAAATTCGATTTCATCAATAAATATGTCACTACGAGACTAATTAAAGTGTTACCAAGCATCTGGCGCACCAAATACCAACCTAAAAACATATGATGATACCAAGCATATAGCAATCAAGTACCGATCCTAGAACTAAACCGAAGTGTTACAAGCATATAGCGCACGAATTACCAAATTAAAAACTAGTACATGATGATACTAACCACATAGCCAGTGAGTTACCGATCCTAAGACTAACTCAAGTGTTGCTAAGCATCTATCGCATGAATTATCAACCTGAAAACTAGTAGATGATGATACCAAGCACATAGCAAACGAGTTACCGATCCTAGGACTTATAAAATGTTACTAACCATCTAGCGAACGGATTATCAATCTAAAAACTAGTACATGATGATACCAAGTACCTACCAAGCAAGTTACCGATCTGATAACAAACTAAAAGTGTTACCAATCATCTAGAGCACGAGTTACCAATCTAAATACTAGTACATGATGATACCAAGTACGTAGCAAGCAAGTTACCGATCCTACGACTAATTAAAGTGTTACGAAGCATCTATATACCATGAATTACCAAGCTAAAAAAGTAGTAGATGATGATACCAACTACCCAAGAAACAAGTTACTAATCCTAAAACTAGCTAAAGAGAATTTACTCCTAAAACCGACTATCCCAAAAACAGAAATGAAAAATTATATTGGGAACTTTTTTACAAGCTAAAATCGAAGTTTTTTGTTCATCAAGAATCTATTTTTATCAAAATATGTAGAAGTCTGAACTATGTTTTCTATTATATTTATACTTCTATTATTTTTATACTAGTAGAAAGTGGTAATTCTTTTCTATTCAATTTCTTGTACTAGTAGAAAGCGGAATTTCTCTATTCCCCACCCATTTTTATTTACCCTAATAAACCAGTGTCCCAAAAAATCTCTAAAAGGTGCTATGGACATATTTAGGGGAAAAGAAGTATCAATATATTCACCTGTTACGTAAAATATTATGTTATATACATTAGAATTATTTATTAGTTCAAAATTTTCATGTGAGGTAGGGCCCCATTTTAGATTTTTGCAATGGGCCCCGAATTTTGCCGGCCCGGCCCTATCTGGAATCTATTTAGATCAAAATACGCAGTAGTCGAATTATGTTTTCTGTTATTTTATACTAGTAGGAAGTGGTAGTTCTTTTCCATTGTAATTTTTTGTACTAGTAGGAAGTGGATTTTACCTATTTCCTGCACATTTTTATTTACCCTAAAAAATCGTTGTCCCAAAAAGGGAATTGAAAAATTATACTTGATATTTTTTTGCAGGCAAAATTCGAATATTTTGTTTTTAACGTGAAAAAAGAATAGAAAAAAGGAATAGTAAAAAAGGGCGACCCTCCGGGTTTGGTTTGAAACGTGACAATGGTGCATGTACGAGATGAAAAAAAAGTGAGAAAAAAGCTCACTTCCCGTGCATGCAGCAGGGTCATTAGCAAAGGGGAAAAAGTCTAGGCAAATAAATGCATCGTCAATGTGTTAATAGAGAGAGAATAAAAGGGAATAGAGAGGAGCACCACGCGTGGCCAGCTAGGCAGCGAGGAAAGGAAAGTAAAACAAGCACGCGATTAAATCTACCATGTGTAATTTCTAATTAATGCAGACAGAATAACAGGGAATAGGGATGGTGCGCTGGACGGAACGTGCGAGCGCTCGCACGTTCGAAACAAAGCTTTTCCGGAAATCAGTCGCCCTTCTTGTGAGTATAGTACCAAACATGAAACATGGCGTGCATTGTGACGGGTTGAGAAATCATCTTTTGGTCGTTATTAAAGGCGGCACGACCCAAATTTTACCCGTTTTGACCCGCGTATGATAATTTTTTCTACCGAGATGAACATCAAGTTGACAATGAAGGAAAAATGGCTCGAAGGGTAGGAATTCTGGCATTGATATTTAATTTTTCCTGGGTGTGGATGCAAAGGCCGGGAGGTTAAACTTCTCTATGAATATACCTCCTTGATATTTTTAATATGCTAAAAAGTTGTCTTATTACTTACGGATGACAACGATTGTTTCTAAATCACCTATGGGATCAATCTAATAGGATTTGTGTAGATAAAATCTTGAATCAGCAATTAGGATCACTTGACTGAGAATTGCTATTTTTAAATCAACTTGGTTAGGGTAAAATAAGTAAAGACTTCGATTAAAAGTACTGATAAAAATAGAAATGTCAAGCTAGCGAAATCCATAGAATAAATAGTTACTTAATAAAAAGCACACTGATAAAAATAGACATTTCAAGCTAGTGCAATCCATTAGAAAGTCCGGTGCTTACTCAATCCGATTCAACAGTTTTAAATTGGATTTAGTTCAAAACTGCGATAGTTATTATCAATTGGAGAGAGTAAGTTTTACTTAAAAACTGCATACTTTTTAAGTAGAGCTTAAGATACCCCGCAAAAAAGCGAAATCCATAGAATAAATAGTCAGATAGTTTTTCCAACTGCTCGAGTTGACGTCACCAAATTAATTAATACATAAATACCATACCGCATGGAGCAAAATTTCCAATCGTTGGTTCATCTTCCCGTACAGATATGGCAAAACCATCTTGTTCTTAACTAGAACGATACCCCGCATGTTGCAGCGGAAATCTTAAAGAAAATTATAATATAAAGAAAGGATATTTGATGCATGAAACGAAAAAAATCTTGAGAATACGGAGGATTTTATTAGCCACGATAGTCGAAAATCTTAATTTAATTAATATGAAATGTTTGTATATTTAACCACTAAAATTGAAGATATGCAAAATTGTATGACTAGAGGATTTGATTAGCCACAATAGTAGAAAATCTAAATTTAGTTAATATGAAATGTTTGTATATTTAACAGCTAAAAATTGATGATATGCAAAATTATGGCTAAAGAAATTTATAATTTGAATACCTTGCATGTATGGATCAATACCATTATTAAATATGGAATATGGATAACTGGATTTCTCAAATAGTGTATGATGTGATGATGACATGGATAAATGAATAGTGGAGATGATGTGGACACCTTGCATGTAGAGACTAATCTATTCCATGTTAGTGGGCAGAGTAAAGGATTACAAGTTTTACCATGGTTGGGAAATTTAGTAACCGTTGATCAATTCAATCAAACGGTTGGAAAACTAGAAGTATTGGAAAGTACTTGAAACAAATTACTGAAAAGTACCGGAAAGTATCGATTTATCAGCACAAAAAATATTAATCTATTATATTCACGAAAAGGGTAGAAGGCGAGGCGCCCCCGGTCGAGCAACTTGGTGAGGCGGGCGAGGTGATCTGATACGGGAGTGTGTTCATCAATCGCCGGAGCGGCGCTACGTCTGCCGAGCGGCAATGGCGGCCGAGCGTCCGACGAGCGGCAGCGGCGGCGGCGGATCATCCCGCGAGCGGCAGGCAGGGGGCAGAGCAGAGCAGCAGAGGGTTAGCGTGGTAGTTACTGTAATACCTCTAATTATGTTAATTAAAACATACAATTAGGATAATTGCTGAGCCAGATCGGATGGATAGAAATAATCGAACAAGAAGTACTGGGAAGTACAGGAGAGTACTGGACAACCACCGTAAAAGGGCTAGTAAAGCAAAAAAGAGGTTTACAAGTTTTAGGGTGTGTTCGGTTCTGGGATAGAGTGGAATGGAACCATTCCATTCCACTGTCATGGAACCGTTTCATTCCTGTGTTCGGTTTGGACAAAAATTGTCACGGAACCGTTCTATTCTTGTGTTCGGTTTTGGAATGGGATGAGAATGGAATGGAATGGAGTGAGAATGGAATTATTCTAAACTTGATTAATTATTTCCTAAACTTGATTAATTATTCCTAATCTTGATTAATTAGCGCGTGACAGTCACCCGTTCCACCTCGTCCGGCCGAATCGGCCGGACGGGTGTATTCCGCATCTCATGCGAATATTCCCTTCGGAGGAACGACTGCGTTCCACTCAAAAACCGAACACAGGGATGGGCCCAAGGAACGGAACGGTTCCGTTCCATTCCAAGCTGGTTCCAGAACCGAACAGACCCTTAGAGAAGGGACGAAGAACCCCCACAAGTAGAAAATGGCACACAGAATCCCCACAACTCACTAAAACCGGACAGAGGACGTATCCTTGAAAAAAAATCGAGATTAAAAACTTGGATTTTGTGCTATGATGAGAATTTGTGTTTGGGAAACAGAGATACATGATAAGACATACAAGGGCAATTCATTTGGTTTTGCTAATCCCTGTTATCGTCTGAGATCTTCTCATGGCTAGGATGATGATTCTTGATATGTATGATTTCTTTATTTTGCAATTTGGTGAGAAAAATATAGATTTGCTGCACTAGCCATCTATATTAAAAGTCTGAACTAATGGAAAGGGGCTAGGCATTATATTTATATTCAACACTCCACTTCACGTTTAGGCTATTTTAATCCTTAGCGTGGGATCAGTGCAGGATGTAGAATATTTGTCGTAAGCATGGTGTTGAACTTGAGACCTCTTACCTTTGATACTGTATAGATTTACTGCACTAGCCATATATCACAAAATTCCGAACTAATGAAAAGGGCTAGGCAATATATTTATATTTCAACAAAAAATGCACGTACATCTTATCATCTCTAGAAGATACTCTTCAAAAGTAATATTTTAATGTTTTCACATAATACACCTGAATAAATATATTCACCACAGTGCGCTTATAAGGGTCGAGTGATACAACTCCTCAAAATTCAAATCTATAAGTGCCAAAAAAATCGGAAAAGAATTGTGGTAGATGTCAAGATGTGTGTTTACATTCTACAAAATTTTCAGAATCAAATTCGAAATAAACAAAAAATAAGACAAATTCCTATGTGAATAATGCCATTTTGTGTTTTTGTCCTTTTCGATACTATTCAAGTATTCATGTTGGATTTGTCCTTTTAATTTCTGTGCGTGTATTTCGAATCTGGTTCCGTAAATTCTAGCAGTCGTAAACATATAGCTGGTGAACACCCTCAAATTTGCTTCGCGTTTTTTTGAATCTTGCAAATTTGAATTTTGGGAAGTGGTAACAAAATGTGGTACCACGAGATACGCACTCCATTCCCCGACAGTAAAAAAAGAAGCAAAAACACACCAGCGAGAACCCCTATCGCCGGCACAACACTAGCGCCGCCGCCGAGCCGCCGGAATCCCACGCCCCACCCGGCTCTCACGCGGTTCCCCTTCTTCCTCGTCGGGCATCGAGGTCCTGCGGCATCCGCCCCTTCCGCAAGTCTCCGGTGAGTTTTCTCTGATCCGTTCCCAACTTCCCGGCGCACCATCTAGATCCGCCCCTGCCTCATGAATCGTCCTATGAGATCTTCCGGCTCGCAAAATGCCGTGCTGCTGTTCCTATGTGTACGGAATTAGTTTACTCATGTCCCTCGCGCCGATGCTGATCTGCCCTGAGACGCCACGTCGGCTCTAGATTTGAAGCTTAGTGCTGCCCGAGCCGAGAGAGAAAATTGCGTTTGCTGATCCTCCTATTGAGTATTGACTTAGGGTCCAGTGCTCTTCTGGAGCTCTGTTAAGAAGACTTACATACTGGCGGCCATGTAAGTTGTGTCTGATTTCTACATGTTTTGAAGCTGCAGGATTTCTTCACCGGTGCCTTGGCTATTGCTGGATAAGATGGTTTCCTTTGAGATGAATGACCTCAAGAGTATGTATGGACCTGGCACCATTTTCTTCTTCAAATTTTTGTTCCATTTCTGTATGATGATTGAAAGATTGATAACTTGTCCTGGGCACTAGAAGTTGAACTGATACAAATAATGACAAATTACCTTCTGTTTATTCTAAAAAACTGGCTTATTCATCCTGTATGCGCTACATACTCTGCTGCCTTTTCCAAGCATCTACTAATTAATTGTATTCTCGTATGTGCTGAAACTTGCCATGTATGTCATATCTCCCAACAAATATGTAGCACCCTATAGCTAGTTACAAGTGAGCTGGACCAGTACATGGCAAAACCATACCAGTTGGGTAGCCTTGTACTGAGAGTGAAATTATAAGATTCAGAGTTAGTGTAGATTTTGCCATGGTGTACTTGATTGTTTAGGAATAGTTGGCCACTGGTGATGCCATTTTGCTTTTTCAATACTGGTGCGATCAGCTGATCTACTTTTTAGCTCGGCCCAAGGTCAGCTTTCTTGGCTGATTTGGTGCTCTAAAAAAAGCTGCAACCCTCATGACCTTCGGAAGCTCTGTGCGATGGAACCCTTTAAATTTGAAGCATAGTAAGTAGGATGTTTTCTGGTCTTTTTGGTCAACCAATGCCCATGGTGTAAACTTATTTGTTCATCTGTTGAGTTAGTAACATTATGCAAGTAATGCTAGGGACAGTGTGTTATAAATTATGCAGCTTAGATAATAATTTGTTCTTCTCACTCCAATGGTTTATGACACTTGCATTTTGTTTTCATCAGAGATTGGGCTAGGCCTGACAGGCTTTGGAGTATTCTTCTCTTTCCTGGGAATCGTTTTCTTCTTTGACAAGGGCTTATTGCGATGGGCAATGTAAGTTTCCTTTTCTCAGTCTTCTTCTTGATCTAAATAGTTTTATTGGCTAGTATAATTGTATAATGGGCATGGTTCACTTTTTTCTTATCTATGTATTCTTTCAGATACTCTTCTTGTCAGGTTTGGGTTTGACGATTGGTCTGAAATCAACTATGCAGTTCTTCACAAAGCCTAAGAATTACAAGGTTTGGCAACTAATAGACTGATATTGGTATTACGCTAAACATTTTATATTTTATAATTAACTGACGTAATGAACAGGGTACCATCTCTTTTGGTGCTGGCTTTTTCCTGGTTCTCATTGGATGGCCTTTCTTTGGCATGCTCTTGGAGGCATATGGCTTTGTCGTACTCTTCAGGTTAGATTTTTTCATTATTATTCCTCTCTTCATTAAAACGGGCACTCTTATGTTTAGCAGAAACTTAAAGGCCAAGTTATATGTGTAATTGTCACTGATTTGCATTCAATTGCAGTGGATTTTGGCCAACTCTTGCAGTTTTCCTTCAAAGGATTCCTATCCTTGGCTGGATTTTTCAACAACCATTTGTCACTTCGGTATGGACTGCAGCAGAAGATATTGTCCTTCTGTTGCTGAGAGGCATGGAGCTTGATCTTCTTTTTCATATTCTGACTAGTTCAGTTTACCTGTTTTGCAGTTCCTTGACCGTTACAGGGGGAAACGAGTGCCGGTGTAATATCCTCTCGCGCTAGGTGTAGCAACTGAAGTTTCTTTTTTTCATGGGGAACAAGAGTGAACAGTTATGGTAGCGTGGTCCTGTCGTGGGACTGTATGTTTGTAAATTACACCAAATCCCGACCGACTCGTTTTGCCAAAGATGAGCAAGATGCAAAATGTTTGTTATTATTGGGTTGAGAATAGCGTAGCTGTAGAAGAGGAATGCTCTTGAAGTAGAAGCTGTATGCTCTTTGTCTGCTTTGTACTTATGTCAGCCCCCGGATATAGATAGATATTCCGTCTTGAGCTTGTGTTACTGTTAGTTTCTGTGTGGACTTCATAGCTTGAAGAAGGAAACGTATATTTGAAATTTGTGCTCTGATGGGAAGTCTTTGTTTGCTGGCGTTGTACTGGTTTGCTTTGCCAGTTTACATAGTAGTGATGACAGATTGGCAATTATGTCGTATGCCGGTAACTGGTACGAACATATAAAGATGAGCAGCCAGAACATAATACTGAATTGAGTTTAAGAAGGCAATCTGCAAATCTCGCTTTAACGTTTATTGCATGCCACTCTAAGCAATGCACCAACACCTTACATGAAGAATTAATATCTCAAGATGAACTGCATCCATCAGTAACAAAACCTAATCCTAGACCATGAAGAAACTCAACTAGCCAATCATTAGAGCATCGCCGTGTCATACTGTAGGAACCAACACCACCCAGATTATTTCTAGCTTTCCAGCAGGTCAGATGGACATACTTGACCTGGTGGTGTTGAGAAACCCTTCAGACAACGATCAGCCGCTGTGGCTGCCTGACGGGAATGTAGAATGGAGTTAGCCCAGTTGGACGATCTGTGCCCGATTCTAGATGGGATGCAGTCACTTATCGATCTTGTGAACTCCATATAGCATGGCTACCTGCATCTCATCAGCAGTGTATGAAGAAATACGCACCTCTCTTTGGAGAGTAGTAATTCCACGTAACTTTTCTTTATTTGTGTTAGTATAGGACATATGAACTTGAAACCCCCCAAAATAGGCCAAGTCCTTGAAAGAATTGGATTAGTCGCCTCGAGCTAGGGCGGTATAAAAAGGTCGGTAAAAGGAAAACGAAAACTAAAATGGCTTTGCCGAGTGTAAAAAAACTTGGCAAGAGATTAAAATAGGAGGGAAAAAGAAAATGAAAATGGAATATAGCTAGAAATATAGCACCGGTGGGAAAAATTGAAGCAAAATGATCTCAAAACTTTGTCGAGTTTCGGTTACGGGACACTGAGCAAAGAGGACGGCCAGTTTTATTCCGTCAGAAGCAGTGGACAAGGACAATTGTCCAGCTTGTTTGCCAAGTGTAAATTTTTACCAGTGTTTTTCTGTTTTTTTTTGCCGGGTGTAAATCTTTGCCAATTGTTTTTGTGATTTTTTGCTGATTGTTTTCTGTTTTTTTTCAAAGTGTATTTTATTTCCTGGTTGTTTTCTTGATAGCTCTCGGTATAGAGCTCCCTTTTCGAGTGCCTGTCAAGGCTTGTCTACTCGGCAAATGGCCAATTTTTGGTAGTGACCGGTGGCGGGCTGTAGGGATGCGAAAACGGGACCTAATTGTCCGACTTCTTTTCCATTTTGTACATGAAAATTTTGTACTAGGCATGCACAAAATAAAAAAGAAGTGTGACAATTGGGTCCCATTTTTGCATCCTTACGGTCTCTCTGGTTTAGGGTTTTCAGTTTCTTTTTCGGGCGTAAACCTTTGCCAATTGTTATTCTGATTTTTGCCGAGTGTAAATCTTTGCCGACTGTTTTTCTGTTTTTTTTTGGCCGAATGTATTTTCTTTCCCGACTGTTTTCTTGATAGCTCTCGGCATTGAGCCACTTTTTGGAGTGTCGTAAAATAGCACCCTTCAAGGGCTCATTCACTCAGCAAACGGCTGATTTTCGGTAGTGACCGGAGGCGGTGATACCCTGCTGCATGTCCATGCCAAGACGGCAGGCGCCAGATGGACCGCCGATCATGGTCGCTCCACGGGGGATCCGGTCTCCTCTTTTTTTCCTTGCAATTTAGTTTGTGCTGGTCAACCCTTAATTAATTATGTTTACCATATTGTGTTTGTGTGCCTCAACAGCCGGGGCGGTTCATCATTATCTATCATTATCTAGCTGCAGTGGTCTCTTCGGCGGTGGTTGGTGTGGGTCAGAGACGCGGCCTCAATGCTCATGTTGGGCATGGCGAGTCCTTTAGTTCTTGGCGTTGTGCGGGTTGTGGCTAATCCTTTTATTAGCGGGTTGCTGAAAGGCGTTGTAGCCATTTTTTGGCTTTTTTGTCCTCTTTTAAGCTTAAAACAAAGACGCGCAGCTCTTCTGCGGGATCTCGGAAAAAAATTATCTAGCTACACACATGCTTCTTCCGCTGCATCAACCATGCATCAATATGGAACTGTATTCCGAGCTATGTGATTCACTAAGTCGTCTACACGAGTAGGCCAATTGGAAGAAAAGAAATGATTTAATTGCCTGCTCCCGGGCTGGCGCACTAACCCTCCGACTGCGCCACCACATCGTTTGTCGTGCGATTACTCTCTGGTTTATTAGTAAACCCTTGATTAATCCCTGCACGTCATCTCATCAACTGGAGCTTGTTCAATCTATATATAGCCATCTCATTATTCCTCTTCTCGGTGCATCACCCACGACGCACATTGGCGAGAGCCATCGTTCTTCCCTGCAGGCCTTATCATCAGCAAGGTTAGCGCCTTCGTCCGTTGATCTGTTTAGCTCTTGCAATTGGTCCTTCATAAAGCTTTTTTCACTGCTAAGTCTGCGCTTTTCCTAGACTACCACGGTGTCCCCGGCCTCCCTAATGCAAGGATCATCTTTGTATGTTGAAAGCATATGGGAGAGACTTTTATGGTTTCCTTTATACAATGTACCTCAAATAGTATATATGTTGTATAAACATCACATGCGTGGGAAACATCTTCAGTTATTGGGCGCATGATTATTGTGTCATTTTCGAAAACACTATTTCAATAGTCGATCACATGTGTAAGAAGTACTATAACACAACATATGAGTAAGGTTTCGGCCACGAGATAACCGGTAGTTTGGTGTGACGTTAGATCAACACTGCGCGAGATAAATTAAAACTGATACCGCCGGCCGTTGATGTCAAAAGTACAGTGTGCAAATATATATGTTTTATCCATTATAATGATAGAATCCATCAATAGGGGCAAAATACTATTTTTTTGTAAGTTCAACATTTTAATCATAATTTAGAAAACATATCTAGGAATGTATTATTTATGTATTACTATATAGCTTTAGTAAATTTTACATGATATTTGATTAGTAAATTAACTAAACTAGTAAAATATCGGTGTAATTTGCACGCGATATTAGATGGGTGAAAAAAAAATCTAACATATTGCCATTATCATAATCCTATATTTTTATATTTAGACAATATGCCTATTAATCCGTCGCAGGAGAAAGGGGGACTGCTTCACCAAGACAACACATGGACAATCTCTTTGGTGATGTAGTCGACAACAAGATGTTGGAAGCTATGCCAAGGTACGAAGGCAGAACCATTACACAGGAGGACCGAGCACAAGAGGCCTGGAACCTCTTGGATGCGGGCAACAAGAACACCATGGCATTAAGTTATGTGCGATCTCTCAAGAACAACTATGGGAGTGGAGTATCCACGATGTGCCTCGTGTATAACTCGACCGGCGACAACCTGTCCTTGAACGCTAGTCACGATTGGAGTGGTCACATCGGCAGTGCCCCTTACCCTTTGGAGATCGGTAACGGCCAGTGGGCAGCCTTCCTTCATGTCCATGGCTGTGGTGCAAAGAGAGGTTCGATTGCTGGTGTTGTGTACCGTGGGAAGAACAAATATGGCCAGAACAAGGACTTTCTATTTGCCTGGTCTACCCCATGGGGCGTTCGAAGCAACTCGGTACATACAACATGCATCTTCCTAATAAGTTTTTATTATTCCAGCTTGTAATTTACTTGTTCTTGCTAAGTTTGCATTCTGGGTTTTATATGTTAATTATTATATGCAGGCTTATTGCGAGATTGGTAATGTTGACTACTTCAACAACAGTGGTTGGGATGGCACAAAAGGAAAACTGGAAGATTCTGATTATTCTTCAGACGCCACGTCCGATGGTTGCCAGATTGAGACACTAAGCGGAAGTGGCATTAGTCCATTGTTTTCTGCAAAAATCACGGCTCATTGATTGGTTATCTCGGTCAAGCCTTGTGATATTAAGTTTAGCCGTGTGTGGCTAATCCGTTTGTGTGGTGATAGTGTACATCCTCCATATGAATCATGCAAGGAACAGGGGTCCGTTAGAAAAACACCTCTGATAATCAGAAACACTGTGTAAGTGAACAAAAAAGTAGAATTCACACCGCAATGTCGTGGTTTATTTGCTCATTCCAGGTTTACTAATTGGTTGCTACGTCAGGATGTTTGATCTTATTTGATGTATGGCTTAGAGTTCCTCTCTGTAATGATGAATTTTGATTTGCACCTGATGGTTAGATTACAATTTCTTAACGTGTACGTGAGTGGTAACTTCAGCTAATGCAGTTTTTTTTTGAAAAAGAGAGTCTCCCTCTCCGATTTCTATTAATAGAAACCAGGGTTTTGGTTGTTCGTACAGGAAATTAAAAGAAAGCAGTAAAAACTAGCATCTAGATTGCTCAAACCACCCACATCCCGGGTAAGGAGAGCTAGGTAAAGCCTACTGGATCAAAAAGGAACTACAAACCAAACCTCAAAACAACAAGCTAAAAGCAAAGACACCCAGAGCAAACACGTCCAAGAGACCTCCTCTAACAGAACTGCCTTCAGCTCTCCCCTCATCGGTAAGCATCTTCTCTAAGCACCAATCCTCAGCACTCCTGGACGCCAACCTTGCGAGGCACGGAAAGCTTCACTTGCAACTTGCTCTATTAGCCTTGTCCCCCATAGCAGCAGCTCTTTGTTTGCCTGTTTTGTCTGTAATATAGCCCAAGAATTAATCAAGTTTGTCATAGAATGTATTAAGGCAAAAGGATCCTGAATCTTTTTCCTTTCAAAGCAAATTGCGTTCCTGGCATTCCAAATCGCCCAGAACACAGCTGCTATCCCAGGTAAAACCATCCTCATGCTTTCCTTATCAAAATTATGTAACCATGATCCAAACACTCCTTGAATTGTATCAGGTGGAGTTTGAAAATTAAAGGCACAACGGAGAACACTCCAAATTAATCTAGCTGTCGAACAGGCAAGGAAAAGATGTTCAACAGTCTCAGGTTGGCCACAAAAATGGCATTCGGAGTTACCTGTCCAACCTCTTTTCAAAAGGTTGTCCTTGGTCAAGATACTATTTTTTAAAACGAGCCACAAAAATATCTTGAACTTATTAGGTATTTTAGCTTTCCACATAAATTTGTGTGGGAAACCAATTTCATTAGCAATCAGTTTCCTATATAAGGATTTAACTGAAAAAACACCATCTTTGGTCAATGACCATCTAATTTTATCATCTCCTTGTCCCAGTATCACCTCCTGGCAGGATTGCTTAACATTTTCCCACAAACGCAGCGTGTCATCTAGCAGGGTTCTTCTAAAAGTCAGACAACCCCAACCATTATTAATGACAAACGCAACCGTGACATTTTTTTCTCTACATAAGTTGTAGATCCTGGGGCATCTGTCTTTGAGTGGCTTATCATCCACCCACCAGTCTTCCCAGAACCTTGTGTTCTTTCCATTCCCAACGCTTTTTTTACAATATTTATAAAAGGAACTTTTAACACTAAGTATACCAGACCAAAATTGGGAATCCCCAGGTTTACGTCTAATTACAGATATGCATTTGCCTTTAATGTATTTATTTCTAATAACCGTTTGCCACAGCCCATTCTCTGTCTCAAGCTTCCATAACCATTTAGCAAGGAGAGCCTGATTCATAATATCAATGTTGAGTATGCCCAGCCCGCCCTGGTCTTTAGGTTGGCACACAATTCCCCATCTAACGAGGTGATATTTTCTTTTATCTTCTTCCTCTTGCCACACCAATCTGGCTCTATAGAAATCCAAACTTTTTCTGACTCCTACCGGCATTTTGTAAAACGACATCATAAACAACGACATATTGGAAATGCAGGTTTGAACCAAGGTTGTCCTTCCAGCTATATTTAACAATCACCCATGCCAACCAGCGCACTTTTCTCCACCTTTTTCTCTACATGATTCCAGTCACTATTCCTTATCCTGATCTTATTAACTGGAATGCCCAGATATTTCATTGGCAGAGAACCATTAGGACAAGTAAATATTTCTTTATAAATTTCACATTTATCTTGGGCCTCACCAAAAAGGAAAAGCTCACTTTTGTGGAAGTTAATTTTTAATCCGGACATTTGTTCGAAAGCGCATAGAATAAATTTCAGGTTTCTAGCACTCTCGATATCATCCGGCAAAAGAAACACCGTATCATCCGCATATTGTAGCATATTAATACCACCATCGCTTTCGTCATTTAGGACTCCTTTCACAAACCCACTAATTTTTGCATTATGTAGCACGATGGCTTCAGCCATGCAGTGGCAGCTAATGCAGTGGCAGCTAATTTTCTAGCGCAGATGTTCCATTGATTTGTCTTTCAAACACCATGCGTGCAAGTGACGAAAGAGAAACTATAGATGGATACAGACATAGGAGTACAGTAAAACTTAATCAAAATGATACTTACGTATATTTCGCGGCCAAACACACAAGTACATGCCTGCCGTTCTGGACGAAGCAAAACGGCGTCGATTTATTAATTATTACAACATCACGGCACACAAGTAAAACATGGAAATCGATGAGGAGGCATCCATCAGGAACTAACCGGAGCTTGTGTGCACATTGATCAGCGTTTGAGGCTGCGCTGTGGGCTAGGGGTCTCGCCATTCACGTCCCTGAGCTTGACCGCTGTGTAGACACCGGCGCCGGCAACCGCGCCAAGTGTCGGCGCCACCAGGTATATCCACAGCCAGGGGCGGAGCTACATAGACCCTCCATGGTGCACATGCACCAGGGTCACACAAAAAATTACTAGCAAATTGGCCCAATTTTTGCTATGTGCACCAGGTAAACTCTATGGCAGTGCACCAGGGCTCACTATTTCACACACAAACAATGCCCAAATAAGCATACTGACGTCTCATTTCATCTTGCTAGTTGATGTTGTGCACCAGGGAAATTTTTTTCTAGCTCCGCCCCTGTCCACAGCTGTCTGTAGTTCCCCGTCGCCACCGCTGGCCCCAGCGTCCTCACCGGGTTCATCGATCCTCCTGTTATCGGCCTGCCATAACACGTGTCAGGATCAGCTAGATGATTATATGAAAAATGAATGCACATGCACTTTTCCTTGCACAACTAACCCGGCCACAAGGATGTTGAGCGTCACAGCTGCTCCCACCGCGATCCCCGCAAGCTCACCAACCTGCATGCAAAACAACGGCAAGAAATTACCTTTTTATTTGAAACGAGGCAAAAACTTTGCCTTTTGCGGCAAGAAATTACATGAAGCTGGATTCTGGATGACCCTGAGTAAAGAAGTGGAGAGCACGGGGCGAAGAGGAAATGGATTCGTGGTGACGTACGGCTCGGGTGTCGGTGGCGACGGCGGTGACGACGAAGAGGAGGTTGAAGGTGATGATGAACTCGGTGAAGAAGGCCTGGGCAGTGGAGATGGTGACATCGGGGACGGTGACGCCGCCGGAGAGGAATGGGTGGAATACACTCTTTAGCGCGAAACTGGCGCAGATGGACGCCAGAACCTGGACGGCCACGTAGGTGGGTACCTGGAGCCAGGGGAAATGTCGCAGCGCTGCGAAAGCGATGGTCAGCGAAGGGTTCAGGTGCGCGCCAGAGATGTGGCCCGTCGATAGGATGACTGTCGTCACGGCCAATCCCGCGCATGCCGCGTTGCCAAATGGCGAGATCGCGCCGCCATACTTCTGGTTCACAATAGGTGCCGCCGCCGCGAAAAAGATGAGGATAAACGTGCCCACGAACTCTGCGCCGAGCTGCATTAAACATGACATTTATCATCGGTTAACACATTGCTATATAGTAAGAGTCGTTAGCACGCGTTGTGCTCCAGATTACACGTTAGGAAATGTTCGATTTAGTTACTGCAAAATTTAGATACCTACTGGCTCAGCGCAATTGATAATGAAAAACCCATTGGCCGAGAAGGAATAGATTAAAAACCAGTTGTCAAAAGAAACTTAAAAGCCTACCGTGAGTAAATAATCAATCGTTGAATTGTGATCTAAATTTATATAAAGGCTAACTTCTGTTAGATCAGGGCATAGGCCCATCGCCATGATAGTTTGATGGCCCAATCTACTACTGTAAAGAATTTGTTTGGTTGAAGATCTGTACGATGAGCTTTATAGAAACAATTTTTACATGACTATGTTTTGTGACTTTAAAATGCTATATACCTTTCAAAGGATCAAATGTTTCATGAGAGATCAAAACAAATTGATGTCAAAGATATTGTTGCTAAAAATAAATTGAAGATATGCAAGGTTTGTACTCATGAAATCCTACTGATATGATGACAAAACTAATTCTTGTTGCTTAGTTTGGGTCTTGCTCAAATTTAGTTGGCATAATTGTTTAGCCTACTTCAGCCCTAGTGATCTTTTTTAGTATATGCTCTTATTCTACAGGAACTGCTGAAACGACTTATCCAAAGTATACTCTGTTATGCAGAGTGTTCTGCAGAGTATACTCTCTTTGTGGTTTAGGAAAAAAAAAGGAGTAGTGCTGTAGTGGAGAACCAAAACACTATTCTTTCTTCCACCTAGAACAAATCAAATTGAGAACACGAGACATAAAAAACAGGAGAGAAACACGGGGAATTCTCAACTCTTGGCAAAACAAAAGTAGAGAGACTCTGAAGAAGATCGCGGAGAGGCCAGAGTGTGCAAAACGTGTGCATGCACTTCCGTACCTTGCGGGCGAGCGAGACATCCGGCACGGGGATCTCCTGCAGGACGCGGGCGTTTGGCGCCGGGATATCCACCGGCAGGCACTTGCACTGCGCCATCGTCAACTTGCGCTCGTGCAACGGCGAGTCCACCGGCGTTCCCGGCTTGGACGACAACTTGGACGTCTCTGCCCCCGTGGTCGTCTCCATCACAGTGCCTCAGTTAAGCAGCAAACTCCCCTTTGTTCCTCCCTTGTTTTGATTTTGTTTTGGCGAATGTGGTGGAATGGAAATAGGAGGTGTGGTGCACTAATTGCATGATTTGACAGTTTTCGAGGAGGTAATGCAATGGCAATCGAAGGATCAACTGCAGGATCGCAAGACTGCGACTGACGGATACTACTAGCGAGATACCATCCGTCAACTTTTTTTGTGTGTTTCTGTCAGGCTGGTGTCCAGAAAAGACGGTGGAAAATTTTCCATGATCTGGAGGCTCTTCTTTTTTGGGGTGTTTCTGTGAGGCTGGGTGGCAAGCAAAGAAGGAGAGTTCAAGACCTGTCTTCTTGATCCTGTCATGCTATGCTCGTGTTGGTTTTACTGGAAGACAGGTCATGCGGGGTTACAGCTGGTATGAGAGGTGGTTTTGGCAGTGTCAAATCTCCACTTGTTTGGTGTTCAAGACCCTTTATTAATACTGCTTTGACTTAGGATAGCCGGCCAGTAGCAGTATGAAATGGACGGTGACTCTGCCTGACAATGGCACCATGTCTTAGTCTAGATTGCCAGCTAGGGTACGTCTAAGTGGTTAATGTGATGGGAGCTTTGCAAGCATGATTGACGAACACTGAGAGATGGACGAATGGCTGAAACGAATCCTGGATTTCGCGAAGAGCAGCAAATCGGAAGACAACTTGTACGTGTGTTTGCTAGCACCAACCGTTTATTTTGTTTTGATTTCGTGACGATGACACCATGCATCAATCATTCCCTGTCTACTTAATGGCAAATTCAATGCTGTGTGAGGAATCATCAACGTATGCTGACACTACCACTTGAGAAGAAGATTGTTGCACAAAAAAAGAGGGAGGGAGTTCATGCAAGTGCTGCTTTCCCGTCGTTTATGTTATTTTTTCATTCATTTACACATGTTACACATCTCATACATTAATTTCTGCACACATAAAAAAACATTGCTTTCTGCAGCAATGAAAATCAACCAGCTGATAGAACTTTTTTTCAAAAATTAGAATATGATCTTGGATTGACATTTCTAATTGCAAACACTATATCAACACAACTGATTAATTTGTGCGGTTCATCGATGTTTAGGACTGCGACATGTTGTTGCTGCCTGCATTCGTGCTCAGTAAACCAATCTTGGGGTATCATCACTGCACAAACTTTTACTAAATTTTAAGGATTACAAAACGGAAACTTTGAAGGTATGTGGACGCGGACATTTGGCTCTCGGGCACACTGCTGCCCTTTTTTTGAATTTTTTGAAAATCGTACTTTTTTGCTTCAAAAAAATCTGAAATTTTTTACACAGCAAGATATACATGTTCTGAAGGTGCGCAAGAAATTTCGTAAGAAAATAATAAAATTTGTGGCCTACAGGAAAAAGATAAATTTCTGACAGAAAATCCATACTATTGTCTGTCAGAAATTTATTATTTTTATGTAGCTCGTAATACGATTTGTTTTCCTCAAATGATTTGTACCGTGCGTAGAGGACATGCATATACATCAGCTAGTATTTTTTTGAAATCGTCAAATGTTTTTCAAATTTTTTTGAACAAGCGGGAGCACTGGTGCCCAAGCTCCAAAGTGGGTTTCCGGGTATGTTTGCTTCTTTTCCCCCGAAACGCCCTTGTCATGAAGGCCCATCATAACAGAACGAACAAGTATCCCTTGGGCCTTGGCCCAGCCAAAAGCAGCAGCGACAGGAATCGGGTAGCTTCCTCAGCCTCGGCGGCTTGAGGATCGATCATGGCGTGCGTAGAGGAAGAGGAGGAGGACGAGTTCTTCGTGGAGCCTTTCCTTTACGACGAGGCGAGGCTGTTTTCCCCGATGAGTATCAATCGAGTGCTGTTCTAGGCTTCTAGCCGATAGTTAGCATTTTGTATGTTTTACCAACCTTCTCGTGGTGCTGTGACATGTTTTATTTTAGTATTACATCAATATTTTTTTGTTATGTTGCCATAATTTTTGTTTGTTTTCCTTTATATTGTAGCGCTTATCCTTCCAATGCGATTTACCAACACTGGGTACATACGTGGGTTGAGCCTAGAAGACTCTGCAAATATACTTTCGGTCAAGATAGTCTCCTCGGACAGAGGCTTCCCGATCAATGTGTATGGCACTATCATCGCGAGAGACAGCGTTGACCATAAGTGTATATATCTTTTTCACCGGCATAGGAAAAATTACCAAACTATCAACTCAGAGGTACGTATTTGCTTCAAAACCACTAATTAAGTATTGGTTGTTGTCAAGAGATATGCATCTTATATTAAAAAAAAGAGATATGCATCTTTATTCTATTTATTTTGAAAATCTATTGCATAGTATGCGCCAGGCTTTAGTGGTATCTAGATGAACATAGTCTAATCTTTGGCTACTCTTTTTTGATAGGATGAAAGTTTGATTTTAACTGGCCCGGGTCGAGGTCTGGTGTTACTTGATTTCATATATGTAGAGATGAATCTTAAAATCAAGGTTGATGATGATCCTATAGGGCAGCAAATCAGCAAGGGCCTACTTAGCATCGACGGACGAGTTCAGCCCAGGGATGAGAAGATTAATGTTGGAAGTCGAACTCTTAAGAGCTGGTTTAGTATTGTGGAGGTGAAGTATGCAACTATTTTAAATGCAGTCGAGGGTACCTTTGAAATCGAGGCGCTCCAGGGACATTTCTGTGGCAAGATCAAGCAGGCATTGAGGGTGTCGAAGAGAAAATTGTGATTCATAATAGCAAGGATGACGGTGTGGTGACTCGTTATTACAAAACAATTATCAAGCTGCAGCGTCGTGTCATGAGCATCTGCCTAGACAGAATGCTCACATTTGACTTTGTTAGTAAGGGATGTCATCTCTGTGGCGGTGCTGGTGCTCCTGATGCTACCAGTGAACAAAGAGTCGAATTCACACCGCAACGCCGTGGTCAAACAGAAGCAGATGTTTGTTGTGGTGCTACTAAGTTTCAAGTGAAGATCGTCTGGTCCTTGATGGACATATTAGGCCAATCCAGAAACTTAATAAGCTAAGCTGTGACATAATGAACAAAGTGCTGTGTCTTTGTTTACCACAGTATAAATTTGTATGCTGATGCATCTGTTTTATATGAGTTAAAGTTGTGTATGCATCACTCCACTTGAAACACCGTAATATACAAAAAAGTTTCTGCCTCTGGTGTATCCTTTGTGTACGTTTGCTAATTCTAGGTTTATTAATTGGTTACTGCTTGAAGATGTTCTACAACAATTTACGGTATGGGAATGGAATAGAACTATCCAGTGGACAGTGGTAGCATGTATTCGAAGGACCCATATAATATGCAAATTTACGGTATTCAAAGAAAAAAAATTGAGCTCCATTTCGCGCCTACAACAATTTATATGCACCTTGGGTCCATTGCCAAAGGATTTCAACAAGCATTCAAAAATGTTACAAATCAGCAGCAGAACTTTTTTACATGTTTTTCTTTTACATGGAATCAGCAGCAGAACCTGGTCCGACGGCATGCGGCAAGCCACAACATGCCAACACGAACAGTACACACGTACATAAACACAATATGAAGTCAAAAACAACTCACATTGCAGATTTGCATCCTCCAAGACATCAATTTCTGGCGAACCATGGGCGTTTACTTTTTTCTATCAGGACACCCAGTCTGACCAGGAACCGGGTGCTGGTTCACCACTACGTTTCGCCTTCTTCAAAACAAACAGGGTCAGCATCCCAACGTGTTTCTTTTTTACACATCATCATGCATCCATCTTGAGTGAATTCAGCCGTCTAGTTCTTTGGTCGAGCTCAGCCATCACCACCGTCTCCTGCTTTTTCCTTTCTTTCGTGATTGTGTTTGTCGTCATGGAGCCAATCTTGTCAAACGCAAACTGGGAAAGGAAAATGGTAGACATGATACATCAGATTCCAGTGTTTGGTAACTGAGTGCTTCAAGCACACAACGTCTACTCCATAGACTACAGGGATGGCTCTGAAATTCTAACTTTCATTTCACTATAATTTCTTAGTGTCCCAACTATAACAGTATGCATCATCATTGTACAAAAGAGCGAATATTTACCGTGAGCAGCTCATCAGGCTCATATAGATGATGAGCAGTTGTTTGCAGAACGTCAATTACATCACCAATATGTTGGATGCGTAGAAGATCATCTTCTCTCATCTGCACATATATGAAAACTTATGAAGAGTGAAATCAAAGTAATGCACCAGACAAGCAAGAGCAATCCAAACACTCTCAAAATACCATGCAGAGAAGGAATTTTCCTGAGCACACACCTTGAAAATCGCTAGAGCGACATGGAACAAGACCTTTGCTCCTTCATTGAATAAAACATCCCACACACGAAGGGTTGTCTGTTCACAGAAACAAGAACGGTTATTGGAAATGATTTTACACTGAGTTCAGGGCAATCACTGACAGACGAGATAAACACCAGTACCAACTAAACTATTTTCTAACCTCTGAAGGCAATGTTTTGGAGAAGAGGCATAAGAACCATTCTGTAGCAACAAGTGAAACATCAAACCCCATTGCTTCAAGATGAGCAGCAATCCTGTATCATTAGGACAATCCAATATAGTTCACAACCTTGGCATCATGATTGTCAGTGAGAAGTAATAGAAGGAAAATAATACCTGGGGCAGTTTTTAGCTAGAAGATCCTTGAATACTCTCTGCTCGACATGGCATCCAGTAAGGGTATCAGTATAACAATCACTGACGAGAACATTTTCCAAGAGTACAGCAAGCATCCAAAATGCATCTTCTTCTGTCTTCATAACGAGCAACAACAGAGCAGCTACATAATTTAAACCCTGCAGCACATGCCGTTAGGAGGTGCTCTTTGAAATAAATTAGATTTGATGAACAACTTGGCACTACGGCTACCTGGCAATATCCAACTTCCGAATCACGGAATGAGTACCCAACAAGTACACGTCGAAGAGATGCCTGACCTTCCACGCGTTCAACCAAGGATGGCAAGGGAAGGTGCGAGGGAGATCCTATAATGATAAAGCATTCATTTTTACTACATATTCACCAAACTTTTGTACATAAAGCCCAATGTATGCCGATAAGTGATAACAACAGCTAGATAAAGCCGTATAAGATACATATTAAGACAAAACACAAAGTAGATCCACTGCAAGAACTTGCAGCACACGACAAATACGAAGAATATTACTTGAGCCAATGAAGCACGTGGAAACCAATTTATATGAATCAAGCCATATGATGCTTGCAGGATGTTGCTCATTAGTAATTTTAACAAGCAACATAATTATTCTCTAGAAAGCTATTATGTACCCTCTATTTGTTCTTGGTGTGTAGAAAGGTATGCAGAAACAATGTCAGAAATGAAAGAACAAAGAACCAGCTTGAACTGGTAAAACATTGTTGATCGATCATAAATCTTCAGGCATACCCAGTTTACACAAACATTCCAAGATATGACATAATGATTTTCTCCATGATAAGAAATCATGGTTGCATGCACTACAAGGTATGAAGGCAATAACATATAAAGAGCAAATAATAACAGCTTATGGAAACTTACATGGTCGATTTGGAGAGTTGCCGGCGTGGTTTTCCCCTCCGTGACCCTGATCAGCTCGTCATAGTATGTCTCAGGCACCGTGGACCGCTTCTTGGCTGCACCGGATACCGACAGCCATACCTTCGGCCTCAGTGCCGGCGGAACCCCCTTCCTGATCAGCCTCTTCAATGTAACTGAATTAGTGAGCACTGAGAGCTTGAGCGACGTGACCCGAATCATACCCTCCGTACCGTTGGATGAGATCCTCGGTTGGAGGTACCAGTTTGCGCCCTTGCTCGCCTCCAGTGCCCACCACACCCTCGCTTGCTCCCTTATCCTCTCCCTCACCTCATTCAGAACATTGACATCGTCCACATTGCCCTCCACCATGAAGCCACAGAGATCTTCAAACTTTACAGACAAGTGGTAGGCATTGGCATGGCCTTTCCTGGGTACTTTGTACCTGATGTTGTGGCTCGTGGTGGGCATGGATGCAGGGGGTGTGGTCCACAATGACCACCTCCTCCTCCTCGGGTTGAAATCATCTACCACATCCCTGGGTTGGATCCCAAACATATTTTTGTCCAAAATTCTATTGCAACGGAACAATATATGTATCGTTATTTATATCAACTCAGACCCAAATGAAGCCCTTTTTGTGTCGCCTTCTTCGTTTCCTTTCGCGACGTTGATCTCTACAACCATTCCAGCAAACAAAAACTTAGTTCCTTAGTTGCTATGCCTGGTATGGAGAATGGTTGTAACCAAAATTTTGAAAATCATGCGGAAACTTAAACTTGAACAGTAAACAAATCCCATCCAAAGTTATCTTTTTCAGCCAAGACTTGCTTGGATTTTCGCTGTGATGCCCTTCTACATATTCTTTTTGCGTAAACATGCAACAGCGGCTTACACAAACAGACACATTGAATGTCTTCCAGAGTGACTCGAGAGTATTGGCAAGAAATCAAGTCTAGGAAAGGTCAATACTGAAAATAAAATTTGCAGTACCAAATTTAGGAAAAGAAGCCGGAAAATAGCACACTCCGCCTATTCCCAGCTAAACTGTGCACAGCAAAGATGAGAACAAAAATCCCGTCCTTAATAAGATTTCATAGTAAATCGAACGCGACAACCAACTGACACTATTTTACCGACCATGAACCGAATAATAGAGGGAACCATGTATAACATGAGCGATGAACATTACTTGGATCGTGAGAAAAAAGAAAAAAAAAAACATCTTTTTAGGGGTTGAAAAAAATGCATATATTGTGTACATATCGAGGGGTTAAATGCCAAAACACATCTCTGTTCATACCTACTTACATTTGAAACGAACTCGTTAAACGTTTTCCACACATTGACCCAACTTTGCGTGCCAGTTCTGAAAATGGTTGCGCTTTGGTACTCCCCGGGAACAAAAATCCACTTCACAAGGTAATCTGCCATCTATGGATGCACATTCACAGAGGTATCGCTGTTCAAGTGTTCATACACATTTTAAATTTAAACGGAACTTGACAACCGTTTTCACACACTGAACCATACTAATTGACCAATTCCGATAAAGGCTATGCACACTCGCAGAACTATGGCATCGTCTACCAATCTATCGAAAAGAACTCTCATTTTCCATACCTCTAGAGAAGAGCATGAAGCATCGGGCCTGCAAGACAAACAGTGGCTCGCTCAACCGATCACGCAAACGATTTCGGTGAATTCAATCTACAGACACCCTCATTTTCCATTCCTGTGCAGCAAACAGGTTCGCCACCATCATCAATTGCTGCTGCCGCCGCCGATGGTCAGTTGAACTGTTGCCATCTCTTGCAGCACAACGAAAAGAATGGTCTGGCCCTGTTGTTTCATTCTGGCCACAGCAAAAGTAGCACAGAAAATGGTCCAGTTTTGTGTTATTTGAGTTGTTATTTTGGCCACATCAAAGAAATCCATGGAAACTCTGAACCAGCCACCAGGTTTGCACAACAGGGCCACGATGCGAGCACAAAGGCAGGCAAGCAACATGCCAAGCAAGTAGTGGTAGTAATAATAACAGCAAGCGGATAAGGAAAAGTACCAAAGTCTATTATCCGGGCGCTTTGGATCTATCCGGGCGGATAGTGCTGGAATCTTCCCAAACGACAAAGCTCCAGTCTTGCTGGACCTCCGATCCCTCCTTTTTCCTCCTCTACCGCCGTGAACCAAATCGATCCGCTTGACGGCGGGGTAGAGCAGGGGGAGGAGCAATCGAATCAGCAGAAGCTCGGGCGAGCGCCGGGATGGAGGATGAGGAGGGTGATGAGATGAGGAGGAGGCGGGGGTGATGGAGGGGACGAACGTGCGGGGCTGTGAGGGAGATGGGAGGGGAGTGGTCGGTCAATGTAGGAGCTGATCTGTGCGTCCTATCATCGTCGTCGTTTAATCGGTCGTGATCCCCTCGTAGCAAATCCATTGGGGAAGAACACGGCATTTGGCAAAGCTGGGGCGGTTGGTGTTTGGTGCGATTTGGTCAAGAGAATTAAAGTAATGAAAAGGGAGAGGTGATCAGTTGATTAATTAATTAGTCTACGGTGATTTGGTCGGAGAGTAGTAAATGTCATCAACACATGAGAGGACAAAAAACCGAAAAGATCGGCCATTTTGGAGCTCGGGCTTGAAAAACTCAAAATTGATTGGTACAGGAACAGGATTGGGTCTGCGAGCACATGCCACTTTATCGCTGGATGAATAACAAAGCGATATACACGGAAAACTCATGTTCGGCTACGTACACATGTTTAATTGCGAGTTGAAAAGTATGGGTTTGTCAATGTGATTTGGTCAGACGAATGAAAGAAAAAATAATGACGAGGTAACCAATCGATTATCTACTGTGATTTGATCAGAGGACTAGAGGACAAAACGAAAAGCAGTCTGTAGAAACAATGTTGGTACTCAAAGTAATAAGCTGTATCTCGCGTCCCTCGCGTCGCCCGCAGCGGGCGACTCGGGGGAACCCTAGCGCGCGCCGCCGCCAGCCCCTCCGCCCGCCTCCTCTCCTCCGCCGCTGCCGCTGGCCTCGCCGCGGTGGCGGCGGCTCCCGCCCCCAAAAAAAATGGTGGTTGGGAGGGATCCCGCGGTGGACGCGTGGGTGGACCGCGTCTCGCCTCCGTCCGCGCTGCGCTGGGCGTCTGGGCCTCATGAGGTCCGGCGGCGTCGGGAGGTTCGGCCGGTGGTGGCGGTGGCTCCCCGGCGTCGGTGGCTTCCCCGCGCGGCAGGTGGCGGCGCCGGCCCCTGGGCCCGATCTGGGCCCAGATGGGCTTGGCGGGGCTTCATCCTCCCCTCCCTCGACATCCAAAGATCGTCGGCTGCTGCGGCGTCTGCCCCGTCTCTGGCGGGCTCCCACCCTCTCCATCCTGGCTGCTGGGGGGCGCCCTCTTCTTCGACCCGTGTCCTCGCCTGGAGCCCGTGCCGGAGTTAAGCTCCATTCTCCAGGTCGGGCGGCGCGTGGCCGAATCCCCTGCCTGTGCTGCCGTCTTTCTCCGATGCGCAGGGGTGAGGACCCTCCGCCAGCCCTCCACCACGCTGCTCCGGCGGCGCTGCAGCTCCTCTCCTGGCGCGCTACAGCTCCTCGTCTTGGGAAAGTGTGGTGGAGCTTGCTGCCTCTCGCAGGCGCACGGCAGGCGGCTTCCATGTTCAAGGTGCGCACCCATGGAGAAATCCATGCTCTGGTTGTGCCAGGGCGGCCATGGCGGCGCAGATGGCGTCGCTTGCTCTGGTTTGGGAGATGCACCACATGCTGCTTCCTGCAGGGGTTTCGAGCGAAAGCTCCACGACGACGGTGCCTTACGGCGTCGTTTCCTTGTTGAAGGCGTCGTATGTGAACCACGTGCTGCTTGTCCGGTGGCGGCAATCGGGATTTCTTGGCGCCGTTCGACTTCAGCTCTTGATGGTTGTGCAAGCTTGGCACAATCCGATGGGGATGGTTGCGGCATTGTCGCGAGCTTCGTGTTGTTGGTGCTGTCTCGGTTGATCGGCCCCCTTCGGCGGCGAGGTTGCCTCCCCACGTGGCGCTGGTGCTAGGCCAGAGTGCTTGGGGCATCCCCTTAGGCTGAGGTCGGGGTCAAGGTTCGTGGAGTTGGTGCTAGGCCAGCCTCACTCGTTGGTCCCCGTTCGCTCCTGGTTCGCCAACTTGTGGGGGCAGTCGCCATGCAAGCAAGTGGTGGTGCTGCAATCTGCAATGTCTCGGGACCGTGATGCCCTTCGACGGCGTCGGACGCACTCCTCAAGGCATTGCCCTACCTGTCTTCCTGGTGGTGGTTGTCAAGTGAGCACGCCTATTAGTGCTTCTCAAGTGCGCCTGTTTCCCTCCCCCGCCCCCCCTGTGTGTGTTGGTGTGCGTCGTTTTGTTTTATCTCTTCTCCGGTTCCTCCCCGTGTACTCTGGTTCATTTGAACCCATCTTGTAGAGGTTGCAAAACCTCATAGGCAACTTTGATATAAAAAAAATTCAGGTGGGGACTTTGTCCCCCCCGGTGACCATCAAAAAAAAAAAAAAAAAAGCAGTCTGTAAAACAGGTTTTTTTTTTACAGAATTTGCTTGCTCAATTGGTGTAGCAAGTTTTCGCCCCTTCGATTTTGGTATCACGGCGGCATCTCTCGGGCGGTGATGGTGGTGTTGCCTCAAATAAAGTACTCTAGTTTCAATCCAGTCTCGATGGCGCTTGGTTTGGCGTTGTCAGTGAGTTTGGGTGTTTTTGTCCCCGTCGGTCTTCATGGCTGACGGGTTTGTTCTCATTGTTGTTTGATGACGTGGCTCCCTGGTACCGTCGACGTCTTCAACAACCTCTTCTTTCGAGTATTTGTGCGCAAGATTGTCGGCATGATATGGCGAAGCTAGCGTGGATGCTTGCCTAGATCGGGGGCGATGCCCGCTGATATATATATGCTTGACACGGTTGCCAATATCCGTCATGCGTCGGCGGTATATCATTCCGGCAAATCAAATTACCTTTTACAGGTCTTTGTAGCTACTTCGGTTTATGAATTTTTCGATGTCGTCCATACAAGCGAGAGCTATGGTGGCGGAACAACGGGCATTGACAAGAGTGATTGTTTTTATTTTTTTTAATAGAGTCTGCTTTGTGTTTGTGGGTTCAGTCACTCATTATTTGGTTCTCGGAATTGTTTTCCCTATCTTATCTAAATCAGTTTCAATTGCAAAAAAAAATGCTTCGATGTACTCCTTTTGTAAAGCCTCTCAATCTCAAATTTTATAGCGGCTGTTGGCACCATAGGCTCGCAGCGCCACATTTTAATTTCTTGTTGCAAATTGGCAGTGCGGCGCCACATGGTATGCCTCCACACAAGGTTGTCGTTGTCGCGCTACCCTATCTAGCACCTTTGTTGTGCGCACAAGGACTACCAGTTGTGAAATTTGTTCTATATATAAATATGGCGGGGAGAGCAATGTGCATCAATAGACAAGATCTTCAATGCAACAAAAGCATGTTTATACTTTGATAAAAAAGTAGAATCTTCTAGGACAGATGTGCAATAGAATTTAGGGTATGTATCCCTGTTCGAGCAGGGCGGGCACTGCAAAGAGCGGGCTTTATTTTCAACGACATCATAATCACGCCAAAAGACATGATTGACTAATTTGGTTGCGGCTGGTTATCGGCCATCGAAAACTAATTAGATATGTTTTTGTAAGTTACCCTAATTAAGCAGGGCCATGGTTTATGTAGTTTGCTTAACGAGGTATCATCAGGGTTAATGATGACATATGTCGTTATTTTCAAAGCTAGGAAAGGTTTCATACAAGCATATCATTGATCATAAATAATTTGCATCCGCCTTTTGCAGCGAACAAAATTTACCGACCCACCGAAGAATTCTTTCTCCGTTGATCATACATTTCCGAATTCCAAAAAATGTAAAAAATGATGCAGAGGAGAATTTTATTTTTTATACTAGTTTCAGTTTGGAGTTTACATTTTTTTCCGGCCTATTTAAAGTGAAGCAAAAAAAAAAAAAAAAGAGACAGAGTGAAGGTTTTTTCCCTCTGGTGGTGAGCTTGGACAATAGCTTGCTACTGGGCCTTTCCTGGGCGCGACAAAGGCCCACTGAATTCTTCTCTCTCTCTCACGCACACCACGACGGCTCAGCGGCGGCGGCTGCGGACGACCTCAATGAGGCGGCTCTGCAGCCTCGCCGGAGGGAGGAGCAGGACCTACGCGGAGCGCTTCCCTTCACTGCTCGACCCGCTTCCCGGCCTCCGCCTTCCACCCGCCCCCCACGACCACCACCCTCTGCCGCAGCACACGGAGGTCACCACGCTGCCCAACGGCGTCAGGATCGCTTCCCAGGACATCCCGGTACGCCCTCTCCTCCTTCATCTTCCTCACCGCCGTACGTTGCTGACCATTGCTGTGGAATTTAGGGTTTTTTTTTCGAGAAGAGGAGCCAAAAAAAAATCATTCCCATGAAAACTGATAATACAAGGTTCCCCAGGGACACAATTTGTCACACAAACCATCCCTGAAAGCATCATGTCACACACTCAGGAGGACACAAGCCTCACCACAACATGCACCAACTACTCTCCTACGGTGAGAGATATCAGGAGCCTATCTTTCATAGTAAAAGATTCTAACCAAGCTGGTAAACTGTCAGCTTACAGGTACATATTTTAGCATGAAGGCACATCTAATTACTCCCCACACATATCTTGCTACAGAGCAAGAGAAAAATAAATGATCTATAGTCTCTACATTGGTGCAAAATGTACACTTATCGGAACCTTTCCATCCCCAGGACAAAAGCGCATTTTTGGTCAGGATACTTTTTCTAAAAGTAGACATAGAAAAACTTTTACTTTTAGAGGAGTTTTCACAAACCACTCTCCTGTAAGGAACCTTGATCTGAGAGGATTTCAGCGCAGTACAAAAAGAGATTTTACTGTAAATCGCCCTGATTTTGTTAGGATCCAACTACACTTATCCTCCACATCTCGCAACTGCACCCCAGAGCACAAATCCTGCAGTTTGAACCACATATCTGCTAGGTCACCCCACTCTAAAGTTAAGTACATTCCACCCCTCCGAGAAAACTCTAGCTACACTTACTTTTTTGTCATGTGACAAGTTATACAATCTAGGGAAACTTTCGCGAAGGGTTCTTTCACCCACACACAGATCCTCCCAAAAACTACTTCTTAAACCATTACCAATTGTTTTCCTACAAAAGTTGAAAATAAATCCCTCACTTTCAACAGACCAGACCAAAAATGAGAATGCACTGGTTTTAACTTAACATGAATTTGGGGTTCTTACTTCTTAGGGCCCGATGTGCTGTGTCGGGGTGACGGTCACAGCCGGCTCCGTCCACGATACGACCTCGTCGGCCGGCGCCGCATACATGCTGCAGATGCTGGCCTTCCAGGAGACCCAGAACCGCAGCCTCAGAGCGATCTCGCACAGCATGGAGGTCCCCGGTGGCAACCTCGGCGCGGATGCCGGCAGGGAGAGGATGTTCTACAGCTACACCACGCTCAGAGCCAGCCTGCCGCTGGCCGTCGAGGTGCTCCTCGATTGCGTCCGCAACCCCGCGTTCCTCCGGAGCCAAGTTCGGAGCAAGGTGATGATAAACTGAAGATTAAGATAAATAGAGTCTCTTTGGAATGTAGATGGAATGCAAGTCTTGTTCTGTGCCGATTGATTCGGATGACTTGTTGTTCTTCTTCAGGTGGCTGAAGCTCGGCAGGAACTGTCATTTCTAAAGAGTAACCCTGAAATGTTTCTTCGGGAATCGCTGCACCGTGTTGGTTATTCGGGCGCTCTTAGCAACCCTCTGTACCCTACCATGGAAGCTCTTGGGAGGATTGATCGTGGTGCCATTCGCAATTTCTTCCAGGTAATTTCTTTTCTGCGTTCATCATACCCACGATATAGTATTATAGTGTATGTAATTATGTAGGTGTTCCTAGTTTTGGTCAGTCCTGTGATTTTTGCACCAGTATAAGTAAATGTCAAAGACCACAGTTTTTCCGTGGTTATGACTAATTTTCTCTGAAAGTGGCAGATTAAAGCCGAGTGCATTGTTTACAATGATTACAATGTTTCTATTCTAGACCTTTACAACCATAATCCCAATATCTTAATTTTCTGTCCACATTCGGTTTATGTGTTTATCATATCGGCTATGATGCCTTCCTAGATTTGATCACCCCTCTGAGATCTGTACTAGTATAGAGAAATATCAACAAGCAAAATCGTCCTATGGTTATGCGTTGCTAAATAATCGTAGAAGAGCAATGATTATTACTTTAACAGGAAAACTATACTGCTGACCGCTTGGTTTTAGCTGCATCAGGCGTGAACCACCAGCATTTGCTAGACGTTGCAGAACCCTTGTTGTCTGATCTGCCAAGGGGGTCGCCTGTGAACAAACCCAAGTCTGCATATACTGGTGGAGATTTCAGGCACAAAACTGACTCTGAGGTGACAAACTATTCTTTTTCTATCTTCCACCCTCTCATGTTCTAGCCTTTAGCTTCTCTCTTACGTCGCACTGTTCTACTTAAGAACCATGCTCTTGTGTAGATCACACACGTCGCATTGGCTTTTGAAGTTCCAGGAGGCTGGCATCAGGGGAAAACAGCTATAATCATGAAAGTCATACAGGTGTAATGATATCTTGGAAAGAAATATGTGGTTGATTAACTAATTTAACTACTGTGGTATTGTTGATTGTGGAAAGGAGACTCATGAGCGTATCTGTAAAACTATCTGCAGATATTGATGGGTGGCGGAGCTTCCTTTTCCAATGGTGGACCCGGGAAAGGAATGCAGTCACGGCTTTGTAAGTTATGAAACCACTATAACTATCAATTATTTTCACAATGCAATTGGATGTCTGGTGATTCATTTCTTCTGCTTGTATTTTACAACTCATAGCTGCATATCTTGTTACTTTGCATCTTTGAAAGAAAAATAGATTGCTCCTTCCAAAGGCTAAGGTGAATCATTGTTTATTTTCAGATCTCCAGGTTATGACTGAGTATGATTGGATGCAATCAATTTCATCATTTAGTACTGTTTATGATGGCACTGGTCTGTTTGGTATTCATTTTGCTGCGGTGAGATAACTATTTTTCTTCATCTTGTGAGCTAGTAATATTACATTCACTTGAACCTGATGTGTCTTTCATTTCAACCATTTTACTGAAAAGACCATCCAATTGAGCCATGTAGATAGAAGAAACTTGAATCGTAATGCTAAAGAAAAGTGTGCATGCAGCAACTTAGTTTATATCTGTCAGGTCATGTAAACTGTCTTGTCATTCTGAACTGATCCAGCCATCCGATTCTGTCGCTGAGGCTGTTGATATTGCTATAAGAGAATTGACAGCAATCGCAATACCTGGCGAAGGTACAAGTTGGCCATGCCTCGCTTGCATATTTGTCATGTCTGTCTGTTCTGAAACCTGTCAAACTGTCTCTGTTATACAGTTACAGAAGCTGAGCTCGGCCGAGCGAAAAATTCGACAATTTCATCCATTCTGCAGAACCTCGAATCCAGGGTAACAGCAGAGAGTACCTGAACCTCTCTTTTCCCATTTATCTTTTCTTGCTCTACTTTATTCGACATATTCAGTGGGATTTGTTATCTTCGCAGAAAAATCATGCTGAAGACATTGGGAGGCAAATCTTGATTGATAGTTCAGGGTACGTAAGACTGATGTTACCCCTAATTGTTTTACTAAACCTGCTTGTCTTAAGGAGGATTAACAATGACCTTTTATGCTTCTTTTATCCGTCCACGTTACAACAGGAAGGTGAGCGAGCACTTCCTAGAGCGCATTGAGGAAGTGACTCTGGACAATATCACAGCGGTCGCGCAGAAGATGCTGTCCTCATGCCCTACCATGGCGAGCTGTGGAGATGGTTTGCGTTTTTCTCCGTTGAAACAAAATCTGGTTGTTCAGATGACACGATCTTAGTTTTCTACTACTATTTTTGCAGTCGACAAGGTGCCTACACATGAATATGTCCGCAAGCAGATCGAGTCGCCTCCGAGTGATCTGATGTGGACGTTAAAACGCATATTTTCTTGAAACCAGTTTTAGATGATGTACAACTGTTCCATGGTCTGAGGCTTAAAGCTACCTTGCTGACTAGGGAGACTCGGCTGTTTTGGTCAGTATTTCTAGACCAGTAATTTGAGCGGAGTTGGTCAATAGTTGTAGACCAATGACCCCTGTCCCAACTTTATTGTTGCCCAGTTTTTTGTATGCTCTCAAGCATGTAAGATGTTGCTCGAATACAAAAACCACAATGTACGATTAAAAGAAGACACTGGAGTGGGTCTCTGCCTCCTAAGCATCTATGATTCGTTTAGATTTTTCTCTTGAATTCCATTTGCTGAGCCATTTACATGTGATGTGCGCATAACCCTTGAGAATGAGAAGAGTATCATACGGCCTCACCCTCTTCTGTTTCCCTGAAATACTATAATAGTTTGTTTCCTGTCATTTCTTATTTATTCAGCATCCTAAGCTGCAATAGACTGAGCACAAAGAAAGGGTCCTCAGCACCGGGAACTTGTGATTTCGCCATCGATTGAGCCCTGTAGTGACTTGAAATATAATTTGACGTCTCGGTATCCGAATTGTCTTCTTCTTGCATTCTTCTCTAGTCCTGTCAATCTTCTGGATCATCTTGCTCCTCCCTTTGGTCAAGCACCTGATCAAACACTGCATCTTTAGGAGTACACCCAGTAGTATTTTCACCATGTAGCTCTTCAGACAGATCAGCAGACATGGCTTTGGCTTCAAAGGTTAGCTAAATTCCAAGACATAACTTCCCTTTTCCGCAGTGTCAGTCGGAACAGACTGCTCCACTTTTCTTTCTAAAGGCCCAACAAATTTACAGGTACCTGAGAACTAGAAGAAGACTGACTGATACAACTGCCATTGGACTACCATATCCATCTGACCTAATACTCCTTCTGATCCGTTCCATATTTGAACGCTCACCCCCAATAGGTTCCACTTTTAGGAAAAAAACAAGAGACTGAATGTCGGTTAAGAGCCAGAAGAAAATGCTTTCTCCTTGTTCTGAAGCTTGTGTTTATCTCATTCCTCTCACAGACTCTCTTGTTCTAAAGATGCTTTCTCCTTGTTCTGAAACTTGTATGTAGGCTCTCAAGCAAGGTGTAACTTGAATGGCATGTAAAGCTGCGACAAATGGTAGACCCGAAGTTGCAAACTCTTTCTGTTGATTCATGGGCTGCAATTAACATCATCATCAAGTGACCATTGAGAATTAGAAGTGATTATCATTGGCTTGACGCCATCTAATTACCTTAATCAACAAGTTACCTATTCCGTCCCCCACCTCCACGGCACCGCGGCATTTCGTCGAACACCTTCTCTCCTCTTCCGCCGCCGCGCTGCCGTCACGCCACCTTCTACCAAGCCGGAGCCCGAGCTGCCGCCTCCTATTTATCAAGCGCTTGGCCATGACGCCGCCTCGACCAGCCTCCGTTCGCGTCCACCGAAATGGCCGAGATTGCCTTCTTCGACCTAGAGACGTCGGTGCCGCAGCGACCCGGGCAGGGCTACGCTCTGCTCGAGTTCGGGGCCATCCTCGTCTGCCCGCGACGCCTCGTCGAGGTCGCCTCCTACGCCACGCTCGTGCGCCCTGCCGACCTCGGCGTCGTCTCGGCCGCCACCGCGCGCTGCAACGGCATCACGCGTGACGCCGTCGCCGCCGCGCCGCCGTTCCTCGCCGTCGCGGACGCCGTCTACGATATCCTGCACGGTGAGTGCCCTGTGCCGCCCTCCTCAACGCCGGGAGCTGCTTCTTGGCTCCCCGGCAACTTATCTGTGATTTAATCGCAATATAGTAAGGCAAGGGGCCAAATGTTTGATGCTTGACCAGTGAATGAGTTTGCAGTTCTTGTTTTTTCTTAGATTGAAGGATATTGATAGAAACTCTGTGCGTATCCCTGCTTAGGAAATGGAAGATGTGTGCAATTCTTGTGTCAATTTTGTTTCCTATTAACGCTCGTATCATCATGTAGAAATGATATACAGAAGTACAGGCATATTCTTTAGGTCTGAACCTAAAATTGTGCCTTCTAAGTGTTCTTTGCGCACCCCTTCTCACGGAAACATCTTGTCGAATTTGCACAGGGAGGGTCTGGGCTGGCCACAACATTGCGAGGTTTGATTCGCCAAGAATAAGGGAAGCGTTCGAGGAGATTGGCCGGCTGCCTCCAGAGCCCAAGGGGATGATCGACACATTACCTCTGCTTACCCAGCGGTTTGGGAGGAGAGCTGGGGACATGAAGGTATGCCACCTTGTGTTGATGTACATCATGTACAGTCACTTTTAGTTTATAAAGACGGGATCTGGTTGGATCACTCAAGCTGAAAACATGTGTGACCTTTTACTGAAAGGTCTCAGGGACAGTCCTTCTTATTGTGAACATTACGATGTTCTTATCTCCTCTCTGTATCCACAGATGGCAAGCTTGGCAAATTACTTCGGTTTAGGGAGGCAAAAACACAGGTTGGTAACATGTCAATCCATATGTTATAATTTCATCTGAATTACGATTGCTTCACTCAGTTCCTATTAAGTTTGATTTGCAACCACTTCTGCAAGGGCATATCGTTATTATTTCATATGCTTATTTCCTTTGATTTTTGCATTGCTGACATGAAACTGGAGTTAAGGATCTTGTACTAATTTTCTTTACAATCTATCTGCAGGAGTCTGGATGATGTCAGGATGAATCTTGAAGTTGTCAAGTATTGTGCTAAGTACTGTTCCTGGTATGTTTGCCGAATTGCCTATTGACGACATGAGCTGAACATGTACTTATTTTCTAAAGTAATAGCAGGATAGTTACATTGTGTAGTGTTTTGTTTCCCTGAAATACTATAATAGTTTTTTTCCTGTCATTTCTGATTTATTCAGCATTGGGGGTACCTTATTTGATTGGTGAGGTTTAACTATTGCAATATACACCTCATTTCGGGAGCCTCATGAACTGTTAACACATCTTTCTATTTTCGTGATGTGTTCCCCATTTTGATTATTGCAGTTTTTGCTTTCTTGCGAAAATAATAATCATAATAATAAATGAGAAACATTCTAGTAAAACTGTAATAATTGGGTAGAATGAGTACTATCGTTGGGCATAAACAACCAATGAATAATCATACCATTATGACATGTTTGAAGAATTCATTGATCCATTTCATGTTTCAAGGAAATCACTTGGCTAATTCCTGAAATTCTCCTCACAGGAGGCAAGTCTTCCAGAAGTGCTTACTCTTGAGAACCTTGTGGAACGTGCAATTAAAAGAAGCAAAACTAATGGAGCTACTTCTCCCGAGGCGAAAAAGTCTGAATCGAACTCTTCACCTGATTCTTCGAGACGACAACATACCATTTCTCAAGTCAACAATTCAACTCCAGATGGAGGTCATCAGAAATCAGTCGAACCTGCAGCGAACAGAGATCCTAGTGAGTTGATATCCCACATCGAGGATATGAAGTTAATGCAGATGGATTAGAGTTCCAGTGGTTATTCTTGGTTCCTCGAGCCGGATGATGTATCAACTGAGTGCATCAAGATTTCTGTTACCCCTTCCAACCATACTCAAAGAACATTTATCAAGCACAAAGATAGTATACTGCACCTTTGTTGTGTGGGCTTGAAAGTCCAGTTTGGAGTCAGTACAAAGTTTCTAGACAATGCAGGTCGGCCAAAGTTAAACATAGTTGTCGATATCCCTGAAGATCTAAGTGAAGTTCTAGAAGTTTGTGATAATCTTGCTCAGAGATCTTTGCAAGAATCTGGTTCCACTTCTGAGTGGAGACCCTTGATAAAGAAGTATGGTTATGTGACTCGTCCAACTGTTCGCCTAAAGTACACTTTTCTCTCTTTTCATCATATATATAGTAGGATTTTTCACACTTTTCTGATCTGGTGATCTTGAATTGCTCTTGTAGCATCCCTACCACTGTCAGCGGTGATGCTTCGATCTCCTTGACAGATATATACAAGAAAGAGCCTAGCGGTAACATGCGGAAGCTTGCTTTTGGCAAAGTGGATGCTGCGGAATTAGACTCTCTGTTTGTTCGAGGGAACAGGCTCGATGCGTTTTTCTCCTTGGAAATATACGACTACCAACAAAATGCTGGCATTCGTTTGGTTGCAAAGAGGCTGGTTGTACACTCCAAATAGCACCAAGTCTTAGTTTATATGTGACCGTAGTGTACAAAATCTGACCAGTAGCAGTCTAGCATATGCTGATGTTGAAGTAGGGACACAGAAGATGTAAAAGATTCTAACAAGATATGTATACATTTGCTGATGGAAAGATCACCTACATGTGCATGATGCTAAACTTGTTCTGTGCGGAAAAAATTCAGGGCCCCAAAAGTAACCATCAAACTGAATCGCGCATACTGATCTTCAAACCAGATGCCCTTCTTTTTCTTCTCAAGGAGGACACCAGAATTTCTACTCATCAACATCAACTCTGTCTACTAGACCAATCGTACCAGCAATCTTCCCACCCTTAATTTTATGCATCCATATAAAAGGGATATCCAGAATCCTCGCCCAGATATGCATCGATTGAATTTCACTTCTGTAGGCCACAATGTGGGATAAAGATTCTGCAATAGCACTGCATGCTTCCCCTACTACCCAAGGTGAGTGACAGATACTGATAGTAATATTCAGCAAACACCAAGAGTTTCGATCATGCTACTTTCAGAGGATTTCTCGTTACTTTCCATATCTTAAGGAAAATTGAATAACTTCTTTGCAAAGGCTGAGGGAATCATTGTTTCTGTCAGATCTCCGGGTTATGACTGCTTATGATTGGATGCAAGCAATTTCTGCATTTAGTACTGTATGTATGTATATGATGAACCTTGTCTGTCTGGTATTCATTTGTCTGCGGTGAGATAAATAATTTTTTTCAATTACTTTGCTGAAAACTCCATCTGCTTGCGCCTTGTAGTTAGGTGTGACTTGAGTTGTAATGCTAAAGAATGGTGTGCATGCAGCAACATAGTTTTTATGTGTCAGGTCATTTATGCTGTCTTCTCATTCTGATCTGATCGAGCCATCAAATCTTGTCGCTGAGGCAATTGTAAAACCTGACGAAGGTACAAGTTGCTCAAGTCTTGCTTGCATATTTGTTATTCTGAAACTTGTCAAATTGTCTGTTATACAGTTACAGAAGCTGCGTTCTACAGAACCTCGAATTCACGGTAACAGCAGAGAGCTCCTGAACCTCTCTTTCCCCTTTTATCTTTTCTTTTTTGAGAAATCTTGCTCCCCCGGCATGATTTGTTATTTTCACAGAAAAATCATACGGAAGAGATCCGGATGCAAATTCTGATCGAAAGGTCAGGGTAAAACTGATATTCCCCTTATTTCTAACTTTTTTTGAAATCCCCTTTATTTTGCACTAAAGCTGCTTCTATTGTGGAGAATTAATAAAATCCTTTTATGCTTCTTTTTACAGGAAGGTGAGCCAGCACTTCTTAGAGCACATTGATGAAGTTAACCCGGACGATATATTGAATTTGGGTTGGGGAGATGGTCTGCCATGTACTCTGTCTGTCACCTTTCACGTGGTAATATTGAATTTGGGTTGTGATTCCAATTTTTTTTTTATGTTTGCGCAGTCGATGATGTGCATACACATGAGTACGTCCGAAAGTGGATTGAGTCGCTGCCCAGTGACCTGGTGTGGATGTTGAAGATGGTGTATTCCATGATCGACAACAGCTTTGCCGATTACTGACTCAGGCGCGTTTGCTCTGTAAATTTTTCTTGGAGCAGATGTGGCGGGTTTATTAGTCGCCAACTTTTTTTGTAGACTCATATGCTGGGTGTGGTTTGAGTAATGTGCAAAACTGAGAATCATCCATGTGGCATGTGCAAGAAGGGGAAACTTAGGTGGCATATGGCATATCAGAAGCTTGACCAATCTATGTCGGTATCAAAGTGACAAGTGCTGATCATAAACCCTTCTACTTTTCTGTAGACTCATACTGACACAGTATGTGTCAGTAAACACACAGGCCTGAAAAGTAAGAAAAATTCAAACATTTTCCTCGTCGGATAAATATGTATATAAAATTCAGTCAGGTCAGTCTGATATTTCCCATGATCAGGAGATGCCCACATGACCTGAATCATACAGCGAAATGAATCTTCACGCAGTAAAAACAAGCGATGCTGGTACAACACTTTTAGTCAAATATTATCAACTGAATCAAATATACATAACACTTAACATTACAAACCACACTTAATAATGGCACTGTAGCTTACAACTCAAATGGCACATACGTACATTTACAGATGATCGGACCAAAACATGCGAGAGCTGATTCTTTTTTGCGAAAAGGCCAACCAATCTATTGATCATCAACAATGGTACAAAGAATTCTAAAAGTAATAAAAATTACAAATAGGTCTTCGGACCACCTAGCGACGACTACAAACACTGAAGTGAGCCGAAGGCGCGCCACTGTCCTCACCCTTCCCTCATCGGACCCGGGTAAAGCTTGTCGTAGTAGAGCTTGTTGTAGTAGACAGACGGAAAGTCATCGTGGTAAGGCCCCAAGGGACCAGCGCATCAGAGCAGTAACCATCACTAATGATGAGAACCGTAGATTGAAAGAGCCAGACCTGCAACCACACGGATGAACAAGAAAACAGACTGGATCCCAGGGATCTGCCAGACACAAGCCTCCACGCGCCCTCCGTTGGCGCTTGACGCACCACCGGAGCAAGGATAGGACGAGGAGGACCTTATTCTGACTTAAAAGTAGCCACCGCCTCACCATCTTGAAGAAGACACTGAAAAGACCTAAACGAATGACAAGAACCCTCCCGCCGGTGAGAGGCCGTGATCCGCCATGGCTCCAAGGCCCTAAGGCCACCGGAGATGGAGCGGACCAGTGGCGTCGCCCGCGAGAGGGACGAAACCCTAGATGGGTGTTTTACAATCGCTGAAGGATCGCCTCTCTCTATCTGGACGCTCACGAGTCTCAGCTGAAACAAACTGGTTAGTTTCACAAAACACACAATGGTTAGGGAAGCCACTTAACATTAATCAATTGAGTCAGATATAGATGCCTCTTAACATTTCGGGCCGCAATCAACTGAATCAAGTATAGTACATGCCACTCAAATATTACAAACCACACTCGATAATTATACTGTTGGTTCTCATCTCATGACCAGCAAGAACATTAGGTAGCTTATTACAACTCAAATGGCACAAATGTATATAGATGAACAGACCAAAACATACAAGAGTTGTTGCTGATAGTATTTGGATACAAACTTAACTTGACAAATCACACAAGGTTCACCTGACCCTTTTATTTCGGGATTGCGTATTGTAGAAATCACATAGATAATTGGGGGCAGCGAGTGGACACAGTGGTGTACGGAGATGGAGGTAAAGATGATGGACACAACGGTATGGTGGAACACTGTTAATAATGCAAAAGGGGGTGGACAAAAAGGTGGTGATGAATATGGTATAAATATGCGCGGGAGGACTCACCATACCAATTGATGGATGGATGGATCGATGGATGGATGGATGAGCCTCGGTTGATTCATCTGAGGTAGCTAGTCACCCCAGCATGCTCGTCAAAGGAGGCGAACTTCGGTGGAAGCTTGGGCTCGTAGCTTGGGCGGTGCGAGGGTGAGCCCCACTGAAGCTTTCTCCACCAGCTCCTCTCCCCATTCACCTTCACCTTCTTCAGCTGATCATGAAGGCGCGGGAGGCGTCCAAGGCTCCAGCAACCCCGGACATGGAGCTCCTTCCACATGGGTGCTGTTATGGTGGCATCATTCTCGTTGAATTGCTGGAGTAGTGGCAGCTCCTGGAGACGTACCCTTTGGAGCTTTGGGAGGAGCTGGTAAGTGCTACCTTGATAATGACCCTTGTAGAAAAATTTCTTCAGTTTGTAGCAGAACAAGATGCCAAGTGTCTTGAGAGATGGTAGTGTTACTGTATCTGGCATCATGGCCTCCAATCTTGGGCAATCCTCCAAGTGTAGGTGCTCTAGTGAACTGAAGGCAAAAGAACTGTATTGTGAACAGATCCAAACTAGACTTTTGAGATTACAGACATGCATATTTCGTAGATTTTCCATGTGTGGATCGAAATAGAAAACTTCCTCCATTTTATGGCACCAACGTAACTCACATTCTTCCAAGTCTTGGAAACTGATGTCTGTGTCTCTATAAAAAACAAAGATAGCAGTATCATATGTCACTGATATTGATTTGGTGACATTTAGGAGATCTCCTAAACCATCGGGTGGCTGTTGCATCTCTGTGATCTCTACATGGCGCTCAGTTCGGCGAAGGGGGACTGTAATTGGCGACACAATTGCGATTTGCTCTGCATAATAGCTGCTATGTACAGCCATATATGTTGACTGATTCTGCACCAACTCCTGTAACTTGTTATCAACCATTTCTTCTTCATGATGCAGTCGCATGTTATTAGTACTGCATGGTGCGACTCGAACATAGAAAGATTGGAAATACCGTCCAGCCCTTACTAAATCCGTACAAGATTTTCCGAAGCTATAGAAGAACCTGGGGTCACTAACACACAACTGTGAACCTTCATTAGAGTGCTTATCCTTTCCTTCTGTGCACTGATCCAAGTAAAACACCTCTGGAAGTCGCTCTAGCATGTGCCAAGGAAATCGCAGCAGAGAAGGAACCCCCAATAAGAGCAATCTCCTAAGTTGGGTACCATTAGGGATGTCGGCGGGGAGCTCCTTGATAGCTGTACTAGACAAATCAATCTCCTCCAAAGCACCAAGATTCTTGAACTCGACAGACTCGAGTTTTCTACATCCACGCAAGGACAAGAGTTGAATGTGAGGTGCCCCAGTCAGTGAGAAGGATTTAAGGTTAGGGTGCCCTTCCAATTTGATTTCATGGACCCTAGAGATTGGCCCCGTGAATGAAATCAAGTTATTGTTGTCAATGAGCTTAAGCGACTGAAGCTTCTGCATTTCTTCAAATATCTTCTGCGGAAAGTATTTTATTTGAGTCCCTGTGATCTCAAGGGTCGTTAGGCTAGATAGCGCAACCATGGAAGGAGGTAGCTCCAGAAGGTTGGAGCAGTTCACAAGAATAAGCTCTTCAAGATTGGACATTTCTTGGAAAAAATTGGGAGGAAATGTAGTTATTTCTGAATGGGAAATATCGAGGTGTATCAACTTGCCTTTTTGGGTGGCCACATCTTGTGTCAGATGAGATAAAGGAACTCCCTTCAAGTCAAGTATTTCAAGCAGGTATAGAGTGGACAATGGTGAATATGAACTAGTATTTTCTTTTGGGTCTATAGCACTATTTGTGGAGGAAATTAAGAGAGTGTTGAGATCATAGCAGCCTCTAAGTGAGAGCAACCGAAGGTTCGATAGACAACCAATGGAATAAGGGAGTATTTTTAGTGGAGTGTAGGAGAGATCGAGAACACGGAGCAAGCAGAGTTTGGGCAAGAAATGGTTCAGTTTGGAAAACATGGGTGATTTTTGCGAGCATCCTCTTAGAATAAGTGCAGTGGTACCCTGGTTTCTTCCTCCTGGCTCAACAACCAATCTCGGCTTACATGCCATCCATGGTCACTGACGAAGGAGATCCATTTCCTCTTGTTATCAGAGAGTTCATCTACTGTGATGCTTTCTGCAATGAGGCCATGGTATGCTAAGAATTGTGCGCCGGTATTGAGGGCTTCATGAGCTTCACTAGCAGGAGAAAATGGTAGCTGCAGCAAAGAGTATTTCTGAAACGCTTCGATGATGACCCTTCCAAGTCGATGCATAGAGGAACACTTGCTGCTGCTGCTGATGATGGTGCTGGTCATACGTGGCAGGAGGGTGGCCCACTGGTGGATGAGCTCGTCCGAGGTAATAGCCGCCACTTGTGAATGTTTGGCAAAGATAGCCATAGCATAGTGAAAGCAATTGATGGCTATGGCATGCCAGTGCTCGATGCTTTCTTGATGGATCGTGTTGAGTATGTGCTCAGCCGACTGACGCAGTGCAAAGATGGTGAGAAACACAACTTGTTCAACACTGACGATGTATGTGAATCCGTCCTCTTCCGACTTGCTCTTGACGTAGGCATCCCGAGAAGTGGGCGAGATCAACCATGTAGTTGTCCAGGGGAGAAGAGGAAGACCACAATCACGTGTAAAACTGCTAGTCTCAATTGGCCACTGGAGGTTATGGACCACTAGCAAGTACTTCTTGGATGACAACTGCTTGTAGACTAGATGAGCTATAGTGTACCGCATGTGACTCTCCAATGAGTCAGCGAGAGTTGATTTTTTGTAGGTGTAGTACTGTAGCTCGTCGTGCTTTTCCTTGATCCTGTTGTAGGCTTGGCCGAGCAGACCAAGCTCCTTTGCCGCAGCGAGGGTCAGCTGGTACTTGATGCTCGTGATGCCTTTTCCTTGGGCTTCCTCTGCCGTTGGTGTGGGCTTCAGGTCCACCTTTATGACGTGCTCGTAATCTTCATTGTCTGTCTCTAAAACGATGCCTACTATGGCTCGTGTGAATGAAGCCATGGACCCCACCCCAACAATCCAATGCACACCAGATTCCTCGTAGTACTTAGGGATCAACAGACCGCTAGCTAGCAAATTACGGTATCCATTTAACCTGCAAATCACCTAGTATTATTAGTACTCATGTAATCGAAATGATCAACAGACGGCCAACCTCTGTCAACCTCGATCGTGTAAAAAAAATGACATGAGCAACAGACCCATAAGAAATTCGTCGCATTCTATCGCAAAATCTAAATCGTGCCTGCGCACTCTTTCCTTCCTACAGCATGCGCGCATGTGTGGCGCGTTGGATCAGCATCGTACGGGGGAGGCGGCAACGAAGTGGGACCACGCGCACGTGTCGATCGATTCGGGCAAACCGTGAGAGGTGCTTACGGGCTTGGCTTGGCTTATCGCTATCTTCTCGTCCACTTTCCCCATCCCCACCCCACGGACTCCAGCGCTAGCACACCAGATGCGCCCCCATCGAGAGGAATTAGAGGTCGGCGGAGAAGGAACGGGAAGCGGCGGTGGTGCGGATTGCACGCCCATGCTTTCTTGGCGAAGGGCGGCTGGAGGGGGATGAATCGAACATTGACGGCGGCTCCCGAGACGAATGGAGGCCAAGGAGTTGGTGGTTGGTGCGGGTGAGGAGGAATCGGGCGTTCCCCACGATCCCGAGTCGAAGGACGGCGGCCATGGTGGCGGGGGAATCGCATGGCGGCCGTGCTTCAGATGAAAAGGCGGCGTCCATGGCGGTGGTGGGTAGCGGATGCGGTGGTATCATGGGGGGAGCCAAGTCCTCCTCGTTGTACGGTAGCGGCGACGAGATGATCTTGAAGGAGCTGGAGGAGGAGGGCCTGGAGCATCTTCGCTGGGCTGCCGGCAGTCGGGTAGTGCATTGTGGGGGCGTTGTTGTGCTGACGGGCAGCGTCGTTCCAGGTGCTCCTCCAATCCGACAACCACATTTTCTAGATGTATATGCAACACAACTTGATGTAAATATGCTCTATTTTCCCAATTGTAGATGCATATTTCTCCGGTTCTGTATGTAATTTATGTTGTATTTTCCTATTTCTAGATATAACTTTATGTAATTTGGATGTAATATCTATCTTTTTTCTACATCTGGGAAGGATCAAGGTGTAAATTGTGTCATTTTTACATGCTCAATTGGGACCACAAACTAGTTGGGATGTAGTTTTGTAAATAATGAAGCCATAAGTTACAACTGTTTGTTTGCTTATTTTGAACCAGATGCATATGCACTACATGTGTAGTGTAATGTGCATCTGTTAATTACATCCTCTCTTTTTATATTTGAATTTCTACGTCAGTAATAACCCCATATTCAGCTGTTTGTTTGTTTATTTGTTTATTTTGAACCAGATGCATATGTAGTACATGTATAGTGTAATGTGCATCTGTTGATTACATCCTCTCTTTTTATAGTTGAATTTCTACGTCAATGATAACCCCGTATTAAAGATGTTAGATTTGTATTTACTACATTTTAGATATAACTTCCACACATTTTTAATTATCAAGGATGTAACCTCCAATCTGGAGATATTACATCTAAGATAAAAGATTTGAAAGTTGGAGATGTAATTTTCATATGGGCAAATTTATCACTAGGTCTAATCCAAATGTAACTTTCACATAGTAGAATTAATTAAGGTCAAAAGCTTGTATGGTAATAATGTAGTTTTTGTCGGTACAAAGATGTAACTATCTATCTTTTTTGCGAGTTGCAACAGAACATGTACCACACATCAGCTAATGCATTTTATTCTTCGGTATGTAACAGGATGAAAACTTGGCCCTTTTTTGGCTGCAATACCAAGGATGCAAACCTCACTCACGGCAGAGTATATGAATGAAGAGACCAATATGTTGTTCGGCGACATCGGCTTTAATTTTCTTTGCATATAAAACCTTCTGCTGAAAACTACATGTTTCACTACAACTGAAAAACTGAAGTTCATGATGTTCTAGGGCTTGAACGCTATGTTTAGGTGACATATGTTTTTTTTCTTTCCGAGCAACCAACATTAGATGTGCTTTTGTTCGTGAAAAGGAGCGGGAGGGCTCGGAGCCTGGGAATGAATGTGTTAGCGATAGTATTTGTACGTGTATTGTAACTCTGTACGATGTAACCCTAACCCTAACCGACCTAGTGTCGTGTATATATAAACACTGGAACCCCACGTATTATGTGTGCGAGGCTTCCCCCAAAATCCCCTCTTACGTTTCTACATGGTATCAGCCCTAAATCGATCTTAAACCCTAGCCACCGCCGCCATCTAGCCGCCGCCGCCTCCCACCTCCGCTGCCTACGATGACCACCTCGGCGTCTAACGATGGCACCCACGACAGCATGGTTCTCTCCACCGTGCCTGCCATCCTTCCCGGCGGTGCTCCCCGTCATGTCGCCCCGGTCATCCTCTCCTTCCAGGGCTCCAACTACACCAAGTGGTCCATCTATATGCGGGCATCTCTTGGCCGCGCTGGTCTTCTCGGCCACATCGACGGCTCCACGGCTGCCAACCCCTCCGACGCCACCTGGTCCTCCGAGGACTACACCGTCCTCAACGTCCTCCACGCCGGCATCGATGAGGACGTGGCCGACATGATCCTCGCCCGGGATCAAACTGCACGCCAGCTGTGGCTTGCGGCGCTCGAGGTCTTCTCCACCAACAAGGCGAACAAGGCTATCTACCTCGACAATGATTTCCGCCAACTCTTGCAGGGCGCTCTCTCGATCACCGAGTACAGCCGCCAGCAGAAGAAGATCTCCGACGCCCTCGCCGACAACGACTCTCCGGTCACCGATCGCGCCCTCGTCCTCAACACCATCCGCGGTCTCGGCTCCCAGTTCGCCTCCGCCGCCACGATGATCTCCATGATGGAGCCCCTGCCTTCGTTCCTCCGGGTCCGCAGCATGCTGCTCATGGAGGAGATGCAGCAGGCCAACGCCGCCCGCAACGCCGCCTCCACCGCCTTGGTCGCCCAGACCCGTGCTGCTCCTCCGTCGTGCTCCGGCACGGCCTGCCAGTCCTCTTCCTCAACCTCGGGCAAGCCTAAGCCAGCCTGGCGGCCCAAGAACAAGAACACCGGCCGTCCCAACGCCAGTTCCAACCCTACTGCTCGCGCACCGGCTCCTGGCCCGGTCGGCCCCTGGGTGTGCTTCTCGCCTGGCACGGGGCAGTGGCGTTCTCCATCGCCGCCGAGCATCCTCGGCCCTCGCCCACAGGCGTACACGACCACTGCTGCGCCCCTGCACCAGTCCGAGCCGTCTTCGTCAACTGCACCAAGCTGGAACTCCTCCGCGCTGATCGCCGCGATGAACAATCTCGCCCTCCAACAGGGTGGCTGGGTCATGGACTCGGGTGCCTCCTCCCACATGACCTACGACGACGGTAACATCTCCACACCTGCATCTCTTTCTCGTCCTCACCACGTCACTGTCGGAAACGGCAACGCTGTACCCATCTCCTCTTCGGGTCACACGTCCATCCGCACCTCCACCGGACAAAGTTTCAATCTCAATCACGTGCTCTTAGTTCCCCATCTTATTCGCAACTTGCTTTCTGTTCGCAAATTTACACGTGATAACCGCTGTTCTATTGAGTTTGACGCTTTCGGTTTTTCTGTGAAGGACCTGAAGACCCGTCGAGAGATTCTTCGCCACAATAGTGATGGAGATCTCTACACCTTCCCTGGCTATGTCTCCACTCGCCGCGAAGCTCCCACAGCCTTTGTCGCCACCGCCAGCACCGATTTGTGGCACCAACGTCTTGGTCACCCCGGCCAGGATGCGATGTCTTCACTTAAGCGTCTTTCGTTTATCCATTGTAATAAAGCACGGGGTTCTCGTGTCTGTCATGCATGTCAGCTTGGCAAGCACGTCCGGCTGCCGTTTAGTTCGTCTGTTTCTGAGTCTAGTGCTATCTTCGAGTTGATACATTGTGATTTGTGGACATCACCTATTATCAGTATTTCTGGTTTTCGCTATTACCTTGTAATTGTCGATGACTATTCACATTTTTATTGGTGTTTTCCTATACGTCAAAAGTCTTGTGTGTTTCGCATCCTCAAGGATTTTTTCTCGTATGCTCGCACTCAGTTTAATAGCACCATTCGCTCCATCCAAACAGACAATGGAACTGAATTTCTGAACAATGAGGTTCGTGACCTCTTAGCTACAAATGGCACTGCCTTGCGTCTTTCTTGCCCCTACACATCGCAGCAAAACGGCAAGGCTGAACGGGCCATCCGCACTGTCAATGACACCATGCGGACGCTCATGTTCCATGCCCATCTCCCAGACATCTTCTGGGCCGAAGCTCTTGCTACTGCAACGTACCTCCTCAACAGACGTCCATGCAAAGCGATCAGCTCTCGCATTCCCTACGTCCTACTCCATAATAAACCTCCACCTTACGCTACTCTTCGGGTCTTCGGTTGCTTATGCTATCCCAACGTAGCGTCCACTGCCAAGCACAAACTCCGTCCTCGTTCACTTCCCTGTGTCTTTTTCGGCTACCCTTCCAACCATCGAGGATATCGTTGCTATGATCCTTCCTCTGGGAAAATAATCATCTCTCGACATGTTGTTTTCGACGAAACTGTGTTTCCGTTTCAGCTAGCAGCATCACCAGCAGCGACGTCTTCACCGGCTCGGCGCCTCGACTTCCTCTTCCTCGACCCACCCGTCTACCGGCCGGCTGCCTCGCCGGGCCCCTCGCCGGCACACCGCGACTCCTCGTCGTCTCCCTCTGATGCTGTCACGTCGCCACGCGCAGCTGCTTCCTCGCGACCTGATGCTCAGCCGGCAGCGGCTGGCACCTCTGCCCCGACACGCTCGGCCCCTGAGGATCGCGCTCCTGCGGCGCCCAGCACCTCTGTTGTGCCACGCCGCACCTCCACTACAGCATCAACACGCACAGCCACTGCGCCGCCTCCGGCTGCGGCTCAGCCCCGGACCTCTCGCTCCGGTCGGCAAGTCCGACCCGTGGATCGGCTCAACCTGTTTGCCACCGTACCTGCAGTGCCTCCTGTTCCCACCACGTACAGGCAGGCTATGAAGGACCAGCATTGGCGTGCTGCTATGGCAGAAGAACATCAGGCGCTCATCGACAACAAGACCTGGTCTCTTGTTCCTCGTCCTCCTCGAGCTAATGTCGTTACCGGCAAGTGGATTTATTGGCATAAATTCCACTCTGACGGCACCCTTGCTCGGTACAAGGCGCGGTGGGTGGTCCGTGGATATTCTCAGCGTCCCGGTGTCGACTACGACGAGACATTCAGTCCCGTCGTCAAGCCCGCCACGATTCGCCTCGTGCTCACTCTTGCGGTCTCCAGCTCATGGCCCATTCGCCAACTCGACGTCAAGAACGCTTTCTTGAACGGCACATTGGATGAGGTTGTCTATTGTCAGCAGCCTCCAGGATTTGTTGATGCTACTAAGCCTGATCATGTCTGCCGTCTCCATAAATCGCTCTGCGGACTGAAGCAAGCTCCCCGCGCATGGTACCAAAGGTTCGCTGCCTATATTGCCACCATGGGTTTTGTTGCTTCTGTCACCGATACCTCCCTGTTCGTTCTTCGCTCCGGCAATGATATGGCCTACTTGCTCCTCTACGTGGATGACATAATTGTTACAACTTCTTCAACGGAACTTCTGCACCGTCTTCTCTCCCGGCTCCACAGCGAGTTTGCAATGACAGACCTTGGTGATCTGCATTACTTTCTTGGCATTGCTGTGCGGCGCACCTCGGCGGGTTTGTTCCTTTCTCAGAAGCAGTACGCCACTGATCTTCTCCAACGTGCTGGAATGTCGGAATGTCACTCGGTTGTTACTCCTATTGACACTGCTGCCAAGTTATCTGACACTGCGGGTGAGCTCTTGTCTGATGCTACCGAGTACCAGAGTCTTGCTGGAGCTCTCCAGTACCTTACCTTGACACGACCGGACATCTCCTACGCCGTGCAGCAAATATGCCTCCATATGCACGCACCGCGGGCTCCTCATCTCAACCTTGTCAAGCGTGTTCTTCGGTATATTCGCGGCACACTGGATTTTGGTCTACAACTTCATGCCTCGCCGTCGACCACTCTGACTGCTTACTCTGACGCCGACTGGGCTGGCTGCCCGGACTCCCGGCGTTCTACTTCAGGTTACTGTGTTTATTACGGTGACAGTCTCATCTCTTGGTCCTCGAAGCGCCAGACGACTGTTTCCCGTTCTAGTGCTGAAGCCGAATACAGGGCGGTGGCTCACGCCGTTGCTGAATGCTGGTGGCTGCGACAGTTGCTTCAGGAACTCCACCGTCCTCTCGCCACCGCCACACTTGTCTACTGCGACAACGTGTCTGCCATCTTCATGTCCTCAAACCCGGTTCAGCACCGCCGCACCAAGCACATTGAGATAGATATCCACTTCGTTCGAGAGAAGGTGCAACTTGGTGAAGTTAGGGTTCTACATGTCCCCTCCGCGCTCCAGTTCGCCGATGTCATGACAAAGGGGTTGCCGACTCAGCTCTTCATCGACTTTAGGTCCAGTCTTTGCGTACGGCAACCTCCCGCTGCGACTGCGGGGGGTGTTAGCGATAGTATTTGTACGTGTATTGTAACTCTGTACGATGTAACCCTAACCCTAACCGACCTAGTGTCGTGTATATATAAACACTGGAACCCCACGTATTATGTGTGCGAGGCTTCCCCAAAATCCCCTCTTACGTTTCTACAGAATGGAATCTGAGAAAGGGCTGGCGCGCCCTGGGTGCGGACGGACCATGGGGACCAGTACTTTCCTTTTACGGAACCGCTAGAGATGATTAGCTGTTCTTTTTCTATTTTAGGGTGGGGCAGTGCGTAAGACTAAACAGTGTCCGGGCACTGTGTAGCAGCGTCCGCATTCTATTTAGGGGACAGTCCGCCGGGCTGGGTAGACAGTCCGCGTCCGCCACACATACGATACGAGCGATTCCTACGAGCGACACAAAAATACGTACGTACTAGCCGGGTCAACAAACAAGTGCTTAACACGGGGGTGGATCCATGCAAAAAAAAAACACCGGTGGGGTGGCCAACATGCATAATTCTATTTAATATGTTGACCAAAAAAGCTGCACAACCGGATTACTTCATTCCCGCATGAGGAGTTTTTTATCTCAGATTTTTTGTGGTTGCGAAAAAGCACGAGTGCTTGAGATATTTTTGTATTACTCGGGAAAGAATGTACATGATAAACAAAATCAATGGTCATACCCACATCAGAAGAAAAAAACACAGATAAGCTAGAAAGAAACAAGCATGGTCATTATAGACTACTTCTAGAACCTTAAGATTGGCCCTTCTAGTTTCCATTTCTAGGGTGACCTCTCATGCAGCTCTTCAATATCATTACCATTGAGGTTAGTCCAGTTTCTATCCTCTACAGTTTCTTACCGGAAGACTTGGAGCAATATTGAGATGCAGAAGAGACGGAAGTAAGGATAACGACTATTTCTTAATCAAGAGACTCACTTGCTACTTGCTCGTGTTCAACTAGACTCTTTATTCGTTGTGATGTCACTGCTGATCATCTAGGTCAGTTTACCCAAAAGACCTTTTTTTTAGTACCTTTCTTCAAAAATATTGATGCACCACAATACCAAATCAAGGTTCCTCTGCAGCTTTTCTTCCAAAGACTTTTTGCTGTGAGGACCTTTCGTGTTATTTTTCATTTGAGAGACCAACCAATTGATGGTCGCAGCTTAGTCTGTTTTGTGGGACATTAGATATTAATCCAATAGTTTACTTGTAATAATACTAATTAAAGATGATCTTTTTATTAGCCACGCCACACCAAAAACAAAGCAATCAATATTACAAATATACAAATGCAACAGCAGAACTAGTGAGCCGCCCGAAAACGTAATAACATTTAATAAATATGGTAGGGGCCAAGCAACCTCGAGCGTGCGAATCTGCTCCTACTTCTATGTTAGAGGTGTTTGGGGATTGGGTATAATGTTCGATATAGACTCAACTTAAAATAAAATGGATTGTGATCATGGGAAAGTTATAATTGGCCACCCATTTAGGTACATCTATTATTTATACCATCCATTTACATCAGGATACGTGTAGGACGTCGGTTGCATTTGAGGTGATTATCAGTGTGCTAATAGGGGGCTTGACATTTTACCTTACAAGGATGTAGTGAGAAAAAAGCATACATTGACAACCAGTAAAATGCACTTTGTAAATTAAGACATGAATGTAAAATAAGAAGTTACGAACAATACCAAAAGTCTCTCTCTCTCAGCTTATCACGCCATTTTTCCCGCGAAGCATCAGACCATCTTTCCCACGAAGATGATTCCATAACTTATGTTCAGTAGTTTAATAACTTATTTTCAGTAGTTTACCAAACTTTCTTGTTTGCCCAACCTGGAAGAAAAAGGTGGCACGAATCAGTTATTGACAAGGAACCACATTATCGTTAGCATAAGCAAGGAAACAAAATTTATGTGTAAACTAAATAGTACAAGTAGAATTCAACATTTGTTAAACAAAGAACCTAATCAAGATAAGAAAATACAGTTTGCGTCTAAGAAATACCAAGCTAAGCAAGGACTAAAACAAAAACACTAGTGAGAAACCGCACACTAGTTCTTTAACATTGAGTGTAGTACTAGTGAGTTATTCCACACTAGTTCCGTAGCGGTGGAGGAAATTACACGTGGCACCACTTGTTGGGGAAAGTTTTGCATGGAACCACAACAACGATGATTTGTTTTGCACAAAACACGACTGTTTGGTGGTAATGATTTTAACAGAACACAAATCCCTTACTTAGCTGCATTGACACCTTATGCTAGATGGGCCCATCATGTGGACGTTCATCAGCCGGTTCGAGGAGGAGCACTACTTGACGGCCTCCCTCTCGGCGGCAGGGTCTGAGGCAAGAAGGTGGCACCATGACAACAATGTGTGCCACGTGCACGCCGACGCTAGCTACATGGCCAATACGGATGTCGACCTGAGCTAGCCTTGCCATCGCCGAGCAGGCGGCACAAGGCGACCCTCGACCAGAGGGACATCGTCGGCGGCCAAGGCCAGGCGCACGCGCCCTCGCCAAGCAGGATTTCCGTCAATGCAGCGCGCCACCGAGCAGCAGCGATGCTGCTGATCTCTCCCCATTCGGTGAAGGAGCAGGTGTGAATTCCATGGTGGATGCCACGTATGTGCTCTCAATTAGCCCAACTGGTCCAATTCTGTGTCAATAATACTAACGAAGAGATCTGTGTCCCCATTCGGATCTGGCCTGTCGGTTCGTCGCGCCGAGGTCGTCTGGTGGTGGTGGTCTTTCGTTCTCTCCTGATGGATTGGGCGGCGCAAGGGGCGCTCTCCTCATATGCGACGATGGGCGCAAGGGGCGCTCTCCTCATATGCAAGGGGAAGCTCGAGCTAGAGAGATTGAACGCACAGAGGAAAGGAGGCGAGAAGATTGCGGGAGGATGGCGAGAAGATTGCCTGTAGTTGGCCTGCAATATAAGGGAGGAAAAAAGAGAGGTCAGGCTAGGTTTTGGAGTAAGACGGCGGCGGCTGGATCTCGTTCGTCTCCGATTCATCTGCCGGTCGCTGGAACGAGGAGCTTCACCTCCTCTTGCCACCCCTCCACCAGGTCCTGGTTTTGCTCGCCATCTCTCAGCGGACATCCGCTCCAGTCATCGCTCCTGCCGTAGGTGAGAGATTCTCTATCCATGGTCTCCTCGTCTCTTCCCTCTGCATGTGTGATTGTAACTGCAAATTGCTCATTTGTACTGTACCAGTATAAGGTGTTAGTTTTCTTCTGGATTGCTGAATGGTCGTACTTAACGTGTGATTGCAATTGCAAATTGTTCATTTATATTGCTAAATGATCGTTATTAATCTGTTAAGCAATAATACATTGGTACGTTATGTACATACAAATAGTCAAATACATGCTTATCATCTAGGATCGATGCTTCTGTACTACCTTTACTGGTGCTACCTAATAATCCCCCTATCAAGTGCAGCTTTACTTCAGTTAACATGTACAGAGTACTATTCTGCAACTTCTAGTAACTTCTAATCAATCGTACATGTTCATATATATCAATATATCACTGAAGTAATACTAGGACATTCTCTATTTCTCCTTTCCGGCGAGATTATGCAAACTGTCCAGTTTTAATTTATTTAGCTAAGTGATTCAGCTAAGTGATATTCATGCACTTGCGAAATTTATCAGTTGGATCTTACTTCATTGTTTTAAATTTCTGTAAATTGGAGCTGCGAGCTTACTTTTTTGTTGGTTTTGCTGCAGATAAGGGGCGTCACCGCGTCACTACCCGGTGAAGGTGAGTGGAGTAGAGATCGTCCCCGACCCCGTGGTCCGCAGTGAGCCCGCTCCATTCTCCTCCTCTACCGTTATGAAATCATCAGTATTCTGAACTCCTTTCTGTGGTCATGAACTGTGTCGTCTGAGTAACTTGTATCTAGTTAGTTTGTAGCAGTCTACTCCAGATTCTTGATTGGCTGCTGTGGCAGTGCCTCGTTGTGTGTTTTTAATTGTTAGATAAACTGTATAACTGACGCACTTCCTGTGGGACAAATCGTTGTCCTGCTGAATGTTTCATTGTCTCTATGCTGTCAACCTGTTACGTGAATTAGTGTTATTTGCAATAACATTTGAACATTGAATTTGTAGTTTTGGGAAGGATCCACGTTGGGGTGTTAGAAACTTAAAACTGGGAAACAATATGAGAGAGGAGCATCCATGTATCTGTTGCCAATTTAGATGCCTGAGACTTGATCCGAACCATATGGATTGTTGCCTGTGATTTACTAGCTTCTCTAAATGGCTGATAATCTGTACTATCATACCTTGTGGACTCACTCTCATTCCTGCATCGTTGGAACATTTCATTTTTTTCTGTTATGTAGGTTCTGATGCTTAGTGTTGCCAATCCCTAACATTGGCTCGAATGTTGTAGTAGAACAGCATCAGGTTAACATTTGATCGAGTTTTGTAGTGTTTTCGTTAGTGTCTGGTTATTATTTTTGAATGTTGGTTTGGCTTATTTAATTCTTATTCAACAGATCATTTTAGCTTGTTCAATTTTTGAATGAGGTGGTTAATGTTCAAGAATCTGTACCAGTTACTTAGTCAAAAACTGAAGATTCAGTAACTTTTCTATTTAACATGCTTCATTTTGCATTTGCACATGGATCTATTCCCATTCTGCACAGAGCTCTTTACTAGTTATATGCTGTTTACTAAGTCCCAACAATGCATAATGTGAAATAATGAACAACAATCATGAATTCTTGTACAGAAACATGAACAACCATCTTGTTTAGTCATATCTAACGTTTTGTTTCTTTGCTGGTTTTTCAGGGCGCAAGTGGTGCAGTGGACACAAGACTGCCCTCGGCCTCCCTGCAACCTGGACGTGGCAACCTAAACGCGCAGAAGCTGCACCAGGAAGGACGTCATCGACATAATCAAGCTCTGCTTCAAGGATCCTGCCTGGAATTTTTCCAGTCGCCCGTCCTTTCCATGCTGATGGGACAGCTCAGGCAGGTATATAGCTTCCACAACTCACTCCGCCCTTTTATGGTCGATTGTGTCAACATTTTGTTAGTCGATTCTGTCAACTTGACTGATAGTGATTTGTACCCAACTGCTTGTTTACACATTACATTCACTGACTAAAAGTGTCGTTTTCCTCTAACTTACAGGAGTTCCAAGCAAAAGAAGATTTAAAGCAGCAGGAGGAGCAGGAGCCCAGTTTGTGATTGCTGAAGAGGATACACATGGAGCTTGTATTATACTTCTGTTTGTTACACTTGTAAATCTTGTAATACTGTGATACTGTCATTATCTCTGTTATATGATGTAACAGACTGATTCTGGCTCTTAATTGAAATATTACCTTAGTTTTTCTATCATTTTGTTTTAAATACTGGTTAATTATTTACTGGAAATTAAATATTCAGAAAATCTGTCTGACAGCTAGGACCCACCTTCTAGAACCTGACTGCTGGGTCCCACCTAGAACCTGATGGCTGGGTCCAACCTTCTTGACCTGACAGCTGGGTCCCATCCGACTAGCTTTTGTAAAAAAGAAAATCTGAAAAAGGTTATGCAAAAGGCCAAGGCCCAGGAAATAAAAGGCCGAATTGTTAGTCTCGGCCCATGTAGCTGTCCGAAAAGACAGGAAAAAACATTAAATGGGCTGAATTATTGGGCTTGGTCCAACAAGATGGCTGAACTGGACCGGGTTGATTCTGATCTACGACCATTTCAATTGGTCACAAATTTGCCACGTCATCTCCGCCACGTTGGATCCGACGTGGACTGGCCAGATTGCCAGTGACCAAAACAATTGGTCATAAAATCTGTGACCTTTATTTTTGGTCACAATCGTCTATGACCAATCCCTAAAAAAGGTCACATACTGCCATTTGTGACGCTCATCTTTTGACCAATCATTTTTCGTCACAAAAAGGTCATAAATGACCGTTCATGACCATTTCTGTGACCAATATCGAGGGTCACAAATTGGCATATTTCTTGTAGTGTGTTACAATGTCATTATCATAGATTAAAATTCTTGCAGTATTTTGATTCATAATAAAGATACAAGGTGGCTGACACATCAAAATGCATTTGATGCAAAGGGATGTTGGTCTATAATGTTTATAGTTGTGAGGAGCTATTTCAGAAATAGCAGGTATGAGAAATGGTTAGGAGGATGTCCTATAAAACTCAGAGTAATATGTTTATGTCTGCATACATGGCTATGGCAAGGACTTGTAGCCTAACAGAGCATCATGGTGCAGATAGAAGTATTATTTTGAAATCCAAACTTATACTTCAACAAGGTGTCATAAGATGACATGTTAATGTTGTTGGGAATATGCCCTAGAGGCAATAATAAAATGGTTTATTAGCATATTCATGTTTATGATAATAGTTTATTCTCCATGCTATAATTGTATTAATTGGAAACATAATACATGTGTGTGGAATATAAACAAACAGGTGTCCCTAGTAAGCCTCTACCGGACTAGTTCGTTAGTCAAGAGATGGTAAGAGTTTCCTAACCATGGACTTGTTATAGTCACTTGATAACGGAGTCATATCATTAGGAGTAATGATGTGATGGACAAGACCCAAATAATAAAGAGTTGCAATTGATCGTGTCACACAGTTTTATTGCCAACACTTTTAGTATGCCAAGTATAGTTTCCTTAGACCATGAGATTATGTCACTCCCGTTTACCGGAGGAATACTTTGTGGACATCAAACGTCGCTTCGTAACTGGGTGATTATAAAGGTGGCTTTCAGGTATCTCCGATGGTAGGTTGTTGGGTGACATAAATCAAGAGTGGGATTTGTCCCTCCATGTGACGGAGTAGATATCTCTGGGCCCTCTCGGTAATATAGCATCAGAAAGGTTGCAACCATGTGGTTAAGTGTTAATCACGGAGATCCTATATTATGGACGAGTAAAGAGAATTTGCCAGGTAACGAGATTAAACTAGATATGGAGATATCGACGATCAAATCTCGGGCAAATTAAATATCGGTGAGACAAAGGGAATCGTATACGAGATTAAGAATATCCGGCATCGTGGTTCAATCGATAAAGAACTTCGTTGAATATGTAGGAGTCAATATGGGCATCCCGGTCCCGCTGTTGATTATTGATTTGATCATGTCTGCATGTTCTCGAACCCGTAGGGTCACACACTTAACGCTCCGATGTAGCTAGGGTTAGCGATGAGATAATTGATGATATGAACGAATGGTGCTTCGGAGTCTTGGATGGGATCCCGGACGTCACGAGGAGTTCCGGAGGAGTCCGGAGAATAAGATTCATATAAGGAAAGTGGTTTCCGGAGGTATCGGAAAAGTTCTGGAATATTCAAGCGGGGTACCGGAAAGGTTCCGGAAGGTTCTAGAAGAGTCTAGAAGTGGAGCCCATATCGTATGGACCCACATGGGCCAAAGGGGGTGCAGCAACCATGTGGGGTGCGCACCACCCAAAGGCCCACATGGGCCAAGCCGGCCAAACAAAGGGCCAAGAGGGCCCAAAGGGGGGCGCCTCAACTTGAGGGCCAAGGCAAGGGGGGCCAGCCAGCCCCTTGCCCAAACCCTAGTCGCCCCATATAAAATGAGGGGAGGGGAGGGGTGCGCCCCATCCAAGGCTGCCCTAGCCGCACCCTCCCTTGGCGCCCTAGCCGCCGCCCCTTCACCTCCATAGCCGGCGCCACCTCTCTCCCCGGAGGGCTGCCGCCACCACCACCTCCATGCCCTAGCCGCACCACCCCTAGTGTAGGGCTGCTGCTGCACCTCCTCCTCTCCCTCTCCTCTTGCTTGGCTTGGCGAAGCCATGCTCATGGAGATCATCATCATCAACGCCACCACAACCGTCGTGGTGCCGAGATCCATCTAGCCATCTCCACCTTGCTTGCGGGATCAAGAAGGCGGAGATCTACATCGAGCCGTACGTGTGGATACCGCGGAGGTTCTGCTCGTTGCGGTGCTTCATCGGATTGGATCTTCGAGGAAATACATCTCCTCACGACTAGATGAGTCTAGTTGCGGGGATCGACTAGCCAACCCCTGCGCCAACAAAACGCGTTTGTTGATCTTCAAGGGTAAGAGATTGGATCTCATCTTCGCTACCTCCATCTAGTAGATCTAGATCCTTGGGGTTTATTCCGCTTGTTGTGTAGGAAATTTTTTTGTTTTCTATGCAACGATCCCTTCAGTGGTATCAGAGCCTAGATCTATTCGTAGATGTTGGTGCGATTAGAACACAAGTGTTGTGGGCGTTGATATTTTATGTTGCTACCTTCTAGCGTGCACTTTGCGTCTTTGCGGTATTGTGAGATTGAAGCGGCCCGGACCAACCTTACTCTTCCACGCACGAGAGACCGGTTCCACGATTGACATGCAACTTGTTTTGCATAAGTGGCTGGCGGGTGTCTGTTTCTCTTGCTTTAGTGAAGATGAAATTTTCAATGGGAGGCCTTTCAAAAGGATGAGTAAATAAGCAACTATTATATCACCGTTGTGGTTTTTGCGTAGATTAGAACGGTTCTATCTCGTTGACCCAAGCCACGTAAAAATTGCATAAACAAAGTAGAGGACGTCTAACTTGTTTTTGCAGAGGGGGTCATGTGATGTGGTATGGCCAATGTGTGATTTGTGATAATGTATGCAATGATCATATTTGTAATCTTTCACGACTTGCATGTCGATGAGTACGGCAACCGGCAGGAGCCATATGGTTGTCTATTATTTTATGTGACCTGCGTGTCAATGAATCACCATGTAATTGCTTTACTTTATTGCTAAGAGTAGCATTAGTTGTAGTTGCAATAGTTGGTGGACAACCATGGTGATGGCGCCACAATGATGGAGATCATGCCGGTGATGGAGATCATGCCGGTGCTTTGGAGATGGAGATCAAAGGCACAAGAAGAAAGGCCATATCATATCACAATTATGAATTGCATGTGATGTTAATCCTTTTTATGCACCTTATTGTTATGCTTAGATGTGATCGCGACGGTAGCATGATAAGGTGATCTCTCACGTTAATATCAAGATGTGTTCTTCCCTAGTATGCGCCGTTGCGAAAGTTCGTCGTTTTGAGACACCACGTGATGATCGGGTGTGATAGATTCAATGTTCACATACAACGGGTGTAAGCCAGATTTACACATGCAGAAATACTACGGTTTCCTTGACGAGCCTAGCATGTACAGACATGGCCTCGGAACACAAGAACCGAAAGGTTAAACACGAATCATATGGACGATATGATCAACATGGCGATGTTCACCTTTGAAGCTACATCATCTCACGTGATGATCGGTTGTGGTGTAGTGGATTTGGATCGTGTATCACTAAACAACCAGAGAGATGTTGAGTTTAGTGGAACTAAAATTATCATAAACAAGAGTCCCTAAGATGTCTTTGCAAAAATCCTTGAAGATCATGGTCGACTACGGTAGTCTATTTGTTGCTGAAAAACTGCGTCTCGATGGGTCAATTTTGTTAAGTGGTACCTGCGTCTGAAAGAAGTCCTACACACCAATGCTCAGCTCTACGTGTTAGATGAACCATTAGAAGAATACCCAAATATTTCTGCAAGCTATGAAGAGTACATGGAGTGGTTTTGAACCACCTACTTGAAAGTTAAGTGGATGATGTGCACCTTCATGAATTCCGACCTGAGTAGTCAATTCCACAACTTGAGCACAATGGAGATTGTCAATGAGCTGAAAAATAGGTTTTTCGGCACAAGTTAGAATTGTAAGGTTCGAATGTCTGAACGGTTTTCTTTCACTCAAGATGGAAGAGAACACTTGCTTGGAACAACACCTGAGGAAAATGCATGAGATGATTGTACTATTGTAGATGTTTGGAACCACGAGATGAATGACGATTTCGCGATAGATGGGGTGCTACGCTAGCTTCTCCCCAGCTTCACGAATGATGTCGGAGACTATGTCATGGGAAGGGATTTGATCACTTTCTGTGAGTTTGTGTCTTGGCTGCGTCATGTCAAAGTGGAACCCATAGCAAGAGAAGTTAACAATGCAGAAAGTATATAGTGATATACAAGTTATAAGTGTTCAAGTCCAAATTGCAATTGTGGCGGTTTTGATAAGTATTTGATACTCATTTTGTTTTATGAAAACAGAACCTGCTGCTTGAGATTTGCATAAAGGATATGGGAAGACGTTGCGGAATGATGGCAATCAAGGAGTTGATGCTGGCAACGATCTGTCTCTACATTTATCATTTTGGATTAAAGGATTTGAATAAGTTTTGTAATCGAATTAAGTGTGATTTTAATTAGTGTGTCTTGCTTATGTGAGACGGTTGTTCATGTTAAAGACAATGGTTGTTCTATTTTCATGAGTGATCCTTTTTGGAAATCACAAGTTTTCGATTATAAGTGTATTATTCTTATTATAATCTAGATGATAAATTGGTTGAACATTTATAAATAAGAAACATACTAATGATATCCAAAACTTAATAATGACAATTGTTTTAGTCGTGCTAAAGCTTGAATAAACATTTTGATGTTTTATCAATGCGCCTTGTTGAAGGAGTATGATTAAAATGCCACCCTTTGGAAGAGTGACAGGAATTGCCGGAAATAAACACAAGTGTTGGTTGTATTTTCAGCAAATGTTAAATGTCATTATTTTGTGCGCTCCATCATAAATGATTAAATAGGTGTATTTATTCGGGTTATGATATTTGATGAGATCAAATAAAATTTTGGAGTTAAGGATATTAGGTTAACAAGAAAATTGAGTCTTTTTGATTTGATCAAAAGAGACAAAATATTTGAGTTATATGTTAGTATGCGGACTTGTGACAAGTGTTATCACAAATTATAATGTTTAGAATATTTCAAAGTTGTTTGATATGTCCTAAGATACTGTAATCACACACTATTTGATATTGTGTGGTCTCAAAGAAGGGTTTTACTTCGGGGTTTAATAATAGCATTTAGATTTATTTGATAAACACTCTGTTTAGAAATAAGGATCTATTTAATGATTTGCATAAACATTTTTTTTTCATATGAGTTATGAGAAAAGGTGGTTTCATTAATTATGAGATAATTAGAGACCATTGCGAATAATGTTGTAGTATATTCATAAGTATGACTATGAATAGAGATTCCACAATGAGAGACTAAAAGGGACAAATCAATTGTTGGTTGTGTTAAATGTTTTAGTGGATTTATCGTGAAAAGGTTTCATGGATAAAAGAATTGATGGAATAAATGAAAAAACTAAAACCTTGCTTGTTTATGTATCAAGTGGCACATATCTAAAGTGCTATGTTGGTTAAAACTTGACACATAAAGGAATTAATGATGGTGATCATTGAATTTCGGTTTAGCTTGTCTAAAGAGAAGTAGGATTCAAGAATATAAGTTTTGTCTTGTTACAAAATAATATTCATGATTTACTTGTCATGTTTGAGAAACAGGACATACCTACGAAACTAAAAAAGGAGAAATAGAAACTTTAAATACGAAAATGACTAAGAGTCATCCTATGTTAAGTTTAAATCACAAAGTAATTGTTACTTGATTTTGTGAAAGTGATGTTTCACATATTTATTCCTCAAAAGGGGTTTTGTAGAGAATAAATAAAACTTAAAGCTAGCAAAGTACTAGCATTCGTATAAAGAGTTCTCGATATTAATAGTTAATTAAGAGTTTTGGAGGTGTCCAAAATATCGAGAAAATACACGAGTGTGATCTAATTAAAATATGTGGTGACATATATTAAGTTAGAGCAGAAACTATTTTCCATGATCAAAATATGTGGTGACATATGTTTGAGTGGGAGCTAGTCAATCATGGTCAAATATAAAGATAACATATTTCTGAGTGGGAGCCAAAGTGTTTTCACAATTTAATATGTGTATGGTGTATATTTGAGTGGGAGTTTACAACATCTTGTTTGAGTGAAATTGAGATTTCATAAATGTTATAAATGAGTCAGGAACCAACGTATAACTTATGAAGTTAATTTGAACGTCAAATATCCATGGAGATGGATGTATCTATGGTGGATAGATATGTTTGATAAGTATTATGTCAGGATGTTTAACCTAAGTAAGATTTTGAAGGAGTTCAAAATAAAACAAGAGAAGAAAGGTTCATCTGCTTGTGAGAATTAGGTAAAACATTGAGTTAATAACTCAGTACAAAATGATGGTTGGAGGATTATATAATAACTCAATTATATGGTGTTCAGACTATATAGTTGATCATTGATCGGAGAGGAATCTCGATCATGTCTATGTACTTCTCGAACCGTTGGTGAAACGCGCTAGCGAGAAAAGATTAAAGGTATTTTACCAAACCCCCAAGTGGGGAATGGGATAGAAGTAAGTTGATTCGAAGTGATTCGGAATTGTTCCGAGGAGGTTCGGAATTGTTCCGGGAAGAGAATTGGAATTGTTCCGGGGATTATATCCGAAGGTATTCACCCTAAGGCCCAAGTGGTAATGGGAGAAAGTTATTCGGATTGATTGGAGAAATTATATAGGGTCATCGGAAGGAGTTTCGGTGGAGTTCGAAGGAGTTCGAACGGGTCCGAAAGGAGTTCCGGATCAGGGGAAATAAATATATAGTAATATATATTAATTATGAATTAATATTAATTATTAAAGGTATTTATTTAAAGGCCTAATGGGCAGCAATTTCCTAATGGGCTGAATATTAGATTTAAAGCCCATGAAGGAAAGCGTATTTTGGAAATATGTTTAGGGCTGGATTTGGAGGGGGCCTAGCCGCCCCCCTCTTCCTCCCTAGCCGCCGGCCCAAGTGGGCCTAGGTTTGGCCCAGCCGCCCCCCCCTCCTTGGCCCAGCCGCCCCTTCATCTTGATGGAGGGGGCAAGGGCTGCCCCCTCACCCCCCTATATAAAGAGACCCCCCAGGAGGGAGGAGAGCACACCTGGCCCTTGGTTGCCTCTCTCTTCTCCCTCTCTCTTCTTCCTGAGAAGTTCCCTGTTGGAGCACACTCGGGGTTGAGTTCGCCTTCAACCGTACGCTGATGCGGTGCTGGCTTCCTCTCTCTAATAGGATAGTTTCGCTTCGACACACTTCTGTTGCGCCGTGGAGCGGTCCGTGATTCGGAGATCTATCCACCTCTAGCACGCCGCGGTGCTGGAGGAACTTCGGATCTACTTCGCCTGCTTCCGCTGCTCTGCTGATCCGGAGCCCGGAGGGGAGATCTTCTTCGCCGCTAGCCCGTGGTATCCTCGAGGTGCTGCACGTGTGGCACTCGTCATCATGGCTGTTCGGCGACATGGTTCGGACATCGGCGTCGTCGTCATCGAGCTGTTCGACTACACGACCCCGAGGTCGGCGTCGACGTACGACTACATCGACAACGTTCGAGCGGGAACGTATCCCGCTATCGGTCTTCAAAGGTATGAATACCGTATTTCTGTATTCGTATTTATACATCCGCATAGCATAGGTCTTGGGATTAGTAATATCGTGTAGGAAAAAATTTGTGTTTTCCGCCTCGATTCCCAACAATGGTATCAGAGCCAACTATGCGTAGATGTATCTGTACGAGTAGACGCATCGCAAGATGCGGGCGTTGAATTTATGATTATCACCCTTGAGGATTTATATTTATAACTATGGCATTGAGAATGAAGCTGCCCCCCGGCTAACCTTACGCTTCGGCGAGACCTGCTCCGCAACTGACATACGGCTTGTACCGTATACGCGGCTTTGGGGGGTGTATGTATCTTCTCAATAGTAGTTATGGTATTTATGAAGAAGGGCCCCGACGGGGGTGTGAGAGAGAATCATCTATTCGGCGTTGTGGCTGATGTTCGTAGATAGAAAGCGTTCTTTCACGAAAGCCCTAGAAGCCACGTAAAACTTGCAAAAGTTAAATTAGAGGAGTCTAAATTAAAAGTTGCAAGGGGGCTTAATGATTTGATGTCCTTGTCATATCATTGCTAAAGTACTATCTTAAAATTGCTAAAAAGAATTATTGAATTAGCGGTAGCATTTTAAGATAAGTCCCTCACAAATACCAATTTTGTGTTCTCCCTTAATGTGCACCACCAAGAAAGTTCGCCGTTATGTAACACGCCGTGACGATCGGGTGCCATATCTGCGTTCGCATACGGTGGGTGTAACGGGGTAGCATGATGGTCATGGCCTCGGAGCACACGCGAATACATTAAGGTCGCATTGGCAAGATAGCATGATGGTCATGGCCTTGGAACACGGTGATAGAAAGGTCAAGCAGAGTCACATGGATGATGTGATCGACATGGAGATGTCTACCTTCGAAATTATAGGCATGCCGGATAGATAATGTCGTCGGGTGTCAATAACTAGAGGGATGTTGTAATCACCAAAATTGTTGAGGGATGCAATTTTGAGTGGGAGTTCTAATAGTTGTTTGAATTCCATAATTTTTGAACTTAGTCTTATTCTTTGCAAATACATGTTTAGACTGTGAAAAGCCACAAAGGTTATCTAGATGAAATCATATTCAGCACTTTTCGTGGCTGAAGAAAAACTTAAGCAAGAAGGGTTAAACTTTGTTAAATTGTTTTTGGCGCCTGAAGGAAATGTTAATTAAAAGAACAATTTGCTTAACGCTATAAGGCAACCTCTGAGAGAAAAATGCCAAAGGACTTTTATGACTTCCTCCGGAGCTTCTATCCATGTGACACTCATGGCGATGAGCTCACAATGGACTGGTTTGCTGGACAGCTGACATCTGATAGATGGGGAGATAGGCTCTTTGCCTCCCAGCTATGATAAGGTGGTTAGGGACTACTTTGTAGTCGCACCCTCTACTTCTGTCAGTTTCAGACATGGTTATGAACCATGGAGGTGGCGCCCGTTGCGGCGCGGGTCATTGATTTGGCAGGTATATATGATATACGGAATATGAATGTTTCATGTCGTATTGCGGATATGAGTATATGATACTTATCCTTGTTTTATTGGAAAACATGGTTGGACGCAAAGGATATGCATGATGGAGGACATTGAGTGCTGATGGCAACAAGACGTTAACGTCAACGACGCTCCTCTATTATTATTTGTCATTCGGATTAGACAAAAGTTTTGGAATAAAGTTTTTGTAATCCCGTAGGATGTGGATCTTTTTGTGACTTGCCTCTAGCAAGAAAGTTATTCATATTTGTAAGACAAGTCAGTTGTTGAAACAATATGAGTAAAAGTTTGAGGTCCACATTGTGATTGCAAATGTGTTATTCTTATTCTACTCCTTATAATAATAATTGAACATTTGTAAGATATTGAAATATCCAAGCGAAATAACAATTTTGTTATTTGAACAACACTATTGTTTTTGCCATATTCATTTGGGGCGCATGTTAAGTTTCATACTTGATGAAACTAAATTGACTTGAGATATTTGATCTTTAATCATGCATCGCTGAATGATTTGACTCAAATAAGGATTATTGAATATGACACATAGTGATGTGAGAATATGTCAATAAAATAGTGAGAATTATTGTTTCGAAGAATTCATAATATTTATGAAGTAAATGAAAGATTTGCTAAATAAACACATGTCTATGATCTTTTCTGAAAGATATAGAATGAAAAAATGCATTAATCTCCGCGATTTGATCGAAGGGTTGAAATGCAAAAGGGTGATTATAAGCATTTGAAGTATGAAAGAGTTCATCAAGTCAAAATGCATAAAACACCTCAAGGAGTTGATGTGTGTTTAGGATTATAGTCATTGGGATATTTTAAATAAACTCTCTCTCTGTGTTATTAAAAATATTAAGCGATCTAATGTTCAGGAATTAGCAAATCCAGAAATAGAGAACCACAAAAGAAATTAGCAAAACCATGTCTTTTGTGAGAACACGCCATAGGTGTCATGGTGATGTGTTGTATTTGAGATCAAGGGTGATTTCAAAATTAAGACAAAAGTCTTTGTAAAAGGTGCTCATATTCGGATATGTGCATAACTTCCTCAACTGGATCTAAGGGGTTAATTTAGATTGCCTAAAAGTAGATATTTTCTCGGAAAGGAGTTTTCGATAAAATGGTTGATGGAAAGAAAAGTAAAAGCTGAATTAAGGTACCAGACCTTGCCTCTAATAAATCAGAGTAACGCAGCAGAATAAGTTCTGTGCAACGACTCGTGAAAGGAGGATGAAATTTATGATAATGATCATATAGTTTCATATAAGCTTTAACTTAAGGAAAGTAGGATTCATGAATAAGAGTTCTTACCCAAGTAAAGAATCATATTCATGATTTACTTGTCCCTTAGTAAAATAAGGACTTACCTACAAATTACAAAGAAGCGATGGTGGAACTAATAGAATGAGGAATGACTGATGAGTCATGAAAACCCCGAATCAAATTATATTTGAGATAGTAAAGTAAATGTACTTGATCTCATTAAGTAAAACTGTTACTTAATTTTCCAGGAGTAATTTATAATTACAAATGGAATAAATAGAATTTGATAGTTAAAGGGTTTGCTAGTAAATATTCAAGGATTCATTAAAGCCACAATTTATTCAAATTGGACTTTGAGTAATCGGTGGATGTTATGAATTAATTGAATACTAGCACCTCATTGAGGAATTCTTGATTTGATAACTGATCAAGGGATTTTGGATAATGATCCAGAATATCAAGAAGACCTGAGTTTATGAAACTAAGTGGGAGCTATGCTGAAATCTCAAAATGAATGTAGAAGACATATTTTGAGTGGGAGCTGCAGAAGTATCTAAATTGATATGTGCTAGACATATTAATAAAAGAACTTGATGGTATTATTCACATATGTGGATGACATATGGAGAATAAAATAAAGCCTATAGTAACAAATCAAACAAAGTTGAATAAAACATTAAAGTCTATAGAGATAGATTATAATGTAGTCAAGATTTTTCCCTAGTATTGATTCTGAAAGAGTTCAGAATGGATCAAGACTAGAAAGAGTTCTAGCTTGAGGGCTTGGAGGAAAATTTGAGTAAAGACTCAATATATAATAATGTTTGTAAAAGAAAGGAGCTATGCCTTAGCCATAGGCCTTACTTGGGAAACTAACATTATGTATACTTGACGATTGTGACCCTGGTCCTTGGTGTGAAGGACAGTTCCAAGGAAATTTCATTGGAGAATGAAATTGTTGGATAGGAATATGTCTTGTGTAAAGTCCGAGCGATGGAACAAAGACATGATTCTTAAATCTAGAAGGAATAACGGACTTGATTGTAAGGTTGTTACAATGTCATTATCATAGATTAAAATTCTTGCAGTATCTTGATTCATAATAAAGATACAAGGTGGCTGATACATCAAAATGCATTTGATGCAAAGGGATGTTGGTCTATAATGTTTATAGTTGTGAGGAGCTATTTCAGAAATAGCAGGTATGAGAAATGGTTAGGAGGATGTCCTATAAAACTCAGAGTAATATGTTTATGTCTGCATACATGGCTATGGCAAGGACTTGTAGCCTAACAGAGCATCATGGTGCAGATAGAAGTATTATTTTGAAATCCAAACTTATACTTCAACAAGGTGTCATAAGATGACAGGTTAATGTTGTTGGGAATATGCCCTAGAGGCAATAATAAAATGGTTTATTAGCATATTCATGTTTATGATAATAGTTTATTCTCCATGCTATAATTGTATTAATTGGAAACATAATACATGTGTGTGGAATATAAACAAACAGGTGTCCCTAGTAAGCCTCTACCAGACTAGTTCGTTAGTCAAGAGATGGTTAGAGTTTCCTAACCATGGACTTGTTATAGTCACTTGATAACGGAGTCATATCATTAGGAGTAATGATGTGATGGACAAGACCCAAATAATAAAGAGTTGCAATTGATCGTGTCACACAGTTTTATTGCCAACACTTTTAGTATGCCAAGTATAGTTTCCTTAGACCATGAGATTATGTCACTCCCGTTTACCGGAGGAATACTTTGTGGACATCAAACGTCGCTTCGTAACTGGGTGATTATAAAGGTGGCTTTCAGGTATCTCCGATGGTAGGTTGTTGGGTGACATGAATCAAGAGTGGGATTTGTCCCTCCATGTGACGGAGTAGATATCTCTGGGCCCTCTCAGTAATATAGAATCAGAAAGGTTGCAACCATGTGGTTAAGTGTTAATCACAGAGATCCTATATTATGGACGAGTAAAGAGAATTTGCCAGGTAACGAGATTAAACTAGATATGGAGATATCGACGATCAAATCTCGGGCAAATTAAATATCGGTGAGACAAAGGGAATCGTATACGAGATTAAGAATCTCCGGCATCGTGGTTCAATCGATAAAGAACTTCGTTGAATATGTAGGAGTCAATATGGGCATCCCGGTCCCGCTGTTGATTATTGATTTGATCATGTCTGCATGTTCTCGAACCCGTAGGGTCACACACTTAACGCTCCGATGTAGCTAGGGTTAGCGATGAGATAATTGATGATATGAACGAATGGTGATTCGGAGTCTCGATGGGATTCCGGACGTCGCGAGGAGTTCCGGAGGAGTCCGGAGAATAAGATTCATATAAGGAAAGTGGTTTCCGGAGGTATCGGAAAAGTTCTGGAATATTCAAGCGGGGTACCGGAAAGGTTCCGGAAGGTTCTAGAAGAGTCTAGAAGTGGAGCCCATATCGTATGGACCCACATGGGCCAAAGGGGGTGCAGCAACCATGTGGGGTGCGCACCACCCAAAGGCCCACATGGGCCAAGCCGGCCAAACAAAGGGCCAAGAGGGCCCAAAGGGGGCGCCTCAACTTGAGGGCCAAGGCAAGGGGGGCCGGCCAGCCCCTTGCCCAAACCCTAGTCGCCCCATATAAAAGGAGGGGAGGGGAGGGGTGCGCCCCATCCAAGGCTGCCCTAGCCGCACCCTCCCTTGGTGCCCTAGCCGCCGCCCCTTCACCTCCATAGCCGGCGCCACCTCTCTCCCCGAAGGGCTGCCGCCACCACCACCTCCATGCCCTAGCCGCACCACCCCTAGTGTAGGGCTGCTGCACCTCCTCCTCTCCCTCTCCTCTTGCTTGGCTTGGCGAAGCCATGCTCGTGGAGATCATCATCATCAACGCCACCACAACCGTCGTGGTGCCGAGATCCATCTAGCCATCTCCACCTTGCTTGCGGGATCAAGAAGGCGGAGATCTACATCGAGCCGTACGTGTGGATACCGCGGAGGTGCTGCTCGTTGCACCTCCTCCTCTCCCTCTCCTCTTGCTTGGCTTGGCGAAGCCATGCTCATGGAGATCATCATCATCAACGCCACCACAACCGTCGTGGTGCCGAGATCCATCTAGCCATCTCCACCTTGCTTGCGGGATCAAGAAGGCGGAGATCTACATCGAGCCGTACGTGTGGATACCGCGGAGGTTCTGCTCGTTGCGGCGCTTCATCGGATTGGATCTTCGAGGAAATACATCTCCTCGCGACTAGATGAGTCTAGTTGCGGGGATCGACTAGCCAACCCCTGCACCGACAAAACGCGTTTGTTGATCTTCAAGGGTAAGAGATTGGATCTCATCTTCGCTACCTCCATCTAGTAGATCTAGATCCTTGGGGTTTATTCCGCTTGTTGCGTAGGAAAAAATTTTGTTTTCTATGCAACGACTACATCGACAACGTTCGAGCGGGAACGTATCCCGCTATCGGTCTTCAAAGGTATGAATACCGTATTTCTGTATTCGTATTTATACATCCGCATAGCATAGGTCTTGGGATTAGTAATATCGTGTAGGAAAAAATTGTGTTTTCCGCCTCGATTCCCAACATAAGGTGCCGCGTGTATCTTATGTCACGCTAGACGAGGACTGACATCTCAATCATTGGCCCGACATGTCAATCATTGGCCCGACATCTCAATCATTGGCCTGACACGGTGGTTTAGTCCGTCACGACGAGTTGGGCCTGGTGGGCTTTGGGGCAGCACGAAACCGTCATGGATCCATGACGGGCACGTCTAACCGTCAGCCGGACCGTTTGTGACGCGGAATAGCCCATGGTCCTGCAAACCGTGGGTATGGCGTGTCTGTGACGCATTTTTAACATTACACAACGAATTCAAACCGTCAATGAAAAGGGCGTTTTTACTAGTGGGTCCTGGATCGGCGATGGGGTCTTGGGCGAGGGCGCCACGGGCGGGAAGTTCCTAGGATTGGGGCAAGAGGATGGGGAGGACGGCTAGATGGGGATCTTGCAAAGGAGCGTGCCGGCGTTAGGGGCCGAGGCGGCGAGGCGTCGCAGCTGCGCAACAGCGGCGACACGGCCACATCAGAATCGACTCACAGAACAAGGAAGGAGGATTTGAAGTTTTTTTTTTGAACGAGAGCTCAGAGTTGAACTCTCTTGGGCCGGGCCCGTCTACAGCATTATTTGGAGCGGTGCTGAAACTTTCCACCAGTATAAATTCTACTTGTCAGTATTTTGACACAAGTATGAATTGATGTAGGCCTTTGGATAGATGGAAATGGAGGGCGGTTATTTGCTTGGGGTACCATAAAACAACTCTATTCTGGAAGGGAGACCCGATCTAGCGCGCCGTAATACCAATAGCCAGGAATCGTCAGAATGTTTCATACCATATTTGTCCATTGTCTAAAAGCGCGCGGGGTTCCATTCATTTGAACGTTCTGTCCAGCCAGGGCGGAAAAATATCACATTTGACCACTACATAAAGTTCCCTGTGTCCGTCTTCTTCTTGCGCTCCATTCCTCCCTTCCCACGGCAGTGACAGATTCGGGAGACTGCGCTTCCATCAAGCGGAGAGTTCCGGCCACTCAGCCTGTTGTCGTCGGCCCGAATCTCTGGTGAGTACCGCCATCCCTCACACGCCATATCGATCACATGGTTGTAGATTTGACGTGCTGTTCTCTGTTCTAACATCCTAATGTGCAAAAATCAAAAGGTTCAACACGCCATTAGGGGTGCGTATGTATCTTCTTGGTATTTCACGCGTCAATTGCACATATCCTCACAGATCTGGTCAGTACCTGAAAAGTGTAGCCAGATCGGTCCGGATACCTAGAGGGGGGGTGAATAGGTATGCCACAAACAAAAACAAACTCCTTTTGCTACTAAGCTACTACTACAAAAATACAATAAGAACTACAGCAGATAATCTCTTGTTCATTTCAGGGCTCAACACAGATAAAGATGATATGAATAAACAACAAGTGTGAGAGCCTAGGAAATGATGCACAATGGAAATAAGGTTGGCCGGAGACTCCGCCCATAAGGTCGGAGACTCCGCCCTAGAGATACACGCAGGCTACAAGTAGCAAGTAGAACGAGGTAAAGGTTAGGAGAGATGTCACCCAGAGAGAAGAGACGCGGGACGCATGATTTGTTTCCCGCAGTTCCCTTCCTTTGCAAGAAGGTACGTCTGCGTTGGAGAGGTGCGGCGCCACAAAGGCCACCGAAGCCACAAAGGCCGCCACGAAGGCTTCACCCTATTCTCCAACCAAGAACACCACCAAGGCGTCCTCAGTTTCTCCACTCAAGGTGCTGGTCGAGGTAGCACAACCTTCACACAAGGTTGGGGTCACTCCACAACAAGGAGGCTCCCAACTTCATCAAGGGGCGAGATCGCGACTCACACCACCAAGATGCTCCACCAGGGAAGTTCCCACAACAGGAAATCTTCCTCACAAGGATCCCCACCAAGGAGACCTAGGACTACAAGGTTTCCCAATGGAAACTACACCAAGACCAAATTGCTTTGGTAGATAGGTAGATCAACACCTCCTCTAAGGAATCCCTGGAGGAATTTCAGATCTGAAGAGCAGGGAGGGAGATCTACCAAATTGAAGCTCACAACAATGGAGGGGAGAAGAAGAACAAGCACATGTGGAAGCTTAGCTTTTTCCCACGAGAGTGAAGGGGTGCTTATATATGTGCAGCCGAAAATCCGACCGTTACGTGTCAATCTGAACCAGAATTTCCGCCCTTAGCTCCCCAAGAATTATTCCGGGGGGCGGAGTCTCCGCCCTTATGGACCGGAGTCTCCGCCCTGGGCATATGGAACAAAGTTCCGCCCAGAACTTCCGGCTCAGTTCCGTTCGACACCTGTGGCCAAGCCTCATGGTTGAACTGTGGGACAGGGCGGAGACTCCGCCCTGGGGCTGGAGACTCCGCCCTTACAGAGCAAAGTTCCGCCCACGAGTTCCGGTGGTGTTCCGCCTCACTTATGGAATCACCCAGGTGAGTGGTCATCTTGGTGGGGGCGGAGTCTCCGCCTGGAATCACCCAAAGGGCCAGAGTCTCCGCCGCGCCCGGAACACTTGTTCCGCCCAAAATGTCCGGGGAACATCCGCCCCATGCCTGTGTGTTTACACACACAGAGTCAGGTAAAGTCGACCGGAGTCTCCGCCTGGAATCACCCAGAGGACCGGAGACTCCGCCTCAGATGGGCATGTAACAGAAAGATCTTCGACTCTCCTCTCCAAACCATTGCCAGCAACCCACACAAAACTGGAAAACCTAACACTATAGCTCATGACACTACAGCTTCGATCTTCTAGCACTTAGGGGTCGCGGACCGTGATGTATTCCAATAAGTTCTGCACACCTGACACACGGTTAGATTATTCAAGTGTTGTCGTCAAACACACAAAATCATCAGAGGCATAAGCATGTGCTTTCAATCTCCCCCTTTTTGTAAGTTTGATGACAACACAAGAATTTGCAGTTCTCCAAAACTGGATATTATAATAAGATCAATCTATTATATAATTAAAACACAAGACAACCAATGGTTCAGATTCAACAATAATCTAACAACAGAAAAGAACGGCTCAGATTATATTACGTAACGCTTGAGCCACAAGTCCAACCGAACGCTACAAAAAAAGGAAGTCTGTCATCTGTACTAGGTATAATCGATCACGTCTGCCTAGACTACAGCCTTACCTACGTGATTACCTAGGTATAATCGAAGGCAAGTGGACGGCACGGCACTACGCGAGGGCAGCAGGACGCCGGGTCGCCGGCAGATCGAAGATGATTGATGCCTTCTCTGGCGGCGCGTGTAGCAGCAAAGGGCGAGCTACCGCAGCTGGCGTTGAGTCGATCTGGAGATGCCAGCGTCCACCGCCATGGCCATGCGAAGCTTCCAACTAGGTCGATTGCCCAGATCAGCACACCGACCACCAGCGTATCATCTTCACGTACCAGATCCTCCCCGAAAACGCCTTAGAGAGGCTAGACGGATCCACGCTCTCCCTGACGAGGCCGCCTGCGCCGCGTTCTGCGGTGCCATCATCTCCCCGGTCAAGGTGGCGCTCGCAGCCATGGATGGTGTCACTGACAGGCTCGACCTCTGGCCGGCGCATCATCGGTCGGTCTTTTTCAAACCGGCGTTCTTCGCCATCTTTTGCGTAGCAGAGACTTCTCTTCGAGCCGTCCTCGACATCTGATCCGTGTATGCTGGAACTCGATCTAAAAATTCTGGTACGTGATTCAATCTACAAATATGACGATGGAGTAGTACATAGATGTCGACGGTTTGGTCTGGCTTCACAATGGCGATCTGGTGATGGCCAATGTCCTCGGCCCAGCATAAAGTCTTCGATGAGCTCGAGGAGACAACGGGATATCACGCCGGCGAAGCTAGCTCTAACGGACGACGACGGCGAGACAAACACCAAAGGTGCCCTTCTACCTCAATGTCTTCGAGGAGTACGTATGGCGATATTGATCTGGACGGAACCTACGGCGTCTGAACTCTGAAGCCCAACGACGGTTTGAATCCGTTGTGACATGCCGACCCCAAGAACCAAAAAACGGTGAGGCGTTTGACAGTAGAAAATTTGTTTTCTGATGATTCAAGCAGGTCACGTCATCTCCTCATGCAGAGGCCCGCCTTCTAATGCATTTGCATCCAGACGATTAGGAGTGCGTACAGTATCAAAGAAGGACACGGAAAGATCTAAACGATTAGCATATGCCAAGCAAAAAAATAGATTAGAAGGATACGGAGGAGACACGACGATTCGCTCCGGCCGTCCGGCGTAGGGAGACGGTGGAGACACAACGACTCTCTCTGGCCGTCTGAATCGGCCCGGCCGTAGAATCTGTGTAAGCCGCCGGCGTGCATTTTGCGTCGGCTGCTGCTGCTTACTGATTTTTGATGTTTCGTCCACAGAACGTCGGCATCAAACTAGACGGCCTTCACCGAGACGTACACCATAGACTGGACGGCCATACTTGGGTTGCTCCTACTGCTACCAGGCGCAGCTACTCGATGCAGGCGTGGGAGTTTGGATTGCCCGACTAGACGACGCTGAGGTGGAGCCGTGGAGGTGCTGGCATCGGAAGTGGGCGTACCGGAGGACGTGATGCGAAACTGCTCGCCGGCCGGCGTCGCCTGGGCATGTTGGGGACTAGACGGCAACCTGCATGCCGTACGTTATCAGCCAGCGGCACACGGAAGGAGGAGACCCGGGGCTGAACACCGGCGTTGGTCTCGGACGAGCTCGCCGTGAACTGCAAGGCGCAATGGCGCATACAAGAACAGAGCTGGTGGCCCTCTCCATTGACTACAGATCATTGACTCCGCCATCTAATCTACTCATGTAGTCGGTACGTACATGCAACTTAATCTACTCATGCACGCACGCGCAACTATGGCTACCTCATATCAGCTTGCATACTCCATGGTACAGCTTCTTCACTTACTCTTTTTTTCTAGCCTCAAGAAACTGATCAAGGTTGGGCACAATATAGGACCACCGCAGTGGTGGCTGCACTTTGAGTTTTGTGGCACCAAATAAGATTAGCTAACTTCAATAAGCCGTTAGCCACCCTCGATGTTAGCCTAAAACAGTATAGTAGCTCGCACGAGGTCATGAATTGGTAATACAACTCTTGCAAGGATGTATCAAGATGGAGCTGGTAAAATATATGCATCCGTGCAAGGACCAGATAGAGAGCACCACAAACGTCAAATAAAGATTTCCTTTTGCTTCATAATTATTGAGTTACTATCTAATTTATCTAAGAAACTTTCTTACTGCAAGGTGTCATGGTGGGTCGAACAACAATCACATATGAAGATGTCTCGAAGCCTCGAAGGTAATATTTTTTCCCATTAAGTGCTCTCAGTACGTAGTTGAAACAATGTGAGGACTGAAGTTGAAGACTTGAACTAGATGATAGAGTGAATCCTAAGTGAAACGTAGTCATTTATAACTGGTCTCTGAAATATGGATATATTTACTGTTGTCATACATACTACATGTGTAAACAGAATGTACTGTTCATTTTTGGTAAATAGATTTGAACGTTTCTTAGTGTACATATTTGATGTTCTGTTATTTCAAAATAAGTCCAATAACGATCCGATTTGATTTCCTAACCATCGTTTATCAGTGAGACCTACTACCGGTATTTATGCACGGATGTCAGAGAAAAGAAATATTGTCGACAGCACTTTCAGACTTATGATGTCAGGTAATCTGCCTTCATATATCTTGGTTTGTATCTCTCTATCATAAATGAATTTGGATGATTCTGCTAGCTAGAGATAGTATGATTCAGATGACAACTGATTGTTGGAATTTGAAACAACAAAAAAAAAAAAATATAGTCCTTTGTTGTATAAGGCAACTTGGTAGCCCAAAACTTGGAAACCTACAAAGTGAGGGTATTCCAGTTTTGCATTCTAATATGTACAAACGGCTTATCACCAAGATTGGAGCGTGCAAGTAGTTGGAAGCTCAAAAAACTGAGTATGCTCGCACAGTTTTTTAATTATAAAATGGTTTGCATATTTTGGGGACCACATACGAATTGAAATGATATACTAAAATGTGTCTATATACATATGATTTAAGAAGATAGAACTTAATAATTCAGAAGGAATAGAGTAGTTTCGAAAATTGATAATTAGATATCAATATAAAATAAAATAATAGTACGCTAGCCGCGCGATTGCGCGGGCCACCCAGCTAGTTATAATGAAAACAACACAAGGTATGCGAAAAATAGACGGACTCCACCTAGCGGCCAACTAGTACCGAAGCTCCCCCTAGATTTCACAAACCACTAAACATGTGCAACAACAAGCATGAATATGACAATTTAAACATGGCACATGCAAAAACATAGTGTGCAAACTTCCTTTTCCAAGAGGGAGAAAAGAACTCCTCCCAAAGGGAACAGCAAAAACTCTCCCCCTTGAACTAAGAGATTACACAAAAACTAAAGAAACAGTCTAACAACTAAACAAAACAACAACTAAATACAAATACACAATAACGGCATACATGGAGATAACTCGAGAAACAATGGATAGAGCAGGTATATAACAGGAAATGTACAAAGAAATGCTTGAGCTGAGAGTGGAATTTTCATACCATATAGCCAGAAATGCTCAAGACATATATCAATACTCCTCCCCATTGACAAAATAGATAATCCTTGTCAATCAATATCAAGGGGATACCATATACCATCCATCCCTGCAAGTTAGCTCCATAGACAATGCAAACATACAATATATAACAGAAAATAACACACAGATAGCTAATCCACATGCAATATGTTCACCACGACAGGAATTATTCTAAAAGGTTCGGCCACAACCACGAAGAACTAAGAATCCAGCAAAGCAAAGCAAAAAGGTTCACGAGACGCAGAAAGCAAATTCAAACTCCCCCTCAACCCTTGCAAATTCGGACCTATATCCTCAATCTTTCTCCCCCTTTGGCATCAAACCAAAAAGGACAAAGAGAGCTACTCATCCCAAGAGGGGTCTTCGGACTCGGAAGCATCTTCTTCAGCAGCATCACCCTGGAAGGTAACGAAGTCGGTGCGAAGAAAAGCTTCAGTGCTGCCCCAATCAGCATAGGTCTGCCTGTTGAACTGGTAGAACGAAAGAGGAGCAGCTGGCATGTTGACTCTGCTATCTTCAGGAAGAAGCTCATTGAGCATGGTCTTCATCTCGAATGTCTCTTTGTGCTGAGCATGCATGGACTTCCTCTGATCCATCCCAATACACATGAGGAGTCGCTGCCACGGATTCGGCTTCCTTGCATTAGCTTCTGGAAAGTAGCCCCTAGCGGAGCCAGACCTTGAAGTTCCAGCTTCAGCAGCAGATGCACTCCTGGTACGACGAGATGATGGATATGGAGTGGGACCAGCATCCATTTGAGCAGAGGGTAGCTTATCCTGAATATAGCTAACAATGTGCTCCTCACAGCCATCAGTCGGTGAAACATGAGCCACATCAATCAGGAGCATCATCACATAGGGAGCATAGACGGGCACATGTCGACCTTGAATGCAGTGCTTGATCTCACGGAAAATGAAGTCCATCACATCAAGGGTCTCAAGCTCATCCAGGTCCTCACCTTCATCCATAGCTCTCTTGATTCTGCGCGCATATACCAACAGATTGACAAGACCACCGCGGATGTCATCCAGATTCCCAACTTCTGGGGCAATGTTGTTGCGAAAGATCCTGAGAAGAGTATTGTACAGCCTGCTGAGACCTCTTGACTTGCCGGGGAGATAGGTGTCATTGATGTACAGAGGAGCCATCTCATCTTTGTTGTAAACATCATTTTTAGTGTGCATCCTCGCACCAACTGGCTCATCAACAGCGACAAATGGGTAACCCAGTAGCTGAGAAAACTGAACAAAGTCAGACTGGCACACCTGATTATTGGTCATCCAAGTGAGAGGAATGTTAGGTCCAGCTCCAATAACCAAGGTAGCAAAGAATTGCTGCACCAGCTTGATGTTGTTGTTGCAATGTTGCTCAATCAGACTGTCCAGCCCCAAATGCTCACAGATCATAGCAGCTTCTCTTGTGTGATCTCTGTTCTACAGCCTAGCCACTTCCAGTGCCTTTTGAGGGCACACCGGATTCTCCAGCGTCTCATAGACTTCTCTGAAGATAAGTTCTTGTTCCTTCTTCCAAAAGGCGGAACTAGCTGAAGTTCTCGGGGGATCAAAGGAGATGAGATTCCTCATTGTAATATAGTCACTGGGGCTCAATCCCAACACAGATTTCAGGGAGGTGAGGCGGTAATAGGTTTCCTCCTCATCGATCTCAATGTCCTCGTGCTCAGATCCTGCTGCCTCTCTATGATACTTGGTCCTCTTGTGGGAAACCTTCTTGACCTTCTTCCCTTTCCTGCTGGCACCCGAACCACTAGAACCTTGACCTGTGAAATAGAGTAGATAGATAGCATATAGATGAGAAACACAAATTCCAAGGGGGGGAATCCACAATTAGAGCTGCAAAGCACACTAGACTAGATAAAGTTCAAGTTAGAGATTCATATACATACTAAAGATTTGGCCAAACATGAACATCGTCGACGCCGTAGGGCGGAGACTCCGCTCGCAGGGTTGGAGATTCCGGCCCTCACGCATATGAATCATAGAACTTAGATTTGATCTATCCTAGATAGCTTTCGTAGGTCTAATCTAGGGAGCACTCCTGTGCAACTTGAGTTGTGTTTCTGCCAAGTCTAACCGGATCATCTACCTCAAATCACCATGTAACATCCCAATTTTCACAAAAATTTAAAACTTTCAAATTGCATCATGCATCATGTCATTGCATCATTGTTTGCATTTGTGTTTGAATTCAAATTATGAATTTCAGAGAATTAGCTCAAAAACCTATTTTGCAAAGTATCTGCAAATGCCTCTCAAATTATTTCAAATTCGCAAATAAAGATTTTGAAAATTTTATTCCCAAGTCATACTAAGTATGTGGGGTGTGTTTTTACAAAATTACTGAAAGTGGTTTGAGTTGATTTGGTTTTTAAATTCAAAAGTTATTTGGTTTTGTTTACAGAAAAGAAAAACGTTCGGTAAAAAAAAAATGCGCAGCCTACGCTATTTGGGCCAAGCCCAGCTACTACCAAACGCGCGCGCAGCAGATAGCAGCCCACAGCCCAACCGCGTGCCCTCTCTCGCTGACACCCGGGCCCCACCTGTCATCTCCCTCATCGCCCCCGTGACGAACACGAACTCTACCCGAACCCTAACTCCAAATCCTAACCGAATTCGGCTTGTTTCGCACGCAATCGCACGCGTTTGGCCCCCTATATAAATCCCCACGACACCGCCGTCTTTTCCCCTCAAAAACCCTAGCTCGAAAGCCTCCAGGCTGCGCGCATTGATCCGCCGCCGTCCGCCATTGCCGCCGCCGTTCATCGCCTATTCCGGTGAGCCTCGACGTCTACAGATCCTCTCGCATCTCCCTCTCGCTTCCTCACATCCGTGCGCACCTCCTAACACCGCTGCTCGTGTGTATCGTGCGCCAGATTGACGAGTCCGTGCTCGACCGAAGCCCGCCGCCGCTTCTTCAACTCCGGCGAGGGATCGACGACCACCCGCAGCGTCCGCGCCATCCTCGACCACACCATCGTCTCCGCCTCGACACTCCGCTTCTCCTGGTATGAGCCGTCCATCCCCGCAAGCTTCGTAGAGTAGAGGAGCAGATCTCCGGCGATGGCGCCGCCGTAGGAACTAGGGTTCCGGCGAAACTCCGGCGGAAGCGCCGCTCGTTTTTGGTCAGTAGATCTAGGCCGTTGGATCTGCAATGGACGCTGTAGATTAGATCTCGCCGCGAAGCGGTATCAGCCAATCAGAGGAGGCCACGTCATCAAAATGCCCACGTCAGCATCCTCGTCAGCACCACGTCGAAGCCTCGTCAGCACCAGCCAGCCAATCCAGAGCCGCCGCGTGGACGACAACGCCAGCTCAGCAAGTCACCAGTCAACGGGGAGCTCCGCACCAATCAGAGGGCGACACGTCACCCAAGGACTTCAGCGCGAGGATTTCTTTTGTTTTTCTTTACTGTTTAGCCCCTGCGCATCACAGATTAGTCCCTGTGATTAAATCTATCATTAATTTTTACTCCCTTATCCAAAAATTATGAAATTTATATTTTTGGATAGCTACTGACGTGTAGAAACTTTTGGCATTGGTAATTTTAGGTTTTGTCGAAATAATTTTGTTTAACTTAAAAAGTGGCTTGAATTAGTATTTTGGGTATAACTTTAATTTAAAAATTGATATTTGAGCAAACTCTTTTGCTATAATTTTGTATGTCAAAGTTCTGGCCGTAGGAGTACTCTACTAATTTTTTGTAAAAGTATTTTCTGTGATTTTCGTATTTATTATTGATTAAATGCTTTTAGGTGATATTTAATAGTTAAAATTTATTAAAATTAACTTTTCTTCATATATTCGACTAATAAAATGACTTAGTCATATTTTTGATCACCCTAGCCATATTTGTACTTAGAAATATTCTGCCCTCCAAATCGAGTAACTTTCTTCCTTAGAAATTAGTTGGACTTAGTGTGTTAGCTTTAGTCCTTAGTTAAATTTTGACTCAAGTGTTATGATCTTGGTCCTTAGTCATTTTTGGACCATCCCTCTTGCCTTGCATTAACTTAGAATAATTTCATGACATGGCATGCATCTCTAGTCCTTAGAAATATTTTGCACTTCATGCATGACATATTTTCCTTAGAAGTTTTATGAAACTTGTTTGTTCATTATGAATTGTTTGTTGTGTTAGAATCTCCGGAGGGAAACGAGGACTGTTGCAGTTGCTGTTGTTATTCTGCTTGTTGCCAAGGCAAGTGGCACACCTCATAAATTTCCTAAGTATTTTCTATGCATGACTTAGTGTATTTCTTTATATGCATGTGTTGGATAGTATTGCTATGCTAAAACTACTATCTCCTTTACACTAGTTGTGTCTAGAACCCTATTGATAACTTAGTAGATTATTTGATGCTATGCAAATGTGTTTTCTTTAAAGTTTAATTCTACTAAGTAATTTATCACCTGGGTGGATTTGGTTTTGATAAGAAGATGCAAGAGTTGTGTGTCCCTAGGGGTGACCTCTAAGGGATGGTCACTTGTGGTTGCCACCCAGGAATAAAGGGACCAATGTTTTCTCTAAGTGAAGTTGCTTCTCGTGCAACCATTAGTCATATGGGCTCTGGCTAGATGGATTAAGTTGCGTGGACTCATCCCGACTTGACAGGTGGTGGTAGAAGGTTAGATGGGAGCGCGTCAAGGCGGCATGGGATGGGAATATGCTTCTGAAAAGTCTCGTCTCAACTTCTCCTTTTCCTTAGCACAATTGAGTGCTTGAGGATAGTTTGGGTTTGTTGGGTCTAATGGTGAAAGTGCACAACCTCTGCAGAGTTAAAAACTAAGTACTTAGCCGTGTCCCCGGTTACGGACAATTCAAGCAGCTGATCAAGGATGTCAACGGAGGCTCCCAACATCTCAATTTCTTAAGTAAAATTTGATGGGTGAACAAGGGTAGACGAGACTATGGATTTATGCCATATTGTCTCAAACATTTGAAGAAAATGTTTTACAAAGTGTTAGGCAAAATTGGCTTTATGCAAAATAGCCTTGAACTCCACCAGCCAAATATGCATATAGGTTATAGAGTTATTCCATTAAGTGTCCACATAGTGTCACTTGCCAGATCCATTTTTAATGGTATCTGACCCACTCTGTTGCAAATTATTAATTGTTGCAGATTTTCTGACGATGAGTAAGGTACGTTTGGGTTTCGAGTCTGCAACCAACATGTTTTCGCCTGTGGCGCATCATGAAGATGGAGGCTCTTTGAAGATTTATTTCCGCTGCTTTATTGTTTAAGCTAGCTTTATGCTATGCAAAGATGTATCGAACATTTATTTTCCAAGTCTGGATCATTCGTGTAATAATTGATACAATGTTGTGATATTCATCTTAAACTGTGTGTGCAAATGAAACGATCCAGGGGTTTGCACTATACACAGGTACCTTGCCATTTTCTAAGTGCAGGTACATTACAGATGGTATCAGAGCATAGTGTTGCCTGTAGGATCGAAACCCTAGGTTTGGTTAGAAATAAGTTGGCCAAAAACTTAATTTATTTACTAAGTATAAAAGCTTCTATGATATATTCTTGCTTTTTCTTCTAAGTACTCGTAATTCTTTACTTATGCATTTATCTCATACTTGTTCTTCCTAAACTAAAGGATGAAGAGATTCGAGTACATTGACGAGGAGGACTACCCGGTGACCCGCTTCGGCAGCATCATGTTCGACATCCTCAAGCACCTGAAGCTACCTACACCCATGATCAAGGGATGCATCTTGAAGAAGTTCAAAAGAGAAGGCCTTTGGGGAATCAGGGTGTTCAACAAGGACGTGAAGGCGAAGCACCCATTGAGTACAGAATAATGGGAGTCTCCATGGAGAGAGGAATCGACATCATCATGCAACACGTGATAGCTTGCCTTTGTGGACGCTACTCCAAGGAATTGGAGGGGCACTACTCCTTCCCTTTTGGAAGGCGTGACGATGAAGGATCACCCTTCTGCTATGGCACCGAGAACATGGGCAAAGATGAGTTCGTGAGCGATTATTTCCAAGGCTTGGAACTCTTAGTCCATGATCTTTACTTTGATACCAGTGAAGAACTCCACAAAATGATGAGCTTTGCGCCCAAGTCCAAGTGAATGATGAGAAGATAAAAGAGCAAGAAGAGAAGACCAAGGAGCTAGAAGAGAAGTTCAAGGCCCAAGAGAAGAAATTCATAAGTCAAGAGAAGAGAGTCAAGCAAAGAAACAAGCAAATAAGGGACTTGAAGGAAGAACTCTCCACCAATGATGTGGAGCTTGAAGCTGATTGTGACTTGATCAAGCGACTTCGTGCTGAGAAGAAGGAACTCCAAGAGAGAAACGCAGAATTGGAGAAGGAAGTGAAGGATCTCAGAAGCGTGCTCATTCAGGAAGGCTTTGAAATCCAAGAATTTGAAGAAGAAGTAGATGAAGGCGCCATGATTGAGGACTAGGATAGTTAGAGAGACTACCATTTTACTTCCACGCTTTTAAAATTTCGAATTTTAGTTTGGAACTACCAACTTGTGGTAGGACAATACCTAGTACCCTTTGTTGTATTTCGATCAAGACTTGTGAAAAGAGATTAAGTGAAGTTTGATTGTTGTGTTGCTTTGATTGTTGATGCTTGTATGGGTAGAATTATTTCTCATAGACCTTCTACTCTCTATGCTAAAACCACAGATGCCTCCCCGTCGTGACAACAACAACAACAACAACAACAACAACAACAACAAACGAAGCTATGATGCAACAGATGATGGCGCCCAGACTCAGCTGATGACCATGATGGCCAATTCATGGCAAATCAACATGGACCTCCACCACCACCCCCTCCCCAAGTGGACAGACTTGCCAGGTTCCTTAGGCTTAGGCCAAACAAGTTCTCAACTACAACTGACCCAATTGTGGCTGATGACTGGCTGCGTTCTGTGCAAAAGGATCTGGTGACAGCTGAATGTGAAGATGCTGAGAAAATTAGGTTCACCGCACATCTGCTTGAAGGACCTGCTGCCCAATGGTGGGAAACTTATCAGATTACTCACCCATTGGACACTTTGACTTGGGAGGAATTCAAGGAAGGATTTCGTAATGCTCATATCTCCACAGGCATTATGAATCTGAAACAGGAAGAGTTCCGCAATCTGCGTCAGGGGAACAGAAGTCTTAAGGAGTACATGGATGACTTTCATGCCTTGTCTCGATATGCTCCTGAGGACGTTGACACAGATGTAAAGAGGAAGGCTAAATTTCTCAAGGGACTAAGTGATGAGCTGAAGATACCTTTGACTGTGGCTTATGCTCCAACTTATCAGACACTTCTTGATCAGCAATCACCCTTGAGGATAGCATGAAGAAAGCTGAAAACAGGAAGAGGAAGATGAATTCAAACAAGCACCACTCTGAACCCTCATTCAAGAAGCACTTTGTTCATGATGGGAACCATGGTCATAAACATGGGAACCACAATGGGGGCAACTTTCACAAACCCCATGCTCACAATCACAATGGAGGATTCAAGGGAAACAATGGAGGACACAGGGGAAATGGACATGCTGGACATAACCATAACAATGGACAGCATCGCCCAAATTCTGAACCCAAGAAAGATCTCAGCCAGGTGCTCTGCTACAAGTGCAACAACAAGGGACATTATGCAATGAATGCCCTGAGAAGAGAGTGGACACTCCTACCAAGCCCAATCCTTTCAACAAGGGACATGTGAACCACATCAATGTTGAAGAAGTCTTGATGAACCTGATGCTGTGATTGGTACGTTCCTAATCAACTCTTGTCCAGCATTAGTTTTATTTGATACTGGAGCATCGCATTCATTCATTTCAAGAGAATTTGTAAACAAACATGGGCTAGCTGTTGAAAACATAGGGTCCAATTAGAGTAAGTTCTCCTGGGGAGAAATGTTAGTGTCTGGGTGTAGACATTAACCTTGAGATTGGAAAACATCAGTTTCCCGCCTAATCATCCTAGAAACCCAAGGCTAGATGTCATTCTAGGGATGGATTGGATGACTCTTTTGAAGGATCATAGACTGTGCAAATAGAGCAATCACCCTCACCACTCCAGAAAAAGAAGATCAGATTCAAGTCAAAATTTGAAATGAAGAAGTTAGGTTAATTCTCTTAAGGGGGTTAGCCTCGGTGATGTGCTCATAGTAAGGGAATACCCAGATGTGTTTCCTGAAGAACTACCGGGAATGCCACCCGATAGAGATGTTGAGTTTCTCATTGAGCTTAAACCAGGCACAGGGCCAATAGCCAAGAGGCCATACCCAATGGCACAGATGAACTGAAAGAACTCAAGAAACAGTTAGAGGAACAGTTGCAGAAAGGTTTTATCCGTCCAAGTTCTTCACCTTGGGGAGCACCAATCTTGTTTGTTCAGAAGAAGATAGTACTCAGAGGCTAGTCACGGACTATAGAGCTTTGAATGAAGTAACCATTAAGAACAAATACCCACTTCCTAGAATCAATGACCTTTTGATCAATTGAAAGGAGCCTGTGTGTTCTCAAAAATTGATCTCAGATCTGGATACTTTCAGATGAAGGTTAGGAGTTGGACATACCTAAGACTGCTTTCACCACCCGGTACGGTCTGTATGAGTACACAGTTATGCCTTTTGGCTTAACCAATGCGCCGGCATACTTCATGAATATGATGAATAAAGTGTTCATGGATTTCTTAGACAAGTTTGTCGTTGTGTTCATCGATGACATCTTGATCTACTCCAAAAGCCACAAGGAACATGAGGAACATCTACGTCAAGTTTTGCAAAGGCTTAGAGAGCACAAGTTATATGGCAAGTTCAGCAAATGTGAGTTTTGGCTGGAACAAGTTGGATTCCTAGGACACATTGTGTCTAAGGATGGAATAGCAGTAGACCCTGAAAAGGTTTCGGCTGTAACCAACTGGGAGTCGCCCAAGAATGTGGGAGATATCCGTAGTTTCCTGGGACTAGCAGGATACTATAGGAGATTCATTGAAAATTTCTCCAAATTGCCAAGGCCTATGACTGAATTGCTAAAAAGGGTAAGAAGTTTGAGTGGACAGAAGATGTGAAACTAGTTTTCAAGAACTGAAGAAGCGCTTAGTATCAGCACCAGTCTGTGTTTGCCTGACCTAGAGAAAGATTTCCAAGTGTATTGCGACGCTTCACATCGAGGTCTCGGAGGTGTGTTGATGCAAGAAGGCAAAGTGGTGTCATATGCTTCAAGGCAGCTCAAGAAGCATGAAGTCAACTACCCCACCATGACTAGAATTAGCAGCTGTAGTACATGCCTGAAGATTGGAGACCCTATCTATGGAAAACGTTGTGAAGTATTCACAGACCATAAAAGCCTCAAGTACTTCTTTACACAGAAGGAAATGAACTTACGTCAAAGGAGATGGCTGGAATTGATCAAGGACTATGACCTGAGTTTGCAATATCACCCAGGAAAAGCCAATGTAGTAGCAGATGCCTTAAGCCGTAAAACTTATGTTAACGGACTCACGGCAGGGGAATTGCCAGAAGACCTATGCAAGGGATTCAAGGATCTTAGGTTGGAGATAGTACCTGAAGGTTTTGTAGCATCTCTAGAAGTGCAACCTCGTTTGATGGACAAAATCAAAGAGGCTCAGAAGAAGACAAAGTGATGGAAGAAATCAAGAAGAATTTAAGTGAAGGCAAGGCCAAAGGATTTCGACTAGATGAAGAAGGCACAGTATGGTTCATGAAACGAATTTGTGTTCCAGAAGATGTTGATCTCAGAAAGTTGATACTTCAGAAGCCCATGACTCACCTTACTCCATACACCCGGGTAACACCAAGATGTATATGGATGTGAAGGAGAGGTTTTGGTGGAACAATTTGAAAAGAGATATTGCTGAATATATTGCCAAGTGTGATGTGTGTAGCCGTGTGAAAGCTGAGCATCAGAAGCCAGCAGGGTTACTTCAACCTTTGCCAGTACCCGACTGGAAATGGGATCAGATTGGGATGGACTTCATCACAGGTCTACCCAGAACCAAGTCTGGTTATGATTCTATTTGGGTTATTGTTGATCGTTTGACCAAGGTAGCTCATTTCGTGCCTGTAAAGACAACTTACACAGTGCCAAGCTAGCAGATATCTACATGAAGAGAATAGTATGTTTGCATGGAGTTCCAAAGAAGATTGTGTCAGATAGAGGCACTCAATTCACTTCACATTTCTGGAAGCAGTTACATGAAGTCCTTGGAACTAGGCTAGAGTTTAGCACAGCCTTCACCCAGACAGATGGACAGACTGAAAGGGTAAATCAAATTGGAGGACATGCTGAGAGCATGTGCATTAGACTATAAGTCTAGTTGGGATGATAATCTCCCATATGCTGAGTTCTCTATAATAATAGTTATCAAGCCAGCATAGAAATGTCACCATTTGAAGCTTGTATGGAAGAAATGCACTACCCCACTTTTGTGGAGTGGAGTAGGGAAAGAAGTCTGTTTGGTCCTGATATAATCGAAGAAGCTGAAGAAAAGGTTAGGCTGATTAAGGACAGATTGAAGACAGCTCAATCCAGGCAGAAAAGTTATGCTGATTCCAAACGGAGAGAAGTCACTATGATATTGGAGATAGAGCCTATCTTAGAGTCTCACCCCTTCGTGGAGTGAAGAGGTTTGGAATCAAAGGAAAACTGTCACCAAGATTTATTGGACCTTATAAAGTTTTGTCACGTAAAGGAGAAGTGGCATATGAGTTGGAACTACCGGAAGCACTTTCCGCAGTTCACAATGTTTTCCATGTTAGTCAGCTGAAGAAGTGTCACCCTGAAATGGCAGAAACTCCGCTGAGAGATACAGTGCCACTAGAAGAAGTTCAGCTGGAAAGTGATCTCACTTATGAGGAAAAACCCATAAAAATTTTGGAGACAGCAGAGAGAATTACAAGAACCAAGACTATCAAGTTTTGCAAAGTACAATGGAATCACCATTCAGAAGAAGAAGCAACTTGGGAAAGAGAAGATGACCTCAAGAAGAACATCCCACCTATTTGCTAGCCAATCCGAATCTCGAGGGCGAGATTCATCTTAAGGGGGTTAGGTTTGTAACATCCCAATTTTCACAAAAATTTAAAACTTTCAAATTGCATCATGCATCATGTCATTGCATCATTGTTTGCATTGTGTTTGAATTCAAATTATGAATTTCAGAGAATTAGCTCAAAAACCTATTTTGCAAAGTATCTGCAAATGCCTCTCAAATTATTTCAAATTCGCAAATAAAGATTTTGAAAATTTTATTCCCAAGTCATACTAAGTATGTGGGGTGTGTTTTTACAAAATTACTGAAAGTGGTTTGAGTTGATTTGGTTTTTAAATTCAAAAGTTATTTGGTTTTGTTTACAGAAAAGAAAAACGTTCGGTAAAAAAAAAAATGCGCAGCCTACGCTATTTGGGCCAAGCCCAGCTACTACCAAACGCGCGCGCAGCAGATAGCAGCCCACAGCCCAACCGCGTGCCCTCTCTCGCTGACACCCGGCCCCACCTGTCATCTCCCTCATCGCCCCCGTGACGAACACGAACTCTACCCGAACCCTAACTCCAAATCCTAACCGAATTCGGCTTGTTTCGCACGCAATCGCACGCGTTTGGCCCCCTATATAAATCCCCACGACACCGCCGTCTTTTCCCCTCAAAAACCCTAGCTCGAAAGCCTCCAGGCTGCGCGCATTGATCCGCCGCCGTCCGCCATTGCCGCCGCCGTTCATCGCCTATTCCGGTGAGCCTCGACGTCTACAGATCCTCTCGCATCTCCCTCTCGCTTCCTCACATCCGTGCGCACCTCCTAACACCGCTGCTCGTGTGTATCGTGCGCCAGATTGACGAGTCCGTGCTCGACCGAAGCCCGCCGCCGCTTCTTCAACTCCGGCGAGGGATCGACGACCACCCGCAGCGTCCGCGCCATCCTCGACCACACCATCGTCTCCGCCTCGACACTCCGCTTCTCCTGGTATGAGCCGTCCATCCCCGCAAGCTTCGTAGAGTAGAGGAGCAGATCTCCGGCGATGGCGCCGCCGTAGGAACTAGGGTTCCGGCGAAACTCCGGCGGAAGCGCCGCTCGTTTTTGGTCAGTAGATCTAGGCCGTTGGATCTGCAATGGACGCTGTAGATTAGATCTCGCCGCGAAGCGGTATCAGCCAATCAGAGGAGGCCACGTCATCAAAATGCCCACGTCAGCATCCTCGTCAGCACCACGTCGAAGCCTCGTCAGCACCAGCCAGCCAATCCAGAGCCGCCGCGTGGACGACAACGCCAGCTCAGCAAGTCGCCAGTCAACGGGGAGCTCCGCACCAATCAGAGGGCGACACGTCACCCAAGGACTTCAGCGCGAGGATTTCTTTTGTTTTTCTTTACTGTTTAGCCCCTGCGCATCACAGATTAGTCCCTGTGATTAAATCTATCATTAATTTTTACTCCCTTATCCAAAAATTATGAAATTTATATTTTTGGATAGCTACTGACGTGTAGAAACTTTTGGCATTGGTAATTTTAGGTTTTGTCGAAATAATTTTGTTTAACTTAAAAAGTGGCTTGAATTAGTATTTTGGGTATAACTTTAATTTAAAAATTGATATTTGAGCAAACTCTTTTGCTATAATTTTGTATGTCAAAGTTCTGGCCGTAGGAGTACTCTACTAATTTTTTGTAAAAGTATTTTCTGTGATTTTCGTATTTATTATTGATTAAATGCTTTTAGGTGATATTTAATAGTTAAAATTTATTAAAATTAACTTTTCTTCATATATTCGACTAATAAAATGACTTAGTCATATTTTTGATCACCCTAGCCATATTTGTACTTAGAAATATTCTGCCCTCCAAATCGAGTAACTTTCTTCCTAGAAATTAGTTGGACTTAGTGTGTTAGCTTTAGTCCTTAGTTAAATTTTGACTCAAGTGTTATGATCTTGGTCCTTAGTCATTTTTGGACCATCCCTCTTGCCTTGCATTAACTTAGAATAATTTCATGACATGGCATGCATCTCTAGTCCTTAGAAATATTTTGCACTTCATGCATGACATATTTTCCTTAGAAGTTTTATGAAACTTGTTTGTTCATTATGAATTGTTTGTTGTGTTAGAATCTCCGGAGGGAAACGAGGACTGTTGCAGTTGCTGTTGTTATTCTGCTTGTTGCCAAGGCAAGTGGCACACCCCATAAATTTCCTAAGTATTTTCTATGCATGACTTAGTGTATTTCTTTATATGCATGTGTTGGATAGTATTGCTATGCTAAAACTACTATCTCCTTTACACTAGTTGTGTCTAGAACCCTATTGATAACTTAGTAGATTATTTGATGCTATGCAAATGTGTTTTCTTTAAAGTTTAATTCTACTAAGTAATTTATCACCTGGGTGGATTTGGTTTTGATAAGAAGATGCAAGAGTTGGGTGTTGTCCCTAGGGGTGACCTCTAAGGGATGGTCACTTGTGGTTGCCACCCAGGAATAAAGGGACCAATGTTTTCTCTAAGTGAAGTTGCTTCTCGTGCAACCATTAGTCATATGGGCTCTGGCTAGATGGATTAAGTTGCGTGGACTCATCCCGACTTGACAGGTGGTGGTAGAAGGTTAGATGGGAGCGCGTCAAGGCGGCATGGGATGGGAATATGCTTCTGAAAAGTCTCGTCTCAACTTTCTCCTTTTCCTTAGCACAATTGAGTGCTTGAGGATAGTTTGGGTTTGTTGGGTCTAATGGTGAACGTGCACAACCTCTGCAGAGTTAAAAACTAAGTACTTAGCCGTGTCCCCGGTTATGGACAATTCAAGCAGCTGATCAAGGATGTCAACGGAGGCTCCCAACATCTCAATTTCTTAAGTAAAATTTGATGGGTGAACAAGGGTAGACGAGACTATGGATTTTATGCCATATTGTCTCAAACATTTGAAGAAAATGTTTTACAAAGTGTTAGGCAAAAATTGGCTTTATGCAAAATAGCCTTGAACTCCACCAGCCATATATGCATATAGGTTACTAGAGTTATTCCATTAAGTGTCCACATAGTGTCACTTGCCAGATCCATTTATAATGGTATCTGACCCACTCCGTTGCAAATTATTAATTGATGCAGATTTTTCTGACGATGAGTAAGGTTTACGTTTGGGTTTCGAGTCTGCACCAACATGTTTTCGCCTGTGGCGCATCATGAAGATGGAGGCTCTTTGAAGATTTATTTCTGCTGCTTTATTGAATAAGCTAGCTTTATGCTATGCAAAGATGTATCGAACAATTTACTTTTCCAAGTCTGGATCATTCGTGTAATAATTGATACAATGTTGTGATATTCATCTTAAACTGTGTGTGCAAATGAAACGATCCAGGGATTTGCACTATACACAGGTATCTTGCCATTTTCTAAGTGCAGGTACACTACACACCACTACCAAGTATGAACCCTAGAGCGGAGATTCAAGACATTACCAGTCGACATTGGAGAAACGGCTTGGTGGAGATGTTCCCGGTTGGGAGAACCGCTGTGCGAGTCGAAGCACAGCAGCAGGAATCCTCGGAATCGGCAATGGCGATCCAAGGCGGCGTCGGCGGCGGCTGAGGGAGTTGCTAGGGTAATGGGTCGGGGGTGGAAGAGGAAACTGAAAGGAATCCTCACCCCAGCCTATTTATAGTATGGAACCGCAACTTGGTCCGGAGACTCCGGCCAGACAGGCGGAGACTCCGGCCGCACCGGAAATTCCGGCCCTCGGGCCAAAGTTTCCGGCTCTCAACTGAGCCTAGCCTAAGAGGTACAAGATGAATTTGTGTAGACAAGAATGTTTCAAGGTAAGAGCATGGCTTGGGTTCAGAACTACCTAGGGTGAACTGGTACTCTACACTCACCATAACTGAAAGATGCAACTGAACAACAATTTATAATGAGTGATTTCCCATACAGGGGACAGGCAAGAAAACAGAAAATAAATGAAAAAGAAACAAAAAGGCACGAACAAAAGAAAATAAGAAACACGAAAACAAAGACAAAAAGAAAGAAAACGAAACAGACTACACACAAAAGGAAGAGCTGCCCAAGCAGAAATCTTAGCTACGAAAGCAATAGCAGATGTTGCATCAACCGGGGTTAATGCAGCAAGAGCTATTCCAAATGCAGCTAAAGCAAAACCAGATGCAGCTCAACCAAAAGAAGAAGTTGCTGAAGGCGAAAGAAAAGTAGAAGAAAGCAAAAGAAATGTAGACAAAATCAAAGAGAAAGAAGATGAAATCAAAGAGAAAGCTGCATGAACAAGGGACAATGCTGCACAAGCAGAAGCCCATGTAGCACGGTCGAACATCCATGTAGCACAAATAAAAACACACAATACAGTGGCAAAAACAAGTACTGCACGAGCAAGTGCAGGTAGAGTACAAGGTGAAACCACTGTAGCACAGACAACAGTAAACATAAGAGAAACACAAAATAAGAGAACAACACATAACAAATAATTTGGAGTTTATGGGTGAAAGGACACATAGAAGAATCTAGGGCCTCCCACCACTACTCCAATTTGACGCGCCTAATGTCATAGATGACGGATATGGCGCTGCCTTGCAGTGATGTGTGCATATAGGGGGAGGGGAGATACATGTATTAGTATAGTACTCCCCCTATGTCTATGCCTACATTCTGGCCAATTGTGAACTTGAAACAGATGTATAGATGGATGAATGCTTTCTGCAGCACACTTCAAGAGAACCACAAGGTGGCGCTCTCTCAGGGTTGCAAAGCACCATCCATGTATACATAACCTCAAGTTTACAAGTCGGTCAGGATGCACAACAGGTAATACATAGATAGGTCAGGGAATAGTATACCTTACGGTACATCTAAGTACCGGGAGTTGAGGAGGACAAGAGTATACCATTGTAGAGAGTCGCCGAGAGATGATAAAGAGAACGGGCCACACTTGAGAGGGTTTTTGACGGAGGGATAATAACCCGGTAGGCCCATGAAGAGGAAAACATGACCCGCCAGGCAGGAGGCCCGGCGAGGCCAGTTAACCTCCAGCATAGGCCGGGTTATGGTGCTGGGCCGATATCTTGGCGGTGACCCGGCTAAAGAGAAGAGGTGATTCCAGAAGGTTCAGAGGCGGTTCAAGAGGCGGTTCAATACTTGGAGTACACGAAGGACAGAAGAGTAAGAATAGAACTCAGAGTTCGGGTAGAACCCGGCTCACCATGTACGCGGCCAGGAGGCCCGGTGCCTATATAAACCGGCCCTTGAGTCATAGCTAGCAAGACTTTCGTAACCCCAAGCTTTAGGCGAGAGGCATATCGAGACATACAACCCTTGTAACCTAAATCGAGATCCGGCTCTGTTGTCGTAGCCGGGTTATCGAGATCGAGATCAATAATAAGATAGCAGGAAGTAGGTCTTTATCTCCTATGGAGAGGCCGAACCTGGGTAAACCTTTGTCCCCTGCAGTGCTAAACAAACACCCAGACACCAGAGTCGCCTTGCCCAAAAGTTTAAGCTACCCTCCAGTAGCATCTGCCGTGTTTTCTACCCCACGACAGTTGGCGCCGTCCGTGGGAAACGCGTCCAAGGGTGTCACCATCATGGGTGAAGCAAGGCAAGGTGTCGAAAACTTCGTCTTTGGCCAGATCACAACCAATGAGCAAGGAGAGCTTATCGTTGATGATTTTGGCTGGGGACCGGATTCAGATCTACTTGAATCAGGTGATGTTATTCCAATTGGAAAATTTAATGTTTTTGTGGGCATGATTACAACTAGATCTACTAGTGACGGAGACTTTGAATCTGTATCAGGAGCCGCCACAATTGTTCAATCTGATGGTGAGGAATCAGTTGGCACGGCTGAAGTTGAGCTGGCCCTGGACACGTTGGGGGAACAGCTGGATGACCCGGCACAAATACCGGGTAATGAGGAGGACCGTGCAGAGTCAGAATCGATCTTGCAGCTATTTGAAGGCCGGTTCGGGTATGATGCAGAAGAAGAGGAAGATGTAGAGCAAGAATTCAGTCCAAGCCCGGTTCGCAGGGTAGCAGTTTACACCGCGCAAGAATCACCATCAACTGTTGTTCCACCGGTCTTTACTCCGGGTCAACAGCAACAACTGAACCCAATTTTGGAACTGGCTGATGGAGAGCCGGCTTCGGTTTCAGAGGAAAGTGAAGACACGGCGAGGTACAGAAATAGCTTTGGGTTCCTGCATAGCCGGACCCAAGGAGAGGAAAGAAGCAACACAGCTGCTGCCCCGGCCTTGTTCAACAATGGCCTGGTCTTAGATCCATCATCACTTACGAGGTTAGTAACCCCAGAAAACGCAGCAGTTAGAGCAATAGAGTTGGACACAGCACGCCGGGCCTTGGAGCAGATGCGCAGAGACGCGGAGGCAGAAAGAAAAGAGATAGAGGCAAGAAAGAGGCAAATAGAAGAAGAGGAAAACCGTCTCAACGAGGCAACCCGGGTTCACCAGAGGAGGCATCAGAGCCGGCTGGCCCGTGGAGAAAATATAGCAAATCCAGTGCCCGTGGCAGCATTGTTTAGAACTCCAGAGGATCAACCCATTGGTGCCGCTCAGGTGGCACCCGTGGTTAGAGCAAGTGCAGAGCAAAATAGAGGAACAGTGAGAACTGGTGTGGCGACAGCTGCAGCGCCGGGTTTGCCCGCTGGGGGAGCCAGGAGAAATCCGGGTCTTCCGCCTAGAACACCAAGGTTTCACACGCCGGCGGGTCACTTTTCAAACCCGGCAGATAATGTGTATGCAGCAACCTTGGCACTTGATAGAATTCCATTGGGAAATACACCAGCAGAGATCGAAGCCCGGCGTGCCATTGACATGTTACGTACTGCAGTTGTTCAGCAAACCCAGTATTCGAGGGAGAAAAGTGCGTTACATTCAACAACATATCGTAGCAGGAGCCGCAATGGAGGTAACCCGCCATTGGCCGGGCCTGCAGCGGCGCAGCAGCAAAATCCACCCCAGCAGAATCAAAATCAAAACAATCAGCAGCATCAACCCGCCCCAGCAATTTCAGTGGCTCAGCAGATAGTCAACAGATCACGAGCGGAAGAAGTCAAGCCAATGTAAACCCGGCAGTGCCTGCAGCAGGAGTACCTCAAGGAGGACCGGGTCCTGCGCCAGCCGCGTCTGCAAGTTCACCAGGTAATATTAATATTTCATCAAGTTCTTCTAACTTAGCCGGGCCAAAGTGTCTTTCAGAGAATATTAGAGCGGAGCCTTTCCCTGAGAAGTTCAAAGAGCCAAGCAAGATATCCAACTATGAGCCAAGCATGGACCCGGCAAGCTGGTTGAGCAGTTATGAGATGGCAATGTGCATACGCAATGCCACGGAGAACGTTTGCGCAAAGTACATGTATCTGATGATGAGCGATGGAGCAGCAAAGTTGTGGTTCAAGAATTTGCCCGAAAAATCCATCAATTCCTGGGATGAGTTGAAGGCAGTGTTTATCAAGCATTTTCAGGGCACGTGCAAGCGTTTGTTTTCCATTGAGGATCTTGATCGTTGTGTACAGAAGAAAGGCGAGTCAGCACGTCATTGGATGGGCCGGGTCACGGAGATCCTGCACTCCTCATCTGGTATTGAGCACAAGGATGCAATTTCATCTATGGAGAAAACTTGTAAGTACGCTCCGTTGGTCCAAAACTGGGTCGCATGAAGGAAGGACACCGGGTTAAGCCAGTCACTATGGCAGAATTGATGGATGCTTGCAATAGGCACGCAGCCACGGACAAGACCCAGGATGAAAATGAGGAAGAGAAAGGAAAAGGAAATGTGAACAACGGTGGAAGGAACAATAATGGCTCGGGAAATAACAATAACAACAATAATAATCAGAATCAGCATAAGCGAGGACATCATGAGGGGAACTCAGAGTTGGTGGCCAACACCAATACCGGGTTTCAGAGGCAAAGGATGGATGGAAATTACCAGGAAAATAGAGGTTATCAGGGGAATAGAGGTTATCAAGGCAATAGTGGGAGTTATAATAGTGGAAATAATTATCAAGCACCGCGCTCAATGAGTACTGAGGAAGCTTTCAGGATGCCGTGTCCTAGACACAGCAAGAACGGAAGACCCGCTAATCATTCTTTGGCCCAGTGTGTGGATCTGAATAGATGGAAAAACAACGAGTACAGAGAGCTTTGCAAGGAGCAATAGAAGTGGAGGACCCGGCACGGGTGGTAACCCGGCTTCGGGGCCTTTGACAGGAGCAAACGCGGTACCTACGGGTAACCCGGGCCAGAACCAGAATACAAGCAACCAAGGTGGATTTTCACAGCAGCCAAGGCAGCTTGGTCATATCATATATACACTAGTGGCACAACAAAAAGAGAGAGGAAAATAGTCAAGAGGGCAGTTAACACAGTAGTTGCTGGAGTTCCAAGGTATTTGAGATGGTCAGAGCACACAATTACTTGGAGTAGGGCAGATCACCCAGAGGTGGTAGAGCACCCGGGTCTGCTTGCGTTGGTGGTGGCTCCCCAAGTTCAGGGCTATGAGTTAAAAAGGTTTTGATGGATGGTGGCAGTAGTATCAACATTTTATATTGGGAAACATTCATTCGCATGGGTTTGAAACAGTCACAGCTTCAGAAAACATCAACAGTTTTTCATGGTATAGTTCCTGGGAAATCAGCCACGCCAGAGGGTAAAATTTCGTTGGAGGTTGCTTTTGGTGAGTCTATTCATAATTTCAGATCAGAGTGGCTCACTTTTGAGGTAGTGAAGTTTCCAAGCCCGTATCACGCATTGTTGGGAAGGCCGGCTTACGCCAAGTTCATGGCAAGGCCGTGTTATGTTTACTTACAGTTGAAAATACCGGGTCCCAAGGGGATCATTACAGTGCATGGTAACAGAGAGATTGCAGCTGAGTGTGATGAGGGGGATGCAGCCCTGGCAGAGCATGCTTGTGCTAAGGAGGAGTTGAAAGCTTACAGATCAAATATTGACCCGCAGGATAACACGGCACTCAAGAAGCCCACAACAGAGGATGATAGGGCAAAGTTCAAAGCAGCAAAGGATACTAAGATGGTGGATTTCGTGCCTGGAGATTCCTCCAAGCAGTTTTCCATTGGGACCAACTTATCTGATAAATAGGAAAGCGCGCTCATCGAGTTCATCCGTGAGAATAGGGATGTTTTTGCATGGACACCTAGTGACATGCCAGGCATTCCAACTGAACTCGCTGAGCACAGCTTACATGTTGATCCTAAGGCAAGGCCGGTAAAACAGGGATTGAGAAAAATGAATGCAGAAAGAAGAAAGCAATTGGAGAGGAGATAGCCCGGCTTTTGGAGGCCGGCTTTATCATGGAGGTGTTTCATCCAGAGTGGTTAGCTAACCCGGTTTTGGTTCTGAAAAAAAATAATGAGTGGAGGATGTGTATTGATTTCACGAGTTTGAACAGGTTTTGTCCCAAGGATCCGTTTGCATTGCCGCGTATTGACCAATAGTTGATGCAGTGGCAGGTAGTGAGCTTTTGTGTTTCCTGGATGCTTATTCAGGGTATCATCAGATCAAGTTGAACAAAGAAGATTGGGAAAAGACGTCGTTCATCACCCCCTTTGGTGCTTTTTGTTACAAGACCATGACTTTTGGGTTGAAAACGCAGGAGCAACTTATCAGAGGTGTATCCAGAATTGTTTTCATGATCAGATTGGGCGCAATGTGCATGCTTATGTTGATGATGTGGTGATCAAGTCAGAAAAAGCCGAGTCATTTATCAAGGACCTTACAGAAACGTTCAAAAATCTGAGAGAGTATAAGATGAAGCTTAATCCTACAAAGTGTGTGTTTGGAGTTCCAGCGGGAAGTTACTTGGTTTCATTGTGTCAGAGCGTGGAATCGAGGCAAACCCGGAAAAAATCAGAGCTATTCAAAGTTTGAAAAAGCCAGAGGAACTGAGAGATGTCAGAAGTTGACGGTTGTGTGGCTGCGCTGAGCCGGTTTATTTCCCGGCTTGGAGAGAAGGCAATTCCTTTGTACAAGTTATTGAAGAAAACAGACAATTTTGTATGGAACCAAGAAGCAGACGATGCATTCGAGGCTTTGAAGAAACAGTTGTCAGAAGCGCCAGTTTTGGCGGCCCCGGGTTCTAAGGAACCCATGCTCTTATACGTCGCTGCCGGGCCTCAAGCTGTGAGTGCCGTGGTGGTGGTCGAGCGTAAGGAAGAAGGAAAAGAAAACCCGGTACAAAGGCCGGTCTATTATGTTAGTGAAGTTTTATCTGAGGCAAAGCAGCGATACCCACATTGGCAGAAGCTGGTGTTTGGAGTTTTCATGGCCAGTAGAAAATTGAAGCCGTATTTTCAGGAGCATCCAATTACAGTGGTCAGTTCAATACCCTTGGCAGATATCATCAGAAATTCAGAGGCTACAGGAAGAATTGCTAAGTGGGCAATAGAGATGGGGGATTATCACATTGATTATGTGCCTCGCACAGCTATCAAGTCTCAAGCATTGGCGGATTTTCTTAATGATTGGACACAGTTGAATGCACCACCCTTACCCCGAGTCTCAAGTCTTGGGTTATGCATTTTGACGGGTCTAAGCAAGAGCAAGGATCAGGAGCCGGGGTTGTGTTAACTTCCCCAAAGGTGACAAGCTGAGTTATGTTTTGCAAATTCACTTTGATTGTTCTAACAATGTGGCAGAATATGAGGCCTTGTTGCATGGTTTGCGTATGGCAAAGGAGATGAACATCAAACGTATCAAGTGCTATGGGGATTCAGACCTTGTGGCGCAGCAAGTTTCAGGAACTTGGGACAGGAAAGATGCAACAATGGCGGCTTACAGGCGAGAGGTGGATAGAGTAGCCGGGTTCTTCTCAGGCTTTCAGGTGGATCACATTGATCGCAGAAAAAATGATGCTGCAGATGCTTTATCAAGACTCGGTTCTCGCAGAGAGCCGGTTCCACCAAATGTTTTCTTGGACGAGCTATGGGCACCATCAGTCAAGCTTCAGGATGCAGAGGAGCTGGCGGGTCAGGATGACCCGGATTCTCAGTTGGTAGCAGTAACACATGAGATCCCAGAGTGGACAGACCTTACTTGGCGTATCTTTTGCGTGGAGAGTTGCCACAACAGGAAGTTATAGCCCGGCAGATTGTGCGCCGGTGCAAGGCTATGTGGTTATCGATGGCGAGTTATACAAGAGAAGTGTTCAGGCGTGTTTCAGAGGTGTGTCTCTGGAAAGGAGGGCCGGCAAATTTTGAAGGAAATTCATGAAGGAGATTGTGGTCATCATGCTTCAACAAGGTCATTGGTAGCCAAAGCTTTCAGACGGTTTCTTTTGGCTCACAGCCCAGGCAGATGCAGAGCGCTTGGTGAATAGATGTGATGGATGTCAGAGATATGCCAGACAGATTCATGTGCCGGCTCAGGAATTGCGCACCATACCTTTGACTTGGCCTTTTGCAGTTTGGGGGCTTGATATGGTGGGTCCTTTAGCATGTCTCCTTGCAAGAAAACCCACCTCTTGGTTGCCATTGATAAGTTTACAAAGTGGGTTGAAGTTATGCCTGTTACAAATTGTGAGGCGGCTACAGGTCAAGTTTTGAAGCAGATCATACACAGGTTTGGATATCCCACAGTATTATCACAGACAATGGTACTAATATGTCACTTGGAGAGATGGCAAAGTTTTGTGGAAATAGTGGTATACGTTTGGATGTTGCTTCAGTTGCTCATCCTCAGGCCAATGGACAAGTTGAAAGAGCAAATCAGGAGTTGCTTAGAGGTTTGAAACCACGACTCCGGGTCCCGTGCCTCAGAGCCGCCGGAGCGTGGGTTGAGGAGTTGCCATCAGTTGTTTGGGGTATCAATACAACACCAACAGATCCACAAAGATGACCCCTTTCTTCATGGTGTACGGGGCAGAGGCGGTTTTGCCAAGTGATATTATTCATGACTCGCCTCGCGTGGCGGCTTACGTTGAGACAGAAAATGAGCAGACCCGGCAAGATTCTGTGGATCTGTAGAGGAAAACAGAGAGCAAGCACTGGAAAGATCAGCATATATCAGCAAGATTTGAGGCGGTATCATAGTCGCCGGGTTAAAACTCGCACTTTCCAGGAGGGTGATCTAGTATTGCGATGGGTGCAGTCCAAGGAAGGGATGCACAAGTTATCACCTCCTTGGGAAGGGCCCTTCATCGTAAGCAAGAAATTGGACAATGGTTCATACTATTTGGTGGATGCTAGAGAAAAATCAGAGACAGTCAATGATACCACACACTCCACCTTTTCCATGGAAGAGCGTGAGAGGCCGTGGAACATTGCGCAGCTGCGCCCATATTATACTTAGCAAGAGAAAGATATATGTAACACACGATGTAACAGGCAGCAGGTTTCAGACGCGCTCTTTTCCTTACCAGGGTACCTAAGGGGACTGGAAGGTTTTTAATGAGGCGGCTTGCTGACCTAACCTTTTCTATCAATAAAGTGAAGGTTGAACAGAAATTTTCTTGTCTCAGTTTACTTTTAGTTTTTAAGCCGGTTATTTTTTTATATATGCATCATGGTAGTTCTTTTGATCAGCTTGGTCCTGGGGGCTTGTTATTGAAAGTGCTAAGTTATTTCCCCAGGACCCGGCCCCAGTGGTTATCCGGGTTTCAAATATTGTAACCCGGCAGAGCAGTTCATAGTTTATTTAGTAATGTATATGTTTAGTTTCATTATCAGTGCTTTTAGTTGTTTTATATCTTGAGGACGCCCAAAGAGTGCGTCCCGCCAGTATTTTGGATCAATGGGGTACTGTGGCATAAGCCCTTTACTTTATAAACATTGATCCAGGTCTTGGGGGCTCTTACTAAAAATAGTCTGTAGCTGCAATCCCAAGACCCGGCTTTTATGCCACTAGTATTCTTGGTTTTCTTGCTGATTGAGCTGATGTGACTCGCGATTTATGGCCTGATTGCACACCTGGAAATTCAATCAACCATGAAGCCCATGGGGACTTGGTTCGACCCTGTTTTTCTCAGAGAAGTTGCGCCAGGATATCCATGCGAAAGCCGGCTCACAGTTAAAGACACCAAAAGGGTCATCGAAACCACAGAAGGGCAAGTATTTTGACAGATAAAAACAAAGTTTCACAGCGCACGAGCGCACATCACAGGCATAGTAGCAAAATATGGCTAAGTTATTACAATGCAGTGCCCCAAGGGCCGAATAAAACAAGTTTTCAGGCAGACACAGCTGCGCGCAAATGTTTAAGAACCGGCTTCAGGTGCCGGGTTAGTAGAAGGAGTGGTGGCTGGAGTATCATCCTTGGCGCTGGCTGAGTCCTCCTTTGCTGGCTCTGGTTCTGCTTCCCGGGCCTTGGGGGCTCCATCTGTGCGCCAGGTGACAAGCTGAAGAGATTGGAAATATCCCTCTTCATCATCTTCTATGGCAGCACGTGAAGGAGGAGGCACGTTGGAGTTGATGAGCTTGGGGCATTAGAAGAGCTGGGAACATTTTGCTCTGTGGCAAGGAAATCCTTGTAACTTTGCAGGAGGTTGATGCGTTGAGGTTCGTCATCCACAATCTCTTTATTAGCTTCGTTGTAGCCATACTGGATAGTGTTGAGCTTCAGAGAGTTGGCAATTTGGGTGGCTACGGTCCGGGTCTGTTTCATAACCCGGCCGTAGGATTTCCTGTCAAAAGGAGTACCATCTGCATTGTATTCTGGGAAACCTGAAGCAAGTGGAGCCGGGTCAAGACTGGGATAGTAGGCCTTAGCCAAGGCTAGGCTGCGTATTGCGCCGGCTCTGCAAGCAGATTTCTTCAAAAGTTGAATCCAGCCAGGCATCGTGGATAAGTGACCCAGCACTTCAGTGTAGGTGCTGGGTGGATTCTCCCAATTCCTTGCGGCCTTGATAACTTCGCAGCTTCCAAAATACAGCTGGCGAACCAGTGTATACATGCATTTTATCTTCTCAGCTGCGGTTTTGCGGACGTTGCCGTCGCGCGAGCCTATATACAAAGAAACAGAAGTTGCAGTTAGTTCAAAATTTCGGGTCTGGTATAGACAAGAGTTTCTGGGTCTCCGTATTTTTGTGCTTACCAACAAGTGAAGCAACCATAGAAGTGATCATCTTTTCCAGGCGGGTTAGCTCATTGGTAGCTGTTTCCAATTTCTTTTGGAGGTTGGTCAGCTGCTCTTGGAAGTTCTCTTCGTGCTCCTGCATATCCCGCTTCAAGTCAGAATTCTCTTGGGTCAAGGCAGTAATTTTTTCTTCAAGGGCCTGAATTTTGTTCGTATCTTCAGACCGGGTCTCAGTCTCAGCTTTCAAAGCTCCTTGGAGCCGGGCCACTTCTTCATTGGCTTTGCTCGTATGTTCCTGTTAAACAAAAGTAAAGCAAGTTAGAGTTTTTTTGTAAGGTTTACAAGTGTCCAAGTGAAAGGAAAAGCCCCAGGTTGCCGCAGGCGTGCAACCCGGCACTTGGGGGCTACAGTGTTTGAAGTTTGAGTTTTTTGAAGTTAAAAGGTATGAAAGTCCCAGGTTGCTGCGGGCAGATAACCCGGCACTTGGGGGTTACAGGATTCAAATTTGTTCTATATAGTGTGGTTTTGACAGAGGATAGTATTTCAAGACCCGGCTTGTTGTAAACATACAACCCGGGCCTTGGGGGCTACAGGTTGAAGTTTTTTGTTAAGTTGCTGCTATTTCAAGCACCAAGTTCATCAACAAGTGATAATCTTGGAGCTTGGGGGCTAGTAAGGTTATGCTTATACAAGAAGTAAAAGGTTAGTCAAAGTTGTGTACCTGGTATCGTTTTTGAAGCAGAGAAACAAGTTCACTCTCCAAATTCTTATGATGAGCAAGGCGAGAGAAGTACTCCTCGCACAGAGCAGGTGTGGACATGGAATCTAAACTCGCCAAATCCAAAGAAGTGATTGGGTCCTTGCCCTTGGCAGAGGGATCCACTTTGACTTCAGGAGCAATAATTTTGGTAAGAGTTTGAGAAGCACCAGGAACTGGGCCTTGATGAGACCCGGTGATTTGCATTTCTGGGTCAATCTCTTTTGTCCCAGAGCCATGTCCAGGTGATGGAATGCTTGTTGTTGGTTCTGGAGCAGGTGCGGGGGGACTCGGTGGCGAGGCTACCACGTTCTCAGCGCCAGATTCTTCTTTCTGAGCCGTTTCCTCGACTTGTACCTCCATAACAGAGGGTTCAGCAGTTGTGTGTGGAGGAGAAGCAGCTGGAGAAGAATCCGGGTCTTCTTCCTCCACGATAGCCTTAGCACTGAAACAAAGGAAAAGCAGTTAAGTCACAGTTGATTGTAGTATTGAAAAAAGAAGAGATAGTGGAGCACTTCTAACCCGGCATTTATGTGAAAATCCTCGGGCGTGCTAACAGCGTCCGAGGAGGAATCTGATAAACGAGAGCGTTTAGGGGTCCGGATTTTGCCAGCTAAAGGGTACTTTTTGCTGGGCGTCTTCTGGATTGATTTGGCCCAGCTTGATAAGGAACGTGAAGGGATACCTGAACTCAGGGACACGTGGGCTGAAGAAGACCGGGTCCGCGGTCTCTTGTTGGCTTCAGCTTCCTTCTCAAGTTTCTTTTCCTGTGATTGTACTTGAGTTTGAGATAAGTTCGTTGTACAAGTTGAGAAACGAGAAAATGGCACCTTTGCAATGGCGGCCCGGGTCCTCTTTTGAGGAGTGGAGATTTTCGCTAAGTGTTGGGTATGAAACCCGGAGATACATGGAGTAATATGAGATAGCCGGGTCATGACATAACCCGCCAAGAAGAGCTGGCCCAACGAAACAGAACGAAATGAAACTTGATATCTTGTATATATTTGTTGTCTTTGTATTTCAGGTGATTAACCAGGCAAGCCAGAACACCAGCATTGATCAAGAAACAAACAACATAAGACAGAAGCAAAGCGTGGCGACCTGGTTACCTGGTTAACCTGGGGGCTACTGACGGAGGGATAATAACCCGGTAGGCCCATGAAGAGGAAAACATGACCCGCCAGGCAGGAGGCCCGGCGAGGCCAGTTAACCTCCAGCATAGGCCGGGTTATGGTGCTGGGCCGGTATCTTGGCGGTGACCCGGCTAAAGAGAAGAGGTGATTCCAGAAGGTTCAGAGGCGGTTCAAGAGGCGGTTCAATACTTGGAGTACACGAAGGACAAAAGAGTAAGAATAGAACTCAGAGTTCGGGTAGAACCCGGCTCACCATGTACGCGGCCAGGAGGCCCGGTGCCTATATAAACCGGCCCTTGAGTCATAGCTAGCAAGACTTTCGTAACCCCAAGCTTTAGGCGAGAGGCATATCGAGACATACAACCCTTGTAACCTAAATCGAGATCCGGCTCTGTTGTCGTAGCCGGGTTATCGAGATCGAGATCAATAATAAGATAGCAGGAAGTAGGTCTTTATCTCCTATGGAGAGGCCGAACCTGGGTAAACCTTTGTCCCCTGCAGTGCTAAACAAACACCCAGACACCAGAGTCGCCTTGCCCAAAAGTTTAAGCTACCCTCCAGTAGCATCTGCCGTGTTTTCTACCCCACGACAGTTTTGCTTCAGTTGTATGAAGACAAAAACATCACATCCAAGGGGGCTCATCCACCAAACATTGCGTACGCCTTGGGCTGACCTCTACTTCACATAATCTCCTCAACCTCTGCATAGACGAGCACGCCTCCACCTAGGAATGGTTGGCATAGTATTGGCCAACACAGTTGGGGTGGATTCCTATCAACAAGACGAGTGCGGGCTTCATAGAATAGGAATTGGAAGCCACTTTGACATAGTCACAGTTCTTGTCCCCGTCTTGACAGAAAGATGGAGTCATATCTTGATCATCAGGTTCAGCATCATCACCAAAGATGGAGATGCTGATCTTGACTCCAGGTGGGCGGAAACTCCGGTGTCCATGGGCGGAAAATCCGCTCTGGCCGCGAGTTCTGCCCAAGTGCATAGAGCTCTGACGATGTGCCATTGCTCCATACACAGTCTTGTGGATCTACAAGCTTGTCCTTGGTTGGCACTTGATAGTCAATTGCTTGGCATCATGTTCTTGTGTTGGTGAGGGCTCCACTTGAGTAGAGCATTGTCCTTCCCCTTCTTCCGCAAGGTGTCCCTTAATGAGGAGAAGATGGCTCCAACCTCATTCTTCCTACGGAGTCCGGAGGTATTTCAACACCTGCACACAAAACCACTTTGGCTCGCAAAGAGATGTTACTCTTCATGAACCTCACTTTGTTAGAGTCTACAACACTACCAATGGTCTTGTTGTGGAACCTAACATCATGAAAGTTCATGGCACAACCGACAAAGATATTCCACAATTGCTTAAGCACAGAGTTTGAGTAGATGCATACTAATGGATATCTTCAAGGCATCTATCACGAACACATGTGGGAGAAGAATTGAAGAGTGGCATGATACCAGATGAAAGTGAATACAATCATGGGCTTCAATCCTTCTACGCCACTGCACCGAGAAGATTCATCAAAGGTAGAGCAATAAAGCTCGTGGTGATCATAGTAAGGATAGTCATGATCTTCGCTACGCCTCGGTATTACACTCATAGGAGTGCAACTCTCCTTCGTATCATTCCTGCACACACATCTCACAAGAACTATTAGTTCAGGGGTATGACCCTAGGGATGTGAACGACGACCTACTCAAGTACATGTGGGACTAGAGACTATGTCATAGTCACCACTTGTAGCTTAGCAGAATAAGCACCAGCTGTTAGGCTGTCTTGAGTAGTGGTTCCACAAACGGGTCACACAGAGTGGCAAAGATAGAAAGGGCCAAGTGGCAAAGTAGACTGATAAAACATCTAGATAACACCAAGGGTCTTAGCGAGTAATCCTGCCAAGACTCAATACCTGAAATGAAACGACGGTGCCGATGACATGGTGGTGAATAATGTGACAATGAACACTCCACCATGGATGAGCTTCTGGGCAGAAGATGTGTACCCACATCATACACCTTATGAGGGACAACCAGAAGCCCATTGTGAGGGAAGGCTCGGTAGTGGCATATCATGAGCTTTCAATAGAGCACAGAACAGAATCAACGACTCCGTTAACGTCATCTTGCGCACATGCATGAGATCCGAATCCACACTTCACAACTATTAAGAATTCGTCAAAGGCACGGTCCTTGGACCATGGTGACCATTGTGTAGTCCAACTGTAGCCTTTACCTCAAGGACTCTATGCATCTTCATATCAATGCTAGCCCTGCACACTCAACCTTACAAGAGCAAACTCTTAGTCCGAAGGTGTGATCCCTAGAGTGAAGACTTTGCAAAGACTTCAAGTTTGCTTGGGGTTGATGGTAAACCAACCACACCCATTGTCAACCTTAGTGAATAGGCAGAAAGTAATTGTAGCGGTTTTCCAAAGGTCCACCACATCCAAACTACTTTCTACATATTCAACAAGAGCTGCCTTGAGAGACTTGCTCCACAAAGGATCACTGGTGTGCAACACATAAAGCATAGAGTGCAGGAAGTTAAAGCTCAATAAAATAGGGCACAAGATAACCAAGAGTCTTAGCAAGAGTTATGTTCACCGTCGATATGACGACTGTAAGCACAAACTCTTACCAAGGCTCAATACCTGAAATGGATTCTTGACCAAATATGGAATGATGGCATTGAAGAATTGTAACAATGGATTTGCCACCATTCATTTGCTTCCGGATATAAGATGTGAATAGCCACTTTCTATTCTATGTTCAGTGCATCGGAAGCACTCCTGCAAAAGGTCAGTTCTTGGATATGGAAACCCATTGGATTACAATGAGTTCCCTCAAGTTAGTACATGTGGTCATAATGACCCAAGGTAACCAAGAAACAAAACCAGCAAGAGGGCCAAAAGATATAGCATATAAATTATAGAAATAATGCATAGCATAGTTCGAATATGCCCCTGCATGGCATTTGATAGGATAACACAGCATACTGGATTTGGATGCGGAGACTCCGACGGCAGGCGGAGACTCCGTCCATATGGGCGGAAACTCTGCCTTGGTTGGAAGTACCACCGCTTCCTCCACCAGATACACTAGTCACCTTCTGTTGGATTACCATGCCCTGTTCCAACACCAAGTGCTTGACTACCTCCACAAACATGGATAGCATCACAAGTTCCACCTCATTGTTGCTTGCCTCAGACAGTGCAAGTCTTACCTCCAACTCGTGATGGCATCGGGCATGAAGCACAACTCGTCGAGATACATGTTGGGGACGACGTCGAAGGGAAAGAGAGTCGTGGATGCTTGCAAAGCAGCCACCTTTGTCGCAAGTGACACACATGAGCGAACTTCCTCTTCGTCGTCGGTGGAGCACTCTCCAGGAGTAGGAGATGAACGATCATCGAGTTGGCACTTCATTGACGAGCTGAAACAAAGTAGGAAAGTCTATCAAGTCGACAATGAAGCGATCCTGGGATATGAACAAGATAGTAGCAAAAGTAAATTGAGGGCATACAGACTTGTCAAGATGTTTAAAGGAAATAACCTCCTTCCGGTTCACAAGAAGTGACTTCAATTACTTAAAGTCGCTAATTGTAAAGCCGGTGACTTCCAATGTCTTGGTAGGCTATTTCAAAGAAACATCAACGGCAAGTCACCACTCCCGCTTTCGGTATCCAAACACTCTAGACGGTTAAGCCTAAGTAAAAGAGCAACCTGGCTCTGATACCAAATGAAAAGTGTAGCCAGATCGGTCCGGATACCTAGAGGGGGGGTGAATAGGTATGCCACAAACAAAAACAAACTCCTTTTGCTACTAAGCTACTACTACAAAAATACAATAAGAACTACAGCAGATAATCTCTTGTTCATTTCAGGGCTCAACACAGATAAAGATGATATGAATAAACAACAAGTGTGAGAGCCTAGGAAATGATGCACAGCGGAAATAAGGTTGGCCGGAGACTCCGCCCATAAGGTCGGAGACTCCGCCCTAGAGATACACGCAGGCTGCAAGTAGCAAGTAGAACGAGGTAAAGGTTAGGAGAGATGTCACCCAGAGAGAAGAGACGCGGGACGCAGGATTTGTTTCCCACAGTTCCCTTCCTTTGCAAGAAGGTACGTCTGCGTTGGAGAGGTGCGGCGCCACAAAGGCCACCGAAGCCACAAAGGCCGCCACGAAGGCTTCACCCTATTCTCCAACCAAGAACACCACCAAGGCGTCCTCAGTTTCTCCAATCAAGGTGCTGGTCGAGGTAGCACAACCTTCACACAAGGTTGGGGTCACTCCACAACAAGGAGGCTCCCAACTTCATCAAGGGGCGAGATCGCGACTCACACCACCAAGATGCTCCACCAGGGAAGTTCCCACAACAGGAAATCTTCCTCACAAGGATCCCCACCAAGGAGACCTAGGACTACAAGGTTTCCCAATGGAAACTACACCAAGACCAAATTGCTTTGGTAGATAGGTAGATCAACACCTCCTCTAAGGAATCCCCGGAGGAATTTCAGATCTGAAGAGCAGGGAGGGAGATCTACCAAATTGAAGCTCACAACAATGGATGGGAGAGGAAGAACAAGCACAAGTGGAAGCTTAGCTTTTTCCCACGAGAGTGAAGGGGTGCTTATATATGTGCAGCCGAAAATCCGACCGTTACGTGTCAATCTGAACCAAAATTTCCGCCCTTAGCTCCCCAAGAATTATTCCGGGGGGCGGAGTCTCCGCCCTTATGGACCGGAGTCTCCGCCCTGGGCATATGGAACAAAGTTTCGCCCAGAACTTTCGGCTTAGTTCCGTTCGACACCTGTGGCCAAGCCTCATGGTTGAACTGTGGACAGGGCGGAGACTCCGCCCTGGGGCCGGAGACTCCGCCCTTACAGAGCAAAGTTCCGCCCACGAGTTCCGGTGGTGTTCTGCCTCACTTCTGGAATCACCCAGGTGAGTGGTCATCTTGGTGGGGGCAGAGTCTCCGCCTGGAATCACCCAAAGGGCCGGAGTCTCCGCCGCGCCCGGAACACTTGTTCCGCCCAAAATGTCCGGGGAACATCCGCCCCATGCCTGTGTGTTTACACACACAGAGTCAGGTAAAGTCAACCGGAGTCTCCGCCTGGAATCACCCAGAGGACCGGAGACTCCGCCTCAGACGGGCATGTAACAGAAAGATCTTCGACTCTCCTCTCCAAATCATTGCCAGCAACCCACACAAAACCGGAAAACCTAACACTATAGCTCATGACACTACAGCTTCGATCTTCTAGCACTTAGGGGTCGCGGACCGTGATGTATTCCAATAAGTTCTGCACACTTGACACACGGTTAGATTATTCAAGTGTTGTCGTCAAACACACAAAATCATCGGAGGCATAAGCATGTGCTTTCAGTACCCTCCCCATATCCTCAGCAATTCCATTGTTGCAGTCCTCCATTCTCAGAACCATCATTTGTATGCAAGCAATACGATTAATATAAACTTGCTGTAATGCATATAAGCTGCGAGGGTGGGGAATGAATCATACATATCTATATGTTTCATGTTCTAAATATTATATATCAAATTTTTTGATACACACGGTAATGGTGATGGGTCATGCTTCGAGAGATATAGTTTTGTACCAACAACATGTCACTAGTAGAAACAAGGGCTTTAGCTCCGGTTTGTAAACCCCTTTTCTCCCGGTTGCTCATTCGGGACTAAACAATAGGGAGTAAAGGGGCAAAGCTTTACTCCCGGTTGGCTTACGAACCGGGGCAAATGCGTGTCCACGTGGGCACGTGCGTGCGGCCGGGGGCTGGGGGCTTTAGCCTCAGTTCGTAGCTCGAACCGGGAGTAAAAGGCCTCTAGGGTTTTGGGTTTTTTGGTTCATTTTTTGTTTTGCTTTTCAATTTGCATTATACCATTTAATTTTTTATGCCGTGTTTTCCTTTTATTTTGTGTTTTGCAATCAATTCAACGGTACTACATTCAACAAAGAAGGAACCATTACACAACATCGCGATGAATATGCTTCCAATTCGTGCTTGGTCGAAAAACAAGTTTCCGTATACAACATATGTTGCACATCCATGTTTATACACAATGTAATATCTCTTACAATCCCTATTTTTTTCTACTAAAGGGATAGAATTCTCCAGCTTTATTTATGACCTCTTCAACAAATAACCCTGCCAATTCCTCTTGAATTGCTCGCACGCGATGCGTTGGTAGGAGATTGTTCCGCATCTGTTCGATCTAATTTAAAGAAGGGGGTCAATATATATTAATGAAACTCAACACAACTGATGGTAATAAAATAAAATTGTGAATATGGTTTACATACTCAAAATTGTTGTAAGGCTCCGTCCGTCTCATAGGTCATATGGCGAATGAACTCGCAGACGTAGTATCCATATAAATTGTTCCCATCTCCCTGCCTCGGGCACTTTACGAGAATAGAGTTCAGTCAAAATAATCAAGCATGATAATGGTGTTCAAACTAGAATCAAACAGATGCGCGGACCTAGGTAGTACTACTTACATTTTTTATTTCTCGAAATACCAGCTCCTCTCTCCAATTACCTGGGATCATCTCGGTGAATAGTTTCCATACCCTGCCCAGCAAAGAAAATAAAAAAGGAGTTATTAATTCCTTGATATCAGGAAATAAACGAAAGTTGCTGATATAGTGCGATAATGATTGAAGTTACTTCTGGAGCATTTTTTTTCATGTCCGCCCACGTCTCTTGATCTCTACGTTTCGAGTCCATGACATCTACTATTCCGATGTCAGGTTGAATGATTAGCAGAATATGGTGGAACCTGCGCACGCATAACTCATCAATTACACTTAACTTCAAATAAGCTAAACAAATAGTGTAAAAGACAGTAAAACTCACTGGAAGTTGTAAGGAAAAAGTATTTCTCTTCTGTCATATTGTTTCCTTAACGCCGTTAGTAACTTATGCTCTGTTTGCCTGGGGTCGGTTTCTGTAACATCCCAAGTTTTTCAAAAAAGTTGAAAAATCAGAAAAATTTAAAACTTTTGAAAACTATTATATATTTTGCTTTAAAAAGAAAATTCATGCATGCATTCATCATCATATAGCATTGTTGCATTTGGTTATTTCAAAAGTGGGAATAATAATTTCCACTTGAAAAAGTATTTAAGAAAATATACTAGTAGAGCATTTATGCTCCAAGTTTTCTTTTGACTTTTATGAATGTATTGTTCTGATAGTGTTGCTTGTGAAATGTTTGAATCTGTTGCAATATAAATATTTGCAAATGTTTATCTTGTGGTATTTAAAGCCACCTTTGATTTGTTTTAAAACCTATTTTACTTTTGACATCAAGTGTCATATTGTTTATCTAAAACCTAGTTGGAAATCAAAATGATTTCTATTTGAAAATGTGTGTTTTGTTGTGAATTGTTTGTATGTATTGGAATTATTCTATTACTTACCTATCCCTATTTTCAAGTTTTATAGTTTTGCTTTTGAAAGAAAATATTTATTTGGGTTTTAAAATGAGTTTTAAATTCATTTTGATTTATCAAACCCTTTTTAAACAAATTGAGTTATATGCAAAATTATTTTATTGAGTGATATAATATTATTGCTCATATTCTGCTTTGGTTTAAAATATAAAGAGTTTACAAAACCCTAGTTTTCAAATGACACTAATATGACCAAAATGCATTTAAACACATATCAAAATTTTGTAATCACTTTTCTTTTTGAAAATGCTTGAAATAAAAATGTTTTGGAAAATGATATTAAAGGCTGCAAACCAAAGAGGTTGTTTTTACAAAATTATTGAAGGTGGTTTGAATTGTTTTGGATTTAAAACTCAAAAGTTATTTGATTTTGATTTAAAACAGAAAAGAAAAACGTGTTCTGGAAAGAAAAAAATATGTACGATGCCTAAGCTAATTGGGCCAAGACCAACAACTAAATACCGCGCACGCGCAGCACCTAACAGCCCACAGCCCAGCCGCGTGCTTCCTCGCTGACATGCGGGTCCCGCACCCGACATCAGCCGTGATGTCACCGCCTTCTTCCCCTCGCCCACGCCACGGGAGTCCGAGACGAACACGAAAACCACGCAGCGATCTCCACCGATTCTTGCGGGATTTGGACTCATCTTCGACGCCCATATATACCCCACGACCCGTCTCTCTTCCGCACCCAAAACCCTAGACACATAGCCACCAGGCTGACCGGATTCGATCTCGCGATCTCGCTGCACCTGCCGCCATCTTCCATTGTTTACGGTGAACTCCGTCGACCCCGACCTCTCCGATCCATCCTAACCTCCTTGTTTCTTCCTTGCGCATCTCCTGGACATCATCCCACATTTCTTATTCACCAGAACGACGTCTCCGTCCACGACCGTCTCGGGCCGCCGCCGTACCCAAGTTCGTCGAGCAATTTCAGGAGAAGAAGAGCAAGCGGAGGACCTCCGTCTCGCCATTGCGTCTGCCACGCCTTCCTGAACCCCACGGTGAGATTTCCGTGTCCCAGCTCCCTCCCTACTCATCGGAACGCGTCATGCCGAGGCGTCACCACCGTCGGTCGCCGCAACCCTAACCCTAGCGCTGCCCGTTTTTGGTCTGCTAAATCTAAGCCGTTGGATCGTGTTTTAACGGTGGAGATTAGATCGCGTCGCGAAGGGGTATCAGCAAATCACAGGAGGCCACGTCACTGCCCAGTCAGCGCCGCGTCATCAGCCACATCAGCGCCAGCACGCAGAGGATTTTTCTGATTTTGTTTTATTTGGCAGTTTGCAGAAAGGCCCCTGGACCTTAGATCTATCATTAATTTTTATTGGCTCGGCCAAAATTTGCAAACTTTATATTTTTGGAAATCTTATGACGTGTAGAAACTTTTGGCATAGTTATTTTTAGGTTTTGTCGAAATTAAATTAGTTGATTTTCAAAAGTGGTTTAAATAGTATTTTGGCTATAATCTGAGTTTAAAAATAAATTTTTGAGCAAACTCTTTTGCTATAGTTTTATATGCCTAAGTATTGGCCGTAGGACTACTCCATTATTTTTGTAAAATTATTTTCAATGATTTTTGAGTAATTATTGATTAAATGCGTTTTAAGTGCTATTTTAATAATTAAAAAATTGATTAAAATTATTTTTCTTCATATATTCGATTAATAAAATGACTTAGTCATATTCTGATCACTTTAGTTACAAAAGGTACTTAGAAATATTTGCCTCTCCAAACAAAGAAATTTCCTTCCTTAGAAAATATGTGATAATTATTTTGACAACATTATTTCCTTAGAAAATTTCAACATCTTAATAGTGCTAAATCTTCTCCTTAGAAAAATTTAGCATCTTGAAAACTTAGTTGTTTTATAATATTTTTCTAAAGTGATATTGTTTAAGTGTTTGTCCTTAGAAATTTTATCAACTATTATTTTAAAGTATTTTCCTTAGAAAATTTAGCAACTATGTTTTGTTTACTTTTCCTTATAAATTATTTGGACTTATTGTTTGACCTTTGGTCCTTAGTCATTTTTGGACCATCTTACTTGTCTTGCATTAACTTAAAATAATTTCATGGCATGGCATGCATCTCTAGTCCTTAGAAATATTTTGCACTTCTTACATGACATTCCTCCTTAGAAAAATTGAGGATGCATGTTAGCCCTTTTGACCCTCCTAGTCGAAAATCAACTAAGTTAGAATTAGTGGAAACCAATGAAGGACTTAGCCAAGAAAACAAGACTCCAGAAGCATTTCAAAGAAGTAAGAGTACTTAGAAGAAAATCAAGGAGAAGTTCATGAAGACCAACCACCTACAATTTTCTAAGTCTTTCTTTCCTTTCTCTCTCTTCTTCCTACTTCATGGTGGCTAAGTTATATTCAAGACCAACCTTGGTGCTGCCAACATCATCAAGTCTGCAGAACCATCAAGTCTACAAATTTCAATGAAGTCAACACACCAAGGAGCAAGTTACAAGGAAGCCTGGAGAAGATTCTTGGAAGACCAACTACATTCTCTCTTCTATCCTTTTTCTTTCTTCCTAATTCTGCCTTTCACTTTGGACATAGACCAAGTCCTTTGTGTTTATGACTAAGTTCCTAGAGTGCAAATTGAAGACCAGTGAAGATCAATGAAACTACAAAGGAGTTGAAGATGTTTTGAAGATCAAACATGTGAAGACTTGAAGTACCCTTACAACTTTTCACGTTGTTATTCTTGCTCAACCTTGACCTTGCCTTAGCCAATTGGATTAAGTATTTTATGTCTTTTTCCTTAGTTTGTTCTATATGTCATTCACATCATAATTCCTTGTATCTTTCTGCATCTCATGCATGTCATATTTTCTTAAGTATTGTTTGGCTGCATATTTATTGTGAATTGTTTGATGTGTTAGAAATTTGGAGAGAGACGAAGATTGTTGCAACTGCTACTACTGCACTCCCTATTGCCAAGGCAAGTGGCACACCCCCATAAATTTCCTAAGTATTTTCTATGCATGACTTAGAATATTTCTTTATATGCATGTGTTGGATAGTATTGCTATGCTAAAACTACTATCTCCTTTTTACTAGTTGTGTCTAGATTCCTATGATAACTAAGTAGAATTATTGATGCTATGCAAAAGTGTTTTATTGAAAATCTTAATTCTACTAAGTTAAATAAACACCTGGGTGGATTTGGGCTTGACTGGCTGTTGAGAGTTGAGTGTTGTCCCGATGGGATATTCACTTGTGGATTGCCACCCAGGAACAAAGGGACCAAAGTTTCTCCAAGTGAAGATTGCTTCCAGTGCAGCCACTTGGTATTATGGCTCTGCCTTGACTAAGTAAGTTTTAGGAAACTGATTCCGGCAGGTCTTAGCGGATGAATGTCTGTATGGGTCTGCCAGAGGAACAGGGGACTGTTTCCCAAAGGTCACGTCTCAACTCTCTCTTTTCCTTAGCACAAATTGAGTGCTTGAGGATAGTTTGGGTTTGTTGGGTCTCGTGGTGAAAGTGCACAACCTCTCGAGAGTTAAAATCTAAGTACTTAGCCGTGTCCCCGGTTACGGACAATTCTGAGCAGCTGATCAAGGACGACAACGGAGGCTCCCGACATTCCAATTTCTTAAGTTAAAATATGGAAGGTTGAATAAAGGTAGACAAGAGGGTGGTTTTCATGCCATACCTGTTTTGACAAAAGAAAAGTGTTTTATAAAAAGATAGGAAAAATTGGCTTGATGCAAAATAGCCTTGAACTCCACCAGCCAAATATGCATATAGGTTATTAGAGTTTTTCCATTAAGTGTCCACATAGTGTCACTTGCCAGATCCATTTTTAATGGTATCTGACCCACTCTGTTGCAAAATTTTATTTGTTACAGATTGTTCTGATGACGAGTGAGTTTCGTTAAGGGTTTCGAGTCTGCAACCAACATGTTTTCGCCTGTGGCACATGCTAAGGATGAGGACTCCATGAAGATTAATATTTCCGCTGCTTTACTCTTTCAAGCTAGCTATATGCTATGCAAGTTGTAATGAATATTTTATCAAGTACTGGATCATTCGTGTAATCATGATACAATGTTGTGATATTTCATCTTAAACTGTGTGTGCAAATGAAACGATCCAGGGGTTTGCACTATACACAGGTACCTTGCCAATTTTTAAGTGCAGGTACGCTACAGTTTCGAGGGTATGTGCATTACAGACATATGGGTCAATGAATCCAATGGACTTGATTTGTCCTCTTTTGAATTCGAGAACCTTCTTTCTGCATAACATATTGAGGATAATTAAAATGCAATGAACGAGCTGAGCTAGAGACTTAGTTAGAGAAATAACACTTACAGACAATAGCAACTGACGACAGCTACGCCGATGGTATCTTGATTGAATAACTGGAATAGTTCTTCCATTTCAACGTGTATTTTGGCGTTTCCACGGAGGAAATGCTCTTCTTTAATTGCCAAAATGATCCATTCAACCTTAGCACTAGAGGCTTGCATGTACCAATGATGCAATCTTCGCATTTGGGTTGAAAGTTTACTGATATCGTCAGGATTTTTGAGGAGAGGTTCCCCGGGCGAGTATTCGTATGCGAGTTCAGCCATGGGGAGATCCTCCGCCGCATCATCATTATCTGGTAACATGCCTAAGTATTGAACCAGAGTCACACCAAGACTAGCAGACGCTGCTTCGTACTGTCGTTGTAGATCCGCCTCACGGTTGTAAGAGGAAAACACTTTGAGCGGGGGGCATGATTGTTTTGCATGTTCTCCGAGCTGTGGAACTTTTTCCCCGCTTCTAAGCGGCTTCTTCACAGTTTCTTCATGTGATTTCATAACAGAGCGAGCATAGTCTGATGGCAGATCAGGCGGTGGTCCCTCAGGTTTTTCAGAAGTCTCTTCGCGGCCTTCGGATCTATTTTGATCTCTAGCTCCGCCTCCTTGGCTTTCTTGCTCGTACCACTACCTGCTGAGGATTTCTTGGGAGCTGTAGCACTTGTCGCCGGAGCGTTGGTACTACTCTTCCGCTTTAGCACCCAGGGTTGAGTCTGCATAGGCGGTGGAGGCGTCTGACTCGGCGGAGAAGGCTGATGCGCCGGAGGAGACGGCGGGGGCTGCGGAGAAGGCTGACGCGCCGGAGGAGACGGCGGGTGCTGCGGAGAAGGCGGAGGCGGCGGGTGCTGCAGAGAAGGCTGATGCGCCAGAGGAGAAGGCGGGTGCTGCGGAGAAGGCTGATGCGCCAGAGGAGACGGTGGGTGCTGCGGAGAAGGCGGAGGCGGCGGGTGCTGCGGAGAAGGCGGGTACCTTATGATGCTTCGCTACTATATCTTCTAGCATCTTCAGCCATTCTTTCTGCTCTTTGGTTGTCCTCCCTCGGTTTCTATAAGTGTCGATGTCCTGGGGAAACCCATATTTCCACGGTGGGGAGCCGGCTAAGCCTCTTGTTCGTCCCTCGTGTTCCTTATTCCCGAGTGCGCGTGACAGGTCGTCCTTTTCTCTATTATTTGCTAAGCATGTAAGTTCTTTTTTAATTTCTTCCGTACTAGCGTCTTCAATACTTATTTGTAAAGTAAAATTGTATTAGTCTTTTACATACTTATTAAAGGGAAAACTTGTTTTTCCATTTTATTAGTCTTGGATTACCTTTTTTTAGTATAATTTTTTTCATTCATGTCCAAGCTCCTGAATTCCTCAATTGAAACATTCACTCCTCAACCTATTCCAGTAATGAGTTAATTATGATCTTGCCAGCTCCAGCTTGTCTTTATTCATGAAGAGGAAGCAGTGATCATGAAAGACCAAGTAAGAGATACATAGGAAAAAAAACTTGTCCCAAAAACTAATTTTTTACTTCAGTTCAATTACTTCTCGTGAATTATTATACTTCCCCGTTCACAAATAGGTGTCGCAAGTTTAGACAAATTTGGATGTATCTACATTCAAATTTGTCTAAACTTCTGACACCTATTTCGTGACGGAGATAGTAATTTAAATGGTTTAAAGAAGAAACATTTGTTTCAATGTAACGCATTACCATGCACGTACCATGCACGAAGGAAGAAGTACAAATTCCTTCAGATTCAGATTAACACGAAGAGAATTGTATCCATGCACGTACAAATCACGAAGCAGTACAACGAACGCCAGTACGTAAAAAGTGGATCGAAACAGTATGACGAACGTGCTTACGTACATTCAAAGAATCAGTAAGACAGTAACGAACGTGAGTACAGTAGGTACGTACAAAGAAGCAGTAGCGAAAAAATGGAACATCACAACGAAGGAAGCAGTAGTAAGGCACGATCACCGGGGTGGGCGACCGCAACAGGAAATTCTGCAAACAGGTAGGCACCTCAAAACGCATCCGACGGTAGAGGCCATCTTACCGAAGAAACCCTAAATCCCATCTAACGGTAGAAAACAGATTGCCCCTATCCATCCATAGGGCTGGCTATATAAACAGCGGCTGGCTCGTCTTCTTCTTCTTCGCCGCAACAACCACCACCCCTCCTCGTCTTCTTCGCCGCCGCCGCCGCCGCAACAACCACCACCCATCCTCGTCTTCTTCGCCGCCAAAAGGAAATGATGCTCCGCGAAAACATCCGCTCCCATGCCCAAATCCAATCCCTGCACGCCCGCTCCGATGAGCTGGCCTTCTCCGATGAGCTGATGCTTGTGAAACTTGTCTCTCTGGAGTCCGTGCGCATGGCGGCCGAGTCGTATGCACTCCTCCGCCCGCTGGTGAACCCGACGTCCTTGGTATGCCCCGAGCTGGGTCTCCTCTCGGTCGTGGCAGGCTTGGCGCTGGAAATCCACAAGCTCGAGCATGATCTGTTACCCAAGGTCATGGATAAGGAGGCCAAGCTGGAACGGGGCGTCCTGGAAGCCCTCCTACTCATCAAGAGCTCAGCAATTGCGCTCTTACATCTGGGGAAGGCCTTTAAGGAAGCCCAATTCTTGGGCGGATTGGTTGACAAGGATCTGGTCTCACCCCAAGTCGAAAAGCTGAGCATAGTGCTACAGGATTCCGCTGTTCAGGTACTGACAGGTCAACGCGACATTGTCTGGCTTCGGGAGCAGCGTGTCCCGTGGCTGATCCCGCGGTTCACCGATCTGTTGGCGACCCCGATTCATTTCTCTGTTTCTGATGAGTAGACTATCAGCTGTTTCTTGCCACCTCGTGACTGTTGTGATGAGTATTTCTTAGGGGCGTGGCAAACAGCTTAGAACTGTAGGGGTAGCTCTCAAATGTTGCCATGTATTTCTTGGACCCTTTATGTTTGGATGATATTATGGATTTTAAATAATATATGTATCTTGGGTACTGTTTTCTCATTCTGTGCTAGGGTACAACTTGCAATTACTTTCAGTTAGGATGGTTCGGTGGACATGTATGAACAATGATTATTCTTGTGCAAAATCAGTTTGTTTTGAAGTATCACTCTTCACAAGTCAAAACTAACAAATTGAACTTACAAGTCCCACTACTATACCAAAACTTCCAAACAACTGTTGCTATAAGAAAACTCCATCTTGAACTGTCCAACTATCCCAAGTTCAAACATCTGAATGGTGACAATCAATTCAAGTAGCCAATGCTGAGCATAAACATATATAGCAATGCCAACATATATATCATAGATCAAATTTGCTAAGTAAGCAAATATGTCCTCACACAGCTACAATTGGATCATGGTTTCTCTCTTTCTCAGCTATAACTCCTACTCTCAATGGTATCTACGCACATAATTGACCTGAACAACCCAAAGCAATTGGAGACCTCCTCAACTTGAATCCATCCCAAGACAGGTGTTTCACAAACAACTGGACCGTTGCAACTGGCATGTCGTGGCACTGTGTGTTGACTAAATGCCTTCCCCTTCATTCTCACTTCTCAGGTGTAGTGACAAATGGAGGCCATCTTTGGCTTGTTGGGGATTTTGAATTTGCTATGCGAGATCCAAACTCATGAAGGGTTTGCATCAAACTCATGAAGGGACCTGAACAACTTTGATGTCTCTTGTATTGTTTTGGTAGAAAGCATCTCCTTGGTTGATTTAAACTCTGATAGTGTCAATGCATGGCTGTATTTTTCTCGGTACCTCAGCAGATCTCATATGTATGGTGTTAATTTTGATAGTCTTATATGACTAGTCAGTACACCCGTGTGTTATTCTACTTAGTCCTATACATTTCATGGCGGTGTAAGAAATCTTTAAATTACATTGCTATTTCTTTGGCCGTGCTATGATCATAGAAAATGGAAATAAGCTTTACAAATGAAAATGCATTTTTTTTCAATCTGAGTTTTATCCCTGTCTACTAAATAGTTCTATGTTACTGAAGTATGGAAGCCGTTTGATCCCATGTACCATCATAGTTTTTGTCCAACATGTTTATGTCTAAATGTTTATTTTTTATGCTAAACATTATCTTTTTTCTTTTAACAAAATTACAAATATTAAATATGAGCAGCGCGTGGAGACTGCAGTGTTAGTTTCATTTGATCGTAACTGTTATAACTTGGCTCAACTAGATGAGGAGACTACTTTTATTCCGTTTTCACTGATTAATATGGTAGTCTTTGATTACTATTGTAATAGATGTGACTTTTAAGCCAAAGTGTATTCAGTCCAATCAATTCTGGCAACTCTTGCTTCCTTGCATGAGGATATGCCTTTTTCTTTTGCGGAAAAGGATATGCCTGTTTGTTCTCTTAGCATAAGTAGTACATAGCTTCAGGCCTAAACATTATGCCATGTACTCGGATTGTATCAAGTATTAGGTTTCATAGAATCAAGTATCTTTTACAACTCACGGATCGCATAATATGAAAAAAAAAATCAACCAGCGAAGGAAGATAAACAAAGCTCCTCTATGCATCTTGTAAACGCCTAGTATGCAACTAACCACCTTGGCTGATGATAGCCCGTACAACCGCCATCAGTCGATTGCACCCAGTATTCGTAGGCTCCCGCTGATTCGCTAGAAGAAGGTAAGTCCACATATGAATTGTAGAAGCAACCCGGTGGATAACCTGCTGAAAATTTGGTTTTGCAACCCTGTTAAAAATAACATTATTGCGGCAGTTCCAAATCGCACATACTAAAGCACATACTCCTACTCGAATACCAGCCTTAGTTTTGTTATCAATCTCATTTAGCTAATTACCAAACAAATTAGTAACGTTAGCTGGAGGTGGGATATTATAGGTGAAGTGGACTACCCTCCAAACAAGACGAATGAATGGACAGGAAATAAATACATGATCTATCGCCTCCTTAGACCATAGAATACACAATCTTTGCACCCATTCCACTGTCTTTTAGCAAGGTTATCTTTGGTTAATAGCACCTTCTTAAAAAGAAACCACATGAAAATCTTAATCTTCAGTGGTACCTTTATCCTCCAATGTATTTTTTTCAAAAATACCATATGCATATTCAAGTAATCAGCATACATGGACTTAACCAAAAAAATACCAGATGTGGTTAGGCGCCAAATTAATTTATCCGGTTCATCATTACGAGATACATCCATAAAACTACGCACTAAACTTATCCAAGTCTCCCATTTGTCATGTGTAAGCGCCCGTGTGAAGCCTATATTCAAAGGTGCATAGGACAAGACATCCGCAACTAAGACGTTTTTGTGTCTAGCAATGTTATAAAGAGACAGATTGTTGGAGATATGCCCTAGAGGCAAATAATAAAGTGTTTATTTATCATATCTCATCAGTTCATAATATATTTTATATCATGCTATAACTGTATTAAGTGAAAACATTAATGATTTGTTGGTTTTCTGACGACACATGGCTTCCGTTCGACGATCTCGGATACATCTCTCTTCGTCTTGCGGCAAGGCTCTGACACTGATTACCTACTGCTCTACGTTGATGACATTGTCCTCACCGCATCGTCTACGGATTTTCTACGGACCATTGTCACCCGGATCAGCTCTGAGTTCGCTCTGAAGAATCTTGGCGCTATGCACTTCTTCCTTGGCATCAACGTTCGTCGTGATTCCTCCGACTGCTTCCTCTCTCCAGAACAGTATGTGGACGATCTTCTCGAGCGTGCAGGCATGGCCGATTGCAAGTATGCATCTACACCTGCTGATACCAAGGCCAAGGTTTCCGCACCTGCTCCGGATGCTCCTCTCTACCGCAGCATCGCCGGTGCTTTACAATACCTCACTCTAACGCGGCCGCACATATGCTATGTTGCGCATCAGGTTTTCCTCCACATGCATGCCCCGAGAGACGTGCACTGTGCTCAAGCGGATTCTTCGCTACATACGCGGCACTACTCACTATGGTCTTCGCTTCACGCCTCCTCCTCGAGCGACATACTTGTCTACTCTGATGCAAACTGGGCAGGCTTTCCAGACACTCGACGATCGACGTCTGCTTACTATGTGTACATCAGCCATTCTCTTGTGTCTTGGTCCTCTAAACGCCAGCCTACTGTCTCTCGATCAAGTGCTGAAGCCGGGTATCGCGCTGTCGCCAATGTTGTTGCTGGAACGTGCTGGCTCCGACAACTTCTTGGTGAGCTCCATGTTCCAATCGCCAAGGCTATTGTTGTCTATTGTGATAATGTTTCTAACATCTAGCTTGCTGCAAACCCTGTTCAGCACAAGCGAACCAAGCACATAGAACTGGATGTTCATTTTGTCAGAGAGAAAGTCCAGCTTGGCCAGCTTTGAGTTTTGCATGTGCCTACTACACAATAGTTTGCAGACATCATGAACAAGGGACTGCCATCCGCCTCCTTTCTGGAGTTTTGGTCCAGTCTTTGCGTCACCGACGGTGCCGCTTCAACTGGGGGGGGGGGGGGGGGGTTAACTGAATATGTATGTCACCGTGTATATCTGAATACCGATGTCCCTATCCTTCCATCTCCCTTTGTTTTCTGTATAGAAGGTTGACATATTCTAGGCGTAGTTACAGGCTTACAGATACGCCACAACGGAACATGATGGCGATGGAAGCAATCAAATCAAAGACGCTGGAGATAACGACAATGCCACAAGGGATCATACAGATCTTCCATGACCAATGCATGCCATCAATCCTTCCAACCATCCCAACAAATTCTCGCTGCGTTTTGTGTCATCATCAGTACATGCAGTCGATGATTCGGGAAAAATATAGGACTATCATGTATGAGAGTATCATCACAGGCATCAAATTTATCATTTTTATCTTCTCGTAAATTATTATCAATTGTTAAACATGAAGGATCATCATCAATATAGGACCATCATCAAGAGCATTATCATATATAACGTCTCTGGTCTCTAAGTAGCTGCCCTACAACTTGTACTATAATATATAATATCAAGATATCATCATGTTCATCGATATCTAAAGTCGAAGCCCTTAAGATGGTGGCCATACATGTTTCCACCGGCCTCTCTCACGAGACATATGTCATTTTCGCACTATTGTGCGTACCAACTAATGAAAACCTTAACATGGTTATAGCTAAATTAGATAATCCAAAACTTCACCTTGTATTTGATGGGAGTGACACACCGGCATCCATCCTACTCATGATCCGCGCAAGCTTGACAACCACAACTTATGTCAAGCCTTTAGCGCCTACTTTGTCTAATGTGAACATGCTATCACCTATTTATGCTAAACTTTCTTGCTTATGACGTAACATATAATATATTACATAAAGCATAGTTAACTGCATATCAATGCCGCTAAATATTAAGATACATAATTGCTCATTCTACAATTATATTTTTTATGATTGCGCATATACACTTGAACTAAAGACGAATGGCATATTATGCGTTAGTAGTTCTCATTTGACACTAGTAGAAAACTGCCCTTTCGTTCGGCCCATTTAGTCCCGGCTGTGGTCTGGGCCGCGACTAAAGGTCCGGCCACGTCGCCCCGAAAACGTTGAAGGGTACGGCACCCTTTAGTCCCGGCTCGTTAGGGACCAATAGTCCCGGGTCGTAATACGGACCGCGACTAAAAGTGTCCTGGCAACTGTTCGCCTGGCGCGAGACTTTTAGTCCCGGGTCGTAATATGGCCCGGGACAAAAAGTCCGAACGGTTTGCCTCCCGCGCGCTTTGGAAGTTGTTCTAATTGATCGGGAGGGGAAACAGAGAGACATTTGCTACAGTACGGGTACGGTCTCTCTTCCTCTTGCTCTCCTCTCTTCTTCCCCAATCCTCCACCATGAATCGAATTGGTATTCAGTTTAATGATGTGACAACACCATGCAAGACCCTTCTCGATGTCGCCTACACGAACGACTGCGCTAGGGTCCCGGGTCTTCTTGCCGATTTGAAGCGATGGCATGACGAGGATGAACACAAGTTCCTTGGCCTTGATCTCGAGTACACGGCCGATGGACGAGATGTTGCCGTCATCCAACTTGCTCACAAGAACCATGCCATGGTCTTCCAATGGTCAAGGTAACACGAACTTCTTGTAGGATAGGAAAATTGCGTAGGGTACATGTGGTCATTTGAATCCTATTGGAAAGAGAACTTTTGATTCATAGGATAGCAAAATTTCATAGGATAGCAACGTGTGGCCATTTGAATCCTATTGCAAAGATAGCTTCTTTTGATTCATATAGGATAGCAAAATTGTATAGGATAGCAACGTACGTGTGGCCATTTGAATCCATTTTTTCATATAGGAGAGAGCTTCTTTTGATTCATATAGGATAGCAAAATGTTGCAGCGATGTTTAACATTTGTTCCATTTGTTCCATTTTTGTTGTTGCAGTAGTGTCAAGCACTGTCCAGAACTCATGGATTTCCTTGTCAACAGCGGCATACATTTTTGTAGCGTTGATATAACGAATGACAAGATCAAGATGATGAGAACCTGGGGTATTGAGATACCAGCTGACTGCCACATTGATCTCCAGGACTTGATCCAGTATCGGTATCCCGAGAAGACTGGGATGGCTGATATGGCAGCCGTCTTGATCGACCCGAAGTACGCTGGTATGAAGAAAGATTTCCCTAGTAAGCAGCACGCGTTATGGGAGAAGAACCAACTTGACAGGATCAACCTTGATTATGCAGCAGTAGATGCATACGTTTCATTCGAGTTGTACCGCAAGTATTCTTCGGAAAACGAGTAGATGGGTGTATGTGTCTCTAGTAGTATGTGCATAAACATGTGAATTTTAATTTCTGCCGGAAATGAATTTGAATTTCCTTTTTATTCAACTTGGATGGAGCCAATTTGAATTTTCTTTTTATTCTTGATGGAAAATATGATATGACACGGAATTGAAATTGAAAATGAACTGAAACTGAATTAAATATCACACCGAATTGAAATTGAAAATGAATTAATAATTATTATTACTTAATCGTAAATCTTACTTAATCCATATTAAATTGAAAATGAATTGAAAATGTGAATTAATATGATACCGAATTGAAAATGAAAATGAATTAATATGACACCGAATTGAAAATGAAAATGAATTAATATGACACCGAATTGAAATTGAAAATAAATTAATATGACAACGAATTTAAAATGAATTGAAATTGGAAATGAATTAATAATTATTATTACATAATCGTAAATCTTACTTAGTCCATATTAAATTGAAAATGTGAATTAATATGATACCGAATTTAAAATGAAATTAATTAATATGACACCATATTGAATTGAAAATGAATTAATATGAGACCAAATTGAAAAATTGAAAATGAAAAATGAATTGAAACAGGAAGAAAAGACCTTTAGTCCCGGCTTGAGATACAAACCGGGACTAAAGGTCTGCGGCCACCTTTAGTCCCGGTTTGTGTCTCAAGCCGGGACTAAAGGTCTGGCCTATATATATGGCAGCCCCTCCGCCCCCTCTCCTGTTTTTTTTCCTGGTGGAGGTGGAGTAGGTTTGGTGCTAGTTTTTTTTTCTTCATATGCACTAGAGGTGTTCGGTGAAATGCCTGTTAGAGCGATGCCACTTGAGTTCACACAAGACAGACATGATATGAGGTGCCCGAGCCACACTTAAGCTTCCTCCTCTTTGTTTCCAAGTGTCCTAAAAGGTTAGCAACTATTTTCTCGTTTAGACCGCGCGGTAGTAATTTTAGCATCGTGATTGCGTTTGATATATATTTCTATGATGCAGATGAGCCATCCATGGATGTACGGTGACCGACGCTCTGTCGCTTACAGAGAAGGCGTGCGTTCTTTTCGCCTTGCGGCCGAGGCGAACAAGCATGGGGTTGGCTTTATGTTTTGTCCATGTGATGAATGTCGGAATGTGAAGGATCACAGCAACTCAAGAATCATTCAGAGCCACCTGCTTCGGTCCGGTTTCATGCCCGGCTATAATGTTTGGACCAAGCACGGAGAAAGAGGGGTTATGATGGAAGACGGCGATGAAGAAGAGAACGATGATGACAACTACCGATCTATGTTCCCTGAATACGCTGATACCGAAATGGAAGGCAATGAAGAAGAAGAAGAGGGTGAAGAACGGGCACCAGATGAGCCCGCTGATGATCTTGGTCGGGTCATTTCTGATGCAAGGCGAGGCTGCGACACAGAAAAGGAGAGGTTGCAGTTCGAGCAGATGTTACATGACCACAACAAATTGTTGTACCCAACTTGTGAAGATGGCCAGAAGAAGCTGGGTAGCACACTGGAATTGCTGAAGTGGAAGGCAGAGACCGGTGTGACTGACTCGGCATTTGAAAAGTTGCTGGTACTAATGAAGAAGATGCTTCCAAGAAAGAACGAATTGCCCGCCAGCACGTACGAAGCAAAGAAGCTTGTCTGCCCTCTAGGATTAGACGTGCAGAAGATACATGCATGCCCTAATGACTGCATCCTCTACCGCGGTGAGAAGTACGAGAATATGGATAAATGCCCGGTATGCACTGCATCGCGGTATAAGATCAGAAAAGATGACCCTGGTGATGTTGAGGGCGAGCCACCCAGGAAGAAGGTTCCTGCCAAGGTGATGTGGTATGCTCCTATAATACCACGGTTGAAACGTTTGTTCAGAAACAAAGAGCATGCCAAGTTGTTGCGATGGCACATGGAAGACCGTAAGAAAGACGGGATGTTGAGGCACCCCGCTGATGGTCGGCAGTGGAGAAAAATCGAGAGAGAGTTCCCGGACTTTGCAGGTGACGCAAGGAACTTATGGTTTGGTCTAAGTACAGATGGCATGAATCCTTTTGGGGAGCAGAGCTGCAGTCACAGCACCTGGCCCGTGACTCTATGTATCTACAACCTTCCTCCTTGGTTGTGCATGAAGCGGAAGTTCATTATGATGCCAGTGCTCATCCAAGGCCCGAAGCAACCCGGCAACGACATTGATGTGTACCTAAGGCCATTAGTTGATGAACTTTTGCAGTTGTGGGCCGAACCAGGTGTACGTGTTTGGGATGAGCACAAACAGGAGGAATTTGACCTACGAGCGTTGTTGTTCGTAACCATCAATGATTGGCCTGCTCTTAGTAACATTTCAGGACAGACGAACAAAGGATACAATGCATGCACGCACTGTTTAGATGAGACTGAAAGTATATATCTGGATAAATGCAGGAAGAATGTGTACCCGTACAATCGTCGTTTTCTTCCGCACAGGCATAAGTTAAGGAGAAATGGCAAGCATTTCAATGGCACGGCAGAACCCCGGCCGAAGCCTGTCCCCCGTACTGGTGCTGATGTATTTGGTATGGTCAAGGATTTAAATGTAATCTTTGGAAAGGGTCCTGGCAGACAGCCTGTTCCGAAGGACGCAGACGGACACGCACCCATGTGGAAGAAGAAATCTATATTTTGGGAGCTACCCTATTGGGAAGTCCATGAGGTCCGCTCTGCAATCGACGTGATGCACCTGACGAAAAATCTTTGCGTGAATATTCTAGGCTTCCTGGGCTTGTATGGGAAGTCAAAAGATACACCGGAAGCACGGGAGGACCAGCAACGTCATAAAGGACGAGACGGCATGCATCCAGGGCAGTTTCAAGGGCTCGCCAGCTACGCTCTTACCAAAAAGAGAAGGAAATCTTTTTTGAAGCCCTTTTCAGTATCAAGGTCCCGTCTGGCTTCTCGTCAAATATAAAGGGAATAGTAAATATGAAAGAGAAAAAATTCCAAAACCTAAAGTCTCATGACTGCCACGTGCTTATGACGCAATTGCTTCCGGTTGCATTGAGGGGAATTCTACCGGAAAATGTTCGACTAGCCATTGTGAAGGTATGTGCATTCCTCAATGCAATTTCTCAGAAGGTAATCGATCCAGAAAGTCTATCAGGGTTACAGATTGATGTGGTGCAATGTCTGGTCAGCTTCGAGTTGTTGTTCCCACCATCCTTCTTCAATATTATGACGCACCTCCTAGTTCACCTAGTCGAAGAGATTAGAATTCTCGGTCCTGTGTTTCTACACAATATGTTCCCCTTCGAGAGGTTCATGGGAGTCTTAAAGAAATATGTTCGTAACCGTGCTAGGCCAGAAGGAAGCATCTCCAAGGGCTATGGAACAGAGGAGGTCATTGAGTTTTGTGTTGACTTTCTTCCTGACCTTAAGCCGATTGGTGTTCCTGAATCTCGGTATGAGGGGAGGCTGACTGGAAAAGGCACACTAGGAAGGAAAGCAACGGTATGTATGGACAGGGATGCTTTCACTCAAGCACACTACACAGTTCTACACAATGCCACCGTGGTGGCTCCGTATATCGTGAAACACAAGAATATTCTACGCTCCAAAAACCCGGGGAAGGATGACTCCTGGATTCAAGGGAAACACGAGGCGACTTTCGGCAGTTGGTTGCAGACACGTCTCATGAATAACACCACTGTTGGAGATCAGCTGTACTTGTTGGCCAGGTCACCATCTTCGACTATATGTACTTTCCAAGGGTACGAGATAAATGGGAATACATTTTACACGGAAACCCAAGATAAAAAGAGCACTAACCAAAACAGTGGTGTCCGATTTGATGCAACAAACGACAATGGGACAAAGGACACGTATTATGGTTGCATACAGGAGATATGGGAACTTGACTATGGACCTTCTTTTAAGATCCCTTTGTTTCGGTGCAAATGGGTCAAGCTGACAGGAGGCGGGGTAGATGTAGACCAAAAGTACGGCATGACAACAGTGGATCTAACAATGTTGCGTACATGAACGAACCATTCATCCTAGCCAACGATGTGGCTCAGGTTTTCTATGTGAAGGACATGTCTACCAAACCGAGAAAAAGAAATCAGCAAAAGAATACATCGTCCGATGAGCCAAAGCGCCACATAGTTCTTCCAGGGAAAAGAAACATCGTGGGAGTCGAGGACAAGACAGACATGTCAGAAGATTATAATAAGTTTCATGAAATTCCGCCCTTCACAGTGAAAACTGAACCATCCATCCTGTTAAATGATGAAGATTCTCCATGGCTACGGCGCAGAAGAAAACCGCAACACTAGATAGGGATGTTGGTGATGTGTTAAACATGATGTAATGTATTAAACCTTTATGTGATGTGTAGTAATGTATTAAACCTTTATGTGGTGAAAACCATAGTACATATCTCGGGTCCATTTTTATTTAACCATAATACATCTCGGGTCCGTTGGATCAGGGCCTTTAATCCCGGTTGGTGTATTTCTTTTGAGGGCTTGTGAGCTGTTGGATCAGCACTCCCACCACCACCACCACCACCACTCCCACCTCATCCACAGGTACACGTTCTAATCGCCTATAAATAGCGGCGTCCCTGAATCGAACGACACACACCGAACGTCTAGCTTCGCCACCGAATCCAATGGTTGGATTTAGCCTACCTGCTGGCATGTTCCCTGGCATTATTGTGTTTGTCCTTGTTCGCCGGCCAGCCATTGGAGCCACCTCCTGTAGGTCGGTGAATAAGGACAACACAACGATGCTGTTGGAAACACAAGCCCTCAGGTAGGTTGAATCCAACCACTGGATTAGGGTGACGCAATGATAAATTGCCGAGGAGGTGGGAGTTGTGGTGGTGGTGGAACTGGTAGCCATGCCCCTCGGTCGGATCCAAGCAGCCGCAAGGCTCAGTGATGATTTTCAACATCCCCAACACATTTTGGGATGGTTGTAGATCATCACTGAAGTCTTGCGGCTGTTTGGATCGAAGGTCGATTTGCTGCTCACGACCACGCGAGACGGATGCGCAAGCTTCCGGTTTCGCCGGAGCCGGGCTCCAGTGCATCGGAGACGGTGTTGTTAAGATTCATAAAATAGGAGGTATGAATTTTCAAAGTTTTATTTATTTGAATGCATTTTGAATTGATAATTTTCAAAGTTTTATTTATTTCAGTGAGAAGGGGTTCTTATAGGCCGAGATGAGAAGAATTGGCGGTAGAAACGGGCGGGAGATACGATGGCGGGAAAAAAGGGCGGGCTTAGAAAAAAGAAACCATTTTATCAAACCTTTATGTGATGTGTAGTAATGTATTAAACCATAATACATAGCTCGGGTCCATTTTTATTTAACCATAATACATCACGAATAATGTCACTAACTTTTGCCGGGTCCTAAGCCACGGGGTCCTGAGCGGCCAGCGCTGCGCACCCAAAGAGCAGGAACCATCACAGGGGCAATACTCACGTGAGAAGGATCCCTCTGAATAACCATCCATCCACTGTTATACACCGCTGGCGTATCCAACATAGACACATAGCGATTGACGTGCTCGTCCTCCTCCCTGATACGGCGACGTACCACCTCCTCGGGGGCCGGCTCCCTCTGGAACGAGAGTGGCCCACGCGACTTCCACCAAACAAGATCCGGGTCGACGATGTCACCCGAATTCCTCAGCAAGCGACGCGTCCCGGAAGATACCACCTCCCAGTGCCAGCCCGGCGGAGCCCAGTCCCGGACATCGCCCCTCGCATCCAACAGGCCGGACATTGTCGCCGAGATCTGAAAAAATGAGTGGGAAATTTGATCAAATACCTAGGTAGGGGAGGGAGAGGGCAGCACCCTGGGGAGGGGACGGAGGGCAGTGTGGAGCCTCCTTATATATAAGCAAAACTGACCAAAACACACGGTTTCCCCATCATACAGCCCTACGGTGCCTCGTGAGTGATTGCATATCAAATGCACCGTAGGGCTATATGACGGGAATCCGAATGGGGTCACCTTCAGCCTCCGCTCTAGGAACTCCTGCCTCTCAGAAATCTTGCTCTCTGCGGCCGTGAACTACAATGAGTGTCGTGATTGCCCGGGAGGGGGGCTATATATGGGGTCATGTGGCTCACGAAGAAACACAGTACGGTTCTAAAAATCCAATGGCTCACTAAGCCCTCAAAAGAAACACACCCCTAATCCAACGGCTCACAAGCGTTTGAAAGAAACACACGATCCGTGTGATTCTTTAGTCCCGGTTGGTGTTACCAACCGGGACTAGTTCTAAAAATCCAACGGCTCACAAGCCCTCAAAAGAAACACACCCCTGATCCAACGGCTCACAAGCACTCGAAAGAAACACACGATCCGTGTGCTTCTTCCTTATTGGTGGGAATCCCTTTAGTCCCGGTTGGTAAAATTGCGCGGGAACAAATAAGCCCCTTTAGTGCCGGTTGGTGGCTCGAACGGGGACTAAAGGTCTGTTTGGATCGAAGGTCGATTTGCTGCTCACGACCACGCGAGACGGATGCGCAAGCTTCCGGTTTCGCCGGAGCCGGGCTCCAGTGCATCGGAGACGGTATTGTTTGGATTCTGCAACATTGTTTGTCATACCAAGATACAGCTATGTGTCAAATATGGGTACATTTTGACAAATTATGACACGGGGATGACCATAACGAGGTCATTTGACCCGAAACTTATACATGTTTATAGATGATTGAACTTTTTGTGAAGAAGTTTTTTGTAAACCATGTCAAAACTCAAGTTTATCATTTTTCCTAGCAACTAGTACACATGAAAGTACTCCATGCCAAAGGATTTCATTTCCTGAGTATTTTTTCACTTTCTTTGACTTTTTTTAAAAAACGGTCAAAATGGCCGCCGTTACTATTCATTGTAAGGGGTCGAATTATCCAAAACTACCGATGGTTCTGTGATATAACCCCTACTTGTGCACCTTAAAACCATTTTTAAAAAAAATTAGAGCAATCTATCACCCACTTGTAGTTCAAATTTGAATTACTTTCGGAAAATAGACATAAAGTCGTTTAAGTAGGCGAAATTAGCTAGATACCGAGAAAATTAATAATATTTGTGGATTGTCCATAAAATATGGTCTACTTTGTGTGATAATTGGATAGGTGCCATTTTGCAACATATTTGTTGTACTTACTTCACAAAAAATGTCATTTTCGAAAACCGAAAAACAAAAAAACGATATTTAGAATAGTTAGAATAATTATTTTATAAAACAGAAAAATGTTTTCAATTAGTTATTGAAATTCAAACACTTTTCATGTTGAAAGTTTTGTCAGATTCAAAAATATGCAAAAACTGCTTAATTCAAATGTTTAAATGTTTAAAAATAGGTCCTGGTTCTGTTCAGAAACAAAAATTCAGTTGCGCGCTAAATTTTTGGGACTTTAGTCCCGGCTTGACTCACGGACCGCGACTAAAGGGTTGGGTAGCGCGCGGGAACGTGAAAAGCCCCTCCCACCCATTTAGTCGCGGCCCGTGGCTCGGGCCGCGACTAAAGACCCCACTTTAGTCGCGGGTTTAGACACGGGCCGCGACTAAAGGTCCCTCCAGTACTTAAGCGGCACGGTTGGTCCTTAGCCATTTTTTCATCGAAGACCAAGCACGAGGAGCAGAGTCGACGTCCACCGTGTGCTCCTCCTCCGGCGCCCTCCTGACGCCGCGCTCCGGTGCCCTCGACGCCATCCACCCCTTGCTCCTGCTCCGGCGCCCTCCCGTCGCCACGCTCGGTGCCCTCGACGCCGCCGCGCGCTCCCCCGAGAATCACGCCGCCTTGCTCGTCCTCCGGCGCCCTCGTCCCCGAGCTCGTCCCCTGCTCTGCTGCCGCGCTCATCCTCCGGCGCCGCGACGCCGCGCTCATCCTCCGGCGCCCTCCCGACGCTCCTCCTCCGGCGCCCTCGTCCCCGAGCTCGTCCTCTGCTCTGCTGCCGCCTCGTCCCCGAACTCTGCTCCGCCTCTTGCTCGTAAGCTCCTAAAAGCAGAAATAATTCATGGTTGAAAAAATTTGAGTCACTGCCGGCCCCTTCTCCAATTTCTTGTTTACATAGAAATTTTATTTAATTAGAATAATTTGTAATTTACAAATGTATCAATTTTTAGATAGAAATTTTAGTTAGAAGTAATTTGTAATTTTAGATGTTAATTTTAGTTGTTAGAATTTTTTTTGTAATTTGTAATTTTAGATGTTAATTTTGTAATTCGTAATTTTAGATGTTAATTTTGTAATTTGTAATTTTAGATGTTAAAAGATGCAAATTAGATGTTACAAAAATTTGAAAGTAATTTTTTGTAATTCTAGATGTTAATTTTAGTTGTTAGAAAAAAATTGTTGTTAGAAGTAATTTTAGATGTTAATTTTAGTTGTTAGAGAACAATTGTAATTTTAGAATTAATTTGTTAGAAGATGCAAATTAGATGTTACAAAAAAATTATAAGTATTTTTTTGTAATTTTAGTTGTTAGAAAAAATTTAGAAGTAATTTTTTGTAATTTTAGATGTTAATTTTAGTTGTTAGAAAAAAATTGTTGTTAGAAGTAATTTTAGATGTTAATTTTAGTTGTTAGAGAACAATTGTAATTTTAGAATTAATTTGTTAGAAGATGCAAATTAGATGTTACAAAAAAAATTATAAGTAATTTTTTGTAATTTTAGTTGTTAGAAAAAAATTGTTAGAAAAAATTTAGAAGTAATTTTTTGTAATTTTAGATGTTAATTTTAGTTGTTAGAAAAAAATTGTTGTTACAAGTAATTTTAGTTGTTAGAGAACAACTGTAATTTTAGAATTAATTTGTTAAAAGATGCAAATTAGATGTTACAAAAAATTGATACTCATTTTATTTGATGCATTTTGAAATAATATTGTGTGCATTTTGCAGAAACTATGGATCCACCTAGTCCAACCCGCAGAGATCTAATACAGGAAGAAATTCTCGAGAATTTAATCCACGACGCCCTAGATGCTGATCCAGTCGAATCTCCGTCGTCGTATCTGAACCCCTCCGGGGATGGAATGGAGGTCGACCACCGAAGTGAGGATCAAGTCCACGGCTCCGATGATGGAGAAGGCAATAGCTCCGATGATGGAGAAATCGGTGGATCCATAACGAAGTCCGGCGAGGTATATATATGAAGTTCGGCGATCAGTAGATGCACTATTTGAATTGTATGTATATAATTGACGGATGTTTCTTCTCTTAGGCCTCCACATCTACCAAATCTTCCAAACGAGGACCGACCAAAAAGTTGGCCCCATCTACGCATTATACATTTGAGGTCATATCCCCTACGGGCGAACCGAAGGAACCCCAGACGGCTGCCGATGAATTTAGAAAACAATGCGGAGTTCTGGTTAGGGATCACGTCCCGATCAGCGTTCGAGAGTGGAATGAGCGCAAAGGGGCGAACGATAGTGAGTATGTCGCCGAAAGGTACAAAGACAGTCTTTGAAATGACCTCATGGCACATTTCACCCTGCCAGAATTGGAGGATCCTGCCGCCACTGCGAAATTGAGGGAGAAAGTCAAGCGGTGGACTCTCTCGAAGATGGCCGAACTATTCCGGGTGTGGAAGAGAAGATTATGGCAAGAGTATCAGAAGAAAAAGACTGCTCCAGTATTCGAAGGCTATCTAGCGAAGCAGGCGGATCACTGGAACGCATTTAAGGAGTACAAGGAGTCAGAAGATGCCAAGGAGCTGTCAAAAAAGAACAAGAAAAATGCTGACAAGAAAATGTATCACCATAAATTGGGGCCAGGGGGCTACAAGACTGCCATACCAAAGTGGGATAAAAAAGAGCAAGAGCTGCTTGCTAAATGGATCCAACCAGAACCATTGCGCGAAGAATGGGAAACGAGGGCAAGAAATTGGTTCCTTGCGCATGGGAGTAAATACGACGAAACAACTGGGGACCTTATTTGCAGTGACGGGATTAGGATACCCAGGGACAATTGGCTTAGAGTGGTGAAAGAAATTAAAGAGGGGAAGTTAAAGTTCTGTCCCGATAGAGAGAAAGACATGCTGACATTGGTCCTCGGGAATGATGAAAAAGGAGGACGAACACGAGGCTTTGGCCCTAGTTGTCCGTGGTGGATGGGGTTTGCCAAAGACATGGAAACTTACAGAAGCCGATCGAGAGCAAAGCGGCGAAAGGAGGAGGAGGTGGGAGACAAGTTCAGCCAGTTGTTTGCCAGAATTGACAAACAGCAGCAGCAGATTGACGAACTTAGAGGAGTACTGCGCCAGCAAGATCCTGCACTCGATATTACCGCCGGCCCGTCTCAGCGTAAAAGCAGCGTGGGTGACTCGGAGGTCCCGGCTGACGATGCACGGCGAATGATAGAAGGCGGTCCTGGCTACCCCGTGGATGGAATCAAGGATTCAATATCTTGTGTGCTCCATCAGAAATTGAAGAACATATCCATGAAGGTGGCGGTCGGATGTGTTGTACCTTGTCCACCTGACGCACGCTGGGATGGCTATGCCAAAGTCGTGGTGGATGAAGTACTACCGGACTTTATTGATATGTTGCTTGACATCCCTGGACCGCAAGATGAGAGGACACTCGGAGAAGTACTGGGTGCTGTCATTCTATGGGACAAGAACAACATCAGGTTTCCAGGCTCGGCGCCAAGGACAACACCGCCTCCGAGTCGTCGCAGGTCCCCTACACCTCCAAGAAGCAGCCCACCCCATGACTACGACCACCACAGCGCGAGTCCATCTCGATCTCCGCTGCCGGACTTGGGTCCGCCGTCTTCGCCGCCGCCTTTGCCCGCTAAGGACAATAAGCGGAGGCGTGATCCGTCGATGAGTACTAACCGACGCAGCAGCCCAAAACGACAAAGGTCGCCCCTCCCAAGAGTACCTCATAAGAATCTTCCTATCAGAACTTACGACCGTACTGACGAGGAAATCGCAGCGATCGCAAAGGCCGAAAAAGATGCGCATTTTGCAAAGAAGAAACCCAAGGCCGCCCCAGTATACACCGAGAAGCAAAAAGCGTATGCACGTGATTTTCTGAACACACCATCGCAATATGACTTGCACCATAAGCCAGATGACTATCTACGCACACTTCAGAAGGAAGTGAGGAAGGGCAAATCAGGTGAAGGTGCAAGCGGGAGCAAATCAAGTAAAGGTGCAAGTGCGAAAAGAAGGGACGTTCCCCAGCTCGGAGAACAGGCCAAACAGTCGATCCCACCCCTCAAGGTGTTATCTACAGACGTTCCCGTGCAGGCGGAACAGCAGGATATGGCAGCAGCTGCGAAGTTGGCGGCCGATATGGGTGTGACTCTTGCGGAATTGCTTGGTACCCAAGACGACAATATACCCAAGGCTCCTGTAGTCCCTACATATGTCCCAAAGGCGGAATTGGTCAGCAGAGAGAAGTGGCAACAACTGCCAACACAAATGCGAAAATTGCATGACTGGTACATGGAAGAGTCAAAGAAGGGCAGAACAATGATCGTGGCGAAAGTCCCACATGAGTACTACTTCCGACCAGAGGAGGTCCATGTTGACTTTTCAGAACTCTTCCAGTTATACAACTTCGACGCCCTCGACAAATGTCTCATGAGTTGCTACTGTCTGTAAGTTGTTGAATTCATTGTCTACTTATAAGTTGTTCAGTCTTTCATTGTTCAGCTCATTGCATTTTAATTATCCTCGTTATATCCTTTTGTACTCTATTCTGCAGAATGAAGATCCGGGAATGTAAAAGAAAGGTCTATAGTGTTGGGTTCATTGACCCAGATAAAGTACATCTGTATTCTTTAACGACGAAACCCGACGAGACGGAGCAAAACCTTCTAAGGTTTCTAGCGGAGCAAAATTACTGTGACCACATACTATTTCCTTACAACTTCGGGTGAGGGTCTTACTATGATATACACATTCACTTTTGCTTACTCGATGTTAACTGTAATTGATGAGTTACTGACGTGTATATAAACGTGTGCAGGTTCCACTGGATTCTGCTAAACATTCAAGTTGATAAGGGAATAGTTGAAGTCATGGACCCATTAAAGAGACCCACGGAAGAGTTCCGCAGCATGCAGGACATGCTCCAGACGTAATTTTCGCGCTATATCGGTCTCTTTCGTTGATTTCATGAGATATCAGTAATGAATAACTCATTCATTAATTCATTTTCTTTGCCGGGCAGGTTTGGATCCGGTTCAAGGATGTGGTGGCGGGCCAATGGAGTGAGAAGCTGAACTTTACTCCGATCCCGGTAAGTAGTACGAGATATGTCCACGCATCTCTTTACTTCTAGTTTCAATACAATTATGATGCTAGATTGTTATTTTGATTGAATTCTATTATCGTAAAGTGCGCGAGGCAGCCACAGGGGACGAATCTATGTGGATACTACGTTTGCGAGTTCATTCGCTCGTTTACCACTGAGCACAAAGATTATAGAGTCGACGTAAGCAATACATTCACAACATTATTTTATTACCGTCACTTTTTGTTATCATGGTTGATGTTCATATTGATCTCCTTTTCTTATATAGTTCGAAAAAATGCGGGATCGACTCCTACCACAGCAACGTGTACTAGCAATTGCTGAGGAGCTGGCGGGATTCTTGTTGGATGAGATGGTAAACGACGCCGGTGAATTTAGTGTGAATAATTGGCGCAACCGATGATCCCCGGCCGTGTAATCGAATATACGGGCTCTAGTCCCGGTAATTGTGATCTCCATGTAAATATCAAAATTGTATATATTTGTATGCTGGCAAGACAAGTTATCTTATATATGCACGAATGTGTATGGTACGTTGTAGCGCCCCGACCCGACTGCTATACAGTGATGCTGCGTGTCACCGGTTACGCGATACAAACGGAGGTTACGGGTTTACCAACCCCGGCCAAAACCTTTGGCAGGCGTTGCTGGGCACACCTCTCCCAACAACACAACACCCCGAGTGATGCCGTAACACAGGCGCAGCCCTCAAAGCATAATAGTAAGATCAAGACTTGTGGAATAACTGGCACTTCACAGACTCTACGACACAAAAACATATATAGTTCAACTCTTAACAGAGAAAGATAGCAAATTACATCCAGGGGTCACTGACCCAACAATACATCAAGCGGAAAGCGAAGGGCGTTGTTCTAAACAACAAGAACCAGAATACGGCCTAAGAGGCCTGCAAATAAACACTCCAGCGCCAGCTGTTCCGGGATGTCCCAAGCTGCCACCTGGGAACCCCAGACTACTCGTCGACGTCCACAAGAACCCACCTTCGAAGTCGGTGTAAAACTTTCCTGAAACAAGGCAAACGACGTTGAGTTCGATGAACTCGCAAGATTAAGAGCTAATATATGCTCAATGAGGCTTTCAAGGTTTTAGGCTCTTTTGCATAAAGCTGATTTTGTTTAAATAAAACAATAAACCATGGCATCGACTAATCAGAAGATTTTCGAAAGAGGGATAAGGAGTAACTCTTTTCTTTGAGATCACTTTCTCATCAACATCCACCATCATCACCAATGTACCTGTTCATCAAGGCACCTCCCCGAATCACCCTCGAGGAAGTCAACCTTACAATCTTGAGTGGTACCTCTAGTACCCAAGTTTTAATCATTCCGTTAAAGTTATTCTATGATCCCTGAATACGTCACCAAGTTGTCCATAACCGCGGATACGGCTTTTCGAAAAGATTTATCCCTGCAGGGGTGTACAATGTGAAAGGCGCCAGGTTCCACGAGGGACCTCCCAGCTCCTTATCCATGCGTACCGCCAGACTCATTGCCTACGATTAGCTCTCTTCCGGGGAAAGCCGGCTGAGTGTGAAACGGCTACAACCTTTACCTTGTTAAGGACTTTCCAGGATCATCAGTGCCGGCAGGGCTGCCAGGATCAAACACCCGCCCCACGGACACTTAGTTTCCTAACACCACCATCCTCATCTCAGTCTTGGCCACCATCTTCACGCACACGCAAATGGAAAGCCAAACTAGAGGACCCTGACTAGTCCCGCTCAAGTTAGTCGGTCGACGGGGTTTCCATATAGCCCACGCATGGTAGTACGCTCATCTTGGCTCGTAGGGGAGAACTCGCACTTAGGCGGCGAGAACGAGACAACCCACCACATTCCAATGTGGCCTCTCATCCCCGCCTTTAAGCATGTTATTATCCACCACCATCACTTTCCATCACATCCGGTTATTCCATACCTGTTCCAACAATTGAGACATCCACCGGACTTGCCAGCCTTTAAACTAAGCATGGCGAAGCATATACATAGCAATATAATTATCCTTGGCCAACACTTCAATCCTATGGATATTAGGAAGTATACAGGTAAAATGGCAGTAGATTTCTAATGCAACTAGTAGGATACTCTAGTCCAAGCAAAAGACATTTGGAACCGAATGCAATATTATAGTGGGGAAAATAATTGCAAAATATAGGAGGAGACATGCTCAGAGGGGGGATTACGCTTGCCTTGTTGAGCGGAGTAGTCAAACTGCTCGTCGGAGTAATGTTGTTCAACTCCGAACTCGTGATCTACCGGAGAGCAAGCAACACCGGAAAGCAAAGACATCAATCAACACATGGCAATTGTGCAATGCATACAAAGATGATGATATGACATTTTAATGCAACAGAGTGATCCTAGACATGATCAACAATTTAAATGAGTGTCCCAAATAATTAGGCATTGTTTGGACTCCCCTCATATTTAAACTTAGGGATTAAAGTTACTACTAGGACATATTATTGTAATTGTGATCAAATATGCATGAGGATGATGATTTTGAGTAGCTCGCATTTTTCTGAACATTTTGGTACCTCGGACACATTTTTCTGATGTCCGGGTAAAAGTTATTAATTTTATAAATTACTATTTTAAATTAGTTCTTTTAATTAGTTTAAATAAGTGCTTTTAAAAATATTTTACTTCCTGTTTTGAAATATTGGCCGTTAATAAGTTATTTTTTAACTCAGCCAATTATTTTACAAACTATAGAGGCAAGAATTTAAAACAGTAACACTTTTCTTGTACTGGACAAATTTGGAATTTCCGAATTATTTGAAATCGGAATATCCGATTTGAACAGTAGCTTAGAGATTTTGGCTAAGGACCAAAGAAAAAGGGGTACTGTGAAAATTCGGACTATCCGAGTCGTTTCCAGTTCGGAAAATCCGACGGGGCGCGTGCGCACGCGCTGCAACAGCGACGGCGACGAGCTGGTGAGCACGCCCACGACGGCCAGAGCGTGCGCTCGAGTTCGAGACCACACTGAAACAGGCGCACGGTGACGCGGGAGAGGTGGCGAACACGTGCGTGTGCTTGGAGACGGGAGGGAGGTCGCACGGCGGCGCGCGCGTGCTCGACAGAGCACGGCCATGGCGGACGGAACGCTCGGCCAACGGTGCTACGGCGAACTAGCATGCGAGCGGGAGGGAGACTAGGTATAGGATCTTCGCCTGCTCACCTTGGTACCTAGGAGACCTTCGAGGAGGCGAGGGGTGGTCGGAGACGGCCGAAGCCAGGTCGACGAGCGGCAGCCGGAGGCGGGGAAGGAGGTCGCGATTCCTCCATCTCGGTGCGCCCCAGCAAGCGTCCTTCGGGGGAGAGGTAGAGGGTGGCACGGCAGACGTCGTGGTGGTGCTGGCTCGGCTCGGGGAGCCCTCAGTCGACGGCGATGCAGCGGCGGAGCTCGGCGGCCGGCGGGGGAAGAACTTGAAGACGGCGGCGATTCTTGACGTCTCGGGTTGATTCCAGCCACGAGGAGGGAGAGGAGAGCACGGCGGAGGTGCTGGTAGGCGGCGATTCGCTCGGGAGCTCGTCAAACGCCGGCGACGAGCACGGGAGCATGGCAGCCATGGCGCGCTCGGGATGAGGAAGAGGAGGAGAGGAACGGGGAGCAGGTGGGCAAGTGGGGAACGGGGGCAGAGGGCCTCGGTGCTTGTCTCCTTGCGGTGCGGAGGAGGAGGAGGGGGCCCCATGGCGAGCTCGTGGAGGAGCGGGTGCGACGCGGGCGACGCGCGCGTCGTCGGTCGCTACAGGGAGGAACAGGGAGGAAGACGGCGAAATTACAAAGAGGTCCCTAGAACTTTTGAACTCATCACAGATTGGTTCCTGCCCAGTACTGGATGCACTGTTTTGGAATTAATTGGAGCATCTAAACTTTTCCAAAAATTGTGCAAATTTTTGGAGATGCTCCTTACATCAATATGGAGTTCCCCTAATTTTTCCAGAATATTTGAAATTCATTTTGTAGGAAAATAAATTAGGAATTGCTCACAGGCAATTTTAGTTTCTCTCCTTTTAAAAATATTTTTCACAACCAAATAGTTTGCAAATAATTTTAATTGGAACTTTTGGAACTTCCTTGGCAGAAGTAAAAGCTCCAACAAATTTTATTGTCTCAAAAGAAAATGTTTTTGGACAACAATTATTCATAGGATTGAAATTAGAGTAGTTTGCTCAAATCAAATATTGCTCCTTTCTTAAAATCAAAACAGGTGCAAAGTATTAATTTGAACTCCTGAAATTTCCTTGACAATTATAAGATGTCAAGTACTTTTGTTTTGCAAGTTTAAGTGCCTCCATTGTTTTGAACTTTGCTTAAACAAGTTTGGCATTTTTGGTTTTCAATGTTACCAAACCAAGTGTTTTATTTGTTTAGCAATTTCATAAGGATGCCATGATGCAATGCAACACAAAAGTGGAAAATTTATTCGGGTTTTTAGGTTCATAAATTCCGGGCTGTTACATACGTCTTGAGATATTTTTCCCCTTTCCTGCCTCAACGCTAGAACCGCTTCTCCGTCCCCCACGCGAGCAAGAGTTCCTACCGAACTCAATCAAGACAAGTCCTGCCGAATCAATTAAGATTTCTTGTCCCCTCCTCCCAAAAATCCATCCATATATAGCCACAGAAATCCTAGATTTTTTTTTTCACCAAATCGACTGCATAAATTTGCCGGAGGTCGCTCGCCATCGAAGCTCCAAATCAAGCTTTTCGTCGAGATCCCTGATCTTGCCGGCTGTTTTCCATGTACAGCTAGAGGAAGGAAGCCTGCAATCACCATGGATTTTTCCGGAGCTGCCGCATAAATCGAGCAGCGTAGCCGTCTAGCACTCTGGTGCCACGCGCCCACGCTTGGCCGGGAGGAAGAGATGGGGAGGGCAGGTCGGCTGCTGGAGATGTGGACCATAGAGGAGTTGATGGTGGGAAGGATCTCTACGGGAGAGAGGAGAAGGGTCAGGGGTGGTCACTTTACGGGAGACAGAGAGAAGAGTCTGAGAGAGAACGAGAGGTACATAGAGATATCGGCAGAGACAGAGAATTCAAGATATGTCGACGACGGCAGCAGAAGGCGCCCGTTGTCGCCGGAGCGCGTCCGGACGGCCGGCCAGGGCGACGGTGACGCCGACGCGGAGCAGGGAGACATGTGCGACCCGCCCACGTGCGTGTCCGGCAAGCGTTCCTGTCAGATCAGCGGGCTGCTTTGATGATTTGATCTGGAAACTTTGAGGTTAGTTTTGAAATTTCTTGTTCCAAAAAAATGTTGTTATCAACTTTCTGTGAAATTTTACAAATCTAGAATTTTCGAAAAAATAGGAAAGAAACAAAACTGGGAAAGGAAGCCTTACCTGGGCCGGCCCGTTACGAGAGGGAAGCTGGCGATCCGCTGCTCCGGTAATGAGCGATAGCAAGGGGCACCCGGAACACGGTGCGCAATTCAATTCTGCAAACAGGTCAAAACGCATCCGACGGTTACCGAAGAAACCCTAAATCCGTCTTCTTCGCCGCAACAACCACCACCCCTCCTCGTCGCCGCCGCCGCCGCCGCCGCAACAACCACCACCCATCCTCGTCTTCTTCGCCGCCAAAAGGAAAAGATGTCCGACGAATACATCCACTCCCATGCCCAAATCCAATCCCTGCACGCCCGCTCCGATGAGCTGGCCCGCTCCGATAAGCTGATGCTTGTGAATCTTGTCTCTCTGGAGTCCGTGCGCATGGCGGCCGAGTCGTATGCACTCCTCCGCCAGCTGGTGAACTCGACGTCCTTGGTATGCTACGAGATGTCTCTCCTCTCGGTCGTGACAGGCTTGGAGCTGGAAATCCACAAGCTCGAGCATGATCTGTTACCCCAGGTCATGGATCAGGAGGCCAAGCTGGAACGGGGCATCCTGGAAGCCCTCCTACTCATGAAGAGCTCAGCGATTACGCTCTTACATCTGGGGAAGGCCTTTAAGGAAGCCCAAGTCTTGGGCAGATTGGTTGACAAGGATCTGGTCTCACCCCAAGTCGAAAAGCTGAGCAGATATCTACAGGATTCCGCTGTTCAGGTACTGGAAGGTAATCGCGACATTGTCTGGCTTCGGGAGCAGCGTGTCCCGTCGCTGATCCGGCTGTTCACCGATCTGTTGGCGACCCCGGTTTATTTCTCTGAATCTTTCTCTGATTCTGATGAGGAGTAGACTATCAGCTGTTTCTTGCCAGCTCGTGACTGTTGTGATGAGTATTTCTTAGGGGCGTGGCAAACAGCTTAGAACTGTAGGGGTAGCTCTCAAATGTTGCCATGTATTTCTTGGACCCTTTATGTTTGGATGATATTATGGATTTTAAATAATATATGTATCTTGGGTACTGTTTTCTCATTCTGTGCTAGGGTACAACTTGCAATTACTTTCAGTTAGGATGGTTCGGTGGACATGTATGAACAATGATTATTCTTGTGCAAAATCAGTTTGTTTTGAAGTATCACTCTTCACAAGTCAAAACTAACAAATTGAACTTACAAGTCCCACTACTATACCAAAACTTCCAAACAACTGTTGCTATAAGAAAACTCCATCTTGAACTGTCCAACTATCCCAAGTTCAAACATCTGAATGGTGACAATCAATTCAAGTAGCCAATGCTGAGCATAAACATATATAGCAATGCCAACATATATATCATAGATCAAATTTGCTAAGTAAGCAAATATGTCCTCACACAGCTACAATTGGATCATGGTTTCTCTCTTTCTCAGCTATAACTCCTATTCTCAATGGTATCTACGCACATAATTGACCTGAACAACCCAAAGCAATTGGAGACCTCCTCAACTTGAATCCATCCCAAGACAGGTGTTTCACAAACAACTGGACCGTTGCAACTGGCATGTCGTGGCACTGTGTGTTGACTAAATGCCTTCCCCTTCATTCTCACTTCTCAGGTGTAGTGACAAATGGAGGCCATCTTTGGCTTGTTGGGGATTTTGAATTCGCTATGCGAGATCCAAACTCATGAAGGGTTTGCATCAACAACTTTAACCTACATAAAGAATAAATTGGGTTACACTGTTGCTCTCAATTATCAAATAGTATACATTAATAATGCAAATAGTTACAGAACAATTTGACTATGTGTGCAAATCATCTGGATATTGTTTTGTTTCCTTTAAATGAATCATCCATCAAAAGACCGTCAACCCAAGGACCAAATATACAAAGCTCCTGAACAATATTTCAAGTAAATCTGATTTTTTGGGGAGCAAGGTATAGAAAAATATATCAATATGGTCCTTGTGACAATATTTAATACATTTAAGCATCACATACTTAAGCTCACCTTAATGGCTGGAAGTACAAATCATAACATGATAGTATCAACAAGCACTGCAGCCTCTCCGAAGAAAGGTCTTCTAATTCCCAATGCTCACTACTGAAAATGAAAATGATTGACAATGGGAGAAAAGCTGCTCTGCAAAAGTTATTAAGAACAAATCTTAAGGTATGACTGTGATATCTGCTAGGTGGTGTTTCCTTATAGTAAGCTACAATATGATGTGTCATTTCTTTTTTATATAAGAAGGCAAATGATAATACTTCAGTATATTTAAGATAGTAATCATTCCTCTTGGTGCAATAGGTATACTGCCACCGCTGAGTATCTGCCAAATGCCGTGTTCTTCCTCAATGGCCTCTCTCTCTGTGTGTGTCCTATCTAATCTGTGTGCGTTTACCTCCCCCGGTCGCCTAGAGGGGCGATGCGAGAGAGCACGGATTCAAGGTAGTCTCAGGAATATAGAGCTTTGCTTCCCTACCTCAGATTATTTCCGTCCTTCCCCACTGAAGTCAGCGCACCGCTCTAGGGTGATCACCTCTCATCTTGTAATTTGTAGCTCTCCTATTTGAAGTAAAATTCAGGTGGGGAGTCTATCCCTCCGGGTGACCCTTCGAAAAATCTTATGCTTTGTCATGGTATTTATATTAGACCCTATTTGGTGCCTTACCCTCCGTCATTGTTCTATGTTTATACTTTTGCGTATGTAGCACTCCTAAATATAACAAGCCAATATATATGCAAAATATGGTCCAGCTGTATATTTAGAAAGTTTTTTTTGTCAAGAATATGGACCTGATACGACACAATAATGAGGTACTTAAACCCACAAATGCAGAGAAAACCCTGAACACGAGAAAAGACAACCAAGACGCCAAGTCTAAAAATTCTGGCACATGTCATAGCCAAACAATGTGTATGTAAATGATAACTATTTCCCATGTAGCCAACTTCTCATATTAAAAATCTAAGGTTGCTGTGATACAGACAATTTTATCAACTTTTGTGGTTAACCATTTTTTTCACACCATTTTATTTCGCCTTGGTCAGTGTGCACATTGTTTTGTTTCGGTAATGGCAATGACGTACAATGATTCCCAGTACATGATTCATCGGTAGCATGCTTTTTCAGGAAACCCAGATTTATGGTAAAGAAACAAACTTTTTTTAAGCTCCATTTCATGCATGTACCAATTTACAAGCACTTCGGGCTCATTGCCAAAGGATTTCAACAAGCTGTAAGATTTACAGATGTTTCAAACCAGTTCCCACGGCATCAAATCTCACCAACACGGACAGCGCACGCACGCACACAAAACATGAAGTTCCAAAAACAAACCCACATTGCAGTTTTTGCATCGGCTCAGAATCTCTATTTTCGGCGGAGCATGAGCACATTTTCTTACTCGTCGAGACAGCCAGTCTAACGAGGAACCGAGTGCTGACTCACCGCTGTCATCTTTGTAATTTTTTCAAAAAAAAACAGGGCTCAGCATCCTAAAATATATCTTTTTTTACACATCATCATGCATCCAACTTGAGTGAGTTCAGCCGTCTAGTTCTTAGATCGCGCTTGGCCATGACCACCGTCTCCTGCTTTTTCCTTTCTTTTGTAATTGTGTTCGTCGTCATCGACCCAATCTTGTCAAATGCAAACTAGGAAAGGAAAAAAGTTAAAGATGGATAAATCAGATTCCAATAGTTTGATAATTGTGTGCTTTCAGCATGAACCACCTACTTGATAAACTACAGATAAAGAGCAGAAGTTCTGACTCTCACTTAAATGTAATTTCTTAGTTCTCAACTATAAGTTTATAACAGTATGCGTCATCACTGGCTACTTGAGTATTTGTTGGTATAAAAGAGCGGATACTTACCGTGAGTAGCTCATCAGGCTCGTATAGATGATGAGCAGTTGTTTGCAGAACATCAATTACATCACCAATATGTTGGATTTGTAGAAGATCATCTTCTCTCATCTGCAAGTATTCGAGAATTTATGAAAAGTGAAATCAAAACAATGCCAAACAATCAGAAGGCATTATTTCAACCATATAGGCAAGGAATCCAAACTCTTTCTGAAAAGTGTGCAGGGAAGGAAATTTCCTGAGTACACACCTTGAAAATTGCTAGAGCGACATGGAACAAGACTTTTGCTCCTTCATTGAATAAAACATCCCACACTCGCAGGGTTGTCTGTTCACAGCAACAACAGTGGTAATTGCGAAGTCATTTTACAGTGAGTTCAGGGACATCACTGACGGACGAGATAAACGCAGGTATCAGGTAAGCTATTGTCTAACCTCTGAAGGCAAAGTTTTGGAGAAGAGGCATAAGAACCATTCTGTGGCAACAAGTGAAACATCAAACCCCATTGCATCAAGATGAGCAGCAATTCTGCATCATTAGGACAATCCAATGTAGTTCACAACCAAAGCATCATGGTTATCAGTGAGAAAGAATAACATGAAAGTTGCGGGAAAGTACTACCTCGGGCTGTTTTTAGCCAGAAGATTTTGAATACTCGCTGCTCAACATGACATCCAGTAAGAGTATCTGTGTAACAATCACTGACGAGAACATTTTCCAACAGTACAGCAAGCATCCAAAATGCATCTTCCTCCGTCTTCATAACGAGCAACAACAGAGCAGCTACATAGTTTAAACCCTGTAGTACACACTATTAGGAAGTGCTATGCGAGATAACTTACATCTGATGAACAAGAAACTTGGCACTATGGCTACCTGGCAATATCCAACTTCTGAATCACGGAATGAGTACCCAACAAGTACACGTCGAAGAGATGCCTGGCCTTCCTCGCTGTTCAGCCAAGGATGGCAAGGGAAGGTGCGAGGGAGATCCTATAATGGCAAAGCATTACTTTTTTATTTCACAGATCCACCAAACAAGTATATAAAGCCCAATATATACTAATAAAAGATGATAATGACCTGGATAAAACCGTTGAAGCTACATATTAAGATAAAACAGAAAGTGGATCAATTACATAGAGTAATCAGGCAGCGGAACGCAAATATGAAGAATCCTGCTTAAACATCCTTGAACAAATGAAGCACGTGGAAACCAAGTATTCATATGGATGAAGCCATCTGATGCTTGCAGGATGTTGCTCATTAATAATTTTAACAAGCAATATAATCATTCTATAGAAAGATATTATGTACTCTTAATTTGTTCAAGGTATGAAGAAACACTGTCAGAAATTAAAGAACAAAGACAAATCTTGAACTGGTAAAACGTTTGTTAATCGATCATAAATCTTCAGACATGCCCACTAGTTTACCCATAATATTCCAAGGGATGACATAATTATAAAGAACAAATAATAACAGCATATGAAAACTTACATGGTCAATTTGGCGAGTGGCCGGTGTGGTTTTCCCCTCTGTGACCCTTATCAGCTCGTCATAGTATGTCTCAGGCACCTTCGATCGCTTCTTGGCTGCACCTGACACTGACAGCCACACCTTCGGCCTCAAAGCCGGCGGCACCCCCTTCCTGATCAGCCTCTTCAACGTAACTGAATTAGTTAGCACTGACAGCTTGAGCGACGTGACCCTAATCATACCCTCGCCGCTGTTGGATGAGATCCTCGGCTGGAGGTACCAGTTTGCGCCCTTGCTGGCTTCCAGCGCCCACCACACCCTCCCTTGCTCCCTTATCCTCTCCCTCACATCATTCAGCACATTGACATCATCCACATTTCCCTCCACCATGAATCCGCAGAGATCTTCAAACTTCACCGACAGGTGGAAGGCATTGGCATGGCCCTTCCGGGGTACTTTGTACCTGATGTTGTGGCTGGTGGTGGGCATGGATGCAGGGGGCGTGGTCCACAATGACCACCTCCTCCTCCTCGGGTTGAAATCATCTATCACATCCCTGGGCTGGATCCCAAACATATTCTTGTCCAAATTTCTCTTGTGATGCAACTATATATGTATCTTTATTTATATCAATCCACTCCCAATGAAGCCTTTTTTTTGTGTCGCCTTCTTGGTTTCCTTTCCTTTCACGTCGTTGACCCCTACAACCATTCCAGCAAACAAAACCTTAGTTCCTTAGATGACATGCCTGGTATGTAGAAAAAGTATGAGCATAATGTAGAGAAGTCATGCGGAAACTGAAACTTGGACAGGACACTCCACCTGACCCCAACCCAGAGTTTAAAAAGGGTCAATTGAAAAGTAGTTAAATTGTGCACATAGCTATGACATTTTAAAAATGGCTTCGTTTCAGTACTGCCCGGGGGGGTGAGAATTCAGTTGTTCATGTGTTGGCAAGGTAACATTCAGTGAACTATCACACCATGTACTACTCTGTGGAAAGAACCCTTATTTTCCATACTGAACTGAAGAATGGATTACGTACTGAAAACAAGAGGAAAATCGACATCAAGCTAGCAAGACAAACAGTGGCAGGTTCTGCCGATTCTGCAAAGGATCCAAGTGAATAAAATGTACAGGCGCCCTCATTCAGGGGCAGGCCCAGACAAAAATACTGACTGGTGGCACTCCTTCCATGAACTTGCAGGACTTGAATAGTTTTCTTTCAAATTAAGAAGGAACACTACTGGAATTCAATTGTTTTGAGTGGGGGGGCCGCCCACATTTTGCAGTCCAATCGAACAAAATCTACAGGCATCATGATTTAACATTTGTGCGCAGCAAACAGATTTGCTTCAAGCCATGATCAATTGCTGTTGATGGTTAGATAAACTTTACAGACGCCCTCATTTTCGGTTCCTGTGTGGCAGACAGGTTAGCTTCAGACAACGATGAGCAGCTGCTGGCTATCGGCGGTGCCGGCGTCGCTGCAGCTTCGTATTTGGCACGAGACAGACAGGTTTCGGTAGCGATGCGCAACAGACAGAGTGATGGTGCAAGGAAAGCATACAGATCGGGCACGCGACATGACGAGGAACCAATGATAACGAGGAGCAAGAAAGGCAGTACCTTGGAGCCGAGTCACCACCGCCGCTTTTGGATCTATCCGGGTGCCCAGTCGCGCTGGATCTTGCCACCGCGGGTCCCCACTCGGGCGCAGCCCCTTATCTAAAAAAAAAACCGCGGGTGCTCGATCACCGGCCTGACCCTTGACGGCGGGGCACCGCGGGGGAGCCTTCGAAATAGCAGATGGTCGAGGCTGGAGCGCCGGGATGGGGGAGGAGGGCGAGGAGGCGGGAACGTGCGGGGAGGTGAGGAGAGGACGGAGCGGGGAGTGGTCGGTCCGTTCGTCAATGTGGCTGATATCTATCTATCTCTGTGCGGGGAGTGGTCGTGATCCCCTCGCGGTGCCATTGAGGAAGAAGAACACGGCATTTAGCAAGCAGGGGTGGTTGGTGTTGGTGTGATTTGGTCAAGCGATTTAATTAACGAAAGGCAAAAACAAAAGGAGGGTGCGGTGATCAATCGATGAATTATCTACTGCGATTTCGTCAGAGCAGTACACGAGATCGATGACGAAATTAAAAAAGAGTTAGTGAAACAACGGAAGAGGTTCCTCCACCACGTGGGGCGACAAGAAGAGGTTAAAAGGAAGAAGAGGACAAAATCGAAGGAAAAAATTAATGTACTTACGTAGTACAAGCGTGAGGCATTTCAGAACTCGGGATTGAAAAACTGTTTTCGAGTTCTCCAAATGACAGGCTCCGTGCAGCACAAGCTCGCTTGGCATTTTTGCCTGGTAAAACAACCTGAAAAGAAGAGGTTTCGATTATCAGTGTTGAGAAGGTATCTCTAGTCTAGTAGAACGACAAACCTTTTCCTGAGACGAAACAACATACTCCGCTTATCCGCTCGATTACGAGAAACTCGTGTGCGGCTATGTACAAATGTTTAGTTGTGAGTTGAATAGTCATACTAGTACTATGAGTTTGTTGGTGTGACTTTTTTTAAAAAAAAAATGTATATTAAGTAAGCAAACCGTCTTATTAAAAACTTTCCAATCCCCTTCGGTATTTTGGTAAAGAAAAGAGTGCGTAAAAAACTTCCTGCCTTGAGATCATAGTACACTTACATCGTCAATGAGTTTAGCGAGGATAAAACTGGGGGTTCATTGACCCAATTACAACCCACTTTGTTAAAAAAAACACTCCCTAGCTAAATCATGTGCAACTTCATTTGCTTCCCTGTGACAGAACTTAAACTGGACATTTCCAAAATTTGCAGCTTGATCAACACAATCAAGAAAGATAGCCAACGACGGACCCCACCAGGTAGCTTCACCAGTACACGCTTCAATTGTTTCCAAGGAATCAGACTCAATAACAATATTATTACAGCCCATCGTGTTAGCAAGCTTGAGTTCTTCCCTCGTGGCATAGGCTTCCGCAACAGCCGCTAAAGCAATATTAGGTAGATAGGATGATGAAACTGCAACAAATTTACCTTCATAATCTCTCAAGATAGCTCCAGCCGCTAAAGCAATATTAGGTAGATAGGATGATGAAACTGCAACAAATTTACCTTCATAATCTCTCAAGATAGCTCCAGCCGAACCTGCATGGGCGTCATGATGAAACTAGCCATCAACATTAACCTTTAGAACTCTAGGATCAGGTTTCGTCCACTTGGACTTTGGAGCAGTCGGCTTTGACAATATTTTAGCTGCATTTGCTACAATCGACCATATGGAGAACTTGCACTTGAATAAAGGTGGCACTTGTTCATTATGTATCAGTTGGTGACGGATCCACCACATATACCAGGCTCCCACTGCAACAACCTCCTTCAAACCAAGATTAAAACCTTGAATGTTGACATCATCTTTCCTAAACAATCTTTCCAAAACCACAGAGCCAGAGCGGTTATCCTCCATCACTTCATTAATGATATGGGAAAGATTCAGGGATTCCCACAGATTTCTCGTAGTAGGACATTTGAAGATCAAGTGAAGAATGTCTTCAGCTCCACTGTTTCAAGGAATAAGCTTTATTTTCCTTTTTATAAAGTCAATCCAAGTATAATTTGATCACTTTTAATAAATATGATATTTTTATAGATATCAACGTGCTACCGTTCCGTTGAGAGTCATCCACTCAAGGACGGGCCTCTCCGATGGCCTCTCCGCCGGAATAGCCGGCCGGAGTTGGACCAGGAGACGCGCCCGAGTAGTTAGGATTACATCTAGGTCTAGTAGCTTGTCGCATGTAGCGTTTGGCTTTGATGCTGGGAGGGAGGCGCCGGATTCTTTCGGACGGATCTGGCGGTGTCTTGTTTCTTTCCTCTGCCTCTTCGTACTCCGGTGGCCGGAGTCGTATGAGCGGCGGTGGGGGGACTGGAGAACTCCATAAATAAGGTCGACTTTCGCTCTACCAAGCCTGGGATCTACCTACCTGCATCTTCTCTCTCTCCGGCCGGCCATGGTGGCGAGGGGAGAAGTCGAGTTGGCGCTCTAGCAGATGATCAAGCTTGGCCACATAGGGAAGTGATGAAGCTTGTGTTGCGGAAGCTTCCAAGCAACGGCGAGGTGCGCCACCGCTATCCTTGGCCGAGGGGGGCGCTCCGCACCTCTGCAGCTCTTGCCTGCTCCAGATGAAGTGGTTTCGTCCCCGATCTTCGGCAGGCGGCCATTGCTTCGAGCCCGGCAATGGCGACAGTGGAGGAGGACCGGATCACGTTTTAGAAATTCATGCGATGTCCTCCTTGCAATATGCAAGAACTATGGTCTATTTTATTTTTATCTTTGGGTCCTTCTTGTAACTGTATCCCACCCCTATCAATGAAGCTTCGAGGGCCTCTAGGCCCTTCCCTTGTTAAAAAATGATATGTACGAAAATATATGTCATGCTGTATTTATTGCTATTGATTTTGTATTCTCCATTCTACATTTTGCATTGTAATTTTTTTTTGTAAAAACTTATCAAACTTTATATGTTTGAATTTAAAAAAATAATATAAACCTTAATCATTGGAATGGATTTAGCACTAGAGGTTTTGAGAGTTTTAGTGAGAGATAATCCTCGGCGCGATTTGGTGAAATCCCTACCTTTACCCAATCCCCTTATGTCCCTTTTCAACCCTCTTCCCTCCAATCCCCTTTTACATCTGGTATGAAGTTGGAAACTACAGCATTGCTATAGACGCACAAGCAAACTAAACCCGAAGCAAACTATTCTCCATTGGGGCATGGCCAAGGCGGTACTAGGGCCGAGGAGTCAGCGCTGGGAAGAAGAAGATAGGAGAGGAGGAGTGGAGGGGCATACCGACGAGGCGGATGGGTGACGGAGGCGACAACTCCGAACGGGAGACAATGGCAAGGGCCCATGCGTTTCGTGTTGCACGCCCCTCTCTCTTGGGATAAAACGCGAGGTGTGGGTCATGGTATAGCGATACACATTGTACCGGGTTCGTCTTGGGAAAGTGTGGGTTATAACTGGCCAAAACTCTAGTATAATACGAGTTTTTTGGGGGCATCTAGGAAATCGGGGTTCGGTGTGGATAATCTCAGCTAATACGCAAAAATATTTTCAGCAATCCCGCCAAAATCCAGAAGGCCTATGTGACGCCCCCAAAACCGGTACCATGCGGATTCCAGCAATCCTGCCAAAATCCGCACGATATCGATTTGGAGACGCCCACCTACACGACGTGCGCGTCGAAACACACACGTGATGCAGGTGGAATTAACACAATGTATTATCGTTACAACAAGTTCACGATGGAACCCAAAAAAAGAATATATATTACAACAACGACTCCAACGAGTCAAGAATACAAATATACAATACAAAGATCCAAGTCACAAATAAAGGAAATAATGCGTCCGAGTACGGACAAGATACAAATGGGACTAAGAGTCCTGCAGATAACCAGTGGCGTCCATAACCCTGCCCAGGCCAAGCCGGAAGGGTAACCTTGCTAACGTTGTCATCTCATACCTGTCCAAAAAAATTGGGCCAACGGTTGCCGACAAAAAGGGGGAAGAAGACAAAAGAGGAAGAAAGCAGAGCGTGAGTACCAAGGGATGAACTCCGGCACATACTCAGCGAGACTAGAACAAGGTTGTGCTCGCCGGGCTATATGGTGGACTTAGCGGCAGCAAAGCTTGCACTAAAAACCAATAGAGACACGCTACAATATCCGTCTACTCAGAGAAGGTAAGAGAGCGCATAAAGGTAACAACTAGGCAGTACACAAACATAACCCATCCAAATACACATATCCCCTTCACTCATAGCAAAGAAGCAATGTAAAGGCACTCCACGGTTGACAAATTTTATTAGATATTGGTTGTAGTAATGCTATATTACTACGCAAGTTATTTGCAAGTTATTAGCAACCATATAAGGTGTAAGTTGTTCTATGATCAAGTCGGAATGCTCTAAGTCGTCCATCACCGTGGACACAACTTATCGATAAGATGTACACCCTGTAGGGGTTGCCCAAATGTAACCATACGCATGATCAACCCCAAGGAATGACAGTGGAGTCTCACAACAAGACCGTTCCCTATGCTGCAACAAGTTTAATGGGAGCCACCCAACTAAGCTACCCGTGATGGAGTCCGGCCGGGGCTCCGAAACGGACCCAGAGGTTCACGACGGCGTCCAGGCGGGTGTGAACAACCAGGCACAGGATAAGTCGGCTTGCGGGATGCAGTACAGTACATAATATAAACACCCTAAGGCAACAGGAAGTAAATCATGCATATCGTGCATATGAGCAAATAAAACCAAGGTTGTGGCTCCCAGTAAACAGACTCGAGGAAAGGTAGTAGGTAATGGGTGTCCCATTCCCCCACGTATGGGTAGAGCGCTCAATCTCGGAACTGAAGACAAGAACTCGGGTCCTAGGGGACACAAGTGGTCGACAAAGGTGTCTCCCACCGATGCCTCTGCATTAATTACACTAGTAGAAAAGTGGCCTTAGAGGCAGACCTTTAGTTGCGGCTCGTTTCCGAACCGCGACTAGAGGTCTCGCGGCTCCGACAGCTCCAACGGTTAGGACAGGTGGCGGTTTGTGCTGGAGCTTTGGTCGCGGTTGGAGCCACCAACCGCGACTAAAGGTCCTCCACCTGCGGCCGGCCGCGCGGGGGCCGCGCGAGGACCTTTAGTCGCGGTTGGTGGCTCCAACCGCGACTAAAGGTCCCGCACAAAAAGGCCGCCTGTCCTAGCGAGGACCTTTAGTCGCGGTTGGAGCCACCAACCGCGACCAAAGGTCAGTCGCCTTCATCTTCCACCCCGAGCCAGCCTTGGCCATTTCGAGCTCGAGTTGAATCTCCATTTTCTCTCCACCGAGCTCGATTTCATCCACGATTTTTTGCACCATTTGTTAAGATTGACGGTGGTGCATCTATCCAAGGGTTAGCAACTGCAAACTCTCTCTTCCGGCGCCCGTTTCGTTGGTTGTTTAGCTCATTTAGCTCAATTCATATTTGTAGTGCTAGGTAGGTGTATGATGAAATGCCTAAGTTAGCTCATTTTGCTTATTTAGCTCAATTTTGTATTGTCAATTTGATCTTAAACTAAATTATGTTTTTGTATTTCAGTGTCACAACATTCACCTCCTCACCGTCGTCGATAGACCGTCTCGTCACCGACACCACCTAGGTGAGCTTTCTTTTTTATTTAAAAAAAATCTATGTTGTATGATTTTGTTCCATAATTATTATTTGTTTTTTTGTATAAGTTGTATAATTGTTTTTTATATATATATAGTGCCATGGTTTTCACAAATACCCCCACCGGCTCTCGTCCGCTCTATTATTCGGATGTGGTATGACTTTAATAACTATATATTTGTTTCGTTTCGCGTTTATGACAATCATGCGGACCAACTTTGACATAAATATATATTTGTCTAGGAGGTAGTTGAACCGGAAATTCCAGTGGACCCTATTGTTGAATATTTTGTGAAAGAAAACGATGATTTGAAAGCTAAATTAAAAATAAGTGAAGATCTCCGCCAAGAAGAGAAGAAGGAATTGGAGGTCAAGCTTGCCAACATCATCGATGAACACCAGTTCAAGCTTGCCGACGTCGTCGATACTTACGAGATCAAGTTGGATGGGATGCGCTCGAAGCTTGCCGACGTCGTTGATGCTTACGAGATCAAGTTGGATGCGATGCGCTTGAAGCTTAAAAAAATTAGAAGTTATGCCATTAGTCAAGAGGCTTGGTATCATTATGCTGTTGGTTCAATAATGACCTTAGTTGCGATTATGTTCGCATTTGTTGTTGGATTTAAATTCTTTAGATAGTTCTATGTTAGTTTAAATTAATGAATATTTAATGCTACAATGTATTACATTTGTCGCCACTCTACTTTGCTTGAAGAACTTGTAAGAATTATTATGGTCACTTATCTATTCATTACTAATGCAGATGAGACGTCAATGGATGTACGGTTCCCGAGTTTCTGACGATTTCCTTAAGGGCATGCATGAATTTCTCCTGTGGCCGAGATAAGCAAGCGAAAAAATGGTTTTATGTGTTGTCCATGCAGTCTCTGTAGAATAAGAAGGATTACCCTTCCTCAGCCAAGCTTCACCAACACCTGTTGCAAAATGGTTTCATGCGTGGTTATTATTGTTGGACCAAGCACGGAGAAACAGGGGTTATAATGGAAGAGAATGAAGAAGAAGAGGATAATGACAACTATCCTATGTTCGATGAACACGGTGGTACTTCAATGGGGGAAGACGAAGTTGAAGAGGATGAAAAAAAAGATGAGCCTGACGATGATCTTCGTCAGGCCATTCATGATGCACAAATGGACTGTGGAAGTGAAAACGAGAGGTTGAAGTTGGAGCGCATGTTAGCCGATCACAGCAAATTGTTGTACCCAACTTGTACAGATGGCCAGAAAAAGCTCGGTACCATACTGGAAATGCTACAATGGAAGGCAGAGAGTGGTACTACCGACAAGCACTTTGAAAGTTTGCTGAAAATAATTAAGAAGATGCTTCCAAATGAAAACGAATTGCCCTCTAGTACGTACGAAGCAAAGAAGGTTGTCTGCCCTCTAGGATTAGAGGTGCAGAAGATACATGCATGCATTAATGACTGCATCCTCTACCGGGAGCACGAAAATTTAAATGCTTGTCCTGTATGCGGTGCATTGCGGTTTAAGATTGGGCGAGATGACCCAGGTGAAGTTGAGGGCGAGCAAGGTTGTCCAAGGAAGAGGATTCCTGCCAAGGTGATGTGGTATGCTCCTATAATACCACGTCTGAAACGTTTGTTCCAAAACAAAGAGCATGCCAAGTTGTTGCGCTGGCACAAAGAAGAACGTAAAAAAGACTGATGATGAGACACCCCGCTGATGGGTCCCAGTGGAGAAAAATCGACAGAGAGTTCCCGAAATTTTCGGATGACGCTAGGAACTTAAGATTTGGTCTAAGTACAGATGGATTTAATCCATTTGGAGAGCAGAGCTCCAGTCATAGCACTTGGCCTGTGACTCTATGTATATATAACCTTCCTCCCTGGTTGTGCATGAAGCGGAAGTTCATTATGATGCCAGTGCTCATCCAAGGCCCGAAGCAACCTGGCAACGACATTGACGTGTATCTGAGGCCATTGGTGGAAGAACTTTTACAGTTGTGGACTGATGAAGGTGTGCGTGTGTGGGATGAGCACGGACAAACGGAATTTGACCTACGAGCGCTCTTGTTTGTAACCATCAATGATTGGCCTGCTCTTAGTAACATTTCAGGACAGTCAAACAAGGGATACAATGCATGTACGCATTGTTTAGGTGAGACTCAAGGTAAACATATAGGTAACAAGATTGTGTACCTGGGCCATCGTCGATGGCTTGTACCGAGGCATCCAGTAAGAAAGGAAGGCCAACATTACAAAGGTGAGGAAGATATTCGGCGGAAGCCTACTCGACCTTCTAGTTCTGTTATACATGATATGGTCAAGGATTTAAAAGTAATATTTGGGAAGGGTGCTGGAGCACTATCTGTTCCGAATGACGCTCAGAACCACGTTCCCATGTGGAAGAAGAAATCTATATTTTGGGAGCTGCCCTATTGGATAATGCTAGAGGTTCACTCTGCAATCGACGTGATGCACGTGACAAAAAATCTTTGCTTGAACCTGCTTAACTTGTTGGGCGTGTATGGAAAGTCAAAAGATACACCGGAAGCAAGACAGGCCCATCGACGTATGCATTCACGAGACGACGATCATTCTGATAATCATCAAGGTCCTGCGAGCTACGCTCTTACGAAAGAAGAGAAGAAAATATTTTTTGAATGTCTTCGCAGTATGAAGGTTCCATCTGGCTTCTCGTCGAATATAAAGGGAATAATAAACATGGCAAGCAAAAATTCCAGAACCTGAAGTCTCATGACTGTCACGTGATTATGACACAATTACTTCCGGTTGCATTGAGGGGACTTCTACCAGAAAATGTTCGAGTACCCATTGTGAAGCTATGTGCATTCCTGAATGCAATTTCTCAGAAGGTTATCAATCCACTTACTCTAAAAGATTTAGAGAATGATGTGGTCCAATGTCTTGTCAGCTTCGAGTTGGTGTTCCCACCAACCTTCTTCAATATTATGACGCACCTTCTAGTTCACCTGGTGGAAGAGATACGTGTTCTCGGTCCTGTATTTCTACACAACATGTTCCCCTTTGAGAGGTTTATGGGAGTCTTAAAGAAATACGTTCATAACCGTGCTAGGCCAGAAGGAAGCATCTCCAAGGGCTATGGAACTGAGGAGGTCATTGAGTTTTGTGTTGACTTTATTCCTGATCTTAAGCCGATTGGTGTTCCTCAATCGCGTCATGAGGGGAGACTGCGTGGAAAAGGCACGCTAGGAAAGAAAGCAATCATATGTGAAGACGTGGATTCTTTCACTCGAGCACACTACACAGTTCTGCATAATTCCATCTTGGTGGCTCCGTATATCCAGCAACACAAGAATTATTTACGCTCCAAATACCCAGAAGATGAGATTGATGGAGTACACATCAAGACTTTTGGCGGTTGGTTACAGAAACTTCTGATGAATGTCACCACAAATGAACTACAGCAATATTTGGCCAAGTCACCATCTTCGACTATATTGACTTTTCAAGGGTACGAGATAAATGGAAATACATTTTACACGGCCGACCAAGATAAAAAGAGCACCAACCAAAACAGTGGTGTCCGCTTTGATGCAATAGATGGCTGCAGTGGGGAAAAGGTAACATATTATGGTTACATAGAGGAGATATGGGAACTGGACTATGGACCTTCATTTAAGATTCCTTTGTTCAAGTGCAAATGGTTCAACCTAGATGGCGGTGTAGCCGTAGACACACGGTACGGAATGACTACAGTGGATTTCAAGAATCTTCATTACGAGAACGAACCATTCATTCTAGCCAGTGAAGTGGCTCAGGTTTTCTATGTGAAGGACATGTCTACCCTACCAAAAAAAAGAAAAGATAAGCAAGCGAATACATCATACGATGAGCCAAAGCGCCACATAGTTCTTTCAGGTAAAAGAAACATCGTGGGAGTGGAGGACCACACAGACATGTCAGAAGATTACAATAAGTTTCATGAAATTCCGCCCTTCAAAGTGAAAATTGACCCAACCATCACGTTAAATGAAGAAGTTTGTCCATGGCTACGGTGCAATAAGAAGAAAGGGACACACACGAAGAACAAGTGAACACTAGCTAGGTAGGGATGTTGTTGGTGATGTGTAATAATTAATATGTATTAAACCTTTTATGTAACCGTGCGACATTTCTGTGTCGTGGTCCTTTTTTCTATTTGTTTTTCTTCTTTATTGTGGACTGTTTATTGGTATTAGTTAAGAGTGTGTTCGTAAGTTGTGTGAACCAAGATACAACTCCGATGTGCGATCAACCGTCTTATGCGGAGACGATTTAACATACAACTAAAGATACAACTCCGATCAACTAAGGATACATTATTACACATCACTAACAGTTACATTACTACATAAACGGACATGCTGGATCGGAGGCTTAGGGGAACGGCGGGAGGAGCCAGCCGCGTTCGCGGCACGTTTCTGGTTCTCACGCGCACGTTTGCGGCGTAGGGCAAGATCCATGGAGCGTGAGTCTTTCAGCGCCCAATCCAGCTCGGAAGCCTCCTTCGCCTTGAGCTGGTAGGCAGTCTTGGCTCGCTGGACAGGGTTGTCGCGGACAGACTGGAAGGAGGCTTCCATGGCCTCCTGTATCTGCAACCCTCCACCCTCTTCCCCATCGTCGCTCCAGTCGAAGTCGTCGTCCTCCTCCTCCTCCGCGGGAGGAGCGGCGGCGCCTGGTGGAGGTGCAGCAGCGCCAGGTGGAGGTGCGGCGGCACCTGGTGGAGCAGGAGGCCGGTAGCAGGGCATTCCTCTCCACGCCGGGCTCATGGGCACACGACGGGATAGGCTCCCGCGGTGGCGCCCAGCATGCTCGACCTCGTCCAGAAGGCGCTGCGGCGGGCGTGGCGGATCCATCTCGTGGAGACGATCCACCCCGTCAGCGACAATATATAAAGACCTCCAGGGCAGCGCTGGGGGAGGACACGTGGCTAGGGCAGCGCTAGGGGAGGACACGTGGCTAGGGCAGCCTTTAGTCCCGGTTGATGTTACCAGCCGGGACTAAAGAAGCACACGGATCGTGTGTTTCTTTCAAACGCTTGTCAGCCGTTGGATCAGGGGTGTGTTTCTTTCGAGCGCTTGTGAGCCCTTGGATCAGGCAGAAGCACACGGATCGTGTGTTTCCTTCCATCGCTATATATAGTCCCGGTTGGTAACACCAACCGGGACTATCACGACCACTTCATAAGCCACGCGCCCCTATATATAGCCTTTGATTTGATTTGCATTCTCGACACTTAGCCTAATTAAACCAAAGTTTTGGTTAGGCTAAAACCAAGTTTCATAAATTAATATGCCAGCACCAAATGGTGTTGGCAACATTTTAACACTAACCCATATGCAAATAGATGCAAATTTAACAATGTGTTAGCAAATTATAGATGCAAATTTATAAATGCAAATTTATATATGCAAATTTATGCAATGTGTTAGAACTAGGTTAATTGCAATGTGTTAGAAAAAATAGATGCAAATTTAACAATGTGTTAGCAAATTATAGATGCAAATTTATAAATGCAAATTTATATATGCAAATTTATGCAATGTGTTAGAACTAGGTTAATTGCAATGTGTTAGAAAAAATAGATGCAAATTTAACAATGTGTTAGCAAATTATAGATGCAAATTTATAAATGCAAATTTATACATGCAAATTTATGCAAATTTTATTGAGTGTAGGAACATTGAGCTATGGAGCCTGGCTATGTGCGAGACGAGGAGAGAGAAGACATATTAATGCAGGATATTTTTGAGCATCGCGATAAGATGCTGCCGGTGGAGAAGGCGCCGGTGCCGGTGGAGATCTTGATTTTGAGGAATTTGCCTCACAATTTCTGATGGACTCTGGTGAGGGTCTTTTAGATGAAGAAGAAATAACACCCTCACCTCTAACACCCTCCACCTCGAGGTATATATATGAATTCTATATTTTGTTGATCACAAAATGCATTAACTGATTTGTATTGCACTTAGTAACGCATTATATTTCTTACTTTAGGCCTCCACCTCGAATAAAAAGGCTAAGAATCAAGCTCCTCGAGGCCGCACGAAAAGAATGACGAGCAAAGATGCAAAGTTACCGATCTATGAAATTGATGAAGAGGGCGATCCGGTGGAACCCCCAGAGAACCGCAAAAAATATATAGGTCAAGCTGGAGTTATTGTTAGGGACTCGGTCCCGATCTCCATACCAGAATGGAATAAGCCGGCGGGCGTTGCCGAGGATGACCCTGCTATGTCCACAAGCATTTGAAAGATTTCTGCTTTGACACACTCTTGGAGCATTTTAACCTCCCGATGATATTGAACCCACCACGAAGTTGAAACTCAAGCAGTGGACTCTCTCCAAGATGGCCGACGCATTTCGGAAATATAAGCAAACATTATGGGCAAAATATGCAACAGTTGATCCAGATTTCAGTGAAGAAAAACTAGTGAAGATAAGAGATCACTGGGAAGAGTTTAAGGCGTATAAGAAATCGGATGCGGCTGTGGCCCGATCGAACATAAATAAGGCAAATGCTGCGAATAAGGTTCACCACCATAACTTGGGGACAGGTGGCTACAGGTCAGCCATTCCTAAGTGGCTAGCCTTAGAAGATAAAATCTTTGCTAAAGATATCACTCCACAGACATACTACTGGCCCGAAAGGTCCAAATTCTGGTTGTTCGCGCATGGCGCAACGTTGGACGAGGAAACAGGGAAATTGTCCCGAAGGTTGAAAAATTCAAGAAAAAAGTAGAAGAAATCGTCCCGAAGATTGAAAAGGTAATAGAGGAAGTTAAACGGGGTGTGTGGAAACCCTATAGAGAGGACGACGAGCTGACACGGGCCCTAGGGAATCCTGAACACTGGGGACGTTTACGAGGCATGCCCGGCGGTGTCACCATTAAGAAAGCGTATCCGCAACACGCTGACACTTATAGAAGCCGTGCAAGAAAGAAGAAGAAGGGTGAAGAGCGGCTAACGGAATTGGAACTCAAGGTGCAGCAACTCATGGAGTCAATTAATAGTCAGACAGGCCGCCTCAGAGCAGCAACTCCTGGATGCTCGATCTCAGCTTAGAAGCAGCGTGGGTTCCACGCAAATAGATGTCGATGCTCACTACCCCGTGGATGATGTCACGGAGAAGACACCATGTGAGCTACATGCACCTGTGGTTAACATATCCACGAAGGTGGCGGACGGCTATGCTTTACCGAGTGACGCCGGAGCAAGCTACCATAATGGTGACATTGCTCCTGGCTATGCTGTTGTCGGGGTGGATGAAATTGCGCCGGGATTTGAATCATTGGCTCTTGAGATTTCTGGAGGTGACGGTGAGGAGACATTGTACGATGTCAAGGGTGGTTTCGTCCAGTGGAACAAGAAATACATCAAGTTCTCAAAGCCACCGACTCAGCAAAGCCCATCCTGCCCGGGTATCGATGAGACACATCCATCTCCGGCACCGCGTGACAGGGACCCCCCACCGGAAATTGATGTAGAGGACCATCTCAGTCAGCACAGTCCATCTCCACTCCGCCACACGTGAGGAAGTGTCCGTAGCGCTTCTCCGGAGAAAGCGCGCGTCTTCCCCGGTCAGGAGGCGAACTAAAAGGGCCAATCGCCTGATCCGAGGTTACCTTGGCAGAAGACTCATGAGCAAAACGAAGCAGCCGTGGCGGCGTATAATAAAGCATTGTTCGCACCGAAAGTGCCGCCGCCAAATTTACCGCCGGCTATCTGCACAGGCTTGTAATCGAGTCATCGACAACTTATATGTCCCTCCAGAGAAGCCGCCATCTGACTATCCGTTATATTCAAAGTCATATGACGCGGTGACGGAGGTGGAGGCGGCGAAAAAAGGTGAACAAGACGCAGAGTCAGTCCCGCCGCCGGCGGCAAAAGATAAACAAGCAGCACCATCGGACCCGCCGCCGAAGGAAGCTACAAAAGCAGCACCATCGGTCCCACCGCCGCCGAAGATAGGTAAACAAGTTCCCCAGCTCGGAGAACAACCCGTACGTTCTGTCCCCCGCTAATTGTCCCGCCGCCGACGAACAAAGATAGTCGAGTTCCCCAGCGCGGAAAACAACTAGTACAATCTAACCCTAAAGCGCCGATGGTGTTTGACTTAGAGGAAATCCGTCGTCTTGCCGCCGAAGCGCAAGTTCCTATAGACGAATATGCTTCGAGATTGAACTTTGAGACTCTGAACAAGCTCCACCAGTAAGAAATTTGTTATGGGGGAAGATTTGGTGAAATGCAAGTTACCAACAAAAATGCGTGCTCTCCATTTTTGGTACTTGAAAGCCGCAAAGAAAGGGACATTCTGTCGTTCTGAAATGTAGGAAAGACGATGAGCACTTCTTAGAAGACTACAACCACATTGTTCGGTTTAGCGAACTTTTTCAGCTATACAATCTGCGGGCACTCGACAAATCTATCATGAGTTCCTATTGCCTGTAAGTGATTTATTTAAGTCTTTACCTAGTCTCGTTCATTGTTTGTAATTATTCTCACTTTAATCTTTTGTGTGCTATATTATGCAGATTGAAGATGCTCGAGCTCAAAAAGATGAACCAGCATGACATTGGGTTCATTGACCCGGATAAATATAACGAAACAACCATAATAAATCCCTTGTATAACAAGAACACACCGGATGATTTGCTAAGGGTGTTCAAGCGATACCGCGACAAAAGAACTATATATTGGCCTTACCACTTCGGGTAAGTTTTAGTGTCTTCTACACATTCTAATTTGCTCACCCGATGTTAAGTTTAACTGATGAGTTATGCATGACTGTGCGCAGCTACCACTGGATTCTTCTTGTCATTGAACATCGCAAAGGACTTATTCATTCACTTGACTCATTGAGGTATCATCCTGACATACAGGAGTTGTTTCGACTCCTAGCAAGGTACATTCATTTCTTACCGCCTCTGTCATTCATATCTTCATGTCAAGTCATTAACGAATAAATCATTTGTGAATGTTCTTTGTCGGGCAGCGTTTGGAAAAGGTTTGTCGAGGAAGATCCTGCAGGTGGGTGGCCCAAAAAGCTGGATTGGAAGTTGAACAAGGTAAGTACTGCTACCTACGTCCACACAACATTCTCATGCATACTTCATTATTATTGATTGAAATCTATTCTTGTATAGTCTTGCTTGGAGCAACCAAAGGGAACTGAGTTATGTGCATACTTCGTTTGCGAGTATGTACATGTACTAGTCACCGAGAAATGGAATATGAAAAGTGCAGAGTTGGCAAAAAAGCGCTGCAAGCTACCATTCGAGCACCGCTTCAAAGCAATTGGAGAGGAATTGGCGGGATTTTACCTTTCGGAGGCCTTATCGGAGAAAGGAGAGTACTACGATGCTGAAAGCATGAAAGCGATGAAAGCGTGTAAATAACTTGTTGTTTTGCTTCAACTCTTGTACTACGATAACTCTTGGCGCATCAACTCTTGACTACGATCTAAAAGTATTACTTAATTTAATTGTATGTGTTATAAATATGTGCATCGACTTCATACGACACGGGAACGGTTACGACGTGGAAAACGTTACGGTAACCGTCACCGTTACCGTAACGGTTACCGTAACCGTCACCGTAACGGTTACCGGTTACCGTTACGGGAAGGGTTACTAGTGAAACCACGGTTACGACATGGGACACGGCTACCTATAACCAAACCCCGGCATATATAAACCCTAAACCCTGCAATTAAATCGAAAAAAAAAAAAAACCAAAACCCTTTGGTCCCGGTTGGTTCTACCAACCGGGACAAAGGTCCCAACACCCCACGTCCCCCTAAAGCCCACGTGGAGGGACCTCCAGTCGCGGTTCGGAATCCTCCGCGACTAAAGGGGGGGGCTTTAGTCCCGACTGCTTAGTCGCGGTTGCCCAACCGCGACTAAAGGCTCTCTGGAACCGCGACTAGAGGCCATTTTTCTAGTAGTGTTATTATCCCACATCAATTTTTATTTGCAACAACTTATCATGATTAACTTCACCAACATTATCCATAGATGAGACATGTAACAACCTCCCAACATATCCCGATAACAAAACGAGAGAAACACACAGCCCTAAGCATGCCTACGACTCACAAGGCTTGCCAAACAATCAACTAGCAATAGGTAATGGAAAGGAAACATGGCTTATTAGGGTAAACATGTGGAATAGGACACGAGACTCGAAAAGAATCGCAACATAAGGATAACAATAAGAGCGAGAGCAGAAATGTAAAATAGGTGAAGAGAAAGGGCTCGCCTGTGAGAAACTGTAGAAGAACTGCCGGAGAACTTGTCGTATCTCACAACACCACTTCGTGAACCTATCCGGGAAGAAGCAAATCCTGGAACACACAACGTATGCAAACTTACTACTACAGAGAAAGAATCAGCATGTTCAAGATATGGTATGCATGGCATGGCATGTATGATGCGATGCAACTTATCTAGATTAAGCGGAACCGGAGTCCGTCGCACAATTATATGGTTCAAGTTATTTATCTACCCCGCAAATTAAATGTTGATTAGAATGGCAAGACATGGGATGGATGAGCTACAGAGATTTAAATGGAGTAGCAGGATAAGATAACAATATCCCCGGACACTCCATATTTAATTATTAGGTGAATCGCTAAAACCCCCGAACAAAATATATGCAATGCGACAAGATGATTATGATGCAAATAAGATAGATAGCACATTTTATAAAATACGGCTTATGGTCGGGGTCTCACATTTCGGATCGGAGAGCGATCGTCGGATCGAAGAGGAAGCGGAGGAAGTCGTACGTCGACGCAGAGGAAGTAGTCGAAGTAGTAGACGTCGCGGAAAAAGACCTTGAGCGAAACGCGACGGTTCACGAACACCGGGTAGATATTGGCGAAGTAGTCGTCGACGAGAAGTAACGGTCACGCCGGAAAGAACCGATGCCAAAATATTTGCGGCCATTTTGTCGAATATGTGTCGGACGAGACAACTGCCAACGAGACGGAGACACTGTGGCACGGCAGATCGGCCGAACACACAAGCCAGCTAACTAGCTAGTAACACATTGGGAGAAAGTGTGCACGTACGCACGGAAGTGTATCTTCCTAGCTGCGTTGGCGCTTGGGTAGTGGAGGACCAAAGGGCATTTTGTGGAGACCATGGTGTGCTGCCTCGGGAGAGCATCTGGTTGGTGGTTTGTGGTGGAGCGTAGGAGGTGGAGGAATGGCCAGCGTTGCTGCTCTTGATCGAATCGGTGGACACGAAGAGCGTTGGTCTACTGCTGCAGGGCTGGATCGAAGGGGAGGCGCGCGGCAAGGAGAAGCTGGCGCGGACGAGCGAGGCCGATACGCGCGCACTGGGAGTTTTTTTTTAAAATATTATTTTTTTAATCGAAATTCAAAAAATATTACGCGGATTTAATAAATTCCAAAAATAATACACCGCCGCCGGCCGAAACAAGTGTTTCGGCTTGCCGCCGGCCTAAAGGAGTGTTTCGGCCGCCGGTCGGCCGAAAAGGTGCTGTGCGTAGGGGCGGGTCGGATGCGAGCAGTTGTCGCGTCGCCGGTGGGACGAAAGGTGAGTTTCGGCCCTCTGGGGCCGAAACGTTTTTTTTTTTTGCATTTCCCCCCTATTTTTGCGTTTGACCCGCTCAATTATTTAGTAAAAAATGACCGACAAATTTTTCCCGCCCCTATTTCGTGGTATTGAACACAGTATATTTTACCCGCTCCATTCTTTCGCAAAAAATGTCGAGCAAATTTGTCCCGCCCCTATTTCGTGGTGTTATTCACACTATATTGCACCCGCTCCATTATATCGAAAAAAATCTCCGGCAAATTTTTTCCTTTCTCGTTCCCGCCATTTTCTCCCGCCCTCGTTGTCGCCATTTTCTCCCGCCCTTTCTTTTCCCGCCAATTTTCCCGCCATAAATTTACCGCGCAACATTTCCCGCCCAATTACCTTTTACAGGTCTTTGCATGTACTTCGGTTTACGAATTTTTCGGTGTCGTCCATCAAAAGCGAGAGCTATGGTGGCGGAACAACGTTAAGTTCGGCTACGGCACTAGCAATAATTTTGAGCCTTATTATCATGATTGTTTTATTTTTTGAATAGGTTTTGCTTTGTGTTTGTGGGTCCAGTTACTCATTATTTGGTTGTAAGCATTGTTTTCGCTATCTAATATAAACCAGATTCAATTTCAAAGAAAGCTTAGATGTATTGCTTTTGTAAAGCCTACCAACCTTATGTTTTCGCGGTTGTTGGCACCACAGGTTCGCAGCGCCACAATTTAATTTCCCGTTGCAAATTGGCAGTGCGGCGCCACATGGTATGCCTCCACACAAGGTTGTCGTTGCCACCCTACCAGGTCTAGCACCGTAAGGCTTAGTTGTGCACACAAGAACTACCAGTTGTGAAAATTGTTCTATAAATAAATATGGCGGGTAAACTAATGTGTGCATCAATAAACCACAAGCAAAGTAGATAAATTAATTGGCTAGGAGGACTATTTTCTACGTTTACTAGTTGAATGTCTGTGCGTTGCTACGGAGATATACATATTTCGTGCAGACCGTGTTTTACGCTGCGTCTCTGTCTTCCATTTCCCTTTGCCTTCCCTCTCCTATCTAATCGCTCCACTATATTGTGATGTCACTATGTGAATCTTCATTGTTCAAATATTTTGGTCATTTGAACCGATCATATATTAGCGTGTATCAGTATCAAAGTGTGCTCTCGTAAACTATTTGTGCCATAAAACAATGTCCATGGAGATCACATAATTGTACTTTTCGTGCTTAAACACTACATTAAATTCCAAGCAGCGACACATATCAAAGCATAAAAATATCAATCTCCAAATTTGTTATGGCAGTGCCAACACCCGTGAGAACTAAAATGAAACATTCATACAAATCAGCAAAAAATTATCAAGCGTCCTTTTTTTTTTTATATTAGCGTGTATCAGTATCAAGCGTCCTTTTGATAATATGGACATTCAAAAGTGAACATGATGCATCTTTACAACTGCACATGTATGCCTTCTTTGCTGCGTTCGTTTCATATCAAGCCTCGCATCCTGAGTTCTCAAAATGTGTGGTGCAAAGAGAATTATATTGTTCATGAAAGAAAACCTTTCGTTTAGGTGCGCAGTTCTACATGGCCTCTCATAGATTGCAAACTTACAAATGCAGGATCAGGAAAAAGATCTACCCACACAAAGCGTTATGTACTATAAACCAGCCATTATAGCTCCAATCCTTTAAGCATGTTTATTCAGCAAAATATTGTTTGTTTCATAAGAAATTCAAGAAAGGTCTCCTGGTTGGACTGGCTCTCAAACTATACACACCACTAAATTTAAATCATCACTTGATCCAATGTAATATGAGTCCAACCCTTCATGGTGTCCATGAATGTCATGGTGAAGTGGTTGGTGAAGTGGTCGCAGGAAGGGGCGAGGTCCGTTTACCAGCCGAATGAAATCAGGCATTGCGAGCTGCATTCGATATGTCAAAAAAATCGTCAAGGATCATAGTTCTCTGGGAATACTGGTAGCTAAAAGGGTACGGCAATAAAATGAATACTACAATACCCCAGATCTCAATTTTCATTCACCACCACCTTTTGGACAAAATGATACTCTGATCATCGCACACTGCTCCTATGCTCCATCCACAGCCAGCTTGTGGACTTGATGAAGGTAAGAGATCAATTTCCTCATGTAAGAACAACACTTTTACCACCAATCAAATAAATAAACTGATGAAAAAACTGGCTGAATAGTTACCTAGATGTATGATGTAATTTACAAAAGTCAAAGGCTGGCGATGATCGAGTCCACTAACTTCCTGCAGCTCATTGCTCATCCTGTAAATGATTTTTTTTTGTAAATACAAATATGGAGTCGAGCAATTATTCGGAGATCATCAATGGGAAAACAGAGAAACAGCATGAACGTAGATTGTCTTGCATACAAATAATTTAGAACATACATATTTATGCGTACGACACTTTTCATTAAGGACTTGAAGAGCATAGAAATTTTATCTATATTAAAGAGATACAAACAAAATCCTTTTACAGAAAATAATATCAAACAAATGTAGGTATCTATATGAGCATTTACACCAAAGGGTCACTAAGTCGGCAACAATACTACATACATAGTACATACACACATTTCCTTTTTACTTTGTGATAATGCTATCACCAGTATGTGAATTTTCTCTAACGACGTATCACACAAATTTCATTTTTACTCTAATTACAAAGAGTAGGTTGATATTAAGAAGACATACTTAGTGACATTCTCCCGGCAAATCTGGCTTGAAATTCTGTCCTCGTTGAGGCTGACCTGCCGGCCACCTACTGACATGCCTCGCGCCCTCGCTCGTCGACTGGTGGCACACGGCGAGACAACCGGTGGCTAAAGTACTGCACAAGGGGCTCTCCTCCGTTACTCCGCTAGTTCCGTGGATAATCTAAAGTCCAAGCGGGATCGACTCCTGGCAATCCAACAAAAAAATCAAACTCTAGACAATTCTACATGCAATAGGCCAATGAGCTGCCACGTGATAGCAGAATGCTTTTCAAATTTTGATTGTTCTATTTCAGAATGCAAGTCTGATTATGTACCAATATGACTGTAGTACTTAGTGACTGTACAGAAAAAAGCTAATCTAGACAGAATACAACTGATATTGTGTAGTACATACTGTCCTTGTTAGTCGCCTAGCTAAAAAAACATGGGAAGCTAAAACTTAAAGATGACAAACTGTAATTTCACCTGGTGTATGTTGTGTTTATGCGTCCGGCCAGCAGGACATCCAGGAGCTCAGAAAACTACATGTCATGGTCTGCAAGCAAGCGAAAAAGGGAGGATTGCAGCAATTATCGAATAATAGATAGCTGAAAGATTAACAATAATATATTTCAGTATAAGAAACTGATTAACCATCAGTACGTATTCAGGAATCTTGATCTATATATGTTTCCACAAACTGGTAGGTGAGGAAGCCGAACCATCTATAGATCGATGTGGTGTGCAAGGCAACAACTGCAACACACATGCACTGTCCAACAGTGCCAAAATCGACGGACCCAAATGTCAATTTTGTTCTCGAGAAATCATGAACAAATACTTTTTTTTCATTTGTTGCTAGATGGAGGGTGCTTAAAAGAAGATTAGCAAGAAGATATATGTATGTATGCAAACTTGATGTCGGTTCTCCTCCCTGCTGCCTGCTCGCCGCCGCCGCTCATTCCCACCGCGTGGTCGCCGCCACTGCTCAGGACCGGCCCTGCTCCCTCTTTCTACGGTGTTGTCCGGTGACTGGTGCAGGGCGACGGGATGACGAGCGGACGGAGTTGCAGGCAGGCCGTTGGCTCGCTCGGGAGCGTTCAGCCATGGGAGCGAGCGCGAGCATGGCTGCCGGACGGGACTCGCGCAGTGGCCGGTGGTGAGGGTGGGACAGAGGGAAAGCCGAGTTCCTGAGCCGCCGCGCTCTGTCGAAAGCCATCGCCAGCGGTCTTCACCTCCAGCTTGTTCCCCAGGAGTAGGGGCACCTGAGAGTCGGAGGCTCTGCTGACGACGGGAGAAGTTGCGGTGCCCGGTGAGGTGGGTGGTAGAGGAGGCGAAGGCGGCGGAGCAGTTAGATCGATAGGGAGCGAAGGAGATTTGGGGTGGAGGCGCACAGTAGCGAGAGAGGTGTCGTGAGGGAAGGTCTCCTTGGGCCTTTGGCCCATGTGTGCGATCGGGTGTAGCGATGGCATGTGCGAAGCGATGGTCTGGCGGAGCACAGTAGAGGTTACACGAACCACCAACTCCCATTTAATAGTAAAGAAAATATCACTTTACTGTCGAGTTAAATTGTGTGATGTTTGCCTGCTAGTGTTAAAAGGGAACCACTGTATATACCTCCAAGTTTTGTAACAAACTTGAAGACTTACAGTGACCCTGAAACTTGGAGTATACATGTATGAACTCCTAGTCCACGTCCGTATGTGGCCCTCTCCGTCCGAGCAACAGCGTGAAGCATCAATGCAGGACTAGTGAAATTTGGTGCGGCCCCGTTGTAATTCGGAAAATGTTGAAATCTTTTGAAATTTTTTATATAGAGTATGTCTAAATACTTAGTGAATTAAAATGTTGAAATCTTTTGAAATTTTTTATATAGAGTATGTCTAAATACTTAGTGAATTAAAATGTTCAAATATGCTTGTATTTCGACATTATTTTTTAATTTAACTTCATAGTTAGAGAATGCATGATGTGAACATTTATTAATTTTAACTCCGTAGTTAGATAGTAAAGTTCATTTAGATTGTGTCCAAATGTTCACCAAATTGAAATGTTCAAATACGTTTGAATTATGCCATAAGTAGTTAGCATATATTTTTGTGAACATGTTGATATATTTTAGAGTGAACAGTAAACGGCACTGTAGATACACGAATACTATTTGTGTGAACAGTATTCGGTGACGTGGTGCAGCGACTGGAGGTCGAACTGGGTCGGCTTTTATATAGGTAGGACGCCGACGCGCCCGTGGTGTTAATTTTGCTGCGTAGTTTGAAGTGTATTTTATGACGGTACGTAAAGTGTTGCAAGGTTAAAACATGAAAGTTGTTTGGAAGGATGATATTCGTCTACTTGTGAAAGAAAAATTTAAACATATGGCTGAGTGCGACGAATTTGACAAAATTTGTTAAATGTTTTTGCGAGTTTGGATCCAAAATTAAGGTGTTAGAGTCGACCAAATTTGAAACCGATTATGGGAATGGAATCTACTTGTCGGCGCACATATATTTCATGTGCATATTATTGCGAAAAGAGGAAACAAATACAGTGCGTGTACTGTAGCAAATTTCAAAACACGCAGGGGTCTTTGCGCAAAAATGCCACGCTTACCGTCGGATGACGAAGCGACGGCGCTTCTACAGTGCCGGGGCGACGTGTCCATCTCAAGTTTCAAAAATTTGAAATTCGTCAGAATTTGTCTTTTTTTTTGCGCAGCTAAAAATATAACGAATTTGAAGATTGGAGAGAAATATGTTTATGTCCGTCAAAATCAAAAGGTTAAAACATGAAAGTTGTTCAGAAGGTTGATATTCATGTACTCGTGAAAAGAAAATTTAAATGGATGACTGTGTGCGACGAATTTGACGAAATTCATCAGATGTTTTTGCGAGTTTGGATCCAAAATTAAGTTGTTAGAGTCGACCAAAATTAAAACTGATCACGGGAATGGAATCTGATCATCGGTGCGCATATATTTCATGTACACATTATCGCGAAAAGAAAAAAATAGCTGCTACAGTACACGGGCACTGTAGATGCGCGGCACTGTAGATGTACAGTGCCCGCGTCGACGTGGAGCAGCCAGGTGAGGGCAAACGGGGTGGTCTTTTATATAGGTAGTAATTTGCATTTCAAAACAAGAAGAGCATCAATGCAACAAAAGCATGCTTCTTCTTTGCCAAGGGCATCACGATCACGCCAAAGATATGATCGACTAATTTGGTTGTGGCTGGCTATCGAGCATCGACCATCGATAATAATAAGATTTGTTTATGTCAGTTACACTAATTAACTAGGGCCGTCGTGATGTATGTATGCATGGGAAATGAATGTATGTATTGCGTGCTGTGTATAAAAAACTCGATGATTCTGTAGAGGCTACGCATGTGGTGTTGTATGGGTCTCTCCATCCCTGGTATTGGGTTTTAGCGATAAACCCGATTAACAATCATTGGATTAGCTCTGCGTATGAAAGGTTTTGCATAAAGGTGGTGCGAATAGATTTATGTACTTTGTTCAAGGAGGTATTGTGGGCATCAGGGTTAATGATGACATTTTTCGTTATTTCAAAGTTACGAAAGGTTTCAGAGAAGCCTAGATCATACATATTTTTTATCCGACATTAGAAGCGAACAAAACTAACCGACCCACCGAACGAATTCTTTCTCCGTTGATCATACATTTTCTTATTCCAAAAAACAGTGAGTAAAAAATGATGAAAAGGGGGCACTTTTTTTTTTACTATTTACAGTTTGGAGTTTACATTTTTTTATGACCTGTTTGAGTTTACATTGAAAGTGAAGCAAAAAATGACGCAGAGTGAAGGTTTTTTTCCCTTGCTACTGGGCCTTTCCTGGGCGAACAAAGGCCCACTGAATGCTACTCTCTCTCACACACACCACGGCGGCTCAGCGGCGGCGGCGGCGAACGAGCTCAATGAGGCGGCTCTGCAGCCTCGCCGGCGGGAGGAGCAGGAGCTACGCGGAGCGCTTCCCTTCCCTGCTCGACCCGCTGCCGGGCCTCCGCCTTCCACCCGGCCCCACGACGAGCACCAGTCCCGCCACAGCACACGGAGGTCACCACGCTCCCCAACGGCGTAAGGATCGCCTCCCAGGACATCCCGGTACGTACACCCACGCCACGCACGCCCTCTCATCCTTCCTCTTCCTCACTGCCGTTGCTGACCATTGCTGGAATTTTGGGGTTGGTTTATGGCGGTTCTTAGGGCCCGATGTGCTGTGTCGGGGTGACGGTCGCCGCCGGCTCCGTCCACGAGACCCCCTCGTCGGCCGGCGCCGCCTACATGCTGGAGAGGCTGGCCTTCCAGGAGACCCAGAACCGCGGCGTCAGAGAGATCGCGCACAGCGTGGAGGCCACCGGGGGCAAGCTCGGCGCGAAGGCTGGCAGGGAGAAAATGTTCTACACGTTCGGCGCGCTCAGAGACAGCCTGCCGCTGGCCGTCGAGCTGCTCCTCGATTGCGTCCGCAACCCCGCGTTTCTCCGGAGCCAAGTTCGGAACAAGGTGATGATGAACTGAAGACTAAGATTAAGTAGACAGATAGATAAATATAGTATCTTTGGAATTTAGATGGAATGCAAGTCTTTAATTGATTGATTCGGATGCTACGCTGTTCTGCAGGTGGCTGAAGCTCGGGAGGAATTGTCATTTCTGGAGCGTAATCCTCAACTGTTTCTTCGGGAGTCGCTGCATCGTGTTGGTTACTCGGGTGCTCTTGGAAACCCTCTGTACCCTACCATGGAAGCTCTTGGGAGGATTGACCGTGGTGCCATTCGCAATTTCTTCCTGGTAATTTATTTTCTTCGTTCATCATACCCACTAGTGTATGTAATTCTGTACGTGTTCCTAGTTTTGGTCAGTCCTGTGATGTTTGCACCAGTATAAGTAAATGTCAAAGACCACAACTATTTCCGTGCTTACGAATAATTTGCTCTGATTAAGGCGGAGTGCATTGTTTACTTTGTTTCTATTCTAGACCTTTACAACCATAATCGCAATATCTTAATTTTGTATCCACATTCGGTTTATGTAACATAAACGTAGAAGAGCAATGATTATTACTGTAACAGGAAAACTATACCGCTGACCGCTTGGTTTTAGCTGCATCAGGCGTGAACCACCAGCATCTGCTAGACATTGCATCACCCTTGTTGTCTGATCTGCCCAAGGGGTCGTCTGTGAACAAACCCAAATCTGCATATACTGGTGGTGATTTTAGGCACAAAACTGACTCTGAGGTGATAATATTTCTAGCCTTTAGTTTCTCTCTGCCGTCCCACTGTTGTACTTAAGAACCATGCTCTTGTGTAGATCACGCATGTCGCATTGGCTTTTGAAGTTCCAGGAGGCTGGCAGCAGGGGAAAGCAGCTGTAATCATGAAAGTCATACAGGTGTAATGATCTCTTGGAAAGAAATATATGGTTGATTGACTAATTTAACAACTTTGGCGTGATTGATTGTGGAAAGGAGACTCATGAGCGTGTTTGTAAAACTATCTGCAGACGTTGATGGGTGGCGGAGCTTCATTTTCCAATGGTGGTCCTGGGAAAGGAATGCAGTCACGGCTTTGTAAGTTATGAAACCACTATAACTATCAATTAAAATATCAATTTTTCACAATGCAATTGGATGTTTTTGTGATTCATTTGTTTTGCTTGTGTGTTACAACTCATAGCTGCATATATTGTTACTTTGCAACTTCGAAAGAAAAATGGATAGCTTCTTCCAAAGGCTAAGGCGAATCATTGTTTATTTTCAGATCTCCGGGTTATGACTGAGTACGATTGGATGCAATCAATTTCAGCATTTAGTACTGTATATGATGACACTGGTCTATTTGGTATTCATTTGGCCACGGTGAGTTCAAAAAAATCTTCATCTTTTGAGCTAATAGTTTTATATTCGGTTTATGTAACATAAACGTAGAAGAGCAATGATTATTACTGTAACAGGAAAACTATACTGCTGACCGCTTGGTTTTAGCTGCATCAGGCGTGAGCCACCAGCATTTGCTAGACATTGCATCACCCTTGTTGTCTGATCTGCCCAAGGGGTCGCATATGAACAAACCCAAGTCTGCATATACTGGTGGAGATTTCAGGCACAAAACTGACTCTGAGGTGATAAACTATTCTGTTTTTATCTTCCGCGCTCTCATGTTCTAGCCATTAGCTTCTTTCTGCCCTCCTCTATTCTACATTATAACCATGCTCCTCTTGTGCAGGTGACACATCTGGCAATGGCTTTTGAAGTTCCAGGAGGCTGGCGTCAGGAGAAAGCAGCTGCAATCACGAAAGTCATACAGGTGTAATGATGTCTTGGAAAGAATTATGTGGTTGATCAACTAATTTAACTAGTGTGGTGTCATTAAAAAAAGAAAACTCACGAGTGTATTCGTAAAACTATCTGCAGACTTTGATGGGTGGCGGAGCTTCATTCTCCAATGGTGGTCCCGGGAAAGGAATGCAGTCACGGCTTTGTAAGTTGTGGACCCACTATAACCATAAAATATGATCCTGGTTTTTTCACATAGCAATTGGATGTTGGGTGATTCAATTTTTTTGCTTGTATTTTACAACTCGTAGCTGCATTTCTTGTTACTTTGCATCTTTTAATAGAAAAATTAATAGCTTATTTGCAAAGCCTAAGGTGTATCAATTGTTTCTTATCAGATCTACGGGTTATGACTGAGTATGATTGGATGCAATCAATTTCAGCATTTAGTACGGTATATGATGAAACTGGTCTATTTGGTATTCATTTGGCTGCGGTGAGATAAATTTTGTTCTTCATCTTTGGAGCTAATAAACACTTGAACTTGATGTGGGTTTTGTTCCAATCATTTTACTGAAAGAAAATGCTTCCTACTGAGTAGTTAGAACTTAGAAGTGACTTGAATTGTAATGCTCAAGAATAAAAAATGTCTTCTCATTCTGAACTGATCCAGCCATCCAATTCTGTCGCTGAGGCAGTTGATATTGCTATTAAAGAATTGACAGCAATTGCAATACCTGGCGAAGGTACAAGTTGGCCATGCCTTTCTTGCATTTTTATCCTATATGTCTATTCTGAAACCTGTCAAATTGTCTCTGTTATACAGTTACAGAAGCAGAGCTTAGTCAAGCGAAAAACTCGACGATTTCATCTGTTCTACAAAACCTCGAATCCAGGGTAACAGGGAAGGGTACCTCAACCTCTCTTTCCCCCTTTATATTTTCTTCTTCGAGCAATCGCGCTCCCCTTTCCTTGCTTTAGTTTATTCGATATATTCAGCATGCTTTGCTATTTTCACAGAAAAATCATGCAGAAGACATTGGGAGGCAAATCCTGATTGGTAGTTCAGGGTACGTAAAAATGATATTTCCCTTATTTCTAACTAACCCAACTTCTTTGGTGGAGAATTAACGACAACCTTTTACGCCTCTGTTTCTGTCCATGCAGGAAGGCGGGCCAACACTTCCTCGAGCGCGTTGACGAGGTTACTCTGGATGATATCATGTTGGTTGCACAGAAGTTGTTGTCCTCATGCCCTACCATGGCGAGCTGGGGAGATGGTTTGCACTTTGCTCCGTCGAAACAGAATCTGGTTGTTCAAATGACACAATCTTAAATTTCTACTACTATTTTTGCAGTCGACAAGGTGCCTACGCATGAATATGACCGCGGGCACGTTGAGTCACCCCGAGTGATCTGATGTGGACGTTAAAACGCTTATTCTCTTGACACCCAGTTTTAGATGATCTATAACTGTTTCCATGGTTGGAGGCTTGGAGCTACCATGCCGACTAGGGGGATTCGGCTGTTTTGGTCAGTATTTCTGGACCAGTAATTTGAACGGAGTTGGTCAGTATTTCTAGTTGCCTTGTTTTTTGTAGGCTCTCAAGCATGTAAGATGTAGCTCGAATACTAGCACGCATGTAGGGCTGCTATAATTGCTTGTCGTGGCATGTTCTAAAAGAAGTATCTATGCTTTGCATATATTTTTCTATGAAAACTCATTTTACTGAGCCACTGGCTGCAATCAACATCATCATACTGGAAAGTGATGTTCACATGAACCCTTGAAAACGAGAAGACCATACTGTCTCTCCTTTTTCTCTGTAGCTAGGCTGTCGTCAAATTTCATGTATGTGCTCATGTCAGATAGCACATACACCAAAACTATATAAAATAAACAAAATGTTTTTTAACTTCATAAATGTGTGTAAAATAAAAATCGAGTTATTATTTCAAAGCAATTCACTGAAGATTAGACATAGTTCTTAACATCTTCTCTTTATTCTCTTGTTTTTTATAGAGTACTTCCATCATACAGTGAAAATAGAATGCTCCCACAACACTGTATAGTCAAACACACAAATCTGAATCATATACACAGGCCACTTAATGTTACAGACCACACTGGATGATTAAAAGAAACAGCAACTCGAGTCGCTTTGTGCCTCCTAAGCATCTATGATTAAAAGAAGCAGCAACACTGTATAGAATTTTCACTTAAATTCCATTGGCTGCAATTAACACATGTGCAACCAATTTGCAAGCTACTTTGCAAAGAAAACATTGCACCATTCCCAGCTTGTCACAAATCCCGGACATGTGCAGTGTTTTCTTTTAGCATCTTGTTCTTTATAAAGAGGGCAGAAAGGCGAGTAAAATGCCCAAATGAGTTCCATAATATAGTAAAATAGATCTTCACAAATAAAACCACCAATGCTGGTACAACACAACAAGTCAAATGCATCGTCTGAATCAAATAAATAGTCAGGCCAATACTGTTTCAAACCACAACTGACAATTAAACATCTCTCACACCCAACACCAACATTACATAGCTTATTACAACTCAAGTGACACACATATATCACCAAACATATACAATAGCTGGCACTCCAATAATATATATGTTTTGGAACAAAAAAAAGTTAAACAAAGTGGTTGGTCGAAAATAACCAGGGACACTAGCCCTTTTATCTGGAAACTCTACATGCAGAAACACACAATCACTCACGTAGGGATGACATGCATGTATGGAGTAGGGGGTTGGACACTCTGGATGGACACATGGTATGTAGGTGACATGTACGTTGTGGATGTATGGCACAAGGATGGAGGCAATGGATGGACACAAAGGTAGTTGGCATATACAATATGGATGTATATTTTGTTGGGCCAAATATGGATCTATGTGTGGTGGAGAACTTATAACCAGGCAGGTGTTTAGGAACTCATGGTTAATGGTATACACTGGGTGGAATGAACATACCAATTGATGGATGAATAGATGCGTGGATGAGCATGGATTAATTCATCTGAGGTAGCTGGTCACCTTGGCGCGCTGGTCGAGGGATGCGAACTTCGGGGGAAGCTTGGGCTCGTAGCTCTCGCGGTGCGAGGGTGAGCCCCACTGGAGCTTGTTCCACCAGCTCCTCTCCCCATTCACCTTCACCGTCTCCAGCTGGTCTTGTAGACGCGGGAGGCGTCGGAGGCTCCAGCAACCCCGGATGTGGAGCTCGTTCCACAAGGGTGCTGTTATGGTGGCATCATTGTCGTCGAATTGCTGGAGTAGTGGCAGCTCCTGGAGACGTACCCTTTGGAGGTTTGGGAGGAGCTGGTAAGTGCTACCTTGATACTGACCCTTGTAGAAAAATTTCTTCAGTTTGTAGCAGAACAAGATGCCAAGTGTCTTGAGAGATGGTAGTGTTATTCCATCTGGCATCATGGCCTCCAATCTTGGGCAATCCTCCAAGTGTAGGTGCTCTAGTGAACTGAAGGCAAAATAACTGAATTGTGAACAGAACCAAACTAGACTTTTGAGATTACAGACATGCATATTTTGTAGATTTTCCATGTCTGGATCGTATTCGAAAACTTGCTCCATTTATGGCACCAACGTAACTCACATTCTTCCAAGTCTTGGAAACTGCTGTATCTAGAAAAAGTCCAGATACCAGTATCATATGTCACTGTTATTGATTTGGTGACATTTAGAAGATTGTCTAAACCATCGGGTGGCTGTTGCATCTCTGTGATCTCTACATGGCGCTCAGTTCGGCGAAGGGGGACTGTAATTGGCGACACAATTGCGATTTGCTCTGCATAATAGCTGCTATGTACATCCATATATGTTGACTGATTCTGCACCAACTCCTGGAACTTGTTATCAACCATTTCTTCTTCATGATGCAGTCGCATGTTATTAGTACTGCATGGTGCGACTCGGACATAGAAAGATTGGAAATACCGTCCAGCCCTTACTAAATCCATACAAGATTTTCCGAAGCTATAGAAGAACCTGGGGTCACTAACACACAACTGTGAACCTTCATTTGAGTGCTTATCCTTTCCTTCTGTGCACTGATCCAAGTAAAACACCTCTGGAAGTCGCTCTAGCATGTGCCAAGGAAATCGCAGCAGAGAAGGAACCCCCAATAAGAGCAATCTCCTAAGTTGGGTACCATTAGGGATGTCGGCGGGGAGCTCCTTGATAGCTGTACTAGACAAATCAATCTCCTCCAAAGCACCAAGATTCTTCAACTCGACAGACTCGAGTTTTCTACATCCACGCAAGGACAAGAGTTGAATGTGAGGTGCCCCAGTCAGTGAGAAGGATTTAAGGTTAGGGTGCCCTTCCAATTTGATTTCATGGACCCTAGAGATTGGCCCCGAGAATGAAATCAAGTTATTGTTGTCAATGAGCTTAAGCGACTGAAGCTTCTGCATTTCTTCAAATATCTTGGAAAAAATTGGGAGGAAATGTAGTTATTTCTGCATGGGAAATATCGAGGTGTATCAAATTGCCTTTTTGGGTGGCCACATCTTGTGTCAGATGAGATAAAGGAACTCCCTTCAAGTCAAGTATTTCTAGCAGGTATAGAGTGGACAATGGTGAATATGAACTAGTATTTTCTTTTGGGTCTATAGCACTAGTTGTGGAGGAAATTAAGAGAGTGTTGAGATCATAGCAGCCTCTAAGTGAGAGCAACCGAAGGTTCGATAGACAACCAATGGAATAAGGGAGTATTTTTAGTGGAGTGTAGGAGAGATCGAGAACACGAAGAAAGCAGAGTTTGGGCAAGAAATGGTTCAGTTTGGAAAATATGGGTGATTTTTGCGAGCATCCTCTTATAATAAATGGAGTAGTGCCCTTGGTTTCTTCCTCATGGCTCAACCAATCTCGGCTTACATGCCATCCATGGTCACCGACGAAGGAGATCCATTTCCTCTTGTTATCAGAGAGTTCATCTACTGTGATGCTTTCTGCAATGAGGCCATGGTATGCTAAGAATTGTGCGCCGGTATTGAGGGATTCATGAGCTTCACTAGCAGGAGAAAATGGTAGCTGCAGCAAAGAGTATTTCTGAAACGCTTCAATGATGACCCTTCCAAGTTGATGCATATAGGAACACTTGCTACTGCTGATGGTGCTGGTCAAACATGGCAGGAGGGTGGCCCACTGGTGGATGAGCTCGTCCGAGCTAACAGCCGCAACTTGTGAATGTTTGGCAAAGATCGCCATAGCATAGTGAAAGCAATCGATGGCTATGGCATGCCAGTGCTTGATGCTTTCTTGATGGATCGTGTTGAGTATGTGCTCAGCCGAATGACGCAGAGCAAAGATGGTGAGAAGCACAAATTGTTCAGCATTGTCGATGGATCTGACTTCGTCCCCTTCTGACTTGCTCTTGACGAAGGCATCCCGAGAAGTGGGCGAGATGAGCCATCTAGACCTTGTCCAGCGGAGAAGAGGAAGGCCGCAATCCTGTGCAAGACTACGAGGCTCAATTGGCCACTGGAGGTTATGGACCACTAGCAAGTACTTCTTGGATGACAACTGCTTTTCGACTAGAGGAGCTATAGTGCGCCGCATGTGACCCTCCAATGAGCCAGCGAGAGTTGTATTTTTGTAGGTGTAGTACTGTAGCTGGTCGTGCTTTTCCTTGAGCCAGCTGTATTCATGGTCGAGCAGACCAAGCTCCTTTGCCGCAGCGAGGGTCAGCTGGTACTTGATGCTCCTTATGCCTTTTCCTTGGGCTTCCTCTGCCGTTGGTGTGGGCTTCAGGTCCACCTTTATGACGTGCTCGTAATCATCCACCCCAACAATGAAGTCTGATATGGCTCGTGTGAATGAAGCCATGGACCCCACTGCAACAATCCAATACACACCAGAATCCGCCGCGTACGTACGGATCAACAGACGTCTAGCTGCTGGCGAATCACGGTATCCATTTAACCTGCAAATCACCTCGTATTATTAGTACTCATGTAATCGAAATGATCAACAGACGGCCAACATCTGTCAACCTCGATCGTGTAAAAAAAATGACATGAGTAACAGACCCATAAGAAATTCGTCGCATTCTATTTAGGGACAGTCCGCGTCCGCCACACATACACGATGATACGAGCGATTCCTACGAGCGACACAAAAATACGTACTTCATTCCCGCATGAGGAGTTTTTTATCTCAGATTTTTTGTGGTTGCAAAAAAGCACGAGTACTTCAGATATTTTTGTATTACTCAGGAAAGAATGTACATGCACTGGTAGAAAATCCCCTTTTAGTCCCGGTTTGTAACACCAACCGGGACTAAAGACACTTTTTTTCGATTTTTTTTGAATTTTTTCTATATTTCAAATCTTTGAATTATTTGTCTAATCTCTAACCGCCCCTAATTTCAAGTCAAAGTGCATCCTCACACTCCTATCCATGCTCATGGTCAAACTTCCCGACCGGTCACGCATCCTCACACTGCTCCACCCCTAGCACGCTTAACTTTTGAGTTTCTTTCCAATTAGTTTCCAAGATTGCACTGATAACATCTTGATAATACTATGGTATCAATCTTATTATGCCCTAAACTTTGATGTCACATGATATTATTTTTTCAATTCCAAACCTATATTAACATAAATATTAATGATTAAGTAATAATAATTATTAATTCAAATAACAAAAAATTGAATTTTACATTATTATTGCCATTTTCAATTTAATATGGACAAATTCATATCTTTAAATCCGTAAATCGAAATTCAACAAATAATATGTATAAATCAATCAAAAAAATGATAGAAATCCAAATATTGCATCCATATCATCTTTTGCATAATGTGCTATGTCTTTTATATAATGTACTACTAAGTGTGCTTATTTTTTTGATTTTGTAGAAAAAAATCTTCTTTTTGAAATAACTTTTTTTTCTTTTGGAATTTCGAGAATCGAAAAAGGTTCATCGGGTAAACCCGGGTGAAATCGAGCTCCAATTTTTCTCTAGTTTTTTTATATATTAAACGCATTTTTTCAACGTCGTATGCAAAAATTATGGTCGTTTTTTAATGTTTTTTGCAAAAAAGTTCAAAATTCATATTTCAAAATTTATATACCAACTAGGCACTAAAACCTAACTTCATCTCTAAGGATTTTATTTTTGAAAATTTTATCATTTTCTTTTATTTTCTACCAAACTAAAAAAGGCGATCCATGGGGGGTGTGGGGTGATACGAACCGGTACTAAAGGTCCATATTTAGTACCGGTTCGTGATACGAACCGGTACTATAGGTGACGCAACCTTTACTCCCGGTTGGAGACACCAACCAGGATTAAAAGTCTTGTTTGAACCGGGACTAAAGACGTGCGGTCGTCCTAGCCGTTTGAACCGGGACTAGTGCCACATTAGTCCCGATTCGTAATGTGGCCGGGACGAAAGGGCCGAACCGAAGGCCTTTTTCTACTAGTGATGATAAACAAAATCAATGGTCATACCGACATCAGAAGAAAAAAACACAGATAAGCTAGAAAGAAACAAGCATGGTCATGCAGCTCTTCAAAATCATTACCATTGAAGTTAGTCCAGGGTCTATCCTCTACAGTTTCTTACCGGAAGACTTGGAGCAATATTGAGATGCAGAAAACGGAAGTAAGGATAACGACTATTTCTTAATCAAGAGACTCAGTTGCTACTTCCTCGTGTTCAACTAGACTCTTTATTACTAATTCTTCAAAAAGATTGATGCACCACAATACCAAAATCAAGGTTCCTCTGCAACTTTGCTTCCAAAGACTTTTTCCTGTGAGGAACTTCGTGTTATTTTTCATTTGAGAGACCAACCAATTGATGGTCACAGCTTAGTCTGTTTTGTGGGACATTAGATATTAATCCAATAGTTTACTTGTAATAATACTAATTAAAGATGATCTTTTTAGCCACGCCACACCAAAAACAAAGCAATCAATATTACAAATATACAAATGCAACAGCAGAACTAGTGAGCCGCACGAAAACGTAATAACATTTTAATAAATATGGTAGGGGCCAAGCAACCTCGAGCGTGCGAATCTGCTCCTACTTCTATGGTAGAGGTGTTTGGGGGATTGGGTATAATGTTAGATATAGACTCAACTTAAAATAAAATGGATTGTGATCATGGGAAAGTTATAATTGGCCACCCATGTAGGTACACCTATTATCTATACCATCCATTTACATCAGGATACGTGTAGGACGTCGGTTGCATTTGAGGTGATTATCAGTGTGCTAATAGGGGGTTTGACATTTTACCTTACAAGGATGTAGTGAGAAAAAACATACATTGACAACCAGTAAAATGCACTTTGTAAATTAAGACATGAATGTAAAATAAGAAGTTACGAACAATACCAAAAGTCTCTCTCTCTCAGATCATCACGCCATTTTTCCGGCGAAGCATCAGGCCATCTTTCCCACCAAGATGATTCCATAACTTATGTTCAGTAGTTTAATAACTTATGTTCAGTAGTTTACCAAACTTTCTTGTTTGCCCAACCTGGAAGAAAAAGGTGACACGAATCAATTATTGACAAGGAACCACATTATCGTTAGCATAAGCGAGGAAACAAAATTTACGTGTAAACTAAATAGTACTAGTAGAATTCAACATTTGTTAAACAAAGAACCTAATCAAGATAAGAAAATACAGTTTGCGTCTAAGAAATACCAAGCTAAGCAAGGACTAAAACAAAAACACTAGTGAGAAACCGCACACTATTTCTTTAACATTGAGTGTAGTACTAGTGAGTTATTCCACACTAGTTTCGTAGCGGTGGAGGAAATTACATGTGGCGCCACTTGTTGGGGAAAGTTTTGAATGGAACCACAACAACGATGATTTGTTTTGCACAAAACACGACTGTTTGGTGGTAATGATTTGAACAGAACACAAATCCCTTGCTTAGCTGCATTGACAAGATGGGCCCATTGGCCGCCACGCAATTCTCGTCCTTGCTGTGGCTGCCGCCCGCGCGATGCCGCTGCTGCTTCTTGGTCGACCCCGAGGAGCACGCGGAGAGGCTGGAAAGGACCCTCGTCCAGAGCGGTTCGGTGCTCGATTGGCTTACTCGTGTCCAGCGCGTCCCTGCTGTCTGTTGGACAACGCGAACACGTGGACGTTCATCAGCCGGTTCGAGGAGGAGCACTACTTGGCGGCCTCCCTCTCGGCGGCAGGGTCTGAGGCAACAATGTGTGCCACGCAAAGTTTTAAATAACGGGCTATTCCATTTAGCGGCGGCTTCGAGAAAAGCTATGAAAGGCTATATCGGAGCTATAGCGAAGCTAAGCCCATTTAGCATTTTTTTAAGTAATAAAAATTTGTAAACTATAAGTCTATAATCAGGCATCATATATTATATATCACATATAATTGACATACACACTCACATATATCTTAAAACCAAGTATTTATTAGAAATCTCAGCTCAATAACTAAGCTTTGCATCAATGCGCCATATATACAGTAAAACAGGAAGACATAATAAGACAAATGGATAACTTTATGATACTAACTTGTGTCCCTTCTACGGCTATAGCGGTTTAGCGGGCTAAATGACTCCAAATTTAGCGCTATAGCGGGATTTAGCGGGCTATTAGCGTCATTTTCAATTTAGCGTTAAAAGTGCGTAGGTTTAGCGGGAGGGCTCTCGAAAAGCTATAGCGAGGCTATAGCGGAGTTATAGCGGGCTATTTAAAACAGAGGTGCCACGTGCACGCCGACGCTAGCTAGCTAGCTACATGGCCAATACGGACGTCGACCGGCCTGAGCCAGCCTTGCCATCGCCGAGCAGGCGGCACAAGGCATCCCTCGACCAGAGGGACATCGTCGGCGGCCAAGGCCAGGCGCCAAGCAGGATTTCCGTCAATGCAGCGCGCCACCGAGCAGCAGCGATGCTGATGATCTCTCCCCATTCGGTGAAGGAGCAGTTGTGAATTCCATGGTGGGTGCCACGTATGTGCTGTCAATTAGCCCAACTAGCTAGTCCAATTCTGTGTCAATAATACTAACGAAGAGATCTGTGTTCCGTGCAACGCATTTCCCAAACAGTGGTGTTTTGTGATAAAAATAAATGTGGTTGGATTATGTGGAAGATGTCCCCCATACTTGCAATTTTCTTGTGACGGTGGCTGCAATTTGGGAGGCTAAATGAAGAAGGAGAAGGACGATCTCTTGATATTTCCGGGCGAGGAGTGTTTCTTTTGCTTGGAGCGAGCAGCAGAGAATGGGAAAACAGTCCAGTGTTTCTCAGATGAACATATATCTTATTAGTCCTCTATATTTCTTTAGATATATTTTTTAGGGGATTTCTTCAGATACCCTTGCTCTGTATAAAAATGTCAGCTGACAACATAGACATATGCATTTGGCTACACATGTTTGATCTGGCCTGTTTGCTCTGACAATAAACGATAGGAAGATTTAGCTAAATATTATAATGTTTTTATTTAGCAACACATGGATATTTTCCAGTACTAGGATTGTTTGTATTTTTTTAGATAAACAAACACCTAATTTTTTTCAAGCAATGCTGAAGACATTGAGAATGTTGTACGGTCAAATTTAGTAGAAGTAGTATTAACAACGCACTACTGTGCATCAACGTATATATTTACCTCTTAGGTCTGGCCTTCTGAGAAGCTCTGACCAAACGAACAGGGAATAACTTGGCACATGCAGGATCTTAGATAACCAGGAAACAATACCCAGCAACACTTAAACTGAAGGCTGCCAAATAAATATTAATTCTCCTTGATTTGGCTTGACAGCTGCACACTAACTTCCTTGTACGGTCCTGAGATAACAGAAGTATTTGATGTTAGTTGTTATATAGGATAGAAGTAAATTATACAGAAATAACAGAGAGCCAAGAAGTAAATTATATAGCCAAAAAGTACCTGATGGTAGAATATTGTACTGTATGCCCGTAATATGAATGTCAAGAGATGATCGATTTGATCAACTAGATTTACTTGAAAAATCTCAACAGTGGGAGAAGTGAATGATCTTTTGTAGTGTTTTTGGTGGAACTGATAACTACAAAAGCAAGGAAATAGCAAACGGAAAAAGGCAATATTTTTTGTTTCGTTTAGTATTGGTCAGTGGAAAAGGAAATTAATTCTAGATGTGAGAAGCACACACTGGAAAAGGAAAGAGTAGTTCAAGATCAAAACAGTAAATAGATGATTTTTTTAAATGTTAGTTAGTCGCTAGAAAAAGGATTGTACTCTAGATGTGGAAAAGCAGTGGCGAAGTGCAACTGGAACATGAAAACATTTTTTTGTTTCTTTTTTCTGTTTTGATCACGAAAAACAAAGACTATTGTGGATGTGTGAAAAAACAACAACAATCAACAGGGAAAACACCAATGGTCTTTTTATATTTTTTTTGTAAGGATGAACTGAAAAAGGGATTAAAACTAAGTGGAGGAAGCAAATATTTTTGGATTTTTTTGTTATTGATCACTAGAAACAAAGACTATCTTTTAATATGTGAAAGAACAAGTATCAAGAGCGAAAAATACTGGTGATTTTTTTGTTTTTCAGTTGATGAAATATGCGAGTTGAAATTGAAGTGACTCTTCTAGCTATGACAGAACTGAAGGAAGTTTAAACAACAAAATTGGTTGCAGGAGAAATGAATGGCTGGGAAGGAGAGGGCAAGGGGTTTTGACAATTGTCGTGTGTGACTTATATACACAGAAAAAGGAACATCAATCATACAAAGATGGGATGCTTGGTTACAACAACAAGCAAGGAATACATTTTCCTTAGACAAAGGTTAAAGGAACGATGCTGATCATGAATGACCAAAGAATAAAGGGGATAACATGCCATGTGCATCCATGCCAAAAGAACATCATCTAAACTTGAATTCGCCTTGTATTTAAGGTTTTGCCTTCAGGATAAGTAAATTCAGCTCTGCGATTCATGGTAGTGGGTTTATATTTTCAAGTCCACACAATCCTACCACTAGGTAATCGTGGGGGTTGATGATACCCTTGTCTGATACGCTGAATCCGTGTATTGCTAGCTACTAGTTTTTTATTGGATATTTGGGCGCTCCTAAACATATACATGAGGATAACATAAGTTGGAGCGATATATGGCCTTAGTGGCAGTTTTGAAGTATAAAAGGGGAAAGGGGAATTGCAAGAGATGAAATGAAGTATAAAATCTTGTATGTTTATCCTACCGTCCATCTTTTACACAACACAATTTATTGTCACAGACAAGGAAAAGGAAAAGGAAAAGCAAAAGCAAAAGGACATGACTGCCACAAGGTTGTCGAAAAGAATATGTTAGTCATCATGACAATGTCTTTTAATCTTGTGTATTACTCATAAGTAAACATGCTTTAGTGAACTGAAGGAACCAGCTAGCATTGTATTTCCATGTTCGAGCTTGCTTTTTGTTGCTCGCATATGCATAGTAAGTCTGGTCATCTCTGGATTGATTAGTTATTAGTTAGCCTGAGGTATAGTCTTTCATCCATTATCATGGCATATCGAGCAAACTATAATCTGTAGTTTAAACAAGCCAAAGAACATTGCTTGGCAATTAACTTCTATTGACAAACCAGAAACTTTTCAACACTGAAGGAATTCATCTTTGGTATTCACTACTGTATACGATGACATTAGTCTCTTCGGTACTTATTGACCACGGTACCCATTCTATTTGACATGGATATGCTTATCGGGTACCCTACCATGAGGGTACCCGGTACATGTATCGACTAGGCCCAACTATCAGAGCCTGCAAGAAGCCCATGAAAGAAGGCCCAAGACGAAGGAGTATCCTCCAAGATTATCACAGGCATAGTCGGTTTAGGCTTACCATATATGTAACTTGAGTCGGTTACGAACACCCGAGACCCAGCCTATTATTTAAGGGCTGGGAGGGCCATCGAACCAGACAACGAAACACCTGAGCCACCAAAACCCTAGCGAGATTGACATCTCGCCGGGACCCTTGTAACCCTCATATTCGCAAAGCAATAACAGACAGGCAGGACGTAGGGGTGTTACCTCCACTCGAGGGCCCTGAACCTGGGTAAAATCCTTGCCTCGCTTGTCAGCCGACGTAACTTCCAGCACTACCACGTTCTCTCCCCCATATTCATAACCCAGGGACCTTAACCATGGGTCTTGAAGAGTCTACCCCTCGTCAAGTGGCGCCGTCTGTGGGAAAGAATAGCGTTGGACTCAAAGTTTCGCCGGTCCCTTCATCAAACGGCAACTCGCCGATCTCATCATCAAACGGCAACTCGCCGATCTCATCAGCAAACGGCAACTCGCCGATCTCATCTGCAAACGACGGTTCGCCGACCATGTCAGCAAACAGCAACTCGCCGATCCAGGCGACACACGGCAATTCGCCGATCCACTCGAAAAGCGGCAGCCTGCCCGCTTCACCCGCAAAAAGCACATCTGCTCCTGTGATGAACTTCAATCCGCACTCGCCAGATCTTCAGGAGGCGTTTTCCGGTCTTGAGTCAGGTTTGGATTTAACTGTTGGAGCATTCAGTTTTTTCGTAAACAATGTTGGCACGCAGGACTTGACAGGTCCGCAACAACTCGCGCGAGGCGCACTCGAGACTCCATCGACTACGCTCGCCCCATCGACAATTCCAGAAGCCTGCTCACCTGCAACAACCATGTCGACTGGCGAGATCGACAGGTTCATGATGGGGGAACTCGAAGGCGAAGAGGCTGAATCAGCGCTCCGCACAAGCAACTTCAACTTCGACCACCCACTCGAAGAGAGCTTCGACTGCGGAATCTCCCTCGACGACTTCTGCGAGCCCGCGATTCATAACGACATTAACGTCGATTCTGAAATCTTCACCAACACCAATCTCGACTCAGAGATCCATAATGGCTTCGCCAACAACGAGATGAGCATAGTCGACGAGCACGTCGACAACGAGATTCGCCAAGAAGATCCACTCGACGAACATGATGGCTCTGACATGAGCCTAGACGATGATGTCGAGTCCATGACTGGAATCGACAGTGCATACACGTGCCCACGGGTCACGCCCCATCAGGTCTACGTGGCCTTCTCCGCAGAATCATCGGCAGCCGCAGCTGCCCGCAGACCTACACAATTCCCATGCACGGTAACCATGCCGGACGGGGTCACAACCTTGACAATCACAGAGGAGATGGCAGCAAAAGCAGATAAATTCATCAAAGAGTGCACAATGATGCCTGCAGGCTCGACTCCGGAGGAGATGTTGACCTACCAGTATTTCAACTGGCAGGAATCGCTTCGACTAAAGAACTACAGAGCTGCACTCGAAGAGCGCAGAAGGCAAGCCAGCCTTTCGAGTGCACGAAGAAGGGAGCAATCCCTAGGGTCCACACAGCAACCAAACCCGCGACCCAGGTCACGGTTGGCGAGCCTTCCAGAGCATGAACGGGTGGCAATCACCCGCAACCTGTCATTCATGACAGAGGACGCTGACGGAATTCCAGTACCCAAAACGGCCGCGGGTGCCCTGTTCTCCGTAGGTGCTTACCTCAAAGCACTACAACCTCCGGCGGATGATCCTGCCGCTGCCCTGCATCGCCAGCAAATCAAATCGCTAGCTCTAGCAGCAAAGGCTCTTCAGCCAGAAGACAAAACTCCAGGAGGGAGTCGAGATCGCCAGGTGGCAACCCCGCGACACGCAACACGTGATCATAGCAGTCGTAGCCGACACTCGGAAGATGGAAGAAGCAAACACCGTCACGGATCCAGCAGAAGCAGGTCTCGCAGATCGTACAGCAGCGACTCATACTCTGATCGTGAACCAGAGCCATGCGGAGCCTTATGCTTCACTCGACGCATCCGCGAGACACGAATGCCCAAAGGGTTCAAATTGACATCTGAACAACCCAAGTACAACGGTAGGCAAGAACCGTCCGGGTGGCTAGAAGATTACAGACTCGCCGTAGCATGCCAGCGCGGCACGAATACCACAGCGATGCAGTACATACGACTCATGCTTGAAGGCACAGCCCGCGACTGGCTCAAGGCGCTCCCTCCATCAGCATACGACTCGTGGGACGACTTCCGCAGAGAGTTCATCAATAACTTAGAGCCTCTTTGTGAGCGCCCGAAGACATTCGAAGAACTGAGAGCATGCGTCCAACGATCAGACGAGTCGTTGAGATCATACATACGGCGTTGGACCGAAATACGCAATTCCGTAGGCCAAATATCTGAGGATAGGGCCATGGATGCCTTCACAATGGGCCTCGCCCGCAAGGACTTCAGAGAAGCACTCGGCCGCGAAAAGCCAAGTTCTTTGGCTCAACTCATAAAGATCGCGACTGAGTGGGCAGACGGTGAGGATTCTGTGCGCAGATCCCGCGCTTCCCCACCACGTGACAACCGCGACAGCAGCAGTCGAAGCCGCAGAGACTCGTACAGAGATGATCGCAGGCGCAAACGCTCCAAACGTCCTTACGACGATGACAGACCCGAATTCATGGCGGCTGGGTACACGCAATCCCGTGACGATCAAGATAGAAGCAACCGGCGCTCAGATGATCGACGGGACAGTCGAGATCGCGATCAACGAAGCGACAGAAGGCAAGAATGGCGCAAACGCAGCGACGCAAAACCTGAGCGGTCATTCGAAGAAAAGATGGACGACTGGTGCAGATTCCACCTCTTTAAGGGGCAGGACGGAAAGCTGATCTCCAATCATACCCTAAGGAACTACAGGGAATTCGATCAAATGGCGACTGACTACATGACACGACTCAAAAGGCATGGTCCCGCACCCGCTCAGCCTGCGCCTGTGCCCGTACCCCAACCAAACGCTGCGCCTGCTCTCATGGCACCACCGCAGCCACATATGCAACCACCACCTCAGCCTGGATCAGGCGGACATATCGCGGGTGCCATACAACCCGTGTATCGGGTGGAAGATGATCAATATCCACAGCCCCGCGGGCAGATGAACATGATACAAAAGGGTCGCCCCTCCAACAGGCAGCAAAAGTTGATCACTCGACAAGTTAACATGGCCGTCATGGCACCTCCTGCTGTACCCGAGTTTCTGAAGGGATCGGGAACCACCATAAGCTTCAGTCGGGAGGATCATCCCCCAGCTGTAGTCGACCAGGGCATGCTGCTCTGGTACTCGACGCGCAAATTGGAGGCTACGCCATGACCAAGGTCTTCATGGATGGAGGCAGCGGCATAAACATCATCTTCGCGGACACGCTCCGCAAAATGAACAGGTCAGTCGAAAACCTCCCAAAATCTTCAAATACCTTCCACGGTATCGTTCCAGGCAAAGCAATCAGCCCAGAAGGCACCATACAACTCGACGTTACGTTCGGGGACAAGAGCCACTTCAGGACAGAGTCGATTGAGTTCGAGGTCGTCGACTGGAAATCACAATACCATGCTATTCTTGGGCGCCCGACTTTCGCTCGATTCATGGCGGTGCCACACTACGCGTACCTCATGCTGAAGATGCCAGGACCAAAGGGAGTCATCACTGTCCGTGGCAACTTTCAAAGGTCCGATGCTTGCGACCGCGAGTTCAGCAAAATTCCGAGACATTCGGGTGGAGAAACACTCGCCGACTGGCGATCTCCAACGACCGCACACTCCTTCCGGAGCACAAAAAATTGGCAGTCGACAGATCCTTCAATGCTACAAATGACACAAGGCGCATCAGGTGCACCCGACCGATCCGTCCAAGACAGTCAATGTATCTTCGAGTCTGCCTATCGCATAGGAAGCGCGCTCGTCGAATTCCTCCGTGAGAACTGGGAAATATTTGCGTGGTGTCCAGCCGACATGCCAGGTATTCCCAGGGAATTCGCCGAGCACTCTCTCCAATTTTTCCAGATGCAAAGCCAGTCAAGCAAACGATGCGTCGAATCTCCGGCCCAAAGCGAACCGCAGTCGAATCTGAAGTCGACCGGTTACTCGCAGCAGGATTCATCAGAGAATCAAAAATCACAATGGGTGGCCAACCCCGTACTCGTAAAAGAAGCATACAGACATCCTTCGGATGTGCGTGGATTTCACGGCACTGAACAAGTGCTGCCCAAAGGATCACTTCCCTACCTCGAATCGACCAGATCGTCGACTCCACCGCCGGATGCGCACGACTGTCCTTTCTGGATGCTTATTCAGGCTATCACCAGATAAGGATGAAGCAAGAAGACGAAGAAAAAACGGCGTTCATAACCCCACTCGGGGTCTACTGCTACACAACTATGCCCTTCGGGCTCAAGAACGCTGGTGCAACATACCAGCGCATGATGCAAGACTGCCTCAAAAAGCAAATTGGGCACAACGTCCAAGTCTATGTGGATGACATCGTCATTACCACAAGGGACGAGCGTACACTACTCGACGACTTGAGGGAGACATTCAACAACCTCAAGCGTTTTCACATCAAGCTCAATCCCAAGAAGTGCACGTTCGGCGTCCCAGCCGGGCAACTCTTGGGGTATCTAGTCTCTGCCCGCGGAATCGAAGCAGACCCGGAGAAGATACAGGCCATCCTTACAATGCAAAGGCCTTCAAAACTTCATGATGTGCAGAAGCTAGCAGGTCGAGTAGCAGCGCTCAGTCGATTCATCAGCAAATTGGCGAAAAGGCACTACCATTCTATCGACTGATGAAGAAGGCGGACAAATTCGAGTGGACGCCAGAAGCTGAAGCAGCTTTCACAGATCTCAAGCGGATCCTCACAAGCCCTCCGATCCTCGTCGCACCCAAGGAACAGGAGCCACTCTACCTGTATGTCTCCGCAACAAACAGGGTGGTGAGTACCGTCCTGGTAGTCGAACGCATGGAAGAGGGACACGCTCAAAGCATACAACGTCCGGTCTACTACCTCAGTGAGGTTCTTCCATATCAAAACAGCGGTACCCGCACTATCAGAAGCTGGCCTACGCTGTGTTTATGTCTTCAAGGAAGTTGACGCACTACTTCACAGAGCACCCGATCACCGTGGTAAGTAATTCCGCAATCGGTGATATTCTCACAAACCCCAATGCAACGGGTCGAGTCGCAAAATGGCTCATCGAGCTGGCACCAAGGGACATCAAGTACGAGCACCCGAAAGCTATCAAGGCACAAGTCCTACCCGACTTCACAACCGAGTGGATCGAGGCCCAGATGTGTCCAACTCCTGGACTATGTACTTTGACGGGTCCAAGAAACATGAAGGCGCGGGAGCAGGCGTCATCCTCATATCCCCAAAAGGCGACAAGCTCCGCTATGTTCTGCAGATGGGATTCAAACTACCCTCCAACAATGAAGCTGAGTACGAGGCCTTGATCCATGGCATGAAGATGGCAAAAGCACTTGGGTGCACTCGATTGATGATCTACGGCGACTCGAATCTTGTGGTGCAGCAAACAATGAAGGCATGTGACGCCATAGCAGACAACATGATCGCCTACCGCGACTTGTACAACACACTGGAAGGCAGCTTCGATGGCTGCGAGTTGCGGCACATAGGAAGAGAAAGCAACGAAGAAGCAGACATGCTAGCCAATCTTGGCTCGACTGGCGCGCAAGTTCCACCCGGCGTTTTCCTCGAGCGCATCGAGCACAGGTCCATAAAGGAGAAACGACCACAGCATACATCGACTGCACCAGTCAAGAACAAAGCACCTAGCACAGAGGATCCTCCAGTCGAGGTACTCCTCATTGAGCCAACTGGACTCAACCTTTCCTGGCGTACATACTCCGTAACGAGCTACCAGATGACATAACCGAGTCCCGACGCGTCACTCGGTGATCCAAGGCATACACCATCATCAACGGTGAATTATACAAGCGCAGCGTATCAGGTATGTTCCAAAGATGCATCGCATTCGAAGATGGCCAAGCCATACTTCGAGATATTCATGCAGGTACCTGCGGGCATCACGCCAGTAGTCGATCACTCGTAGCCAAAGCCTTTCGAGCAGGTTTTACTGGCCCACAGCGCTCAAGGACGCAGAGGACATAGTCAAAAGGTGCATCGGCTGCCAGAAATTCGCAACAAAGCCGCACGCACCTGCATCGGCGTTGAAGACCATACCATTGGCCTGGCCTTTCGCCCAATGGGGGCTTGATATGGTCGGGCCACTCAAAAAGTCATCGCATGGCGGGCATACTCACCTCCTGGTGGCAGTCGACAAATTCACAAGTGGATCGAGGCGGTCCCAATCACAAATTCGACTGCTACTACGGCAGTCAACTTCATAAGAGCATAATCTATCGCTTCGGTGTCCAAGCAGTATCATCACTGATAACGGCACAAACTTCACGGCTGAAGAGTTCAAAACTTCTGCAAAGAGCAAGACATTACGCTCAACTACGCATCCGTGGCGCACCCGCAATCCAATGGCCAAGTCGAAAAGGCCAATGGACTCGTGACAAGCGGGATTAAGAAGCGCCTCTTGGTGCCACTCAAAAGGGCCGCGGGGCTTGGGTCGAAGAACTCCCATCGGTGCTATGGAGCTTACGCACAACCCCTAACGCTTCGACACAGTTCACACCATTTTTTATGGTTTATGGTGCAGAGGCAATCCTGCCATCAGACGTGCGGTTCAATGCACCACGAGTTGAAGCATACAATGAAGACGACGCAGATTAAGCACTCGAAGACGCAGTCGACTTGCTCGACGAAGCACGCGATACGGCCTTGGCCCGCACAGCTGTCTACCAGCAGGATCTGCGCAACTATCATAGCCGTCGACTGCGCACCAGGTCTTTCGCTGTGGGCGACTTGGTTCTTCGACTGAAGCAGAAAAAGGTGCACAAGCTCGCCTCCCCATGGGAGGGACCCTTCATCATCACGAGGTCCTTGGTGGTGGCGCATATCGACTGAAGCACGAGAAGACAGGCGAGCTTTCACATAATCCATGGAACGTTGCGTATCTGCGCCGTTTCTATGCCTAGAAGTGCTCTCAGTCGTACAATGTAATAGGCGATATGTCGGATGGCTGCAGGTTTCAGACGCGCTCTTTTCCTTACCAGGGTACCTAAGGGGACTGGAAGGTTTTTAATGAGGCGGCCTGCAGCTTAATATTCAAAAGAGGAATAAAGTCAATGTTCCTCCTACTTCTCTGTGTCTACTACTCGCATAAGTCATAACTTAACCGCACCCGAGACACTCGGGGGCTGCGTTATCAATCATAAGAGCTTTTTGCTCCTGCAAAAATACAAAACCTTAGCAGCACTCGAACACTCGGGGGCTGCGTCACAAGGATCCAAACAAAAAAGCACAAAAACTTTGCAGCCGCACTCGAATACTCGGGGGCTGTATAGTCATTTCTTCACAATCAAACATATATTTCATAAACCCCACTCGATTGACTCGGGGGCTGAGCAAAGATACAACAATAATCAATTTATATACAAGGAGTTACAATTTACACTCGGGGGCTGCCCCTTGTTCAAAATCTGCACTCGCAGTTCACTCTAATCCTCAGGTTCGTCCTTTATGGGCAGCTCGGGGCCACAAAGCTGTTCGCGAGTGCACTCGATTAGTGTCTCCGCAACTCGAATCGTATCATCCAAATCTCTTTGTTCGAGAACTTCTCCGGCTTCGGGTGGCGGCAGAACCAACCTCGGCCTTCGACTGCGAACGTACGCCATCGCCGCGTTGGCTCCAATCACAAGTCTCCGCGTCAGCAACTCTCGAATAGGAGTTGTCTAACGAAAGATGTTCAGCAAAGCGCGAATTCCTTGTGGTTGCGTCCCAACAGGAAAAAGAGTCTCGTTCAGGCGAATAAGTGCCATCCGGCATAACTCGAGCAATTCCGCACTTCGCCAGGCACGATCCTTCAAGGTAGCAAGAATTCGAGCATGATACCTATCATTCCAGAAGTGTTGACTCCCAGTTGTGGGATCGTCAGTCGCACTATCCAAACGCTGCTCCACGCGAGTCTTCTCCGCCTCGAAGTTATCAACAAAGCCTGTGAAACAGGCATATCAGTCAAATCGAAAAAGTTCAGACTACGCACAAAAGTTTTGTCAGCAGGGCAACACTCGAACTTACAATCGAGTTGCCTGTTCACAAGATCCATCTCTCCAAGAACATAACGCTCGCGTTGGGTGGCCAATGCGGGTCTCGTCCTCAGTCGATTCAGCTCAGCCTGGGCGCTCTTCAGCTCCTGCTCCATTTTTACATGTTTGACCTTCATATATTCCATCAGCCTTGCGTCATTTGCCACCTGACTTTGTGATCGGGTGGTGGCGGGAGCCTGAGAAGAACCAGTTGCAGCAGCAGTTTCTCGCGACTGTTCACATAGCATAAAACACAAACACAAAGTTTGTGTCAGAAGCAGAATACTCAGATCATAAGGCATACAGCTCTTCGAGCACAGTACACAATAGCAAAAGACTATTCGCATAAACAAGGTAGCATTGGCAAAGCGCATACTCGCGCGGTTCAGATGGTATCATTACAAAGCATAAAAAGCAAAAGGGTGCAGCTACCCTAGATCTAAGAGGACTTCTTCTGCAAACGAGCGGCAGCCTCGACTGCCCGGCGCTCCATGGTAGCCATAAAGACTTCCGCCAGTCGCGCGGCGGCTCCGCTCACCCCTTTCAGCGACACGGGTTTCCCATCTGGCTTCTTAGGGAACTCAGACAGTGCGCCCTCGTAGTCACAGGCTATCCCATGACCCATAAGAAGCTTGAGGGTGGACTCGGATCCGCGTACCGTGTTGGCGCGTGCAAAATTCGCCAGGGTGGACGTCCCGGGCCCAAACACTTCAGCGAAGCCGTCAGCAGTCGATGGCACTACGCCAGTCGGGAACACCACCCCATATACAGCGCCCAGCGTGCTCGTCGATTTCACAAGTGCGTCTTTCGCCTGGTCGCACATGGCATTTAAGCTGCCCATGGCCTGTTCCAGCGAAAGGTCATCACTCGCCATATCTGCAGGAGCTGGGACACCAACAGCTTCTGCACAATTCAAAAAGGAAAAAGTCATTACATGACACTCGACAGATTCATCATCATATCAAAAGCACAAAAGGAGCACTTACCTCCCATGGCCTGTGCGATTGCTACGAGCTGGTCAGCATAACCTCGCTCGCGTGCAGCGGCAGAGTCAATGGCGGCGGCCAGTTCCTTCTTCGACTCTTCACGCTGTGCTGCGAGTGCATCGTCCAGCTCCTTCTTCTCGCCTGGTTCAGCAAGTTGCATACATACTCGACAGAGTCAGGCATTGCAAAAAGAAATTCAGCAAACAAAAGCGAAAAGGGAGAACTCACGACAGAGCCGCTCTAGTTCGGCGCGCATGGTATCCCTCTCCTGTTCTACCTGAACATACGCCTTGGCGGAACCTGCCAAGTTGTGGTAGAATGGCTGCGAGTGCACGGATTCAGACTCTCATAGACCTAAATAACTAAGCAGGTCAGGCAAAAAGGTACTTACGTGGTTCATCCACGGCTCAGGAGCCATGACTGGTGTCCTAACATCTGGAGTTGGCGCCTTGCTTGTTTCAACAACAGCGTCGGTGGCCATTGGCTCGACAGCCTCGTTTCCAGTCGGAGCAGACTTCGAGTGCTCCAGGGCTGGAACATTCTCGACTGGAGGAGTCCCCGGCTGATAGTTCTCAGCACTGCGCGTAGCACAAAAAGGAGATACAAATCAGCATAAGTGTGTAATAAGTACAACTTCTCAAAATCATACTCAAAAACCACATACCTGTGCTCCTCATCCTCCTCATCTTCGGAATCGCCAAAGATTGGGCCTCCAAAGGCTGGGGTACCACTCGAATGAAGAGGAAGGGTTGAGCTTGTCGAGCATGCACGCAAAGGAGCGGCTTGGAAAGCAGGTGGTGAGCCTGATTCCTCGTCATCCTCCAAACCCTGCCCCTCCGCGGGTGCACTCATAGCAGAAGGTGACTTCTTGGCCAGTCGACGTCGCTTCGGTGGCGCGTTGTCGACCTCCTGGTCAGCGGTGGCCTTGTCCTCAGATTGGACCTCTTCCGCTGCTTCCTCGTCAACCTCATCCGCGTGCGAGGTGGTGGCAGACGGGATGGGCGACTCGACCTTCTTCGGGTCCACCACCTGCACCTGAGTTTCTTCAGTCTCACCATTTTCTGGCAAAGGGGGTAGAGAGGTGGCGGTCGAGTGGCCCTGCATCACATACATTCAAAACTTGCAAACTCAGAAGCAAGAATCGACAAATGCATATCAAACGAGTGGCAACTCCTCCAAATTGCAAAACATATCAAAATAGCGCACATACCTCAGGCAAAGGGTTTTCCAACCCATACGGCTCGATGGGGCAGTCGACGTTGCAAGGGTCGCCTGCCGTCAGTCTGGTGATGTGCCGCACATACGTCACCAGCTCGCTCCTGGATAGTTCTTCTGGGCTCATTCGGGTGGCGTCACCCGCGCCTTCATACTCCCACATGGGGTGTGCTCGAGCACGGATCGGCCACACTCGCCTCTTCACAAAAGTGGCAATCAGGTGGATGCCTGTGACGCTATCCAACATCTCGCCGATTCGAGTCAACAAAAAGGGCGTGCCTCCTCCATTTCCTCGGCTGAGAGCTGGTGATCCCAAGCCTTGGTCCTGGCAAAAGCTGCAGTCGAGAAGTCGTCGACTCCGTCTTGCTCCATCTTCGCATAAAACCATGACTTCCTCCAGCCTTGGGCGGAGTCGACGGTCTTCAGGCGGAAGTAGCGGATATCACTGCGCACTTGGATGCCGCAGCCGCCCACGGGTAGGTGCGACCACCTCCTCTGTTGGGCCGCACCATGAAGATGGTCTTCCACAGCGCCCAGCTTGGCGCAACTCCCAAAAAGCACTCACATAGCGTGATGAACACCGCTATGTGCAGAACACCGTTCGGGGTGAGATCATGGATCTGCACCCCGTAGGCAAAAAGCAATCCGCGCACAAAGTTGTGAAGGGGAAGCGAGAAACCCCTTGACACGAACTCCGCAAAACAAACACGCTCGTTGGCGCGTGGTTCGGGGAGTACCTCCTTGGGCGATGGCGCAGGGACGACGAGCTGGTCCGCGGGTGGCAGGCATCCCTGCTCGCGAAGCTTCATCAGGTGGGCGTCCTTGATGGTGGACTTCGCCCAGTCGCCGCTGCCTTTCTTCAGGGCGTTGTCGGTTGCAGACGAGCCTACCACGGCCTTCTTGCCCTTGGCCGCGTCAGTCGTGGCGGCGGTGGCAGCACCGCGCTTGGAACCACCCTTCGCCATTGTTTGCGTGGATGGCGTGGCAAAGAAAAAAAAAAGCTTGGAGGCAAAGGCTATGGAGGTGCGGCGCAAGGAAGAAGATGAGGGGAGCAGGGGCGGCGCAGGAGCAAATGGCAAGTAAAAAATTCTGCCAGCGCCGTCCCCCCTATTTACCACAGTGCGTCAAACAATCTCAACCGTCAAAACAAGATGCAAACGCTCCGCGCGAGATCTCATCGTACACGTGGCAGCCGCGGAGGGCAACCGTCGCTGCCCACTCCGCCCACGATGCACGGGAATCCAGGACCATAATCACGCCCCGTGAAAATCGCGCCAGAACGGTCAAATCAAGTCCACGCGGCGTCATCCCTGGTCAGCTCTGCAAAAACGGGCCCACAAAAGCAGGGTCACGTCTTATCAAACAGGACCAAGCACGCCACCGCTTGTCAGAAAGTGGCAGTCGCAAAAACACGTCATTGCTGACGTTCGTCCTCTTGCACAATTGACGTAAAAGTCACTCGACGATTTCTTCGGGTGGTCTCTCAAAAGAATTTCGATTGGTTATCGAGCAAAGTTCATAAATGCCAGTCGAAGGGACTTTCGACTGCAACATCTCACTCCCATCGGGAGCATATTAAAAATTTCTTTGACTAACAAATGCAGGATAAAAGGATTTTGAGATTATCCTCCATTGCAAGCAATAAAGCACAATCTCGGGGGCTACTCCCATCGGGAGCGCTGTCGCGCACCCGATAGAATAATGGCAAAATATCAGTCGACGAAGTTCCGACTCAGTTCATAAGCAAAAGCATACTCGAAAAATTCCCGAGTTGATCCGACGATCCTTGGATGCTGCATGCATAGTGCAAAGGTAAGACCCGCCGATCAGTCGAGCTGGGCTAAGGACCGCTCCAGCAGCGTTATCCTTAAGTGTTCCGTGTCAGCAGACATGATGAGTAAATCCCTGACGGACGCGTTGGGTTGATTCAAAACTATAATGCAGTTCGATTCAGTAAGACCTCAACGGCCGTTTCGAGTCTGTCCAGTCTGTTCCAGATTCGTGTCCAGGGACTCGAGTTTGATTGAAAGCTAGTATGGTTTTGCCACAAATGGTAGTTAACTGGCCCCAATCCGTCGTGTGTGCCGGGCCTGCTAAGCTAATATCCCTTGACTATCATAAGCAAAAATCATAGTCGATAATTCACTCGACATAGCCAACATGTGTTATTACATACACACATTTCAGATCATATGACACAAATACAAAAAGCACAACGTGCATGATGTATGAGTCCATGCCCGACTCTTCGAATCAGACAAGTACTCGGGGGCTACTGACATGGATATGCTTATCGGGTACCCTACCATGAGGGTACCCGGTACATGTATCGACTAGGCCCAACTATCAGAGCCTGCAAGAAGCCCATGAAAGAAGGCCCAAGACGAAGGAGTATCCTCCAAGATTATCACAGGCATAGTCGGTTTAGGCTTACCATATATGTAACTCGAGTCGGTTACGAACACCCGAGACCCAGCCTATTATTTAAGGGCTGGGAGGGCCATCGAACCAGACAACGAAACACCTGAGCCACCAAAACCCTAGCGAGATTGACATCTCGCCGGGACCCTTGTAACCCTCATATTCGCAAAGCAATAACAGACAGGCAGGACGTAGGGGTGTTACCTCCACTCGAGGGCCCTGAACCTGGGTAAAATCCTTGCCTCGCTTGTCAGCCGACGTAACTTCCAGCACTACCACGTTCTCTCCCCCATATTCATAACCCAGGGACGTTAACCATGGGTCTTGAAGAGTCTACCCCTCGTCACTATTCATCTTTCTTTGAGCTAAGATTTTTGATTCATATCAACGTGCTCCAGCTTCCGGAAATGCTATTATATTGACCATAATGCTAAATAATTGTGTGTGCAAGCAACCCGCTTTTTCTACATCTATCAGGACATTTGAAACATTGTCTTCGCATTTTGAATCGATCCAGCCACCCAATTTTTTTTGCTAAGGCTGTTGACTTCGTAGTCAGTGGCGGAGCTCCCTTGAAGCCAACCTGGGCTGTGTCCCGCCCAGCAAAGCCCAAAACAGTGAAGGATTAGAGCTCAATTCGGCCGTGAAAGAAGAAAAAATATGCTATTATTTGGGCAGGCCCGCCCAACAATTTCTGTGAAGCTCCGCCAGTGTTCGTAGTATACAAGAACTGAAAGTAATTGCAGGAACTGGTCAATGTGCGAGCTGAACCATACTTGTCTCCAAGTGGCAGGTATGCTTTTCTTATCAGCCTTTTTTCTCAAACATGTTGCCTCCGTGTTCAGTAACAGATGTGGAGCTCAATCTAGAATTTTTTTTAGCTAATTTGTGATGCTTTAACAAATGTGTGCAGAAAAAAGTGTGTGTGTGTGTGTGTTTTGCTTATCACTGAAGCAACCAGCACCTTCTTGAGAAATCCTCGGTCCTTGGCTAAATAAATTGCTGAAATATTCACTCTCTCGCAGAACAAAACAGTGGAATAGTAAGAACAGAACTCTTACTTATGATGTTGGTAACCAGTTTTCCAGTCATGTACAGGTACAACTCCTGTCCTGCTGAGCTAAACCTTCCAACATTCAAGATGATTAGTTGATGAAGATGAACCCTCCCTTCTTGAATTCCAACAGCCGCAGCGAAGCTGTATACAATCTGGTTAAGGGGATTAGCGGCAAAAGTAAAGAGAAGATGACAAAAAACTGCTAGTTCTAGAAAGAAGATGGAAAAAACATGCAATTCCATGTATATATGCTAATTGCCTTTTTATTTTTGTGAGCAATCATACAGTCAACTGCCATAACATGGATCACTTCAAAAATAAGTCTTAACAAACTTGGATGGCAGATTGCCATCACATCACAATATGTCATAGAAGCAATGATGATTGCGTAAATGGCTAAATGCGGAATAAATTGCCATCAAACCACAATCCTCAACATCAAACTGAAGGCGCAGACAAAAAAACAGACATGAAAAGACAACACGAAAAAACACAGACATTATGTTATTGTACATTTAAGAATAATCAAAGGTTTCATTACAGAACAGAACTACAGCATCCATGATCCTTCTGATTTTCCATTTCTTCAATGTTTCTACCTTGTGCATGTGAAGACGTCCTCTGTTGCTGAACATAAACTACAATGTACATTACAGGTTACAATAGCGTGGTCTACAAGTTGTTCACCTAGCAGAATCTGGGCTGAGAGGATCTGCGGTTGTCTGTGGGATGACATACTGGCCAGATCCAGCCACCCGGGGCCAGCTCGCCATTTTCTCAGGAACCTCCTGGTGTTGCTCGGCTGGAATGCCTCGATATCCTTGTCCAGATCCAACATCCAATCACTCTCACCTGGTTATTGACAACATATGTGAGAGAAGCTTGGAAAACTGAACTCAGGAACACCTTATAATTTGCTATGCACAGGGACAAAAATGCCTCTTCTGAACAAATATGGAACAAGTTTCTGCATATGTACAAGTAGCACCAAGAGACCATTGATACAATAGGCATTGACAGCCAGCAAGAGTACAGGAAGACAGATGATGGCACCTCCCGGAAGAAGGGACAGTATTCCTTTTCTGCGGCTTCTAGTCTCCGCCATGATCTTAAAGAGAACATATATGACAACGAAAACTGGTCCTGTTAATCAGAAGAAGTGATCTTTTACACACGAGAAACAGGACCTAAGTACTCAGAGATTGCTTTGTGAAGACTAAAGTTTGAACAGTTTGGCTCGATAGTCTTCCTAATACATGTTGATGATCTGGAATAGGAGAAACCAATTAAAGAAGAACTGCTTAAAATTGTCATTCAGTCTTGTTACACGGTTTTGCAAGTTATCTAATTAAATGAAGAACAGGCAGGTAGCAACTACAGCAACCATGAAATGCCTTGCGTGCCGATGTGGGTACAGGCATCTTTGAGTCAGAATAGGCCTACCCTCTCCATTCTGAGGGATTCAATCAGACGGCCACAGGGCTGCCTATGGAGCTTTTCACACTGCTGCCGCAGAGGGCACACTGCTGCCGCAGAGGGCACTCTATCACTAGTTAAAATTCAGAACCGTGGCCAGAGTATGATAATGTACCCTGACCTTGTTGGCATGCTATATTGACATCCTACAAATCATCACACTGAATCATGTAAATACTGGTCACCCTTCTTCCCTTTTACGATTCATCATACTGTATATTGTACACCCTCTAATTCGACTCTTACTTGATGCTTGTTAAGTGTATATTAGGCCCATAGTCTGTGGCCCAGCCCATGTAACAATGTGTATATCGTTGACCTCACGTTCAATACAGAAATCAGTTCGGTCATATTCTTCCTTTTACATTCACATGGTATCAGAGCTCATCGCCGGCGTCCCGTCTCCGTTGCCGTCTCCGCCGGCGAGCTGACCGGCGAGCTCCGGCCGCCTCCTTCTCCGCGCATCTCCGTCGTCCCCCGGCCGTCTCCATCCCCATCGACCGGCTCCTTCGTCGTCGTCGTCCACATCGCTGCCGTCGTCGTCTCCGTGCACCACATCGCTGCCGTCGTCGTCACCACGCATCTCCTCTGCGCATCTCCGTCGTCGTCCGCGCATCTCTTCATCGTCCTCGCTACTGGACTCGTCAGCCCCCGTCGCCCCGTCGCCATCGACCCGGGATTTCTGGATCGAGATCGAGTTCGTTTTCGGATAATCCGATTTGCTGTCACCCGGATAATCCGATTTCCAGAAATCCGGTACTGGACTCACTCGGATAATCCGATCCTGAACTCACCCGGATAATCCGTTTTGCAGCTGGGCTTCATTTACTGTTAGTCTGCCTTGTTGCGTGCTGTTGTTCAGTTCTCCAACCCTGAAGATCATGTAACAGGAGGTCCACTTTTGGCTTAATACTGCTGTTGTGCTGCTGTTGTGCTAGCTCTGCTGTTGTGCTAGCTCCAACCCTGCTGTTGTGTTGTCCAAGAAATCGGACTTCATCCTCCTCAGTTGTGCTAGCTCCAATTTTTCTGCTGTTGTGCTGCTGTTGCAGTCCAGACTTAACAGTGCTGCTGTTGTTTTGTTGCTGCTGCTGTCCAAATTTCAGTGTTTTGATTGCTGCCATGGCAAGGAATGAAGGTTCTATGTCTATTGACATCAAGCTGGATGGTTCAAACTACCGGGAATGGGCTTTCTCCGCTAGGACAGTTGTGAGAGCTGCTGGTCTTGCCTCTCACTTGACCGATGATCCACCTCCTCGAGATGATGATGCAGCAAAGAAATCTTGGCAAAAAGCTGATGATCGTGTGATAGGAGCTTTGGTTCTGGGTGTTGACCCGTCTCTCCGGATGAGTCTTGAGCATCACACATCAGCCAAGGAAATCTGGACATATTTTGAGCAGCGGTATCTTCAGCCTAGTGGTGCACTTCATTTCTCCTTGCTGCAGAATTTAAACAGTACTCAGCAAAATGACATGTCCATGGATGAGTACTATGCTGCCTTCACTCGCATTAGCGGCCAACTTAGCTCCATGGTTCCAAAGAGCAGCCCTGGTTGCACATCTTGTGCGGCTAAGGAAGAATTTGAACAACGAACACTCATGTACCAGTTTGTGATGAAGCTGAGGCAGGAGTATGAGAACATCCGCACTCAACTCCTTGGTCGTACTACTTCTCCCACTTTGACTGAGGCACTTGCTAGTCTGATTGCTGAGGAGACTCGTCTTCGTTCTTTGGCTACGACTTATACATCGTCTCTACCCAACAGTGTCTTGGGTTTTCCTCACCGGACAGGTCCTCCCAAGGCTACATGGCGACCTCCGTCGCGTGACATCTGCACTCATTGCAAGAAGATAGGACACAACACGGCTGGTTGTTTCCAGCTTCACCCAGAGTTGCTAGCTCAGTTTTATGCTAGACGAGCAGCCCTTCAGAATCAGCAGCGTCCTGCACCTAACCGTGCTAGGCCTTCTACTGCTGCTGTCACTGAAACATCAGCTAGGAGTGCTTCTGTGTCTGCTCTTTCTCAGTCTGCTGTGGCTCCAGCTCAGCCTTGGGTTTTGGACTCTGGCGCCTCTTTTCATGTGACATCCGACCACTCTCAGCTTGTGTCTTGCCAGCCAGTGAAGGATGGTGCATCTGTTCAGACTGCTGATGGTACATCTTGTTCTGTTACCCATCAGGGTTCTCTTTGCACATCAAAGTTTACTGTTCCGGACATCTCTTTTGTTCCTCAGTTGTCCATGAACCTTATGTCTGTTGGTCAGATTACTGATATGAACTATTTTGTTGGTTTTGATGCCTCCTCTTGTTATGTGCAGGATCGTCAGAGCAAGAGGATCATTGGAACTGGCCATCGCCGTAGAGGATCCACATCCCTCTACATCCTTAACAACTTGCACCTTCCTTCGGCTTCCACTGCATCGTTGTTTCGCTCTGCAGCATCTACATCAAGTTCTACTTCGTCTCTTTCGTTTGCCCAGTGGCATCATCGTTTAGGTCACTTGTGTGGTTCTCGTTTATCTACTCTTGTTCAGCAAGGTGTTTTGGGTCGGGTCCCTGTAGATTCTGGTTTTCATTGTAAGGGATGTAAGCTAGGCAAGCAGATTCAACTACCATACCCCTCTAGCACTACTCATTCTAGCCATCCTTTTGATTTGGTGCACTCTGATGTATGGGGCCCCTCTCCTTTTGTTTCAAAAGGTGGTCACAAATATTATGTCATATTTATTGATGATCACTCTCGATATACTTGGGTGTATTTCATGAAGCATCGTTCTGAGTTGATTTCTATATATAAGGCTTTTGTGTGCATGTTGCATACTCAATTCTCCAGTGCGATTCGTGTTTTTCGTTCTGACTCTGGGGGGGAATATCTGTCTACGTCTTTTCGTGAGTTTCTCTCTTCTGAAGGTACTCTCCCTCAACTTTCATGTCCTGGTGCTCATGCTCAGAATGGTGTTGCTGAACGCAAGCACCGACACATTGTTGAGACAGCTCGCACTCTTCTAATTTCATCTTTTGTGCCTACTCAGTTTTGGGGTGAAGCTATCTCGACTGCTGTCTACCTTATCAATCTCCAGCCTTCTTCTCGTCTTCAAGGCAAGTCTCCTGGTGAGATTTTGTTTGGTTCTCCTCCCACGTATGACCATCTTCGTGTTTTTGGTTGTATTTGCTATGTTCTTTTAGCACCTCGCGAGCGTACCAAGTTGACTGCACAGTCTGTTCAGTGTGTTTTCCTTGGCTATAGTCTCGAGCATAAGGGCTACCGTTGCTATGATTCTTCTGCTCGTCGCATTCGCTTTTCTCGTGATGTCACTTTTGTTGAGGATCAACCCTTTTTCTATTCCCCTTCGACTCAATCTTCATCATCAACCACTTTAGAATCTACCTCTTTTCTTTCACTTCCACCTATTTTTTCAGATGATTCTGCACCTGATCAGTCTTCGGGACACCTCCAGCATATGATTCACCAGCTCCTCCTCTAACTAGTTTTCCTTTTCATTATAGTCGTCGTCCTAGAGTTTCACCAGATATTCAATCATCCATTCCTTTGTCTTCTCCTCCGGCCAGTACTACTGATCCTTGCACTGATGACTCCTCTCAGACAACAAGGTATGCTCTTCGTGATCGCTCCTCTCTTGAGATTCCTAGCAGATATCGCAATGATTTCTGTGCAGGGGCAGCTTATGAGCCTACTACTTATCAGGAGGCAGTGGTGTTACCTGAGTGGCAATTGGCTATGTCCGAGGAGCTTGCAGCTCTAGAGGGTACTGGTACATGGGATTTGGTTCCTCTACCTTCTCGGTCCATCCCTATCACTTGCAAATGGGTGTACAAGGTCAAAACCAAGTCAGATGGATCTGTGGAACGCTACAAGGCTCGTCTTGTTGCAAGAGGTTTTCAGCAGGCTCATGGGAGAGATTATGATGAGACTTTTGCTCCAGTTGCTCACATGACTTCAGTTCGCACTTTGATTGCTGTGGCTGCCACTCGTTCATGGAAAATTTCCCAAATGGATGTGAAGAATGCTTTCCTTCATGGTGATCTGCATGAGGAAGTATATATGCAACCACCTCCAGGTATTGAGGCTCCATCTGGTCATGTTTGTCGTCTTCGAAAGGCTCTATATGGGCTCAAACAAGCTCCTCGTGCCTGGTTTGAGAGGTTCACTTCTGTGGTTCGAGCTGCTGGCTTTTCTCCTAGTGAGCATGATCCAGCTCTCTTCATTCATACATCAGAGCGTGGGCGTACTTTGCTTCTACTGTATGTAGATGATATGCTGATCACGGGAGATGATGTTGGATATATTTCCTTTGTCAAGAAAAAGTTGAGTGAGCAATTCAAGATGTCAGATTTGGGGTCCCTCAGTTACTTTCTTGGAATTGAGGTCCAACACACAGATGATGGTTACTATATCTCTCAACAAAGGTACACTCGGGATTTGATTTCGCGCTCTGGCCTCACTGACACATGCATTGCTACTACACCCATGGAACTTCACTTGCAATTGCGTCCTACCGATGGAACTCCTCTTGAGGATTCCTCTCGATATCGTCATATTGTTGGCAGTCTAGTGTACCTCACAGTAACAAGACCTGATATTGCACATGCAGTTCATATTCTCAGCCAATTTGTGGGTGCTCCCACCTCGGTACATTATGGCCATCTACTTCGACTGCTTCGATATTTAAGGGGCACTACATCTCGCCGCTTGTTCTATGCTAACTCAAGTCAGCTCCAACTTCATGCCTATTCTGATTCCACTTGGGCGAGTGATCCCGTCGATCGACGTTCAGTCACTGGTTATTGCATATTTCTTGGAACATCTCTCATTGCATGGAAATCAAAGAAGCAAACTGCTGTGTCTCGCTCCAGCGCTGAGGCTGAGCTTAGGGCTCTTGCTACTACTACATCAGAGATTGTGTGGCTTCGCTGGTTATTGGCTGATCTTGGGGTTTCATGTCCTACACCTACACCTCTTCTCTGTGACAGCACTGCTGCTATTCAAATTGCTAATGATCCTGTCAAACATGAGCTGACTAAACACATTGGTGTGGATGCATCTTTCACTCGATCTCATTGTCAGAAATCTACTATTAAGCTCCAGTATGTTCCATCAGAGCTTCAAGTTGCAGATTTCTTCACGAAGGCTCAAACTCGAGATCAACATAGTTTTCATATTCTCAAACTTAGTGTATCCGATGCTCCTGATCCACCTTAAGTTTGAGGGGGGGTGTTAAGTGTATATTAGGCCCATAGTCTGTGGCCCAGCCCATGTAACAATGTGTATATCGTTGACCTCACGTTCAATACAGAAATCAGTTCGGTCATATTCTTCCTTTTACATTCACAATGCTTACCCCTGCTACAGCCTATGAAGCAGAGCAGATCCTAGTCAGTGACAGTGAGCCGTGTGGCCTGGCCTTACCCAGAGTGGCCTGCCTCCCACGCGCGTCGCCGGCGCGGGAAGGAAGGAAGGGGACGTCTCCGCCGATGTGCCGGTGACGCTCGCTTCACCGCTCTCTCCTCCCCCTCTCCGCTCACCGCGCCGCCGCGGACCACATCAAAAGCTAAAACATTTTATATTTAAGTAACGGAGGGAGTGGCTGTTGGTTAGCCTGTTAGGGTTTCAGTTTCGTCAGTTATTTCATTTTGTCAGTTTAGTCGGATAAAACAGAGCACGAGCCCACATCTTGTGTGCGGCCGTGCTCACGTACGCGCTGCAGACTATTAGATCGATAGGATCGTGGCGCCGTTGTTCCCTTGCATCATTCCTTGGAAGAAAACAGAGAAACAGCGTTCCAAATCGCTGTCGCACCGGAGGCAGTTACGGCGGCGCGATGCCCAAACCTGCTAGCGAGCTCCGTGCCGCACTTGCTGCTGTCTCTTACATGCAGGCATGGAGCTCCAGCGTGTGCCTAATCGGGCCGTCGACTTCCAGAGCATGGTGCCCAGCACGTTGGCATCCTCTGCGTCTCAATGTCGCACAACAGCCACGGCCGGCAAGACCTGGAGTTTTTCCATGCTACTGAAACTTTACAAGTACAGATCATACATGCGCCAATCACCGGCCATATATATATGTGCCTTAATTAACCACTTATGTGGAAATTACACGCGGGGACACAAAAAATGGCCCTCGCGTCGTCCTCTCCTAGGGTTCCCGCCGCCGCCCCTCTCCCCTCACCGCTACCCGAGGAGGCTGCCGGGCAAGCCCGTGCCGTCTCCGGTGAAGGTGGCGGCGGGGATTTGCTGCTTTGCTGCTCTGGTGGGGGCTCTTCGGGCGCCGAGGCGGCGTCGACTACGCCGGCTAGTGGAGTCCGCGGGTGCGCGCCGATGTCCTCGGCCGCGTGGGTGGCGAGGTGGCGGTGGGCGGCGGTCGTGGCGTGGTGGGTGCAGAAGATGGTTCTTCCTCAAGTCAGCTGGCGGATCCTCCGAACCTGCTCTGTCTTCTCCCTATTGGCTTCGCGAGGAGGGCCCCGACTTCTATAAGATGTGCTTTCAATTTCTTTCTCTTGCACGCCGATTCACCCGTTGTTTGCTCTGAATCTCGGTGCGTCGTAGGCGGTGGACGAGCGACACGTCGGCCATGCGTTTAGCGGGTGCTAGGGACACGACGGTGGCGACACCATTAATTGGGGAGGAGGAAGGGCGAGCGAGAGTGTGTGGAGTGGCTAGTGGGCGGGGTAGGGGTGGACACAAGGCGAACACGGGCGGGCGCGGACAGTGTCCGTTTGGTCGGAGTTGTTGGAGTCGCCCGGACAAAGCAGTAAAACCTAGGCTACCGTTGAAGTAGCCCTAACCACGTTGGACCGGCCCAGTAGGGCCCATTCCGTCCCCACATATACCGCTCCCCGTCCCCACTACGGGACTAAACCCTAGCTCGGCCTTAACTGCTCGAGCTCCACTCCGCTCCCCGTCCCATCCCCTCCCCTCCTCGTCCCCTCCGCTCCTGTCCAGCAAGATATCCGGCGACGAGATCGACTGGGATTCCATCGAGGCGGAGTTCTACGATGTACACGCTCTAGAATCTGCCACCGCCATCCTACGGCGAACCAATGGCTTTCACGACAACTACAATGAACTGAATTTTGTATTTTTGTTTTTTGACCAAACTGTGTTCATCTCCAAGATAATATTGAATACTCCCTCCGAGGTTCCTTTTTTATAGGATGTATTACGTTTATGAAAATTTTAAACTTGACTATATTTGATCAAGATCTTAGGAAAATCGATCGACATCTAAAATACCAAGAAAATAATATATGAAAATTTATTTCGGAATGAATCTAATGATAATGATTTGGTATTGTAAATACTAAAAATATTTTCTAAAACTTTGATCAGAAATAGTCAATTTTGACTTTTTCAAAAACTAATACACCTTGTAACAAGAAACGGAGGGTAGTTTTTTCTCTCACTTTTATATTTGTCAACCCGATCAATCGATTGAATTTTTTTTTTAAATATCACCGTCCGACTTTATTCATAAGACGACAACCTGTCTGATTGAATAATATCAATCAGAAAACCAGGGGTAGTTTCATACAGGAAATCTGGAGATCTAAGGGAGAGAGCTTCGCGAGCGCAAGCATGCGCCGCTTTATTAGCTAATCGCCTTACAAAACTGAACGAAAAACCCTGGAAAGCGGAGATACGAGATTTCATCTCCAAAACTACCGGAAACCCAGCTGATCGCTGCTTTTTGTCATTTGTCCAAGCTGTAACAGCAGATTGACAATCGGTTGCCACCTCGACATGAGTCCACCCTTTTGCTCTGGCCATGAAAATCGCATCACGACATGCCGGAAGTTTAGTAATTCCTGGACCAATGACATGCTGATACCTTCTCCCCTCAGCTGCCACAAAGGACCCCATGTTGTCACGCACTACAACTCCAGTTGCGGCCACTGCTCCCCAAATAGGATCAATCGATTGATTAGAACGCCGGCAGAATCGATCGATCTATCCTAGAGGTAGCTAGCTTCACCTGGTGCATGTACGCATGTACGGGAGTAGGAATCAATCAATCAATCTCGGGATCGTCTAGCGAGCAAACGTTTGCTCGTACACGGGTTTGGGCAGCCGGCCAAAAAAGGCAGGTCCACGTACACACCAGAAATAAAAAGCACGTGATTGCTAACTAGCCACGTGGTGCTGGCCAGCTGGAGCGAACCACGCAACGTCGAGCGCATGCACGGTTCATGGCTGTAACTTATCTGCATGCACGTGCGATTAATTTTCTTTTCCAAAAAAACAAATTGCTATAACTTTTGATCAGTGTCTGAATTATGATATGTTTTCACTGTTAGCTTTCTCGCAACAGAATCTTCAAAAGTAGATCCAATTTGAGTATTTTGGTAATATTTTCTTGAGAAGCAACTTTAATGTTGAGACAAGCAAGTTTACACACAAAGTTACTATTAAGGGTGTTGAAGTTGCTACTAAATGAACAAAGTTTATGATGAAAAATGTTGGATTTTTGCTGAAGAAATATGTTGTATCAAGTAGTGTTAAAGTTGCACTACATTGTGCCAAAATTGCTGCTACAAGAATTAGAAGTTGCTACTACAGAAGTGAAGTTGATTCATAGGTCAATGTTGTTAGACCTGTTGGCAGCTTGCTCCCTGCCCTGTCAGCTTTGTTATAAAAGTTGCAAGAAGGGGTACATAAGTTGTTGGTTGAGACACTAAAGTTGCTGCCAAAGTCACTTTTGTTACTGCAGGTGCGAGTGTTGTTGGTTGGTTGCAACTTTGTTACAAACGTTGCAGCAGAGGGTCCATAAGTTGTCCGCTAGAAATACCGAAGTTGCTGATGAACTTGCTGCTAAAGAAAAAGGAAGGAAAATAGGTAAGTTAGTTAGCTAAGAAGGCAAACTTGTAAGTTTGTTATAGTAGTTGCATGTTAAACGTGAAAAGTTGCATCATGGCATAGTATAAGTTGCATGATGGAAGAGACCACGAAAATGCATGATTGTGAGAAAAACACAAGCATAAAGTTGTTTTCACTCAGGAATGCATGAATTCTAAGATTGTAAGTTGCATGAATGAATATAACAAGTTACGATCTGTTGAAGTTGCTACTAAATAAACAAAGTTTGTGATGAAAGATGTTGGATTTTTGCTGAAGAAAATATGTTGTATCGAGTAGTCTTAAAGCTGCACTACATTGTGTCGAAGTTGCTACTACAGGAAGTAGAAGTTGCTACTACAGGAAGTGAAGTCGGTGCATAGGCCAATGTTGTTGTTAGGCATGCTGGTTGGTTGCTCTCTGCCCTAACAATTTTTTTATAAAATTTGCAACAAAGGGTACATAAGTTGCTGGTTGAGTCTCACTAAAGTTGTTCCTAAAATGGACACGTTGTGAGATAATTTGGTGCGAATCCTGGTGGCTCGGGGGCTTGCCTTGATCATGTGGTATATCTTGCTACTAGTACAAGGGGGAATTGGTATTTTTAGAAGAACGATTTTAGTTAAAAAGATCAATTATGTTGGAATTGGTAAAAAGTGGTGGAAGTTGCACACTGGTAATGTTAAGTTGTATAAATTAATTGTTCTAACATTAACAAAGGACTGAGGACATAACATAAAAAAGAAACCTAAATTTTTGATGAAAAAGGTTCTTCACTCCTGTTTTCATTGATTTTGCTTGGACTAGGTTGAGTAGGTTAACGACGACTGCATTTTGTTCTCCTGACGTAAACAACTTTTTTGTTCCTTCTAGTTTTTGGAGACACCTGGATAGAAAACATTAAAGGAAGAAAAGAATGCAGTGCGAGACATGAGACCTAGAAATGATAAGAAAATTGACAGACACAAGTGTACATGGCAAAAAAGAAACAGAGTTACCTCTTCACGTTTATCTTTACCGCCACACAAGCCTTCTTCACTCTGGGTGTGTTATCCTTGATCATCAGCCATTCAGTTATTAAAAAAATCCAGGGAAGAACCTAAGAAGAGTTTAAAAAAACAAATGAAAAGTTAAAATGAATGAACATATATAGAACACAACAAATACAAACTAGAATGGTTGAGAGTTGCAACTTATTCGAAAAAATATTAACATTTAAGTATGTATGATACTGGATGCCAATAAATACTAACTGTTGTTTCTATTTGCAACTATGTATCTCACAAAAAATAGAAACAAAAAAAATGATATTACAAAGCAACTAATCATGATATTAGAAGAAACTGAATTTCTCATAGATGCAACTTTTGCGAATCAGTGGTGAAAACATGTACATATTTCTTTCCTCCTGCAAAAACTACAAGTAACTACGCATGCTAATAGAAGTAACAATGGTAGCTAACATTTGCAATTTTGGCCATTCATGATACGGACATTTGGTTCGACTAGCACATATGCCCGAGCTTTGCTACGGGTCTCCATGCGCTGCAGTGATTTAGTTTTGTTATTGGCATGTCACAATCTCGTGTACCAGTTGTCGTGTAAAATCTTCGAACCCAAAATCGATCCACCCATTTAGCCCTAGACTCAGTTCGCACATTCTCTCCTTTGAAATAGCACGGGGGTTGAATGTCCGAAAGACGGTGGCGGCATGAGAGGCGTTGATAGGCGATGCACTAAGACACGTTCATGACCTCCTATGCCTGGCGATCGATCTTGCAAGTTTTTGCGCAACCTACAACTAAATTTTGTCCAACATGATGGGAAAATATATTCCACCGAACTAAATGAACTAAAATTATCTAACAGTCATCCAGCTCACGTAGTACTTTCACATATAGTAGAGCAGTTGGGAATCAAAAGCACAGTCCTAAACGCAATCTAGCTCCAGCAATTAATAACTACTCATGCCGACTATAGTGAATTCCATTATGAGAACAACATCATGTAGCAGAGATGCATTCCGTACCCTCCAGTTGCAAGTATTCACAGGATCTTCTAATAATGGAGAACCAATTACACAGGAACAGATTATATATCTATGATCAGGCATTAGAAGAATGCACAAATACAGATCTAGAAGAAGGATATGTTGAGCGTAATCACACTGACGTGAGGCCAGACGAAGGTAGTGGCTCACCTAGACACCAATCGCCTATTCTGCGAGCCCCGTTCCAACTTCGTGCATCAGACGAGCAGCTCGCGAGATGGAACCTCCGACCCCAACACATGAATACGAACCTGTGAAACCGGACGAGTTGGTGTGCACGAGGTCGAAGCAGAGGTTCTATTAGACGTGAAACGACTCGCCAGCAAGCCCCCTTCCTCCGCCGCGCCCCCTCGAAGACCAGCTCGCGAGACGTCGGAGCTCCGCATCTGCCCGTACGACGCGCCCCGACCATGCGCAGCACGCCGCAGTAGATGAGCAGACGCCGCGCGGAACTCTGACGGAGGAAGGACGGCGGGGATCTGCTTCGCCGGCGACCTCGCCGCCGCCGAACCCTAGAATCGCCTGGGGAATCGCCGGTGCGGTTCTCTCTTTCGCGCGTGGAAATGGAAGGGGAGAGAAGGGAACGCTAATCAGACGGTGTGCCGTCACCCACGTGCGGCTGCCAGGTGCTGCACTGTCCACAGGAAGCGATGGACGGCGCGGAGCGCGTCCCACAGATCGGACGGAGCGGAAGCCTGTGCGCCAAAACGTGTCCAATAGCAAAGCTTTGCTCTTTATCATTAGGGATCAATCTCCTATAGCTAGCCTTGCATGCGAAGGCAGTTCCTGGCGCCGACCCTGCTGCATCATTTCCGGGCGCCGACCCATGATGATGCAGGGACATAGTAGTAATAATACCAACAAGAAACGGATAAAAAAAAAGTACCAGAGGTCTATTATCCGGTAGGGCGCTTTGGATCTATCCGGGCCGGTGGCGCTGGAATCTTCTTCACAAACGACAAAGCTCCAGTCCTGCTGGAATTCGGGCGAGCATCAATAGACAAGATCATCAATGCAACAAAAGCATGTTTATACTTTGATAAAAAAGTAGAATCTTCTAGGACAGGTGCAGTAGAATTTGGGGTGTGTATCCCTGTTCGAGCAGGGCGGGCACTGCAAGAGCGGGCTTTATTTTCAACGACATCATAATCACGCCAAAGACATGATCGACTAATTTGGTTGCGGCTGGTTATCAGCCATCGGTAACTAATTAGATTTGTTTTTGTAAGTTACACTAATATAGTAGAGCCATGGTTTATGTAGTTTGCTTAAGGAGGTATCGTCAGGGTTAATGATGACATATGTCGTTATTTCAAAGATCTCTTGAAAGATAGGAAAGGTTTCATACAAGCATATCATTGATCATAAATATTTTGCATCCGCCACATATCATTGATCATAAATATTTTGCATCCGCCATTTGCAGCGAACAAAAATTTACCGACCCAGCGAAGAATTCTTTCTCCATTGATCATACATTTTCCAATTCCAAAAATCAGTGTAAAAAAGGATGCACAGGGGAATTTTACTTTTTATACTAGTTTCAGTTTGGAGTTTACATTTTTTTCCGTTCTATTTAAAGTGAAGCAAAAAAAAAAAAAGAGAGACAGAGTGAAGGTTTTTTCCCTCTGGTGGTGAGCTTGGACAATAGCTTGCTACTGGGCCTTTCCTGGGCGCCACAGAGGCCCACTGAATTCTTCTCTCTCTCTCACCCACACCACGGCGGCTCAGCGGCGGCGGCTGCGGACGAGCTCAATGAGGCGGCTCTGCAGCCTCGCCGGAGGGAGGAGCAGGACCTACGCGGAGCGCTTCCCTTCCTTGCTCGACCCGCTTCCCGGCCTCCGCCTTCCACCCGCCCCCCACGACCACCACCCTCTGCCGCAGCACACGGAGGTCACCACTCTGCCCAACGGCGTCAGGATCGCCTCCCAGGACATCCCGGTACGTACACCCACGCCCTCTCCTCCTTCCTCTTCCTCACCGCCGTTGTTGACCATTGATGTGGAATTTGGGGTTCTTTTTTTCGAGAGGAGGAGCCAAACTAGGCCCCCAATTTTCATTTCCATGAGAACTGATGATACAAGGTTCCAAAGTTTTCATGTCACACACACAGGAGGACACAGCCTCAGCACAACATGCACCAACTACTCTCCTACGGTGAGAGATAACAGTCCCAGGAAACAACTCTGACTCTACGATCCAGGTTTCAGTACACGCCCAACTGGCAACAGATGCACACAAGTGAAAATTACACTACAATAGACCATCTTTGCTACAACTCATAGTTAGCCAGCCTCATTACCATCGGAGCCAAACCTTGCCTCTGATGGAAAAATTCAGTTAAAGCAGGCATTATTCCGGGTCTTCTAGATCGCCCAAATTAACGCAGCAACTCCTGACGATATCAGGAGCCTATCTTTCACAGTAAAAGTTTCTAACCAAGCTGGTAAACTGTCAAAGCTTACAGGTACAGATTTTAGCATGAAGGCACATCTAATTACTTCCCACACATATCTAGCTACAGAGCAAGAGAAAAATAAATGATCTATAGTCTCTACATTGGTGCAAAATATACACTTATTGGAACCTTTCCATCCCCAGGACAAAAGCGCATTTTTGGTCAGGATACTTTTTCTAAAAGTAGACATAGAAAAACTTTTACTTTTAGAGGAGTTTTCACAAACCACTCTCCTGTAAGGAACCTTGATCTGAGAAGCTTTCAGCGCAGTACAAAAAGAGATTTTACTGTAAATCGCCCTGATTTTGTTAGGATCCAACTACACTTATCCTCCACATCTCACAACTGCACCCCAGAGCACAAATCCTGCAGTTCGAACCACATATCTGCTAGGTCACCCCACAAATTTCTTCTAAAGTTAAGTACATTCCGCCCCTCCGAGAAAACTCTAGCTACACTTACTTTTTTGTCATGTGACAAGTTATACAATCTAGGGAAAATTTCGCGAAGGGTTCTTTCACCCACACACAGATCCTCCCAAAAACTACTTCTTAAACCATTACCAATTGTTTTCCTACAAAAGTTGAAAATAAATCCCTCACTTTCAACAGACCAGACCAAAAATGAGAATGCACTGGTTTTAACTTAACATGAATTTGGGGTTCTTACTTCTTAGGGCCCGATGTGCTGTGTCGGGGTGACGGTCGCCGCCGGCTCCGTCCACGAGACGACCTCGTCGGCCGGCGCCGCATACATGCTGCAGATGCTGGCCTTCCAGGAGACCCAGAACCGCAGCCTCAGAGCGATCTCGCACAGCATGGAGGCCACCGGTGGCAACCTCGGCGCGGATGCCGGCAGGGAGAGGATGTTCTACAGCTACACCGCGCTCAGAGCCAGCCTGCCGCTGGCCGTCGAGGTGCTCCTCGATTGCGTCCGCAACCCCGCGTTCCTCCGGAGCCAAGTTCGGAGCAAGGTGATGATGAACTGAAGATTAAGATAAATAGAGTCTCTTTGGAATGTAGATGGAATGCAAGTCTTGTTCTGTGCCGATTGATTCGGATGACTTGTTGTTCTTCTTCAGGTGGCTGAAGCTCGGCAGGAACTGTCATTTCTAAAGAGTAACCCTGAACTGTTTCTTCGGGAATCGCTGCACCGTGTTGGTTACTCAGGCGCTCTTGGAAACCCTCTGTACCCTACCATGGAGGCTCTTGGGAGGATTGATCGTGGTGCCATTCGCAATTTCTTCCTGGTAATTTCTTTTCTGCGTTCATCATACCCACTATATAGTATTATAGTGTATGTAATTATGTACGTGTTCCTAGTTTTGGTCAGTCCTGTGACGTTTGCACCAGTATAAATAAATGTCAAAGACCACAGTTTTTCCGTGCTTATGATTAATTTGCTCTGAAAGTGGCAGATTAAGGCCCAGTGCATTGTTTACATTGTTTCTATTCTAGACCTTTACAACCATAATCGCAATATTCTTAATTTTGTATCCACATTCGGTTTATGTGTTTATCATATTGGCCATGATACCTGCGTTCCTAGGTTTGGTCACCCTTGTGAGATCTGTACTAGTATAGAGAAATATCAACAAGCAAAATCGTTCTATGGTTATGCGTTGCTAAATAATCGTAGAAGAACAATGATTATTACTTTAACAGGAAAACTATACTGCTGACCGCTTGGTTTTAGCTGCATCAGGCGTGAACCACCAGCATTTGCTAGACGTTGCAGAACCCTTGTTGTCTGATCTGCCCAGGGGGTCGCCTGTGAACAAACCCAAGTCTGCATATACTGGTGGAGATTTCAGGCACAAAACTGACTGTGAGGTGACAAACTATACTGTTTCTATCTTCCACACTTTCATGTTCTAGCCTTTAGCTTCTCTCTGCCGTCGCACTGTTCTACTTAAGAACCATGCTCTTGTGTAGATCACACACGTCGCATTGGCTTTTGAAGTTCCAGGAGGCTGGCATCAGGGGAAAACAGCTGTAATCATGAAAGTCATACAGGTGTAATGATATCTTGGAAAGAAATATGTGGTTGATTAACAAATTTAACTACTGGGGTGTGGTTAATTGTGGAAAGGAGACTCATGAGCGTATTTGTAAAACTATCTGCAGACATTGATGGGTGGCGGAGCTTCATTTTCCAATGGTGGTCCCGGGAAAGGAATGCAGTCACGGCTTTGTAAGTTATGAAACCACTATAACTATCAATTATTTTCACAATGCAATTGGATGTCTGGTGTTTCATTCCTTCTGCTTGTATTTTACAACTCATAGCTGCATATCTTTTTACTTTGCATCTTTGAAAGAATGGATAGCTCCTTCCAAAGGCTAAGGTGAATCATTGTTTATTTTCAGATCTCCAGGTTATGACTGAGTATGATTGGATGCAATCAATTTCTTCATTTAGTACTGTTTATGATGACACTGGTCTGTTTGGTATTCATTTTGCTGCGGTGAGATAAATATTTTTCTTCATCTTGTGAGCTAGTAATATTACATTCACTTGAACCTGATGTGTCTTTTGTTTCAACCATTTTACTGAAAAGACCATCCAATTGAGCCTTGTAGATAGAAGAAACTTGAATCGTAATGCTAAAGAAAAGTGTGCATGCAGCAACATAGTTTATATCTGTCAGGTCGAAAATAAAGTGTTTTGTCATTCTGAACTGATCCAGCCATCCGATTCTGTCGCTGAGGCTGTTGATATTGCTATAAGAGAGTTGACAGCAGTTGCAATACCTGGCGAAGGTACAAGTTGGCCATGCATTGCGTGTACATTCATCATATCTGTATGTTCTGAAACCTGCCATGTTGTCTCTGTTATGCAGTTACTGAAGCTGAGCTCAGTCGAGCGAAAAAATCGACGGTTTCATCCGTTTTACAGAAGCTCGAATCCAGGGTAACAGTAGAGAGCACCTCAACCTCTCTTTTCCCCTTTATCTTTTCTTGCTCTACTTTATTTGACATATTCAGTGCGATTTGATATCTTCACAGAAAAATCATGCAGAAGACATTGGGAGGCAAATCTTGATTGATAGTTCAGGGTACCTAAAACTGATGTTACCCCTAATTGTTTTACTAAATCTGCTTTCCTTATGGAGGATTAACGAAGACCTTTTATGCTTCTTTTTTCTCGTTCACGTTACAACAGGAAGGCGAGTGAGCACTTCCTAGAGCGCATTGAGGAAGTGACTCTGGACGATATCACATCGATTGCGCAGAAGATGCTGTCCTCGTGCCCTACCATGGCGAGCTGTGGAGATGGTTTGCGCTTTTCTCCATCGAAACAGAATCTGGTTGTTCAAATGACGCGATCTTAATTTTCTACTACTATTTTTGCAGTCGACAAGGTGCCCACGCATGAATATGTCCGCAAGCAGATCGAGTCGCCCCCGAGTGATCTGATGTGGATGTTAAAACGCATATTTTCTTGAAACCAATTTTAGATGATGTACAACTGTTCCATGGTCTGAGGCTTAAAGCTACCATGCTGACTAGGGGGCTCGGCTGTTTTTGGTCAGTATTTCTAGACCAGTTATTTGAGCGGAGTTGGTCAATAGTTGTAGACCAATGACCCCTGTCCCAACTTTATTGTTGCCCAGTTTTTTGTATGCTCTCAAGCATGTAAGATGTAGCTCGAATACAAACCACAATTTATGATTAAAAGAAGCAGACACTAGTGGCTCTGTGCCTCCTAAGCATCTATGATTCGTATAGGTTTTTCTCTTGAATTCCATTTGCTGAGCCATTTACAAGTGATGTGCACATAACCCTTGAGAATGAGAAGATTATCATACGGCCTCACGCTCTTCTGTTTCTCTGAAATACTATAATAGTTTGTTTCCTGTCATTTCTTATTTATTCAGCATCCTAAGCTGCAATAGACTGACCACAAAGAAAAGGGTCCTCAGCACTGGGAACTTGTGCATACTTTGCACAACAAGTTTCCTGTCAAGGTAGCATTCCCGCCACAGCTTGATGCTCTGTAGATTGGGCAGCTTACATAGGACATTGAATATTTGGTCACCGCCTAAGTGTAACCAAATACCCCCAAAAAAGGTAAGATATGATAGTGAGCTCACGCGCGTACTTAGAAGTTACTTGAAATATAATGCGACGTCTCGGCATCCGAATCGTCTTCTTCTTGCATTCTTCTATAATCCCGTCAATCTTCTGGATCCTCCTGCTCCTCCCTTTGGTCAAGCACCTGATCAAACACTGCATCTTTAGGAGAACACCCAGTAGTATTTTCAGCGTGTAGCTCTTCAGACATATCAGCTGACATGGATTTGGCTTTATGGTTAGTTGAATTCCAAAACATAACTTCCCTTTCCTCGGTGTCAATCGGAACAGACCGCTCCACTTTTCTTTCTAAATGCCCAACAAATGCACAGGTACCTGATAACTAGAAGAAGACAGACTGAAACCAGAACTGACATTGGACTACCTTATCCATCTGACCTCAATTTAATACTCCCTCTGATCCGTTTAAAATGACGTGAGAAAAGAACTGAACACGTACAAATCACAGTACAAGTTGCGATGGATTTTTAGAATCAGAGTGGGTACAAGAGGTATGTTCCTCCTTTGAATGCTCATCCCCCATAGGTTCCCGCTTTTAGGAAAGTAACAAGAGACTGAATGTCTGTTAAGAACCAGAAGAGTATGCTTTCTCCTTGTTCTGGAGCTTGTGTTTATCCCATTCCTCTCCTAGACTCCATTGTTCTGAAAATGCTTTCTCCTTGGTCTGAAGCTTTCTAGGCTCTCAAGCAAGGTGTAAGTTGAATGGCATGTAAACCCAGCTTGTCACAACTCACAGACACGTCCAATGATATTTTAGTAATTTGTTCTTTATAAAGAGGGCAGAAAAGCAGAGCAAAATGCCCAGATGAATTCCATAATATAGTAAAATGGATCTTCACAAATAAAACCACCAATGCTGGTACAACACTACAAGTCAAACACATCGTCTGAACCAAATAAAAATGGATAGCTCCTTGAAAGAGAAATGGATTTTACAGCTCATAGCTGCATATCTTGTTACTTTGCATGTTTGAAAGAAAAATGGATAGCTCCTTCTAAAGGCTAAGGTGAATCATTGTATATTTTCAGATCCACAGGTTAGGACTGAGTATGATTGGATGCAATCAATTTCACCATCTAGTACAGTTTATGATGACACTGGTCTGTTTGGAGCGTCGTCCTCATCCTTCTCTCTCTGCTACAGTACCAGAAGAAGGCGATTTTTGAGAGTCGACCGTCGTCTCATCCTCGCCGCCGTTGAGGTGTGGGTTCCTCCCTCTCCGTCGGCTGCCTCGGCGGCGGGAGGGTGGGGGAAGCCCGTCTCACGGTGTGTACATAGGGTAGGGTTCGGGGGTTCTCCGGCCGGCGGCGTCTGGGAGGTGGAGGAGCTGTCGGTGCAGGTTTTGGTCATGGCGCGGTTCCCCTTCGGCGACGGTGATCCTTGGAGGCTGCTCGTCACGCGCTCGACTTGTCGGAGCCCGGAAATCGCTAGATTTCTTCGGCTCCGTCCACACCACGGCCAGATCCGGGAGCAGCGGATCTGGGTTTGGTTCCACTGGAGGTTCTTGCTCCAGATCTTCCCAGCGGCGACGACGGCGTCGACGGTAGCCTCTTCGGAGGCGGTGCGGAAGACTTCCCGTCTGCTTCGTGGTGGGCTCCGACGATCCAAGGCTTGGGGAGCTTGGGCAGCGGCGCGTCAACGGCAGCTCCGGCGTCGTCTTCGTTGCTGGATACCAGAGGGCTTCAATGTAATTTTCTGTTTGTTCTGGACCTATCTGTAAGATCGTGGATCTGGTTGTAATTTCCTCTCTCGCAAAAAAAAAAAAAAAATTCGCTATGGTGAGATAAACATGTTTCTTCATCTTGTGAGCTAATAAGTTTATATTCACTTGAACCTGATGTGTTCTTTCGTTTCAATCGTTTTTACTCAAAACACCATTCGATTGAGCCTTGTAGATAGAAGAAACTTGACTCGTAACGCTAATAAAAGGTGTGCATGCAGCAACATAGTTTATATTTGTCAGGTCATTTAAGCTGTCTTGTCATTATGAACTGATCCAGGCATCCGATTCTGTCGCTGAAGCTGTTGATATTGCTATAAGAGAATTGACAGCAACCGCAATACCTGGCGAAGTTACAAGTTGGCCATGCCTTGCTTGCATATTTGTCATATCTATCTGTTCTGTAACCTGTCAAACTGTCTCTGTTATACAGTTACAGAAGCTGAGCTCGGCCGAGCGAAAATTTCGACAATTTCATCCATTCTGCGGAACCTCGAATCTAGGGTAACACCAGGGAGTACCTCTCTTTCCCCTCTTTCGAGCAACCCTTTGCTTCCTCTACTTTATTCGACATATTAAGTGTAATATACTCCCTCCGTATCAAAATATAAGGGCCCTCTTTGGATTTCAGGGTTGGAAAACAGAGAAATAGGAAAAACATAGGAATGCCACAGTTTCAAAACAGAGGATTGTAAAACACAGGAAAACTACATGAATAGTCGACTGGATGAAACGCAGGAAAATCACAGGAGAAGTGCCTCGGTCCTACGCACTTGAGTCTAAAAAAGAGGTTGAGGTGGATGTTCAAATTTCTATGGAATTGAGGCATAGGAATCCAATCCATAGGAATTTGGTAGTTGATCCAAAGGCAATTCATAGGAAAAAATCCTAAGGATTAGAATCCTACAATTTTTTATGAAATCCCTACAATCCAAAGAGGCCCTAAGACTTTCTAACCTTTTTGACTTTATCCATATTTGTTTCAAAATGAGTGAATCAACACACTAAAACATGTCTATATACGTACGAATCAGGGCACATGCAGAAAGGCTAGAAATTATTATATTTTGATATGGAGGGAGTATTATTTTTCACAGAAAAATCATAGAAGACATGGGGAGGCAAGTCGTGGTGGATAATTCAAGGTAAAACTGACATTACCTGTGTTCCTAACTAAACCAACTTCTTTTGGGAGAATTAACGAAAAACTTTTATGCTTATTATTCTGTCCATGTTACGACAGGAAGGCCAGCCAGAACTTCTTAGAGCACGTTGATTGAGTGACTCTGGACGATATTTCGTCACTTGTGCAAAAGACGTTGTCCTCATACCACACCATGGCGAGCTGGGGTGATGGTATATGCAGTTCAGCATGCTACTCTGTCCATGAATTACACGCTGGAATTGAATTTGGGTTGTGATTCTGTTGGATCATGATAAGTCAATGTAAGGCCATGTAACCGAAACCCTAATCTGGTGATATATATGTGTGTGAGGGGTCCTAAGAGGATAACACTACCAGGGAAAAGCCTTTCTGTGGCGCACCAAAAATGGCTTTCTGTGGCGCATGGTGGGTATGCCACAGAATTGTCGCCACAAAAATGTGAATTCTGTGGCGCACCACCTGGTGCGCCACAGAAATCCCAAAATTCTGTGGCGCACCCTTTTCCATGCGCCACAGAAACTTGTTTAGTGGCGCACTCTCAGGGTGCGCCACAGAAAATGGTGCGCCACAGAAAAAAAACTATGCGCCACAGAATTGCTGTACAGGTATTTGGAATTTGCTGCTGCCCGCTGTACAAATACAGGTATATTACAGGAATACAGGTATATTACAGTATTTATACAGATATAACAGAAAAAATAATATATTTTGACAGGTATATGAAAACAAACACATTACTATGTCATCACATTACTTATATCCCGAGATAACATATATACATATAGAGTGACAAGTGCGGAATTTTTACAGAAATGTTGATACAAAACTTCATCGTTTCACAGGTTACAAATGAAGTGTTCACCGCCTACACTAGGATCAAATCGAGTACATCGGCGATGATGGTGAGCAAGAGCGGGAGCACGACGATCATGGAGCCTTCTTCTTGAGCGGCGCCAGGAACGGTTTATACATCTCCTTCGTCATCCACGTCCTGTCGTCACTCTGCAACTCTAGGCGTTCCTCGATGTCCCTCTGGCACAACCCTGGAGATGGATTGGGATATATATTGGTTAATAATATAAATATAGTATGCATGATAAATCTATAATAAAAGAAAATAAAGAAGCACTTCTGGCGAGTGAGGCAAGGCTTTCTTTTATAATACATCCTACCTCGGCCGCGGTAGTTCAAGGCCCCCCCTGCTGTGTTGACATCTTCGACGAGGATTTCCGATAACTTCGTCTGGATGCGATGAAAGTCTTCTCTAATATCAGCATCGGTGAGCTTCTCGTCATGTTTGACCCATTCTCGCATACTAGATGGCATCCTCAATTGCTCTTCATCTCGGACATACACCTTTATAGATCTCATCTACTTCATCTCATCTTTCTTATCAAATCAAGTTTGAAAGGATTTGAAATAGTTTGCTTAATTATCCATGATGGTTTTGGGAGCTAATCAAACCAGTGACCATTAGTGGAATAATAAAAAACTAGCACCAAACTAAAATATACAAGTTCCACAACTAACAATATGGGGTACTCTACTGCTGCAAGCAAGCAAGAAAGCACGGCAAGCAAGCAAGCTGGTTTGGGCATTTCGACAAGCACCTACAGTGCATAGTTTCATGGAGAGGAGGTAGCCGCGGGAGGAGGGAGGAGGGAGGAGGAGGGAGGAGGTTGGCGACTACGCGGTGGTGCTCACCTGCGTGGCTTGGTGAGGAGGTAGCCGCGTGCCTTGCGGCGGCGAGTTGGGCTGTGGCGGCCGGCCAAGCCCTAGCTTCGGGTGAGAGAGAGAGGACCGCGGCAGCGAGTTGGGCTGGGGCGGCCGGCGGCGGAGGTAGACGCGGACGGGTCCGAGGTCGGCACAGGGTCGGGCTGGGGCGGCCGGCGGCGACGGCGGTGTGTGGGTCAAGCGCGCGCGCGCGGGAGTGTGTGTACTGTGGATTTTGGGAAGAAAGGGAAGAAGGGGATCGATCTCGCGACACGATGCGCCACAGAATTCTGTGATTCTGTGGCGCATCTGCTGTGGTGATGCGCCACAGAATACCCTGGCCAGTATTTTAAAACTGCTGCTGCTTGTAGTGTGACACAAACATCAGCATAGCCCAGTGGCTAGAACCCCTATCTTAAGGCAGCCAGGTTCAAATCCTGGCTGTCTCACATTTTTTTCTTTTAAATTTTTTTTTTGTTATATTTAGAGAAAGAACACGTCTGCACATACATACAAATCTAGATATATCTAAGACATCCTTTTCCGAACGGAGGGAGTATTAACTTTCACAAGATCAGTCAGAAAGAGCAGTCGTGCAACAATACAAGCCTTGGTCACCGTATCCTCAATAGTAAATATACAACAGAAAACAGTTGACAGAATGTGTATTGTGTGCATACAGTTATTGGTGAAATCGGAAGAAAAGAAGAATATACACACATATTTTTAGTTATTCATGATATACATATTAATACACCAAAAAAGTCTTCTTCGTCTCGGCGGCCGGTTCCGAGCTAGCTTCTCTTCTTTCCCTTCTTAGCGGTTGAATACTTTAGGCCGGGCACCTTGAGATTTCTTCGCGTGAACGGACAACCTTTAGTAGGTAGGGAGGTCTTCCTTCTTTCTCTACTAGTAGTAGGCATGTCGAAGTACTTGTCGAATTCCTCCTCGATCTTCGGATCGCCGTTCTTGTCCAAGTCTTCCTCGTTGGCGTCTCCTTCCATTCCGATGATGCTCCTCCTGCCCCTCCTCCTGACAACACGGCTAGGCTTTGTCGGGTCGGTAATGAAGAAGCATTGGTCAACTTGGCTAGCGAGTACCCATGGCTCATTTTTCGCGGAGGCGTTCTTCGATTTGGCTTCGGGTATAACCATGGTGGTGAAATACCGGCCTTCTTTGACGATGTCCTTGGCCCATCTCACACGGAACATTGGCACCGACTCTCCACAGTAGTTGAGCTCCCATATCTCCTCGATCCTTTCGAAGTATCTTTGCTTGACGGTAGCCTCGTCATCGCCGTAGGATAGCATAGTTACTCCTGAGTTTTGATATTCGCTATTCCTGTCCTTTTCCTCGATGCAGAATCTGTAACCGTTGATGTCGTACGACTGATAGGTCCTTATGTTCTGCCCGGGACCTGTGATATGGAGAATATGAGTTTTTCATCTCCCGTAGATGGCTTTTTGAGCTGTGCTTCAAGCAGTTGCCTTTTCTTGAACCAACTCGTGAAGCTGGAGTTGTGCTCTCTGGTTGCGTCTCCCTTCTTCCTCGGCCGGCCCAGGTCGATGTAATTCTTCTCGATTAAGCTTTTGTGCTCTTCCACCCATGGTTCGATCAATTGTAAGTGTTGTAGCGCGACCCGGTGAGCCCTGTCGAAGTGGTCGCGTCGACCACGAATGATGACAGGGAGTGAGCGGTAGCCCTCGCGGTGACCATATCCCTCGAGCCTGCCGAGGTTCGTCCTGGTGGGCAGACCAACATTCTGGTTCTCGGTGCTTAGATAGCTCTGACAGAAGGAGATGCACTCGTAGGTTAGAAATCCCTTGGCCATGCTTGCGTCTGGACGGGACCTGTTGCGAACGTATCCTTTCATGACACCGTTCTGCCTTTCGAACGGCATCATGTAGTGCGTGAACGTCGGCCCTAGCTGCAGGATGTCATCAACGACATGGAGAAGGAGATGCACGCAGATGTCAAAGAATGCGGGCGGGAAGTAAATCTCGAGCTCGCATAGTATCACCACAATCTCGTCCTGTAGCCTGTGGAGCTGCCTCACGCCGATCGACTTCTTGTTTATGACGTCGAAAAAGTTGCAAAGGGCAAGCAGCGTATCTCGGACGTGCTCGTCCATTATCCCTCGGAACGCAACGGAAAGTATCTGCGTCATCAGCACGTGACAATCGTGAGACTTCATCCCGCTGAACCTCTTCTTCGTTCCGTCCAGATATCTGCTTGTCTTCCCCGCGTAACCGTGAGGAAATTTGACTCCTAGGAGGCACCTGTAAAGCTGCTCGAGCTCCTCCGGACTCATGGTGAAGCATGCAGCGGGAAGCACCACCGCGTTCTTCTTTACCCTTTTGCGGTGACCTTGAGTCCCTTCCGTCTGATCATCATCATCATCACCACTATCGGGTGTCTGAAGATCTTTCCTGACGCCAAGCCATTTCAGATCATATCTTGCTCTCGTCCCATCCTTGCCCTTTTCCGGCATGTTGGAAAGAGTGCCAAGCAGACTCTCGGTGACATTCTTCGTAATGTGCATCATATCGAGGCTGTGTGGCGTGTGGAGGACCTTCCAGTACTCCAAGTCGTGGAAAACAGACCTCGCTTTCCATACACCCAGCAGCGGATCTACCCGCGGTCGCTTCTTTCCCGGCGCAGGGCACTCCTCCCAATTTTTCAAAAGGTCATCGATTTCTGTGCCGCTCCTCGGGCGCGGTTCTCTTTTGATCTCGTCTTGACCATCGAACAACTCACCGCGTTTTCTCCACGGGTGATCCATGCGAAGCCACCTTCGAGCCCCTGGGTACACGGTTTTCGAAGACCCGGGATCCCTTGGTAGCTGGAGATGCGGGGTCTCATCCATGCACCTGACACATGCGCAGAATCCGTGGCCTACCTGGGCCGATACATATGAGCAACCAGGGTAGTCCTGCACCGTCGTGAGCAACGCGGCTCTCATATCGAAATAATCTTTAGTGTAGGCGTCCCACGTACGGGCTGGCGTCTCCCACAACGTGGCTAACTCCTCTTTCAACAGCCCGAGATACAGATGTATGTCGATACCTGGTTGTTTCGGCCCTTGAATGAGAATACTCATGTGTATGTACTTTTGCTTCGTGCACAGCCACGGGGGAAGGTTGTAAGGCCATACAAACACGGGCCAGGTGCTATGTGTGCTACTCTGGTTGCCGAACGGATTTAGTGCATCGATGCTCATACCCAGCCTGACGTTCCTTGCGTCGCCCCCGAAATCTTCGAAGGCGATGTCCAATGCTTCCCAATTGCTAGCGTCTGAAGGGTGTGTCAGGATCCTGCCCTTCTCTAGATCTTCTTCGGGTTTCTCCCTTTCCGCGTGCCATTGCATGAGCTTTGCTTCCTTAGGGTCCACGAAAAACCGCTGCAGACGGGGAGTGATAGGAAAGTACCATACCACTTTTCGAGGATTTTTCTTGTACCCACTATTATACCGTCCCTGACCGCACACCGGACATGTGGTCATGTCCTTGTAATCGCCCCGATAAATTGCGCAATCATTGATGCAGGCGTGGTATTTGACGTGCGGTAGGTCAAGAGGGCACACGACTTTCTTGGCCTCCTCGATACTACTTGGCAATGTGTTCCCCTCGGGGAGAATATCGTGCATGAATTTCATGTTCTTGTCGAAGCTCACGTCGGTCCATCTGTTTTCCGCCTTCATCTCCAGAGCACCAAGCGTTACTTGCAAGCGCGTATCCTGGGGCTGGCACCCAGGATACAACGGAGTCTCCCGTCTATATCCATTTGCGCCAGCTTGGCTTTCTCTCTGGCTGCAGCTCTGTCGTTGCTCGTCTCCTTGAGGAGCAGTTCTTGAACATGAGCGTCCCGCAAGGCCGACATTAGCGGGGTCTGCGTGCTCGCGTCTTCTCCACCACCATCTACTCCTTCATCATGACCGTGTCCGCCGGCATTTCCTTCGTCATGATGATCTTGTCCGCCGGTATCTCCTTCGTCATGATGATCTTGTCCGCCGGCATCTCCTTCGTCATGATGATCATGTTCGCCGGCATCTCCTTCGTCATGATGATCCTGTCCCTCTTGTTCCAGCATGAAACCGCGCCTGAGCAGGTGAACCTCCAATTGTCCAGAATCAGGGTCGATCTACCTCACAAGTTTGCATTTTCGACATGGACATCTTATCTGGCGCCTGTTGCACCGAATCATGTCCGCCTTCGCTTCTTCCTTGTATCTACTGATTCGATCGGAGCTCATGTTGACGACCATGGTTGCCTACGCGGTATACACAGAGAAGAAACAAGAAACGAATCACACATGCATGTTCGACGGAAAAATTCGGCATGACTTCTCTTGAAAGTATGACATATGGGTAGTGCAAAAATTTGCCGAAATGGAAATTAATCAACATTTCGGCAAACATCCATGCACCACGCCGGCGCAAGCAACAACAAAAAGTTTCTTCCGGACCAATTCATGCACAACACACAAGCTTCATGTATAATCATCGTCATGCCATCGTGCAAACTTCACCTACAACATACAAACATCCACACACTGCCGGCCACACAAAACATGCATATGCATGTTCATCCAACTTTCCTCACCTAGTAAATTCGTTGCCGAGACGTGACTGTGGTCGATGAGAGAGAGTGTGTGTTGTTGGAGAGAAAATAGGAGAAAAAAAGAGATGTATTGGGAGAGGAGGAGAGTGTATATGGAGGCTCTCCCAAGCCCTCACCAATTATCTAGCAAAAAAAGTAGGTTTAACTACAAGAAATGGAGAAAAGTATGGGCAAAATGGGATGGGAGGGAGGAGGAGGACGAGCTAGGTGGAGGAGGAAGAAGAAGAGCAAGTGGGTAGGGGAAAGGGGGGATGGCCCCTTTTGTAGATCTGGGAAAGCCATTCTGTGGCGCATGGGCCCACATGCGCCACAGAATTCCTACTTTCTGTGGCGCATGGACAACAGTGCGCCACAGAAATAAGGCATTCTGTGGCGCATGTGGGCCCATGCGCCACAGAATATCTTTCCCACCAATCATTGGTGTGGGCCCCATCATATTTTCTGTGGCGCATGCTCACAAATGCGCCACAGAAATAGACTTTTCTGTGGCGCATCTGTGGGCATGCGCCACAGAAAAGACCCCAGAATTCGAAATCCAATGTTGATGGTAGGGCCCACACTTTTTCTGTGGCGCATCTCTATACGTGCGCCACAGAATGTGGTCTTTCAGTGGCGCATTTGAGCAGGGTGCGCCACAAAATGCTCACACATTCTGTGGCGCAGCTGCTATGGTGCGCCACAGAATATTTTTTGTGGCGCACGCATGTTTTGGTGCGCCACAAAATGCCATTATATAGAAAGGCAGTTTCCTACTAGTGTAACCCCCATCCATTATTCAGAAACTCTACATGGTATCAGAGCTTAGGTTTCCAAACTAGCAGCCGCCACCCGCTGTCCGCCGCCCACCACAACAACCAGTGGTTCCTCGCCGGCCACAACAACCAGGCGAGTTGTAGACATCCAGGCGGCGGGAGGCCGCATCCGTTGCCCTGTTTGGACTGTGATCATCTCACACAACGAGGTGAGTTGTGTGAGATTGGTTGCTGCTCTGCGCAGGGGGTAGTGATAGGATAAGATAGGGTAGATTCAGAGGTGAAGGAGAACTAGAGAAGAGCGAGGGGTTCCAGAGGTGGATTTGGTGGTGGCGCTGGAGGAGGTTCAGGGGGCGAGGCTGCAGGCGGCGGTGCTGTGGTGCGGGCCTGATCTGGGCCCGTGTTGGGTCGGGCGGGCCGCGCTGCGGCAGATGCACATCAGGCTGCTGCTGCTGGCACGTGATGGGGCGGCCCCAATCTGGGCCGTGCAGCTCACAATTGATGGTGCGGTGAGCGTGGAAAAGGAGGAGCAGGCACCGTGGACAGATCCAGCCTTCTACATCGACATCTTGGAAGGATCCGTCGCTAGGATGCGAGATGGTGCTGCTGTGTGCTGGCCAGGAGGGAAGATGCAACATGGTCAGGAGGGAGTTGGTGCTGAGCAAGAGCAGCTGCCGACCAGCTCGTAGCAGGGAACAAGGGCGAGTTCGCGCTGGCCGGAATGGAGGTCGGCGATGGGCTCGGAGCTGCGGCCTCCTGGAGACGATTGGAGGGGAGTAGCGGAGGCTGCTGCTTGGGTCAGGCACGACCATGGTGGCAGCGGCAAGCTCCAAGGCGTGGTAGCCGCGGAGAGAGGAGGCTGCGAGGAAGAGAGAAGAGGAGGCCCTCCTTGGCGGCGCCTGCCTCACGGGAGAACGAGACGGGGAGAAGAAGGGCTCGAGCTGTAGCTTGAGCTATGCGTGGTGAAGCTGTTGTGTGAAGGGCTGAGCGTCAGGAGGCGCTAGGTGGCTGCTACTACTGCGCACGTGCTACTACAGCGAAGCCAGGCAGAAGGACGGAGCCATACAGGTGCGGAAGGCGTCCGTGCTGAGGTGTTGTGAGCAGGGGTGAGAGGTGGCGACCGGACAAGCTGAGGCTGTGCGGCAAGGCATACAGAATTGGCATCTGGGAGTAACACCGGCGGCCGGCCGGCCGGAGCTGAGAAAAGAAAAGAGTTAGTAGATGGAATTTCAGGTTGCAAGGAGGAGGCGTAGGTTGCAAGTGGGAGAACAAGCTGAACGAGATGTTTCTGCTCCTTGTCTTGGTTTGCTGTAGGGACCAAGGAGCAGAGGGGGAGAGAAATAAAGAAGGAGCTCGAACTCCCCTGCTATTGTTGTTCTGCCCAGGGAGAGGAAGCCGTTCTTGCTGCTACATGCTGCTCGCTGGGAGAAGAAGGTCAGGCTGAACTGCAGTTGGAGCAGGGGAGAAGAAGAGACAACAAGGGGAGAAGAAGAGACCTTGCTGCTGCGTGTAGCTGGTCAGGGGAGAAGAAGAGACCTTGCTGCTGCGTGTAGCTGGTCAGGAAGATGGGTGAACCAAAAAAGGATGGTTGTGGCTGATTGGAGAGGACAAGGTGGCTACGGCTGGGCATTGTTGTTGCTGGAGAGCTGAAGGTGGTTTTGTTTTAGGGGGAGAGAAGGAAGGTTAAGGTGGAGAGGCTGGGCTTCCGTGGAGGAGCTGCTCGAGACCGAGGAGGAGGAAGAAGTGGCTGTGATCCCGAGTGTGGCGGCTCTATCCCAGCCTCACAGATCTATAGGGGACTGATGTCACACGGAGATTGTGGCCGTGGTTGGCGAAGGTGGAGGCAGTGTGTTGGAGCCGCTGAGCAGCGGCGCAGTTCGAGGAGGCCGATGAGTTTGGCAGAAGGCTGTGCGTGCTTGCGTTGCTTGGTGCTGCTTGGTTCTTGGTCGTGTAGGAGGAGATGTGGGTGCCCGTCACCAAGCGCCTCAGAAGGAGAGGAGGTTCCAGAAGATGGCAGAGGAAGGAAGAAGGAATGGAGCTTTGTGGCATTTTCTTTTAGGGGGAGGGAAGTGGTGATGGAGAGGGAGAAGAGAGGAGTTGCAGCAAGGGGGAGAATGTGCTTACGTGAGGTTGCTGCAGTGCTTAGGAGGATGATGTCTGGTGTTGTTGATGAAGGTGTGATGACTACTTCTGCTGATGGAGATGATGAGGCTGTTGGTTCTGTGGTGATGGTTGTAGAGGTGTCCGTGGGAGAGGCATGCGTTGCTTGAGGTGGAGATGGTTGAGGCCGGAGTGACCCGGGGAGAGGCATGCGTTGCCTGAGGTGGAGATGGTTGAGGCCGGAGTTGGCCGGGGGTTTCTGAGAAGGATGGAGGAGGTCAATGGCATGGAGTGTGGAGAAGAGAGGCTGAGGACACAAAGTTGATGGTTGAGGAGGAAATGGAGGAGAGAAGCTGAGGAGAGATAGTTTAGGCAGTAGGATCATACCATAGTTGATGTTGAGACACAGGAAGATGGTTGAGATCAGTTGAAGACCGAGAGAGCAAAGGATGTTGGCGCTCTCATGTATCTTAGGTGTTATGTTTGTGTTCAATAGTGGTAGTTGTAGTTTTGTGTCATGTATGATAGCAAGATGACCATGCTAGTTTACCCATGATCATCTTGAGGGGGAGTGTTGGATCATGATAAGTCCATGTAAGGCCCATTGTGGCCCATGTAACCGAAACCCTAATCTGGTGATATATATATGTGTGTGAGGGGTCCTGAGAGAATAACCCCCATCCACTATTCAGAAACTCTACAGATTCTAACCTTTTCTATTGCTTTCGCAGTCCACAAATTGATTACACACGAATATGTTCAAAAGCGGATCGAGCCATCACCCAGTGATCTGATGTGTATGTTAAACAGCTTCTTTTCTTGACATCCGCATGATATGGTGTTTGCCATTTACATGGCTGTAACAACCTTGCCGATGATTGACTCAGCTGCATTTGCTCCTTTTTTTTGGTGGATGTGGTTAGGTTTTGCAAACTTTATTGTAGACTCATAAGCTGGGTGTAGTTTATGTAATGTGCAAAAATGAGATACATACATGCCAGGTACACTAGCATAGTTGCATACGAGCTATCAAAGTGACAAGTGATGATCACAGACCCTTCTCCTCTGTGGAGTTGAGATTTATGCTGATATTTGTCGGCAAACACGCACGATAGACAATCTAAAATGAGATATCAGACCATTTTCCACATCTGATAAATATATGCGGAAAAGTCAGCCAGTATTGAGCTGATATTTCAAACTACTAGGAGATGCCACATGACTTAGATCATTAGGCGAAACGAACCTTCGCACAATAAACAAGCAATGCTGATACAACTTATATATATAGTCAGATATCACCAACTGGAAGAAATATACAAGCCATTTAACATTACAAACACACTTCATAATTAAAATGTTGGTTCTCATCTCATGACCAGCGTACACACAGAACAAAACGAAACATACAAGAGCTGACGCTGATAATATTTTGGGAACAAACTTAATTTGACAGAACACGCATTCCGTGTCTCGACTTCCTCCAAAGATCTTCTATATGGTGAAGCGATTCAGAAGTCACTGCCACCCTCACCGGTCAAACAAATTTAAACTGCAGTCCGGATTTATAGAATACATAAAAAATGAGTACATCTGAATTCAAGCTTTATGACAACAGGAGGCTTTTGCAGAACACAAAGTTATATATCCTGTTGACATTGACCCTTTTTTCACAATTCACATGCATTGCTTGACAAGGGAAACGACAAGTTTAAAAAACAAATGGGATTGATGTATACCAGGAAAACCCACTGTTTACACTCGATCTTGATTGTAAACTATGGGACAAAAAACCTGGTAAACACCACTCCGGCTTTATTACAACTTGAGAAACATGTTGTAAATTAAGGAAAACATACATCACCGACTCTACATAGACAACATAACAGTAAAAGAAAGATACATGATAAGAACAATTCCCAGCGGAGTGATCACTCGTATCTCACTATAACCTTAAACTGATTGGCCTTGGGGCGCCTGTTACTCTCGGACTTGAGTTTCTCTAGTGCAAGGCTCAGAGAGTTGTTTCTCTTACCCGTAAGTTGCACCTCTTTAAGGTTTGTCAAGTGCTCGATGCCAACAAAGCTCCTGCTCTCAATCCCGCAAAACTCCACCAATAGTTCCTCCAGCTTATCCATGCATCCTCTCTGGAACTGGATAACTTCAGGGAAGCTGCAGTAGGTTGAGCACAAAGAAAGGGTCCTCAACTCCGGAAACCGGTGGGTACTTCGTACAACAAGTGTTCTGTCAAGGCAGCATTCCCGCCACAGCTTGATGCTCTGAAGATTGGGCAGCTTACAGAGGACGCTGAATATTTGGTCACCGCCTAAGTGTAACCAAATACCTCCAAAGAATGTAAGATAAGATAGTGAGCTCACCCAGTCGGGCAATTTTGTGATTTGGCCATCGATGAATAGGTACCGAAGGAGCCGTGGCGGTGAGGGCAGTGTACCCAAAAAGTCCATTTTTCCTTCGGCGCTCGTCCCAAAGCGGCCAATGCTGAGGTACCGAAGGGAGTATAACTTGCTCAGGGAGAGCGTAAGCGCTTGAACAATCTTCTGATTTCCGTGGTCGTCAAGAAACAAGTATATGCGACGCAGTTGTCCTAGCTCACCAAACTCTTGAGCAACCTGAAGATTATCTATCTTTGCACGCTCCACCTCTCGCAACGCCTTCATTTTAGAGAGCCCCTTAGGAAGCGTCCACCAAATTTGCCATTCTTTCTCGTGGGACAAATCCACGCGCTCAACTTTCTCTAGCTTTCTCACTGTGTTTGGTTGTTATGACCGGTAATACGTACCAAAGGAGGAGGCCCAATGAGCAGGATTAGTTACGGGCTTAGCCCAAGTTATCTCAGTTATCTTAGTCTCCAAGTTATCTTAGTCAGCCGTGAGATTATATAAACCGATGTAAACAACTCTTTTGGAATTAAGCAATATAGACATAACTCTATTGCCCGGCTCCCAGAGGAGCCGGAATCCCTAGCCGCCGCCTTCTCCCTCGTACAGGACGGCGCCCAGCCGCCGGCCGCCGCGATCTCGCCCTCGCCAACCTCTCTCCCTCCCCTACAACCTACGCCCTAGACCTGGTAGGATAGCTGATTCTACCATTGGTAGGCGCTGAAGGTTTGTATCACGCACATCAAGAACTTGCAAATGCTCTAGCTCACCAACTTTATCAGGCATCACACTGATATCAGTACCCTTTAAGCTCAGGAACTTTAGGAGGTACATCTTGCAGATATCCACCACATGCTTGTTTTCAAGGCCTTGGCAACCTTCAAGATCAAGCACCCTCAGTAGGGTGAACTCCCTCAACCGATCAAATATCTGCTGCCCTTTGAGCTCAAACACGCTCAGCGATCGAACATGTTGCATGTCCATCCTCTCCATGCTATTCCTCCTCTTGGATGGAGAATCCTCTATGCCTTGGACGGAAAGCCGACGAGCTCTAACATAAAACATCCCTTCATACTGCCCACCTACCAGGCTAACAAAGTTAGTCTCCAGGGATTTGGACACCATGACCTCGAGCATCATGTCGTGCACCCGACATGCCTCGATCCTCCCAAAGAACCCGATAGGGAATGCCGGATCAATCATGTTCCTACTCATCAGCTCGTCATAGTAGGATTTTGCAACTTCCAACAAAGTCAATCCTCGCTTCTCCTCAACCAAGCCTTCGGCAATCCATCTGTATAAGAGCCTATTTTTGTTGATTTCATAATCCTCTGGGAAAAGGCTAAGATACAACATGCAAGCCTTGAGGTGATAAGGCAGGTGGTTGTAACTGAGTGTGAGTATTTGCCCCATCCCTTCGAGGGTAGGGTTGCTCTCCATCTGTGAACCTATTGATTTGCAAATTGTTTCCCACATGTCTTTCCTCTCTGGATATTTATAGCTGGCCAAGAGGCTGGCTATGCTAACAATGGCCAATGGCAGCCCAGCACATTTCTTCAGAATATTGTCCAATATAAGTTTCAGTTGTTCATCAAGAGGAGTATCCATGGTGCCAAATGCTCTGCTGAGGAACAACTTCTTGGCGTATTCTGAATTGAGTGGCTGAATGTGGTAGATGTAATATTCGTCAACACTTGGATCACTGCATTCTTTAGCCACGGTCTCTATCCGAGTAGTTACAATGATTCTGCTGCCGAGTTTGTTCTCTGGAAACCTGGAATGGATTGCATCCCACGCTGCTACTGTCCATACATCATCAATCACGATGAGGAACCTGCTTGCATCATTCGTATTTGAGCGTTAGCAAGATCAAGTTTCATGTACAAAAATCATAAGCACATGTTTTCTAAACTTTGACCATCTTGTTGTACAATCAGTGGCGGACCTACAGGGTATGCCGGGTGGGCCATGGCATACCCTGCGGCCCAGCCCACCTACCTAGTACTAGTTAGCCTGGCACACGAATTAGCTATGGATCAGACTCCCATAAAAAAAAAATGCTATGGATCAGACTAAAAAAAGAGCTATCGACCCGCACGCCGCACGCATCGATCTGGGCCACACTCTTGCTGAAAAGGAACCCGCACGCCGAACCAGCAGTTAGCGCGAGGTCTGCCGAACTCTCCTCCAGGCTCCATCGATGGATCGCCGGCCGTCACGGCTGACGCCTGCAAGGTAGCCGTCCGTCCGCCGAAGTCTAGTACAGGAGATCTATACTACTCCGTACATGTTTGACGACTTAGTTGTAGCTGATTTGGGAATACGTGATTGATTTGTTAACTGAACTAATTTGCTTGACGTGCTAGGTAGCTTACTTCGGGAAGTTCTCCATTCGCCGCCTCGCCGACGGCCGTTGGCCACAAACCAGCAAATTCATATTTCGCCGATCATCAGGATTCCACGAACACAGATTGCACGCTAGTCTACGAGTTTTCATTCATCGTATGATGTATGAAAGGCCAAATATTATACTCACCTTGTTATTTTCCCCAAAAAATTCAGTTATGAAGAGAAGCAGCAACATTGCATCTGTTTTTCAGAAATAAGATGGGTGATAATCTCTTTGATGATTGTCTAGTCATATACATTGAGCGGGATATTTTCTTCGACGTGGAGGAAGATGATATTATCGAGACTCTCATGACTTTAAAAAAGCGTAGGCCGGACAAGTAATTTTGTAAGTTTCCTCTATACCTATTTTTTAATTCTAGGTCAAACTATATAAATCAATAATTTATGCTATAATTTATGCTCTCTCGTATAATCACGTTCTATCAATATGAAATAATGTAGATAACTCCAAATGTTCGGCTAAATAAAATATACTATAATAAGGAAAAATAATAATTTGATTTAATTTAGTGCTCAGTGCTGATTATGTAATACAGATCTATATTGATGTCTATATTTATCATTTCTACATGATATTAAAGTAATGGATAAACATTCTGACACCATTTTATAGATACATGATCTATAGTGCCATGTTTTAATTTTATGTGATAATCCTTCCATTCCAAAATGTAAGTCTTATTTTGTTTCCTTTGACCGATGCTTTGACCTAGAATTACTCATTTAACATGTGTCTTATGTAATAGAAATCAAAACCATAAAAAAATCACTTTTGAGTAACAATAAAATGATATCAATTTAACATGTAAATTTTGCACACCTATCTTTTTATCACGTGTTGTCCGGATATTGTTTGTGATATTTTAATGTTTATGCAAAAAAATGTTGTGGTATACTCATAAATTTTTTGCATTATAATGTTTATTTTTTCATGAAGAATTTTACCATATCCCTTTCTTTGACCATATTGTTTTTAATATATAGTATATAGATGTGAGGTTTAATGAATTTTCTCTCTCGTGAAAAATGGACACATGTCACTATGGGTCGTCAATCGTTTGAATTTCTTCCTCTGACCATCTCCTTTAACAACAAATCAGGCACCGACATGCGAGAACCACGAATTCAAGTTTTGTTGTGTGGTTCGGGTATCTTCTTTCTTAGAATTGTGTAAGCTAGACATAGTGAAACATTAGAGATGCAAATACATTATCCTTAATCTCAAACCAAACTTTAGATATCCTATTCGGACCGCACAATCTAGATGATCAAAAGTATCAACTTGATCGGTTGAAAAAAAGACCACACCATCTAGATGATCAAAAGTATCGACTTGATCGGTTGATTTCAAATTAGTATATCAAATCGATATGGGAGCTACATTTTGATCAGGACCCGCTGAATGACCTATTTCATGGGTAGAGTGCATCCAATTGTTATCTTTATAACTACCTATATATTCTCTCTTATGGTTTAAAGGTTGTAGCATTGAACAGAGACATTTCAGATTGCACTATAAATAAACGGTCAAGTTGTGTTTTGAAAGCGTGCAATTATATTTAACTTGCGCGGGAGTAGTAATAATTACATGAATTGCTGAAGTTTGTTGTTAAAAATTATCAATGCCCCAAGATCTAACCATATGGAAAAAAATAAAATTAAATGTAGTAGACAATCGGGTGTTCATAGTTTTCCTAATTAATATGCAGAGAGTATGATATTGTTCTGTTCTGAGGAATATTTTAGTAAAGACTTGCTTGTTATATTTTAGACTCAACCATGCTCATCTACAGATCAATACACTAAATTATGTATTGGCCATTTATACTTTCAGCGTTAATTTTGGCCGCAAATCTAAAGCTAGTATAACCCTGATGTGCTGATTCCTGCTGCTGGACGTACGCATGCATATCTCCTATCGAGATGGAAAAAGAGCTATAAATCTTAAGAACTTTCCTGTGGCAAGATGGTTACGAGGGTGGTTGTACCCCCAGCCCACCAGATTTCAAATCCTAGATTTGACACTGGTGTTTCTCAATTAGGCGGAATATTCTTCAGTGGGAGGCGACGTTCCCATCGACAGCGAGGCGCCTGTGGTGACTTTTTCAATCTCAAGAACCGACCACCGACTCAGTCTTTCGGAGGTGCTCATAGGGGTAGGGTGTGCGTGTGTGCATTCATATGGGTGAGTGTGTACACGTGTATGTGAGCGTCCGTGTTGTACAGTGTTTCGCAAAAAAAAAGAGCTATAAATCTACAAAGAGACATTGCAAGTCAGATTTGTAAAAAAAAACAATTTGGTGCATGGTGTCACTTGTGCTACTCGTTTTTTTAGGAAATTGTACTACATGTTTTTTGTTGCACGTAACACATCGAATATTCTCTCTTAATATGTCTGTACATGTGTCTCTATTATGTTGTACATGACAATTTTTGCGTAACACGTTTCAGCTTTAAATCTGAGCCATTAAAATTAATATCGATGAATCTTATCTTTTTAGGCTATGTGAATTTACATGGAGCCTTAAAAAACTCCCTCATTCTTCTTTTAGTATATAATAGATTCGAAATGACATTTTTGAGTTTCCAAAAATCACGAAAAAATCTCAGATGTAGATAATATTGAGATTGCAAGCATGTTAATTTTTTTACCTTAAAATACGTTGTATTTTGGGCTGTACAAAAAACAAATTGGGGAAATTTCAAATCTTTGAATTGTGTGTTGTTCACCACCCAGATCTACTCATTTTTCTTTTTTGTACGGCCCAAAATACAACGAATTTTAAGGTAAAATTTTGCACGCTTGTAGATCTCGACAGTATCTATATCTATGATTTGTTTCACAATTTATTGAAACTCACAAATGTCATTTTTGATTTTTTAAAATAACGAGCTCCACGTAGCTAGCTCGGGCTCTATATTATAGGTTTTCGAAAGAGAATTGTCATGTTTTCTATATATTCTAATTTTATGCAGGAAATTCTACTTCTTATAAACATTTGATGTGATTTAAGTCGTCCATTTGGCTTGGAGGAAAATATCAAAAATAAAATAAAATCATAAGGCATAAAGGTAGGTATTATGTAATGAGCTACATTTAATCTGATAGGATAATTCTAATATTTACTGGTGCTAACTTATGATAGTGTAAAGTTTCTTATTAATGGTGCTAACTTATGATAGTGTAAAGTTTTAGAATGGTACCATATTATAATATTCCATATTTACTTACATACGAACGCTGATGAGTATATATAAAAAAAGAACTTCTACGTATTACCTAAGTGGGAGTGCGCAAGAGGCTTGATTTTTTTCGCTCCAGGTTTTTTTTGCCAGAGTGATCAAAATAAGAAAAAGTATCGTTTGACTAAGCGGAACATTATTTACCGGCCGAAAGATCAAGGGGGGGGGGGGGGGGGGGGGGGGTGGGTGGGTATTGAACTATTAGAAGTCAGGAATAAATGTTTACGCTAGTGGGTTTTTAAAATTCTTAATGAAGATGGTGTTTGGCATGTTTCGCGTAGGTAATGGCCTTCGCATGCGGTTTTGGGAAGATACTTGGCTGGGTTCTAAACCACTAGCAGTTCAATATCCTTCGCTGTTCAACATCGTGCGACATAAACATGCTACTATTGCACAAGTTCTGGCTCACAATCCTCTAAATATTGAATTCTGGAGGATGTTGACGGGCGATAAGTGGATTTAATGGCTCAAACTGGTAGAGCGGCTAATGAGTGTCACGCTATCAGGAGAGGACGATCTTTTTCAATGGAAATTGACTACAACCAAGAAATTCATGGTGAGCTCTATGTACTCGGACTTAATGGCATGGACATACCCCGTTTTTGCGCCAATACCTTTGGAAGTTGAAAGTTGCTTTGAAAATAAAAATCTTTATCTGGTTTCTTCATCAGAAAGTTCTGCTTACGAAAGATAACCTAATAAAAAGGAACTGGACAGGATGTAAAAAATGTGTATTTTGTCAATCAGATGAAAAGGTTGAGCATTTGTTATTTCTTGTCCTTTTGTTAGAGACATTTGGAGATTGATTCATTTTACCTTCAGCATTTCCCCGTCAAATAGTGTAGCTAATTTGTTTGGGCATTGGTTAGATGGGTAGATAAAACAACTAAAGCATGAATTCGTATTGTAGCTAAGTAGAGTTGAGATTTGGAAAAAATTGATCTGAAGTACCCCTGGTAAAGCTTGTTACTGATATCGGCAGTAAACACCCTCTCTTTTACATGCTCTCTCACGTGTGCCCGAATATAGTACACAATACTTTGACACCACAACCTCTTGCATGCGACACTAAGTAATTAATGTGCTAGGGGAAAACCCGAAAAACTTGACTGTGGAAAGGGCTAACCACCTTGCACGAAAGGCATGTATAATGGGTTGACGTCAGCCTTATATTAGACATGTCACGTTAGATTTTTGCTTCGTTGGAGTAGAGAGAATGGAAAAGGAGGGGTTTGTCCTCCCTTAGCTAAGGGATGATCTCTAAAAAAAAAAAAGAGAAGACTATATCAACATTGTACCATATGCCTTTCCTTATTAACATGATTTGAGAGTAAAGCTAATTAATTCTCATTAATTGTCTTCTCTGTAGGACATGGGGTGTTAAGAGAAGACCCGCCATTTCTACCATTGTATATGCCCTAAATATTTTCGAATTCTACCCCACTAGGGAGTATTTCCGCCTGCAAATCTAGATACTTGTTTAGTAAATTAATTTAAACTGAAACAAAGTGAGTTAAAAATGACAACTGGTACTCATCACCAACTAACCTGACCGGTCAAAGCGTTATTAGGGTAAGGGTTTGGGACAATTGCTTACCCATGAGCATTTACATGGGAAAATTATATATCCATCGAGTAGAGCAGGTAGGGACATGGTAAGGTGATCCCCACGCCCTTGTAACTGTGTACAGGTATTGACGTCTCATCAATGTAATGCTCATTTTGTGGTCGTCCTATGTAAGTCCAAATAACCTCTATAACTTTGTCGCGAGTTTCTAAATTTAAATTGTACGACTATGTGTTATTGATAATTAATAATAGAGTGAAACGCTCCAGAGGTCACGAAGTTGCGCAAAAATTAAGGATTGGTCACCAACTTGAAAAAGCTCAAAACTGGGTCACGAAGTTGTGAGTTAGCCAATCTTGGTCACTCCGCTGACGTGGCGGACTGTTTTTTTACAAATATCCCCTTAGAATTTTGTTTCTTCCAATTATTAGATCCTTTTTCGATTTTTTTCTTCTTACAAATACTCTAAATAAACTGGTGCGCCACCGCGGCCCTCGCCCTGCTTCCACGGACACGCGACGCCCGACCACGACAGTACACCGGCCTCCCCTCCACCGGCGCACGACGCCCAAGCAGCTGCCTCACCGGCCTCTGTCCCTCGTGTTCTAGCGCGACGCCGCCCATGGGAGTTCACGATGCCGCACGCTGGAGTCCACCGGGGCGCGCCTCGTCCTCAGCTCGCTGGGCTTCTCTGCTCGAGGCCGGCCGCGACCTGGACGGCCTTATCGTCCTCGGTCTGTGCCCTGTACCAGCCCTCCATCGCCGTTCCTCTATCGTGATCGCTCCCCTTGCGCGCCGTCGGCAGCGTCCGGCCGCCCGGCGTCGTTTCTCTGTGCTCGCGTACACGCAGATGCAAGCAGCAGCCGCACACCACACACCCATCGGCCATCGCTAGCCCTATCCATCCACCTACCACCACTACCTAGCCCGGCCACTCACGAGCTGCCATGTAGAATTTTCCCTATTTAATAGTTTGTGTATATAAGATACAGTATGAAGATCGGAAGAAACAAAATTCTAAGGGGATATTTGTAAAAAAACAGTCCGCCACGTCAGCGGAGTGACCAAGATTGGCTAACTCACAACTTCGTGACCCAGTTTTGAGCTTTTTCAAGTTGGTGACCAATCCTTAATTTTTGCGCAACTTCGTGACCTCTGGAGCGTTTCACTCTTAATAATAATACGTGGTTTTTTATATGTAACTTTGTACCTCTTGTCTTTGAGAAGATCCATGAGCTTGCAGGAAATTTGGTTCACATCCGACGTGTCGATGCGGGCCAATGGATCCTCTTCCTCGATACCTTTCTCATTACCTGCTTTTCTCTTAACGATCTGCTGAAGCACACGCTTCAACAGTTCCTTCATGTCCTTCTCCACGTCAAACATCTGAGACACCGACACTTGGGCTTGTCGGTCGAACTCTACCTCCAGCTGGCGGCACAATTCCATAGCCAACGTTGTTTTACCAAGCCCCCCAAACCCTACGATGGAGAACACCTTGAGCTTCATGTCATCATCATGCACCGCCGCCTTCACCTTGTTAGCCAGGGAGTTTGCCTGGTCCTCCATGCCGACAATAATCTGATCAATGTGGTTGCCATGGTGTAGCCCTCGGGCCGACGATGTTAGGGGCGCCAAGGCAGGAGATCTTCGCAGTGCCTCCCGGCCAATGCCATAACGAGCATGGCGCTCGCTGATGGAGACAGCGCGAGCGCGGAGGGCCGTGATCTTCCCAGCAAGGCGATGGCGAGGGAAGAGCGTCGCGAGTAGACGTTTGGACCAGACGAGAAATCGGTCGCCGGGACGACACCTTATGAGGAATATGTAGAGGTCGACACAGTCCTCGGCGTCGTAAGTGAGTTCACGCACCTGCCTCATCCACTCTCGGATGAAGTGGTCCACGGCACAATCTTCCACTTCACTCTGCATGCGTAGGAGGGTGTTCATGGTGGCGAGTTCGTCCCTGAGCTCCTCAATCTCGCCGCCGACAGCGCGGATCTTACGATACTCCTTGCCCACAAGCTGCCCAACATTGCTCAGGATGGTTTGCGCCGTGCCCTCCATTGTGCCTAGCTCTGGAAAGTGGAATATATAGGCGGACCAAGAGTTTTGTTAATAATATCAGTTTCAGTTAGCATTGTGGCTAAAAAAAGTACTTCAAGGACGACAACGGTTGCTCACAAGGCCGCTGACATCGGGCAAACCACGACAACATATCATTGTTAAAATCTCTATCTCTACTACGAGTAGTGTTTCTTCCTTCGTCCGTTTTTGGTTACGTCCTGCGTTGGTACGTCGTGCGTTGGTTTTGCGCGCGCTCCAAACATCTGAATACTTAGTCGAGGTGGTACTAAAAGTATCGAGTTCGTCAGCGCTGTGCGTGTTGCGCCCAGGTTTATTTTTGTTTGGGCCGCTGGCTAAACGCTGTTGGGCCTTAATTGCTCAATCGAGTTTGTATAGCCCCGCGATCTGTCACCCGTACACCACAACACGCGACAAAAAAACAGCAATCCTAAGTACGAGAAAGAATAGTAATCGGGATTACCAGAAAAAGGCCAGTTTTTTCGATCGATGGTTATTCCTCAATTCTCTGTCTCCGTGTGGCTGCCAGCAGCAGTACGTGCGCTCTGTTTTTGGCGAATTCATTAAAGATTAAACTGGTCTTCGCAGTACGTGCGCTAAACTGTTTTTGGCGAATTCATTAAAGATTAAACTGGTCTTCGTACTGGTTACATCACAAATGAACGGCACAAAGATTGCCAGACCCCGCGGTTAAAAGAAAAAAATCTAGAACAATCAATTCGATCGCCGAAGGAAGAAACATTAATTGCACAAACTTTATATTAGCCGGACTATACGTGATTCTGATGTGGTTTTTTTTGTCGCTTGTTTTTCCTTCCCATGACATAATAAATGTATATACCCGTAAATAAACGTCACGATATTATACGGTCAGCATGGCCTGCCTCCTTAACGCCGCCGAGCTTACCAACCACCTCATCTCCGTAGACCCCGCATCACAACGGATAGCCTCGCCGCCCTCGCGAGATCCAAGCCAGCCCTTGGGTCCCCGTCATAAATCGGCCTTGCACCCTCGGGGTTCTACGCCGCCAACGGGGCCTCGCTTGAATTCCCGCCGTTGTGTGGCTTAGCACCCGTTGGCGACTACAAAGAACTCCAACACGCTCCGCTCCATCCAAGGCTCCCCGCATCTGCTCAATCCTCGATGATCGGCACCGACAAGCCGCAACAACACGAGATATCCAACTAGGAGCAGCAAAGACCTACAACTACAGAGTGTGCACCTTGTAAGTTTGCTACCATGACAAATGATAGAAACACGGGGCAATGAGATGCTCGATCTCACGCTGCACACCATACACCACCGACCATCGTGTCCTTCTCAACGTCGTGGGGGTGACTATCCGACGCGGTGGAATCGGGAATGTATTCTATTGGGATGTTGGAGAAAAGATGGTATGTTGAGAAGGAGGTGACACGGGAGAGAACTAGAGCGTCGCGTTTGATAGGGAGCTCGACTTAATATTTATGTTCATTTTATGTTACACATGTCATGCACGGTGATGATTATTTTCACCCCCGTGGCAACGCACGGGCATTCAGCTAGTATATATATAGCCTAACCCTTTCCATCGGTTCGAACTTTTGGGTACATTTGCCCTGTAAAAAATGTCAACCGGTGACAGGCACATTCACCTTTGGCTACGCCACATGCTAGATCTGGCACAAACAGTTGAGATAAGAGCATGTTTGAACCACTTTCTCTTACCAAAATGATAGAAATTTTTTACGAGCTGTTATTATATTTTTATATAGCATGCAACACGTGGATCTTTTCTAGTACTATGATTTTTATACTTTTAGATATACAAAGACCTAAGTTTTTTCAAGCAATGCTGAAGACATCAAGACCGCCACATGATCAATTAGTAGAAATATTATTAACCATACATTGTTGGGCATTAACGTATATATTTACCTCTTAGTCGATGAGCTCTGGCCTTCTAGAAGAATTGAACAAAGAAAGAGGGAATAACTTGGCACATGAGATCTTTGAAGATCACCAAGAACAATATGTTCAGCAACACTTAAAGTCAAGCTGCCAAATAAATATTAATTCACTTTTATTTGGCTTTATAGCTGCACAATAACTTCCTTGTACGGTCCTGAGATAACAGAAGTAGTTGATGTTAGTTTTATATAGTCAAGAACGAAATAAAAAATAAATAACAGCAAAAAGTACCTGGTGGTAGAATATTGCACTGTATGTCCGTAGTATGAATGTCAAGAGATGTTCGACCTGACCAACTAAATTTACCAATCTCAATAGTGGAAGAAGTGAATAACCTTTTCTTGTGTATTTCGTGGAACTGATTATTAGAAAAGCAAGCAAATAATAAACTTAAGTAAACAACAAACAGGATAAGCCAGTTATTTTTTGGTTTTTTTAGTATTGATCACAATGGCAAACAGCAAAGCCAGTGATTTATTTTGCATATGTTTTAAAATTGAGTCTCAAACAAAAAATAGTAAACAGAATTAAAATAATTTTTATAATAATTAGTTATAAAAAATGAATGCATTCCAGATGTGGAATATAAAAAAAAGAATGCATTCCAGACTCAAGATCGAAAAACACCAATGTTTTTTTCATCGATGGCTAAACAAAGGGTTGATCATAGACTATATATGAAACCAGAAAAGTAAGTGTAAACACAAATGGGAATTTAAATTGAAGCGACTCTTCTAGCTACGATAGATAAAGAACGAATTTGGTTGCAGGAGGAATGAATGGCTGAGAAGTTGAGGTGGAGGGGTTTCGACGGTTACACCTTTGTGACTTATATAAACAAACATACTGAGCATCAATCGTACCAAAGATGGGATGCTTGGTTATAGCAGCAAGCAAAGAATACACTTGGCTCTGATATAATGGTTAAATGAAGGAAACAAATCAGGAATGACCAAAGGACAAAGGGGATAACTTGCCATGTGCATCATGTCAAAAGGATAAAATCTAAACTTGATCCTTTCCTCCGTCTCTTACATAGACAACTGTTGTCACAGACAAGGAAGCGCGAAAGCAAGAACAGAAGAAGGACGTGACTGCCACAAGGTTGTCGAAGAGAATAAGCTAGTCGTCATGACAATGTCCTTTAATCTTGTGCATTACTCGTAAGTATACATGCTTTATTGAACTGAAAGCACCAGCTAGCTTTGCCTTCTGCTTTGGTATAACTGTTTAGGCTTGGTTTTTGTTGCTCGCTTACGCATACTAAATCTGGTCATCTCTGTATTGATTATTTAGCTTGAGGTATAGTCAGTCATCCAGTATCATGGCACATCGAGCGAACTATAGTCCAATTTTTTTTTTTGAAACGAAATAGTCCAAAATTTAAACAAGCCAAAGAACACTGCTTTGACAATTACTTTTTTCTCATGGCCCAAAGACATTTTGACACTGAAGAAATTCATCTTTGGTATTTATAGTACTGTATACGATGACATGGTCTCTTTGCTAGTATAAAGCAAGGTGTGACCTGAAAGCATGTAAAGCTGCGATAAATGCTTGCCATCGTACACTGGCACGTGTAAAAAGAAGCGTCAACAGCTGTAAACTCTTTTTGTCAAGACATTGGATGCAATTAACATCATCGAAGTGACAAGTGAGGATGAGAAGATTAGCATACCACTCCCATGGCTTGACGCCACCTAATACCACCAACAAATCACTTTTACCTTATTCCACAAGTTAAGGATAATACCTAAACCCGAAGGTTGTTCTGAAGCTTTGTGTTTATCCCATTCCTCTCCCAGACTCTTTGTTGTGAAGATTCTTTCTCTTTGTTGTGAAGATTCTTTCTCCTTGTTCTGAAGCTTGTATGTAGGCTCTGAAACGCATGTAAAGCTGCGCCAATTGCTTGCCTTGGTACACCCGAAGTTGCAAACTTTTTTTGTTGAGCCATTGGCTGCAATTAACATCATCATCAAGTGACCATTGAGAATGAGAAGTGATTATCATTGGCTTGACGCCATCTAATTACCTTAATCAACAAGTTACCTATTCCGTCCCCCACCTCCACGGCACCGCGGCATTTCGTCGAACACCTGCTCTCCTCTTCCGCCGCCGCGCTGCCGTCACGCCACCTTCTACCAAGCTGGAGCCCGAGCTGCCGCCTCCTATTTATCAAGCGCTTGGCCATGACGCCGCCTCGACCAGCCTCCGTTCGCGTCCACCGAAATGGCCGAGATTGCCTTCTTCGACCTGGAGACGTCGGTGCCGCAGCGACCCGGGCAGGGCTACGCTCTGCTCGAGTTCGGGGCCATCCTCGTCTGCCCGCGCCGCCTCGTCGAGGTCGCCTGCTACGCCACGCTCGTGCGCCCGCCGACCTCGGCGTCGTCTCGGCCGCCACCGCGCGCTGCAACGGCATCACGCGCGATGCCGTCGCCGCCGCGCCGCCGTTCCTAGCCGTCGCTGACGCCGTCTACCACCTCCTCCACGGTGAGTGCCCAGGGCCGCCCCCTTTTTTCTCTCTCAGCTCCGGGAGCTGCTTCTTGGCTCCTCCCCGGCAACTTATCTGTGATTTAATCGCAATATAGTAAGGCAAGGGGCCAAATGTTTGATGCTTGACCAGTGAATGAGTTTGCAGTTCTTGTTTTTTCTTAGATTGAAGGATATTGATAGAAACTCTGTGCGTATCCCTGCTTAGGAAATGGAAGATGTGTGCAATTCTTGTGTCAATTTTGTTTCCTATTAACGCTCGTATCATCATGTAGAAATGATATACAGAAGTACAGGCATATTCTTTGTTTAGGTCTGAACCTAAAATTGTGCCTTCTAAGTGTTCTTTGCGCACCCCTTCTCACGGAAACATCTTGTCGAATTTGCACAGGGAGGGTCTGGGCTGGCCACAACATTGTGAGGTTTGATTCGCCAAGAATAAGGGAAGCGTTCGAGGAGATTGGCCGGCTGCCTCCAGAGCCCAAGGGGATGATCGACACATTACCTCTGCTTACCCAGCGGTTTGGGAGGAGAGCTGGGGACATGAAGGTATGCCACCTTGTGTTGATGTACATCATGTACAGTCACTTTTAGTTTATAAAGACGGGATCTGGTTTGGATCACTCAAGCTGAAAACATGTGTGACCTTTTACTGAAAGGTCTCAGGGACAGTTCCTTCTTATTGTGAACATTACGATGTTCTTATCTCCTCTCTTGTATCCACAGATGGCAAGCTTGGCAAATTACTTCGGTTTAGGGAGGCAAAAACACAGGTTGGTAACATGTCAATCCATATGTTATAATTTCATCTGAATTACGATTGCTTCACTCAGTTCCTATTAAGTTTGATTTGCAACCACTTCTGCAAGGGCATATCGTTATTATTTCATATGCTTATTTCCTTTGATTTTTGCATTGCTGACATGAAACTGGAGTTAAGGATCTTGTACTAATTTTCTTTACAATCTATCTGCAGGAGTCTGGATGATGTCAGGATGAATCTTGAAGTTGTCAAGTATTGTGCTACAGTACTGTTCCTGGTATGTTTGCCGAATTGCCTATTGACGACATGAGCTGAACATGTACTTATTTTCTAAAGTAATAGCAGGATAGTTACATTGTGTAGTGTTTTGTTTCCCTGAAATACTATAATAGTTTTTTTCCTGTCATTTCTGATTTATTCAGCATTGGGGGTACCTTATTTGATTGGTGAGGTTTAACTATTGCAATATACACCTCATTTCGGGAGCCTCATGAACTGTTAACACATCTTTCTATTTTCGTGATGTGTTCCCCATTTTGATTATTGCAGTTTTTGCTTTCTTGCGAAAATAATAATCATAATAATAAATGAGAACCATTCTAGTAAAACTGTAATAATTGGGTAGAATGAGTACTATCGTTGGGCATAAACAACCAATGAATAATCATACCATTATGACATGTTTGAAGAATTCATTGATCCATTTCATGTTTCAAGGAAATCACTTGGCTAATTCCTGAAATTCTCCTCACAGGAGGCAAGTCTTCCAGAAGTGCTTACTCTTGAGAACCTTGTGGAACGTGCAATTAAAAGAAGCAAAACTAATGGAGCTACTTCTCCCGAGGCGAAAAAGTCTGAATCGAACTCTTCACCTGATTCTTCGAGACGACAACATACCATTTCTCAAGTCAACAATTCAACTCCAGATGGAGGTCATCAGAAATCAGTCGAACCTGCAGCGAACAGAGATCCTAGTGAGTTGATATCCCACATCGAGGATATGAAGTTAATGCAGATGGATGAGAGTTCCAGTGGTTATTCTTGGTTCCTCGAGCCGGATGATGTATCAACTGAGTGCATCAAGATTTCTGTTACCCCTTCCAACCATACTCAAAGAACATTTATCAAGCACAAAGATAGTATACTGCACCTTTGTTGTGCGGGCTTGAAAGTCCAGTTTGGAGTCAGTACAAAGTTTCTAGACAATGCAGGTCGGCCAAAGTTGAACATAGTTGTCGATATCCCTGAAGATCTAAGTGAAGTTCTAGAAGTTTGTGATAATCTTGCTCAGAGATCTTTGCAAGAATCTGGTTCCACTTCTGAGTGGAGACCCTTGATAAAGAAGTATGGTTATGTGACTCGTCCAACTGTTCGCCTAAAGTAAGCACTTTTCTCTCTTTTCATCATATATATAGTAGGATTTTTCACACTTTTCTGATCTGGTGATCTTGAATTGCTCTTGTAGCATCCCTACCACTGTCAGCGGTGATGCTTCGATCTCCTTGACAGATATATACAAGAAAGAGCCTAGCGGTAACACGCGGAAGCTTGCTTTTGGCAAAGTGGATGCTGCGGAATTGGACTCTCTGTTTGTTCGAGGGAACAGGCTCGATGCGTTTTCTCCTTGGAAATATACGACTACCAACAAAATGCTGGCATTCGTTTGGTTGCAAAGAGGCTGGTTGTACACTCCAAATAGCACCAAGTCTTAGTTTATATATGACCGTAGTGTACAAAATCTGACCAGTAGCAGTCTAGCATATGCTGATGTTGAAGTAGGGACACAGAAGATGTAAAAGATTCTAACAAGATATGTATACATTTGCTGATGGAAAGATCACCTACATGTGCATGATGCTAAACTTGTTCTGTGCGAAAAAAATTCAGGGCCCCAAAAGTAACCATCAAACTGAATCGCGCATACTGATCTTCAAACCAGATGCCCTTCTTTTTCTTCTCAAGGAGGACACCAGAATTTCTACTCATCAACATCAACTCTGTCTACTAGACCAATCGTACCAGCAATTTCCCACCCTTAATTTTATGCATCCATTAAAAGGGATATCCAGAATCCTCGCCCAGATATGCATCGATTGAATTTCACTTCTGTAGGCCACAATGTGGGATAAAGATTCTGCAATAGCACTGCATGCTTCCCCTACTACCAAGGTGAGTGACAGATACTGATAGTAATATTCAGCAAACACCAAGAGTTTCGATCATGCTACTTTCAGAGGATTTCTCGTTACTTTCCATATCTTAAGGAAAATTGAATAACTTCTTTGCAAAGGCTGAGGGAATCATTGTTTCTGTCAGATCTCCGGGTTATGACTGCGTATGATTGGATGCAAGCAATTTCTGCATTTAGTACTGTATGTATGTATATGATGAACCTTGTCTGTCTGGTATTCATTTGTCTGCGGTGAGATAAATAATTTTTTCAATTACTTTGCTGAAAACTCCATCTGCTTGCGCCTTGTAGTTAGGTGTGACTTGAGTTGTAATGCTAAAGAATGGTGTGCATACAGCAACATAGTTTTTATGTGTCAGGTCATTTATGCTGTCTTCTCATTCTGATCTGATCGAGCCATCAAATCTTGTCGCTGAGGCAATTGTAATACCTGACGAAGGTGCAAGTTGCCCATGCCTTGCTTGCATATTTATTATACTTACCTGTCTGTCCTGAAACCTGTCAAATTGTCTGTTATACAGTTACAGAAGCTGAGCTCAGTCGAGCGGAATATTCGATGATTTGATCCGTTCTACAGAACCTCGAATTCACGGTAACAGCAGAGAGCTCCTGAACCCCTCTTTCCCCTTTATCTTTTTTTTTTTGAGAAATCTTGCTCCCCCGGCATGATTTGTTATTTTCACACAAAAAAACAATCATGCAGAAGAGATTGGGATGCAAATTCTGATCGAAAGTTCAGGGTAAAACTGATATTCCCTTATTTCTAACTTTTTTTAAACCCCCTTATTTCTCACTAAAGCTGCTTCTTTTGTGGAGAATTAATAAAAACCTTTTATGCTTCTTTTTACGGAAGGTTGGCCAGCACTTCTTAGAGCACATTGATGAACTTACCCTGGACGATATCACATCGGTCGCGCAAGAAAATGCTGTCCTCGTGCCCTACCATGGCTAGTTGGGGAGATGGTCTGCCATGTACTCTGTGTTCCCTTTTCACGCGGTGATATTGAATTTGGGTTGTGATTCTAACTTTTTTTATGTTTCCGCAGTCGATGATGTGCATACACATGAGTACGTCCGAAAGTGGATTGAGTCGCTGCCCAGAGACCTGGTGTGGATGTTGAAGAGCTTCTTCTCTTGGCAACAACTTGAGATGGTGTATTCCATGATCGAAAACAGCTTTGCCAATTATTGACTCAGCGCGTTTGCTCTGTAAATTTTTCTTCGAGCAGATGTGGCGGGTTTATTAGTTGGCAACTTTTCTGTAGACTCGTATGCTGGGTGTGGTTTGAGTAATGTGCAAAACTGAGAATCATCCATGTGGCATGTGCAAGAAGGGGAAACTTAGGTGGCATATGGCATATGAGAAGCTTGACCAATCTATGTCGGTATCAAAGTGACAAGTGATGATCACAAACCCTTCTACCTTTTTGTAGACTCGTACTGATACAGTATGTGTCAGTAAACACGCAGGCCTGAAAAGTAAGAAAATTTCAAACATTTTCCACGTCGAAAAATATGTATATAAAATTCAGTCAGGATCAGTCTGATATTTCCCATGATCAGGAGATGCCCACATGACCTGAATCATACAGCGAAATGAATCTTCACGCAATAAAAACAAGCGATGCTGCTACAACACTTTTAGTCAAATATTAACAACTGAATCAAAAATACATGACACTTAACATTACAAACCACACTTGATAATGACACAGACTGTAGATTACGACTCAAATGGCACACACACACACACATTTACAGATGATCAGACCAAAACATACGAGAGCTGATTCTGACAATACTTTGGAAACAAACTTGTTAGTTTCACAAAATACACAATGGTTAGGAAGGCCACTTAATCAATTAAATCAGATATAGAGGCATCTTAACATTTCGAACCGCAATCAACTGAATCAAATATAGTAGATGCCACTCAATATTACAAACCACGCCTCATAATTAAACTGTTGATTCACATTTCATGACCACCACGAACATTAAGTAGCTTATTACAACTCAAATGTCACACACGAAAACTGTTTATACATACGAAGACACATCTACGGTTGTACCCAACTAGCTGTGGAGATGGAATCATGGAAAGCATTGGCAAGCCACAAAGCCCTGTTTCGACGCATCTTCATTCGTAACACAGGAGTGAGCTAAAAATGCTTCACAGTTTAGTACCGCCTCGCCTGGTCAAGTGTCTGGGGCGCGCGCCTCTGCCTATATAACATACTACGAGGCAGTAGCAAGCAGCATGCAGTTCAATCATATACCCGACGAGTAAAATAAGATAAACATTTTTCATGCCCGACGATGGCAAGCCGACGGGTTCGGGCATGGGCACGACTTGAGACCCATGGGCAGGGTTGTGGGCATGAGATGCTCCCGATAAGGGGTTCGGACATGGGTCTACCAGAGGGTGACCCGATGAAACCCGACCCGATCGCCACCCTCTATGGAGCACAGACACCAGAGTTGATGGCCTTGCAAATGTTGAATCCATCGCACCCGGACTTAGAGGTCGTGTCGACCAACTCGGGGCCACCAGTCCAGGTGTGCCTGATGCCGTGACACCAATTGTACTGAAATTAGAATGATTGGTCGGCAAGACAGAATTGTACCGACGCGAGAATGGGGATACCTGATAGTTTATTTACAACCAAGCCGGAGTCACTGGAGATTGCCGCCGTGTTGTTTATCCTTGATCCACTTGAAGCTTCAGCTACTTGTTTTCTTGAGAAAGGACTTGCTTCGTCTATGTCTACTTCGTCCGTGTCAGCTGGTATTAAGGACAACTGAAAAATAGAAACAGCATGACCACAACAACAGAGCATGCAAGTATAGTGTAGGTGCCTGTGAGTAGTTAATCACGGCGTCGTTTGCTGAGGCGTCAAATGTATATACCAACAAGGGACAGCTAATGAGTGAAGAAGTATACTTCACATGATTATGCATTTAAACATATTCATGTCAGGCAGATGTATGTTTGACGTTATCTATGAAGGCACCCAAAACATTTATGCATGAAAGATTCAAATAAGGAATGGAAATGAAATATTCTCTTACACTAGTATGACGGAAAGAGTAGTCACTCATCACTACTAACTAGTCAGTGCTAGAATAAAGGCGATATAACGAAGCTTTGGAGGCACGTACCATTTTTCTTAAGCGATATGAATCCATTTGATAGCTGTCAATCTGTAGAGTTTCAAGCATGGTCAGTTGTCTTATGCTTCCTGGTAAAGACCTGATCCTGACACCTACAGATATAAAGTCCCGTGAGAGAGGTAAGTTCTCCTAACCACTGCGGTAGTGATACCATGCTTCTGCAATCTACGAGAAAAAGTGACTCTAGTCCTGTCGTGAGTTGCCCTGTGCTACCATTTAGTTTCTCAAGCTTTGGGGCTCTTCTAATCAGCCGTTGAAGTGACGTGAGCTCAAGCAACCATGTTGGCAGTTCTGTCAGGATGTCATCTTTCAGCTTCAGTGACTTGAGTGAGGAGAGGCGTTGGATGACCCCTGGTGAGAAGTGGCCAGATCACTGCAACCCATGATATCTAATTTACGGAGGCCAGATCCCCATGATGTTAATTGAGAAGAAGAGGAGGAAACACTTGGCTCTGAAAGACACTCTCCCAATGATGTTAGCATATTATCACTGGCTTCTATCGACAGTTCCCTCAAAGCTCTAGGCAGACATGATTTCATCCTCAACTTGGGGCATGACTTTATGTCAAGTTCATAAAGCATTGGGAACATGAGCTCACCACAGGAATCTCCTGTATTCAGCTCTTCCAAGCTGCCCAGACGGTGAAGATGTAAAGTATGCAGGTTTGGTAGTTGACCTAATGGTGGTAGGTTATTGCAGTTAGGAAAGTCCCCAGAATTATCCACCTCAACTTAGGAAGATACTGCCCAATACCCATTAGCCAATTTGTTGGAAAGCTCGGACTTCTGTAACCAGTTACACGCAAGCTACCTATAGTGTTTGGTGGCACTAGTTTTTCCAACACATCCTTGTCATCCAAAATCCTTGTGCCGCAACCTACAGTCCACTCCAATGTTAGGTCAAGCAAACTTCGTTTCAGAATCAATTTTATACTCTCTGCCTCTTCAAGTAACATCACATTTTCAAGTCTATTTATCTTCAGCTTATGGGGACATATTTTCTCAAGCAAGACAAGATTGCTGCTACATTCAAGTTTACTTATCTTTAGTACATAGGCGTGCATATGTACAATCTTCAGACTAACCATTTTATTCATGCATGATGGAAGCTCATCTATCTCGAAGCAGTCTGAGAGGTTGAGGGTGTGAAGCTTGGTGAGTTTGCCGATACATTCCGGTATACTAGTAAGCTTGTAATTGGTATACAAGTCTAGATGCTCAAGATTGTAAAGGGCACTGACAGCGACAAGCAAACTGTTAATAGCGGTTGGTGACATCCTTAACCCTGATAGGTTGAATATCTCAGTTTTGTTAGCTTGCTGATGACTTCTGGCAGCACTTTGGTATGCCCTTGTAGATTCAAATATTGAAGTTTGGTGAAGCCACCAAAAGAATCTGATACAGATACAGAACAACTCGATAAATCAGATGCACCAACTGTTTGAGCTCTGAAAATGATACTGGGAGTTTATTTATGTTCTTGCAATCTGATAAATCAAGATACATCAAACCTTTTATATCACCTATTGAATCTGGTAGTGCTTTGATCCGAGAGCGCCTAAGGCTGAGGTATTTCAGTTCAGAGAGTTTGCTTATACAGTTTGGAGTCCTACAATCTATGATCCCTGGAGCATGAAGATATCTCAGCTGCTTCAGTTGACCAATAGAATCAGGAAACTTCAGAATAACACACCTTCTTAAATCTAAGACGTGTAGGCACTTAGCTGGTGAAATTGCACCATCACTAAGCTGTATTTTTTCATAGTTCAGAATATGTAATGCCTTTAATCTTTCAGGAGAACTCACGGACGACTGCAATAACTTCGTAGAATCTCTGACCAATGCATACTGCAGCTGCTTCTCCAAACATTGCCATTTTTTATAGCTTGTCGGCCAATGTCGCGGTTGCAAGATCATGTACTAGGTCATGCATCGTGAACAATGTCGTATATTCATCCCGCCATTCATTCTGCAACAAAAACAGTGCAGTTAGATTTTTTTAGTTTATTGGTTTGTAGAAGTATATTTTTCATTTGAAGCATTTTTATATCAGTGTATAAACAATTCAATATAATATTTTTTACTGAATGAGTGGTATTTGGCCTCGTTAGTTTCTCCTATTGAGTTACAATCATGTATATTAATCAAACAAATCATGTGTATTAAATGAAATGTTATGTGGATGAAAAGAAATAATCATGACTTAAAAATAATAACAAAAATGATGTAGTAAAAAAATAAAGAAATACTGAAAAAGGATAAAAACAAGTGAACAACTTTATAACGATTAAAATTAAAAAAAAGAAAAGAGGATAAACAAACAACAAAAAATAAGGGAAAAAGAGTCATTTGGGGCTGAGCTCAATGAAGTGAAGCAATGTTTCACGCGGCGACTCCCTATTACCCACAAGGGAAAACTTATTCACGTTTTTACAGAGTAGATTTACATCCAAGAGCTCATCTGGTTCGGCAACAGCGCATACAAAGATTTGAGTATTTGGCTGGCTAATTGTGCATGATAGGATGTACTCAAACAGGAAACCCTTGGAAGAAGAATATACTCCCTCCGTTCCTAAATACAAGATGTTTTAGCTTTTGTCCACATGCACATGTATCTAGATGTATGTGGACATGTTTTAATATGTATGTACACTCATTTGGATTTGTACCTAGCCAAACATGTGATCTAGGTAGAACATCTTGTATTGTGGAACGGAGGGAGTACGTGTCAAGGATAACTGTGAGCTTTGCAAGTGTGCCCCCAAAACCGCCCTAACCCCAAAGGATCTGTTGGTACAATCTTGTGTTCAGGCGCATCACTCGGTGCAGCTGTCTTATCGGTCTATGACATTATTCAGAGGTGGTCGTTTAATCCAAAATAAATGCATGTTGATTATCTTTGTTAATACCCCAGACCTCTCTATTCTCGGAAGGACGCAATCATACTTTTATTTTAAAACATGGCAGCGTCAAGACTAACACATGTAGTGCATCGAAAACTCCACTGGCCTGGCGATAACCATATTATCCATCATATACCATAATCTACCGTTAAGGACAATTCCCAACAGAAAAATATGGAATTCATCCCACATGTGGCTATCGAAGTTAACACTGTCGAGAAGGATTGCAAATCATAAGCCCATGTTGAAGGATCCAACTTGAACTTGGGATCTTCACCTCATCCAGACATAAACTAACGCTAGCAGTCTCCTGATGCTCAAAATTCCTCAACTCACAACCTCCATTGAAAATAGGCCACGTCTAGGCAGCAATCGGATGCTCATTAGTCCAACCGAGCACTCACCTGAGAAAAGGAAAGCCACCAACACCACGCGAGCATGTGCATTAAATTTCATGTTAAAAACAAATAAAAATGCCATAACTTTTGAACCGTGAGTCAAAAGTATGATTGGTTTTCACCATTGGGTCTCTCGCGACATTCTCGTCGAAACTAGACCCCATTTGCATATGTTTTGATAAACTTTTTTTTCGAAAAGCAACTTTAGTAATAAGACCAGCAACTTTGTACTGACACCAGCAACTTTATACTATTAGTTGTCGAGCGCTCTTAGTTGCCAACCATGAGTTGCATTTGGTTTTCCGAGGTAGTCAACTTAATAACAACAGTCGACAACTTCATAGTATTGTAAAGGAACAACGACCAGCAACTTAGCATCAACGATATTAAACTTCACAACAATCATGTTCAACTTCAGAATCCATCCCCTACTGGGTTGCAACTAGAGCAGTCAAGGTGTTGCACTCCTTTAATAAGTTGTTGCGGGTTGTGTTTCACTTGAAGCCCCTACTGGGTTGCAACTGGAGAAGACACGGTTGCTACACTCCTTGAAGGTTGTGTTTCAGTTGCAGCATTCCCCCAAGGCCCCAATAGGTTGCAAGTTGCAACTGGACCAGTCGCAGTTGTTAACTCCTTCAATAAGTTGTTGCTGATGGTGTTTCAGTGGCAATCATTCCCTACTGGGTTGCAAGTGGACCATAAAGAGTTGAGATACTCTTTTAATAAGTTGTTGTTGATACTAAGAGTTGCTTACAAATAATTGTAAAGAGTTTTTTTAAAGCAACTCTAGTGTTTAGGCAAGCAACTTCGTACTAAGAGTTGCTTACAAATACTTGTATGTATTTCACAACCAATTTATTTTCCTTGAATAACTTGCTGCTGGCGTATTTTAGTCACAACCATAACCTAATGGGTTGCACCCAGAGAAGACGCAATTGCTACACTCCTTGAGTGTTGTGGCAAAGCAACTTCGTAGTATGATTTGATTACACTAATTTGTTGTGTTTTCGTAGGCAACTTTGTTTCCGATCGACAACTTGGTAACAACAGTCATCAATTTCATTGTATTGTAAAGGAACAACAATCAACAACTTAACTTCATTGATATGCAACTTCGTAATAACAGTGGATAACTTCAGAATCCATCCCCAAATGGGTTGTATTTGGTGTAGCCTATAGTTGTTGCACTCCTATGATAAGTTGCTGCTGGTGATATTTTAGTCGCAACCATTTCATGCTTGGTTGCAACTAGAGAAGGTGTTTTAGTTGCAACCCAGTAGGCGATGGTTGGAAATACGCAGTTGCTAAACTCCTATGATGCAATAACCAGAAAGCAACATAATGTTTTTCCAACATACAGAAATGCGTGCTTTGTGTACTGCACATAGTTTACATCGACACATACCTTTGGAACAGAATCAAACCACAGAAAAGGACTTGGCAAAATTACCCCACAACTTAGTGATGCCTGGTAAGCAACTTGAGCTGCTCATGCATGTAAAAAATTTCACATGAATCTGTCTAAATAACAAGGTTATCGATCTCGACTACTACTTGCCAGTGGCATCTAAATTAACCACTTCTGATGGGGAACCACTCTTGATGGTTATCTCAATTGCTACTGGACTAGCCGTCACGCTACTATTGGATTCTAAATTCACAGACAACAATTTTTAAATAAACAACCTTTTTTTAGAGAGGAAACAAAGACCGACAGTATGCAGCAAGCAAGTTCGGTGATTCCAGTTCATATGCAGTCTGTCTTCCTTGGGACGTTTGTTGGAAAAATATGAATATTACACACAGAAAGCCTGATCAACTGATCTCTGTAATGCACTAGTGATAATTGCAGATCATTCTGGTAGACAAAACACACAAGAAGAACTCAGCTATCAGTACTACATTGTCAAGAGATCTGCACGAGATCCAAACTATTTTGACCAAAATATAACCCCAACTCACCAGATCCATACTTCTGTCTAATACCATAACAGCAGTGCAGCTATCCAATACATAGTCGAGATCTGTAGCATTATATCTAAGCATCTAAGCTAGCAGAGGACAATGCAGAGCTAGTTCATGTGTCAATCCATCGATCAGCTACAAGTCTAGAACTTGAAGGGTGGAAGCAAAACTAATTAGCGACATAGTGCATTGATTGGCCGGAGTATTACCTCAAGTAGCTGCAGCGATTAATTTTCCCCGATCGGATCAATTCTCGTCCACCGTTACCAAGGAGCGGGATGCTGAAGTGGTCACCAGCAAGCAGCTTGGGGGCGGGCGTTGGTCGACGTGACTTCAACGCAGACCAAGTCGGGTGCCACGACAGGATCAATCGGCATGCGCGCTAGGCCTTGTGTTCGCTGCAGGCACCGGCGAGCTGGGGATGGACGCTCGTCGGGATCAACTGCGCCCGCGCTATGGCCGCCGACACGGCCACCAGCCAGCAACATGGAGGAGATCAGGTTATGGCGTGGCGGTGATGACGCGGTGACGGGGGTCGTCGGCGGGGAGCCACCAGCGGTGGGGGCTCGAGGCGGCCCGCAGAGCTAGTCGGGGCGGCGCGTGGAGAAAGGTACGGCAGCGGAACACCCCCCGGGTCGGCGGGGCATGGGAGCAGCGTGGCCGGCGGCGAGATCCCGGGCTAGTCGGCGGCGGAGCAAGGCCGGCAGGGCGATTTTGTCGGCGATGGGGTCAGTTGGATCGGGGCAGTTGCGAGGGGGTGGGTGCGGTGCGGTGCCACTGGGGAGGCACGCTCAGGTGAAAGAAAAGCTGTCGGAACACCGTGCACTTTTTAGCACCTCCATTGAAAATAACATCGGAAGCAAGTGGCAAAAAATTCTCTGCGAGCGTGCCGCAGCATCTCCCTGCTGAGGCCCCTCCTAAGATCGCGACACGTCAGCGCAGATCACCAATCTTAAAGCTCCTCCTAATCAACTCGTTACGGGAGAAAACAGAAGGGCTCCGAGGCAGTTGTACCCGTAGGCCGCACCGACCAGCTCCAGTTGAATCTCGCAACTCGCAAGCGACGGCGCCGGCGCCGGCGCCGGCAAGCATCCGAGTCCTCGCCACGGATTTCTGCTCGCAATCCGCCCGAGCGCGCCTCTCCTGGAAGCGACGGACCCGTCGAGCGCCTGATTCCTTACCGCCCCTTCCTGGCGAGTCGCCCTGCCGACTTCTGCTCGCGAGCCGTCCCGCCGCGGCTGCGCTGCTTGTCGCAGAAGCGACGGCGCCGGCGTGCACACGATTGTTCTGATCGTAGGAACGAAGGCCCAGCCATGGGATTTCTCGCCATTCTTCCCCAATATTTTACTAAGTCTATTTTTAACTGAAATTTGATGTTGTGTTATGCAGGCAGTCACTAATCAATTTCCTTTGTTCGTTTCAGAGAACTTCAGACATCTTGTGTACTGTGGCTCCTGGATGTTGTGCCCATCTTCTTGTCCGTTGCAAATTTCTTGTCATCAAGATTTTGGAGCTTGGTGCGCTCCTAGGCCGATTTGCCCATCCCAGGTCCAGAAGGCTACAACACTGAAGATTGTTGGTTGCTAGCTAGGAGGAGAGTCGATTGTTGTAAAATAGATTTCAGTCCAGGTTTCAAGTAGTTTAGATATATTATGTCATATGTCCAGATATTTCCCCCATACTCTCCGAGTATTGGTGTTGTATTTGTAACATCTTAATAAAGATCCGAGTTTGGCATTCCGAGTTATTATAAAACTTGTAGTAATATAGCAGAATCATTCCAAAGTCTGATATGATATAATGGAATTCCAGTGTAAACATCATGTACAAAGTACCCAGTAATATGGAGGCATGTTGTAAATGCAAAGTAATACATTGCATGCTCTAGTAGCCTATGGCAGTATTGAAAAGAAAAAGAAGAGGTGATAAAATACTTTTCACTAGTAAAGCATCATCCTAAATCAACAAAAGACTATCTTGGGCTAATGACAGGTACTACTTCTACGCCTACTCCTTCCTTCCTTCAGGATTCATTGCATCAAAATCCAATCTTCTCGAAGTGTGCGGCACATCTGAAGCTCGGTCAGTTTGAAGTAGAAGTTCTGTATATCCTCCTTGGATGAATGGACCAAACATGGTCGAAGTATCCCCGTGAAAAGTATTATTTGTGAACTGTGGTACTGTAGTATCAACACTTGAGCTTGCCCCAAAAGATCCCTGTGACATAAAAATGTATTGCAGCTGTTCAGATTTTTTGTGTTCAAGCTATGTTACATGAGAACTATAAAAAAATCTGAGGTAATCAATCTTACGATAAATTGTTGGGAACCTTCAGCATGGAACATAGTATTTCCGAACTGTGGCATTGCCATATCAGTTCTTGTGCTTCCCCCAAAAGGTCCCTGTATCATATAAATGTAGTGGAACTGTTTAGAACTTTGGTGTCAAATTTATATTAGATGAGAAATATAAAAAACTCGAGAAACCTGACTTACAATAAATTGTTGAGGACCTGCTCCATAAAACATATTATTTGTGAACTGTGGCATTGCAATATTAGTTCTTGTAATTGCCTCATTAGATCCCTGTGTCATATAAGTGTATAAAATCAGAATTTTGTGGTATAAATATATCAAATGAGAGATATTAAACAAAGCACAGATTTGTCCTACGGTAAACGGTTGATGACCTTCTCCAACAAGAGCATTTGCTTGTACTTTGTTTGCAGCACCTGCTGTTGGTGAACCATGTAAAAATGCAACTCTACTATATGTGCAATCAGGAGAGACAAAAATAATAACCAGGGGGCTGCATTACCTTTCTTTGTTCTAGCCGTTGGCTTCTTTGTTCCAGTCTTTGGCTTCTTTGGTCCTTTCTTTTCAAGTGCACCTTTTGCTCTTTTTTCCATTGGACCCTTTATCACTTGAGGAGCTTTAAATGTTATGTTTGGATTTGTTACGTCTTCACATGAATCATTGGGATTTATATGAACAGTCTGAGGCTTGGCATGTCTTATTTTGCTTAGTGACTCATCAGCTTCTATATCTAGCATATCTATAGCTTTCTCCAATTCTTCAAGAAGTTCTTCTGAAATAGAGCACTTCAGTGCAATAGAGGTTGCTTTCCGAGAAATGCGCGCAGCACGTGTTTGTAATGTTTCTTTCGTACTTCCTTCATTATTTGAAGAATATCCTCTTTTTGCATACTTTGTCCATCTGTGTAGTATATATTGCGATGGCAAAGTGAAAACCTCATTGATGTTGAATACTCTGAGTGCATGTTTGCACAATAGACCTATGGCATCATAAAACACATGTTTAGACCATATTTATATATACCAACAAATTAACTACAAACAACCACTGCATACCTTTGGATTCATATCTTCTACAAGAACATGATATGGTCAAATTCTCATAATCAAAGACAACTACTGCTTCAGCCTCATATTCCCAACCCATCACCTTATAAGTTTTGACTGTTCCCACTTCAGAAATCAATTCACACTTGACATGATGTTGCTTTTTGAACTCCTCTTCAAAATCAGTATAAAGCCTCCTTGTATATGACTCGGCTGCAGTCTTCAACAAAGGTAAATTCCTTATGTAAGTAACAGGGTTACTCTTCCGTGACTTAAAATCTGCATCTAGTTCATTTTCACGAAGACTAGAAGAACACTTCTCATATTGTTCTAAGAGCTCCGAAAGGCAGAGCCTCTTGCGAAATTGCTTCTTGAACACATTGTTCATACCTTCGCTCCTTTGAGTTGAGGTCATGTCCGCAGAAAATGAATCATTGCGGTACACGGAAGCCCACTTCTCACGCAAACCATATAGAGTCTGTATCCATGTGTTATCCACAAGGTCATAAGCAATCAACAATTCTTGCCACTTCTGCTCAAAGTATACCACTGAACTTTCAAGGTATACAACTCTCTTAAAATCAGCAAGAAACCGAGGATGGTTTGCAATTATATGGCTGAGATGTTTAGCGGCGTTTTGATAAATGTGCCAAAGACAGAGAAGGTGCTTTGTGCTTGGAAAAACAATGCTAATTGCCTTCCCTATAGCTGCACACTGATCTGTGAAAATTGAAGCAGGTCGCTTGCCAGACATTGCTGTTAAAAATGTGTTGAAGAGCCATATAAATGAGTCGGCGGTTTCATCAAATAGTAGCGCAGCTCCAAACAGAATGGTCTGTTTATGATGGTTAGTTCCAAGAAGTGGTGCAAAAGGCATTTCAAACTTATTTGTTGAGAAAGTGGTGTCAAATGACAAAGCATCACCAAAGCAAGCATAGTCCATGATAGATTGACCATCTGCCCAAAAGAAATTTGCTATCCGGCAATCCTCCTCATCTAGTTGTATGGCATAAAAAAAGGAAGGATCTTCTAACTGTTTGTTTTTCAAAAATTCTAGCAGTGTTTGAGCGTCATTGACTTCCAGATACTTCTTGCGCTCACGACCGATATGGTTATTGCAATCCACCCGCAAGAAAGGTACATGATTAGGTCCTCCATACCACTGCTTGAAAAAATTGTACACTTCGGCAGGCTTTAATCCCGCTCCCCTCATATTACCAATCAAAACTTTATCAGACTCTACCATACGGCGTTGTGACCGCAACATGTGTTTCTTATTAGGACTTGCGAGATAATGATTGTGCTCGAGTACAACCTTCTGCACCTTCCATACACCATCACGAGCAATACTGAACTGAATACGGGCACCGCAACCGGACCTTGTGGCAGCATTTTGTTTCACCGTCTCATGTTTCGAATGATTGCCTCTTTCCCCTTCATTACTACAAACTATATGCTTCTGATAAATTGATTTATCTGGTCTCAACCTTGTGTGGCTCTTTCGAATGCTAAAACCAATGTTACCAGCATACTCGTTGTAATATTCGTATGCATCCTCTTCGGACTTGAAAACCATTCCAACTTTAGGAACAATTGTTGATTCAGAACTAGTATCATGCCCCTGCATTCAAATATATGTAAACTGAATTGTTGCAAATAAATCACGTTTTTTGGTAAAAACTACCAGGATCAGTTTGGTACCTCGTCGGTGTTTGCCATTGTAGCTGAAACTTTCAATGCAGAAACAGTCGAGCTAGATGGGATCGCTGCCTCGCATGTGGAACTAGTATTATGATCCTGCAATTAAATATATTGAAACTGAATAACTGCAAGTAAAACATGAATTTCTTGAAGCAACCAACAATACATGATCAGTTTGGTACCTCATTAGTAGTTGTCATAGCTGAATCTTTCAACGTGCAAACAGCCGAGCTCGGTGGGATCATTGCCTTGCACGTTGAATTCTGTTCATCGAACGCATACATACTCTTGTCACCGGGCAGCGGCAGTGAGGTGGCCATGACAGCATGATTGGGGGAGGACTGAACAACGAAGGAAGAACCAGGCTTCGTGCCGCCGCCGTCGACAGCACAGTTGTACTGGACATCGGAGGTCTTGGGGATACCCTCACGACGGGTGGGAACTGACACTACTTCTGCGGCAGTTTGCCGGACGGCGGAGGCGGCTGCCGGCGACGGCGACAGGTACTCTCCAGACGCCATGATCCCCGTCCAACAACACGCAGCCAGCCACGATCGTGATCCCTGACTTTCCGGTTTGGCAGTTCTGAGCCCTTCTGTTTTCTCCCGTAACGAGTTGATTAGGAGGAGCTTTAAGATTGGTGATCTGCGCTGACGTGTCGCGATCTTAGGAGGGGCCTCAGCAGGGAGATGCTGCGGCACGCTCGCAGAGAATTTTTTGCCGAAGCAAGTCTAGCATGTTGTACGCTGATTGCATCTGGTCGCTTCCACATTACCAGGTACTCCCTCCGTTCCGAAAAGTAAGACGTTTAAGGTTTCTTCCGACCAGGTGAAAACATGCACAAAAGTCGTTTTTACCCCTCCCGTCACAGATCGTCTTCCTCCTTGCCTCGTCCAGCCGCTCGCCTGCCCATCACCTCCTCGCGCCCAGGTCTCATCGCCCCAGCACCTCACCCAGATCTTGTGCAGTTCCTCGCCCTCGCCCAGTTCCGCCTCGTCCTCACCCAGATCTTGTGCAGTTCCTCGCCCTCGCCCAGATCCCCTCTGCCCAGATCTCCTCGCCCAGATGCGCCTTCTTCCGCTGCTCCGACGCCCACAGATCCACCACCAGCGTCGAGGCGGCCCATAGATCCGCCACCACTGCAGCCAGAGTGCAGAACCACTGCAGTCGGAGAGCAGCTTTGACCTCGATGCCGCCCAGTGGAAAAGAGAGGGGGAGAGGACGAAGCTCGTCGGCGAGCATGGAGTGCGTCGGAGGCGCCGTACGTCCAGTGGGAAAGAGAGGGGGAGAGGACGAAGCTCGTCGGCGAGCATGGAGTGCGTCGGAGGCGCCGTACGTCCAGTGGGAAAGGGAGGGGAGAGCGCAGAGCGCGTCGCCGACGCGAGATGTGAGTGGGCGAGAGGGAGTGCGGAAGGTGCAGGGGAGAGTGGGGAACATGCGCCGGGACTGCGGGAAAGTGGGGACCGTGTGCTCTCCGACCAGGGGTATTATCGTAAAGTGCGGAAATTTTTGAGTCGAAATTGAACTGCGAAATTTTGCACTGAAAACGCTCCAGCGTCTTACTTTTCGGAACGGAGGGAGTATTTTAGAGAAAAGCTCGAACAAGGATTCATGCCACAGAGAGAGGAAAAGGATATTAGCGGATGTACCCATCTAGCCCAAGGCCTGACACCAACAACGGTTGACCGTGTGGCTCTATTTGGGCTCTGCATTGGCGCTCCTTGGTGGGGGCAGCAAGCAACCACACACTGAAATATCTTGACGCCTTGGGGAAATGTACAACAGTGCCATCTTAGCAATACCAGATGATATGATTACTGAGTCTCTTAGCAAGAAAAGATAAGATGAGCAAAACCACTTTTCCGGATTCCAGGGCACCAGTGATTCTGGCCTTTTAAAAAAATAAAAAATATACTTACAAGTTTCATATTATTTTTTTTAATTTTTTTGAATGTAGCTATTGATGTATTCTACATACATGTCAAAAATCAATTTAAAATATTATGTATTTTGAACTACACAAAAATGACAAAAGAGTGGATCTCAATATGCTTATTTTCAAATCTCTAAATTTATTAGAATTTTCATTTTTGTGTAGCTCAAAATACAATGTATTTGAACTTGATATTTTGCATGTTTGTAGAATACACCATTGGCAACCTACAGGATTTTGTTTTCAAACTTTTTGAAACTCGAAAATATTTTTTTATTTTTTAAAACAGCAGGATCACTGTTGCGCGGGGCAAAAACACTTTTCCGGATTCTCCATGGCAACATGTGTCTTATCTTACTCACACATTATCTAGTTATATGTAACAACTTTGTAATTTTAGGAGCATGCAAACATTAAATATTACCGATAAAACAGATTATCCACTTCGACAACCTGTTCAATGGAGAGAATGAGAGCTCTACCGTTGAGTTAGACGACTCCTCGGATGATACTATTAGACGCTTTGCGGGACGTATCTAGGAGGCCGAGGTTAGGGAGGCTTGGAAGATGATGAAAGGACGCAAGGCAATGGACCTTGATGGTATCTCCATTGAGGTGTGGGGAGGCCTTGGAGACATAGTGATATTATGGCTAACGAATCTTTTCAACCACATTTTTCTGTCAAACAAGATGCCCAAACAATGGAGGCAGAGTAAATTAGTGCCAATCTCAAGAATAAGGGGGATGTTCAAAGTTGCACTAATTACCGTGGAATCAAGCCGATGAGCCAAACAACGAAGCTATGAGAGAGATTCATTGAGCACCGCTTGAGGAGATTGACAAGCGTGAACAAAAATTAATTTGGCCATGCTTGGGAGATCTACCATGGAAGTCATCTTCTTGGTATGATAACTTATGGCGAGATATAGGGAGCAAAGGACCTTCATATGGTGTTCATTGACTTGGAAAAGGCGTATGATAAGATACCACAGAATGGCATGTGTTGGGCCTTGGAGAAACACAAAGTTCCAACAAAGTACATCACCCTCATTACGGATATGTATGATAACATTTTCAGCCCTAACACACTGCAAGACACTGTTAAAGCGAGGTTCACTGCACCCCCCACAATCCCCAGAGATGAAGAACAAGAAGAAGCACAGGAAGAGAAAAGGATCCTCCACCTCTACGAGCCAGCCAGCTCCTAAGATCCAGGGTCTTGAAGACACGATTCCACCCCGTGCGGATGGCTTCCCCCGAGTTCATGAAGCTGGTAAACCTATCTTGTCTGGGGACTTGCTCCGCCTTGCAGAAGGACCATGATTTCTTTGCAGGAAAATATCTTGTATCTAGAGCAGATCCTTCTTAAAGAAAAGAACCCCAGTTACCCGGCGTTCGCGGTCAAGGTGCCAAACGAGCTGGTGGACTTCGTCCAGGAAGACCCCGCGGATGTGTTCTTCATAGCGTATGAGGACATCTTCAACCTGTTTCACACTAAACGGCTGGACTATAACATGGTCCGCCTATATGCGCTCGATGTGACGATGAAGATCAGGAGAGATGATACCCCGTACGTCGCGGTAGTGGATCCCTACTACATGCGCGACAACCATCTGGTGGAAGGATCAAAGACACGGGAAATGGCCACGGAGTACCTCGTAAGGGTCATGCTGGCCAACAAGAGGAAGAACGCCCTTCTTCTGCCTTTCTTTTTCGAGTAAGTACACATCTGCTCGCCACCGTCGTATCTTATGCCTTCTTGTACATTTCTTCCATCGCTGATCCTTTGTCCAACATTCCGTTTCAATTGTGTTGAGCAGGGACAAGTACGGCGCACTCATCTACGTAGCCCCGAGGTGGTCCATTGCCACTTATTTGGACTCGGGGAATAAATCCACGCCGAGACGATACACTAGAATAAAGGGTGTTCTTGATGACGCTCTCGAGGCCTATGCCCAAAAGGGCGGCCCCTTCCATAAGAATTCGGAATTTTTCACGGAGGACAACACACACAAGTTCCAACATGGGACCGGATTCCATTGCATCAAGCAACTGGATGGCAGCGTGAAGGAGGCCTACTACGCCCTCCATCACCTTAAAGGGATTGTCCGGGATTGCGAGAAAACGAAGATTCCATCTGGTCTCGCAGAATACAGCAAAATGGCGGATGATCTCACCGATGCTGATTATAGAACAGACTTCCATCGCATCCGGCTGCAGTTATCAACGATCATCCTCGACGATGTCATTCAAAAATCAGGGTCCTACCACTACCCCAGAGGTAGGATGTATTATAAAAGAAAGCCTTGCTAAGCATTACTAGTGTACTTTTTTGTAGAAGTGCATGTGTAGGGTTATATATTATATATATGCTATGCTATGAAACCCAAATAGGATAGCCATATGATTTCCAACCATGACAATTGATTGATTGTCTTGCCTCTCTACTTAGATGAATAAATTATACTCTATGTATATCACTAACCAATATATATCCCAATCCATCTTCAGGGTTGTCTCAGAGGGCTATCGAAGAACGACTAGAGGCGCAAAATGACACTAGGGAGTGGAGGACGTTAAATGACTTTCTACCGTTCCGGCCGCCGCTCAAGAAGAGGACTTCATGATCATGCATGCTCCCGCGCGCTCTTGCTCACCATCATCGCCGATGTGTACTACATTTGATCCTAGTTAGGCGGTGAACACTTGATTTGTAATGTGTAGTGTGAAATGATGAACTTTTGTTTGTATCATGACTAATTGTGTAAACATTCGGCACTTTTGTGACTATGTGTATGTATCTCGGGCACTAAGTAATATGTGTGATGACATAGTGATTAATGTGTTTGTCTGTTCATATACCTGTCAAATATACCTGTATTTCTGTATAAATCTGTATAGATCCTGTATATACCTATATTTGTACAGCAAATGTAAAAATACCTGTATTTCTGTTTTTTAATTTCAGTGGCGCATGGATATGTTTTTCGTGGCGCAGCAATTTCTGTGGCGCACCAAGGGCCAGTGCGCCACAGAATGCCTCTGCTCTGTGTGCAAACTTGTGAATTTGTTGCAAGAAAATTGGGACACTAGAATACACACTAATGGTTTTCCTGGGAGTATCATGAAAATATAAGCTCTATGTGATCTGGAATACATAAGTACATAACGTAGAAAATAATAGTAGATTTGTGTATGGTGACGTTGCATATTGAAGGAAGGACATTCCCAAAAGCTGCCTAAAATATTGCTCGCTGAGCTGCGTATAATCAAATATCTGAGATGGCTTGAATTCAAGAGCTACCCACTGGTAAATTAGATCATATTTTGCTATGCTGTGACCTTTTGGAAAGACTGCACAATAGGAAAAGCATGATTTCAAGACTTCATGCATATGTGAATAGCTTAACCGCAATGATGCAAGCACTTCATGAGTTGTTACTGATGGGTCTTCTGAAGTAGATAAATTCCAGATATCACTGTCTCTCACTGATTCCCATTGATCATTCGTCATGTATCTCAACATGTATCCAAGTGATTGAGCTGCTAAGGCCACACCTCCACACTTGATTGCAATATCCCTTCCTATCTGCTCCAAAAAGGTTTTCCCAGCATGACTTTTGAAGTCACTTTTCTGTTTTATTATAGCCCAGCACATATCATGGGTCAAGATCTCCAGCTTGTATGGCACATTTCTAATAGTACTACAAATCATCTTTGCAATTGCTTCATCACGCGTAGTTACTATAATCACCTTGCTTCCCTTGCCAAGCCTGAGCATAGCCTTCAATTTATCTAAGTCATGTGGTTTGTCCTCCCACAGGTCATCCAAAACAATAAGGATCCTCTTATAAGCAAATAGATTTCCAAGGAGATCGTGCATGATCTGCATGTTAGCTATATTGCTGAACTTTTTTGATAACTGTGATATTATAGAGTTGCCAATTTTATACAAGTTAAGGTGCTTAGAAACATATACCCAGACCCGATAGTATCCACTGAATTGTGTGTCATTGTATACCAGTTGTGCCAAGGTTGTCTTACCAATGCCTCCAATGCCATAGATTGGAAGGATGACCAGTCCATTCATACCACTCTCAGATAAAATAGACAATATTTTCTTTTTTTCTGCAGTCCTTCCGATGATTAATTCTTCTTCCACATTTGATGATGTTTCCCGGTATTCAGTATTTTTGATGATTGATGGTTCTTGCACATTTGATGACGCTTCCCTTATGCCAGGAACCATCTCCAGATTAGTCGTTGACATTTTTGTAATGTCCTGCTCGGCCATCATCATGTTCAACATTTCAGCCAATGAATTCTTGAGATCAACTGTCGAAGAGAGTGTCACCACTGCTAACTGCAACAAATATTTATGTTCAGGTGCATGGAAATATCATGAGCTATGATATGATGGTCTATTGACTCTCTTGGATGAATATGTTAATTGCCAGTTCTATGCATTTTGTGCACTTCACCAACGAACTGTGAGCCTGATCAATGTAAATGCTGAACTAACAACTTAACACCTCTAGCGTTAGTAACATGCAGAGTTGTGAACTCTTTATGTCTTGGTTTTGTTTTCAATGGAAATGGAGAAAGGGAGGCCAGGCCTTGCTGATATAGAAAATCATCAGCATGAGATACGTATGTGACGTGATGGCGATCCATACAACCATCAAATGGAGGACAATTCATGCAGCATGAATACAACAAATACCCATAGCATTTCCTGTGTCTGATGTGTCGCTGCTGCTCACAATATGTTTACCTAAGAGACACTGGATAAGGTATCACATCAAGATTCAAGAGCAAGTACTTGTCCTCAAATTGACAGACTGATGACAACTATGATCGGGAATTGTGAACCGAAGTCCTTTTGAAAAGACAATTTTTGGATTAGAAAATCGCTATGCATCTGGTTTTCGAAAATACTCTATGATGCTCTACAACATACGTAGCTCTAAAATACATAGCTGAGGTTTGGGAGAAAATGGGTTAGTGTCAGTAGTAGTCCTTTAGTCCACTAGTTCTCTGCAGTTTGATGAACCTGATACTCTGTATGTTTGTTTGTTCCGCTATCAAATCTGATAGTGGAACCCTGCCCTTTTATGTGGTCGTATGGAAAAAAATACATAGCTCTAAAATCCATATCTCTTGGTTTTTCTATCAATGGGAATGGAGCCTGGGAAGCCAAGCCACTCTGTCATATCTACAAAATCTTATGCAATCTATCAGGTTCATGGTGCTTCTTTACATACTAAATTAAGTAGCATGAGATGCAGCCTCCTCCAAAATTTGGAGTTGTGCAATTTGTTGCCTTCAAGAATAAGTAGGGCCACACCCATTTAATTTTTAAATTCTGAAGGTGGACTGTCGACTCTTTGTTTCGCCTCCATGTATTATATTCTGGAGCCGTAAATCATTTCATCAAGGCAGCCTCAAAAAAGAAAAGAACGGAAGATTTTTGCAAGGGATTCTTGACAGGCATAAGTGAACTTGTTAATCATTTTGTTATTTATTGGTCACGTACAAAAAGTGTATTCAAAATTGGGGTTAATGCTTCTAGAAACTGCAAGTTTCAAGAAGAATCAGGCAAGGCTCCAAGGGGCTTTCATACTTCTTCATTCCTTCTTCGTAGGATCAGGCTTTAAGGCTTGTTCTTTTTGTAATTGTGTTGGTTAGTTTTTCATTCCCGAAGTTGCACAGAACTGTGTATGCATTTGATGCATCAACAGAATTACCAATTGGAAAATAAAAATATTAATGTGGGAGGAATAAAGAAATACAAACACCTTATGGTTGCAGTTAGTATGCAACTTATACCTATTTATTCGGAAATTGAGTTTCTGTCTTATTCAGGGTAGCAAGGATATTTTCTATATTGGGTCTCCTTTTTCTTTCAGGATCGACACAACACATTGCTATGTCGATACACATCTTCACTTGGAGTAATAGCTGTGGTCGGTTCTTCATCGTGGGTTCAATCTTACTACTCCACCTGGCAAGTACCTACAAACCAAAATATAGAGGTATAATTATGGAGAATACAGAAGTAAGATAGAACAATACATGTTCAGTTCGTATGTGTTTAGATAAATTTCAAGAAACTTGTTCACTTAGATGTTCCCACAAAACGTTAGGAATTATTTATCTCAATCAATTAAGATTTTAGTTTTGCATCTACATAGAATTATTGTGTTGACCGAGGATAATCCAGAATTGCAAGCATCAAATGTGTTTTTTTTTTGTGACCACAAGGAGTGAGGCAGATACCTTTTCCACGTGTGGTCGACTACCCCCAGTTGGATTCTTATTTGTACAAACTGAAATATGTGGGGTAATTAGCTATATATATGTGCATACATAAGAGGTAGCTCACTTCTGAGTGCACAAACAGGCAAAGCCCACGACACGGAGGGGCATGCTGATGTGGCGCCCTTCTATTTTTGTCGCTCCCCATTCTCTCCTCAATTTGGCCCTCTAGACCGTGTGTGTGTGGCGTGCGCGACAACCATCACGGTGCTACTCGGCCACCTGTGGTGTGGGATCAGTAGGAAAACCTTTATAATATACATGCAAGTAGTGGCGTTTAAATTTGTTACACGTCACTAGTAAAAGCAGTGGCGTGCAATAAACACGTGTGCCACCGCCCACCAGTATAAGCGTACCAGTAACACACCGAATGGGTAGTTGGACCGTGATTTTGATTGTGATCATGGTCTTTGTTAATATAGTTGAATCATACGATGTTTCCCCCTTCTATTTCTTTATGTAATGTATATGATTTTGGTCATTACTTGATTGATATGTAGAATAATTTCTGGAGGCCTGAGGTGACATTAGGGACTCTATGGATAATAGATTAGAACACTATTGATCATGATTTTTATGTTGGATTGAATAATGGAATCATTAGATAATTTGATGCATGTTTAGTATAATTTACTTAGAAAGAAACTGGCAGTGTGGGTGCCGAATGGAAATATTAGAAAGACTTAATTCACGAGGTGTTTGTTTAGTATGATCTTTGGATGCTCAAAATGAAAGTGTGGGCTGTCCGAAGATTAGAAAGACGAACTTTAAGATATGATTTTGTAGCACTATGTAAGTCTCATCCTCTTTTGATCCACAAGAAGAATAAACTGGAGTAACCATTACCATGCATGCTTTGAAAGGATATCATATGTTTAATTATGGAAACAATGTTGCGAGTAGTCACTAGTGATAGTGTTAGTATGAACCCTATGCCTTGTTATCAAGCACTGAAACCACATTTCTTTTTCCAGTTTTGTTACTTGTTACCTTGCTGCCATAATTCAGACCAGTCAACAAAGTTTGTTTTGGCACCTTTATTATGCATATGTCATTATTCTTCGTCGAACTAATGTACCTATACAACTGACAATTGTATTAAGTGTGTTTGGGACATAAGAGATTTCTTGTATCTTACTGCATGGTTGTTTGAGAGGGATACTTTTCAATCTACACCTCTTGTGATTCGATAAACCTTGTGTCATTCACTTAAGAAAAAATTGTTGTTGTTCCATAAACCTCTGCGCTTTGAGCCCCAACGGAGTGTACAAAATTAGAAGCATGTAGTAGACATCACGTGCGCATGTGGTACGCGTTGAGGTTTAGCCTGACCGGTTTGCCTCGGTTTGCTATTAGGTGGCTTGGTTCAGGCATCCGATTTTAGATGATATCCGTTGGTGTGTGAAGTCTGTACACATGGCTCCAATTAGATCCACCCACCCCCTTCATCAATCATGTAGGTGTCAGCCACAGTTGCCAACAGGAAAGTGACTTGATCAATGTATATCTTTGTAAGACTTTGTGGTATTTATATTAATAATAAGAAGATTGTGTGCATCATTATGATGCAAAGGCCGGGGGTTTTACCTCCATTCTGAAAAACAAAATACAACTACGACACGAAAATGTACTTACCTAATAAACCTGCATCAACTGAAACGCTAACTCAATAGGCATGATTGTTGTTAACAAGTTTGTTATATGTAAACGAGTACAAAAGTGAAACTATTGTTCTCACCTCCTGCTTTTTGTGTGACGTCGTCAATTTCTTGAAACATGGAGTAACCTTCCATTATCTCAATCATTACAACACCAAAACTGAAAACATCATTTTTATCCGAGATGAAGCCCCCAGTTCTGTACTCGGGTGGCATGTACTTGCTGTACAATTTTATAAAGAGCAGAGTAATTTTAAATACAATTTACGTGACAACAACAAATGATATATCATGAGGCATGCATGAGCGACTTACTCTGTTCCTATCCTTTGTTGTGTGACATGAGTGTGTGATTCACTAAACAGCCTTGACAATCCAAAATCTGCCAATTTGGGTAGCATGGAGCGGTCGAGTAATATATTGGCAGGCTTCAGATCAAGATGAAAAATTGGTGGTTCACACCCGTGAAGAAAATATAGACCATCACAAATCCCTTTTATAATATAACGTGTGCTCCAGCAAGGTGCAAAAGATTGTTCTACACAAGTTAAGAAGGAGAATATTAAAAAAATGAGAACCTACCAATTCGGCTTTGTTTAAGCACAAAACAAATGATCGCATTGAAATCAAGTTCCAACTTACCGTGAAGCTTCTTGTCAAGGCTTCCACCCGGAAAGTACTCAAAGCAGAGAACTCGATATATGTGTTTACATGATACTTTCTCACCATTGTGTTCAACAAATTTAGAATGTACTTCATCACAATAACCAAGTAACCCTACAATATTTGGATGGTCAACCCTGAAAAGGTTACCCACTTCATTGTTAAAGGGTTTGGCATCCAATGCTTGTACCGGATGAAGCAAATTCACAGCAATCAATTCCTCATTGTAAAGTATACCCTGTTTGACATAAATATTCATGTGCACAAATTATTTCTTCATAACTGTGACTATTAGTGTTAGTGCTGGCATATTTATTCAATTACTTATACTGAGCGATAGTACCTTGTAAACGTTTCCAAACCCACCACTTCCAATTATTAAGTCATCTGAGAATTTATTTGTAATCATTTCAAAAAGATGATATGGTATATTCATCGCCGCAGTAATGGTATATCACCCTGCTCGGCTCTCTTCTGTACATGCAAAAACAAAAGCATGTGAGAAAACTATATATATCATATAACTTCAGTTACAAGATAACAAGTATGATGCTGATTTTTCTTTTGAAAAAGAAGTATGCTGATGATGGTGAAACAAAAGAAAAATTATCAAGAGAAGCAATAGTCTCACAGTCACAAGGTAAAACAAAAGAGGAAGCTTGGAACTGTATGCGTCAGGAAATGGAGAAGGAGGCCAACAGATTTCAAGAGGCTTGGAGATGTTTAAAAAAATGGGGAACAAAGCCCCCATCTCAAGAGGATTGGAAATATGATTGGAGATTTATGGAAACCTAGACTGGTTGATCGAATTTCACTTCCGTGCGGAGGCTTCTCCCAAGAAAAACAAGCATCCGCTGCAACAATCAGATCTATCGCTGATGCGGTCAGATCTATCAATTCGGTGAAGAACCGAAGAGGAAAATGGAAGATGTTTACATTCAACTTTAATACATCCGACTAGTTAGGTCTATTGGATCATATGGGTGCATAAAGCCAGTTCATTAAGAAATATTTGGTTTCCTATGGGCATTTTCATGACATAGTACAAATATGTAGAGCGAACGGATTGAACAAATATTAAATTCAACCTGGCATGAACGAAAAAATATCCTACAATAAGGAAAATCATTAAGTACCACTGATGTCAGAGAACTTTATGTTATAAAATAGCGCAACAAAACGTAGATTGAACAAAGAACAAGAACACAAATTTAACGTGGAAACCCTTACGGGAGAAAACCACAGACGCACGAAGGCGTATAACTATAATCAGGAGGAGTATTACATACACGAGAGGACAAACCCTCTGCGTGCTATCAATCTGGTGGAACTCTCTCAATCTAATCTATGACTACCTCTAACTATATATGGGGCAAACAACTCTCTTTCTTGGCGGACACGAAATTGAGTTGTAGATATGCCTTATTCCGTTAGGACTCCATATATGGTACAATAGGATTAAGATTCGAGCATAACAAAACAACACTCCACTTAGAGACGAATCCTCTATAACAGTCATAGATAGCATCAACTCCTCAATTAAAGTCAGCACAAGTAAAACCTTGTGTCTTGAAACGTCCACAGGACTAATAAACTTCTCATGAAGTCATATTGAGCAAATCAAACGATAGGTCATCCAGAAAACAACACAGCTGTCAACAAAGCAGACAAACGAAACTTGGATCTCCCATAAAACCCAATAAAAGTCTGAGTCTGTGTCACTGACCTCCAAAACTGAAACTGCTCAATCATCAAATCAAATGACTTATGTCATCATATCTCCTGTGGTGTCTGAACGAGCGCATAGCTCAATAGTGCAACATCTTGTTGCACATCGCATTGTAAAGAACTCATCTCATGGAATCTGAACGTGCTACAAAACTGAAAGCACAAACCTCAGCAAACAATACTCATGCAAGATCATCTGGTACGGATAACATCACGTACACCAAAAACTGCCGACGGTAATGAAAAATCCATGACATGGTTAAAATATGTCCCTGTAGAACAACTGTCAGATGAAGAAACCTCCTCAACATGCAACGAATATCAACTCTGCAATAGACCTCTCATGAAAGAGCAACGACAACCGAATCGTACTAAAAGTTTAACAGTACTAAGTATCTAGCAGATAACAAATCTCCTTGCACCTCAACTGATCCTCATCACGAACATAACAAAACCTTCACATGCATAACAGTAAAAATCTCTGGAGAGCAAAGAGTATATGCTGGCTACCAACAGGCTTAATAATCATCTCCTCCATAATATTTTTTTTTCTTTAATAACTGAATTGTGTTCATGTAATTTGCAGCAATATAATAAGTTGAATTTGCATCCATAAACTCCCAACAGACAATAATCAAACAAACTCCACCTTGAACAAAAGACTAACCAGTGCATCTCATAATCGGCTTGCAACAGATAACGCTCGCATCTTGACTTGCCACAAAATATTCTGTATAGAATTTAAAACTGCGAAGCAAACAATTGAGATAAATAGCACCTGGTAATTTAACGGGTGGACGTAGCGGTAGAAGATCAGATAATTGATTGCTTCATGATAAGGTAGCAGCCACGTGAAGTATAGCAGAATCTGATTACTTTGACCGCTTCAATTTCTTGCCTAGGGACTTTATCCAACAAACCGATCAATCTAATGCTTCTTGTGTCCAAAACGATCCGGTACTCACTGTGATCCTCGCGCAGCCTCTCATATGGAATTATTACCGAACAGAGAACAAATAAAGCGATAGATCGAAACTTGTACCGGATTCGAAGGCGCGACGCATCCAAACTGCAGACGGACGGAAGGCCAAGGCGGCGCACGGGACGCCGAAGAAAAAGCTCTCGATCTCGGATCTGATGAAGGACGATGCTTGATTTGCTGATTGATCCGATTGAGGCTGCGACGGTGCTGCCCGAGGAGCGCAGCGGAGAGTCTCCCGGGGCAGCGGATCGAAGATGAAACGTTCCACTTGTTATAAAATAGCGCAGCAAAACGTAGATTAAACAAAGAACAAGAACACAAATTTAACGTGGAAACCCTTATGGGAGAAAACCACGGACGCACGAAGGCGTATAACTGTAATCAGGAGGAGTATTACATACACGAGAGGACAAACCCTCTGCGTGCTATCAATCTGGTGAAACTCTCTCAATCTAATCTATGACTACCTCTAACTATATATGGGGGCAAACAACTCTCTTTCTTGGTGGACACGAAATAGAGTTCTAGACATGCCTTATTCCGTTTGGACTCCATATATTTTTTTTGTTGCAAAAGTTAGGACTCCATATATGGTACAATAGGATTAAGATTCAGAGCATAACAAAACAACACTTTAGAGATTATAATAGAGGGCTGAAAAGAAATCTCTCACCTGGAGGAAACGGAGTGTCTGACTGGCCAAGAAGCCTTCCTGCGTTCGACTGGGATTGATAGAGCTCTATACATCATACTAGGGAAATTAGCGCGGCAATGCCGCGCCTGTGTAGAAAATGAAATTTAAGTTTGGTAGCGTGTACTTTTAAAAATTGTGTAGGTTTGAAAATTAGTGAAATTTGGGAAAGTTTGCGTGTGAAAATTGTTTAGTTTTGCAATATTGTTCAAGTTGGGGTGTTTTTAAGATTCGAATTATTTTTATGTTTGTGAAATGAGTAGATTTCGAAGATATTTACAGTTTTGGAATATGTAAATTTGAAATTTGATTATATGGCACAAATAATCAGCATTTATTTTCGTGATGGTATTTATAGAAATAATTTCATGTTACAGAAATTGTTCTGAAGAGGAAGTGCATTGGGACTTTGTTCAAACATTCATCAATACGAAATATTGAAACATATCACTTGTTGGCATTTAAAATGTTAAAATATGCTGGAATTTGTCGTGTGGAGTATGTTGAAATTGCCGTTTAGGGTAACTTCAAATTCTTAGCAAATTCGAATGTTCGATTATGTTTGTATGTTGGCATAAATATTTAATGTAGCTCCGTAGTCAGAGGATATACATTATATGAGCATTTATTAAAGGCAACATGTAATTAGATAAACTGCATCTGAATTTCATATTTAGAGGAAGTTAATTTAAATTAGCTTGTAATATTTGCTGAATTGAAATGTTTAATTTAAGTCTGTAATTTATAGGAAATGTATTGTGTGAGTATTTATTAATTTGAACTCCACATAATTAGAGGAACTGCATTTGGTTTATCTCTAAATGTTCACCAATTTCAAATATTCAAACATGTTTGTTTTTTGGGCAAAAATTATGTTTTTATTTTGCCATAAGTAGTTGGCGTTCATTTTTCTGAGCATGTTGATATATTTTGGAGTATATCTCTTTTTTTTTGACATTTTGAAATGTTAAAATATGTTTCTATATTTCATTAACATTTAATTTAAATCTGTAATGTGTGGAAATGCGCATTTATTCAATTGAATTCCATATTTAGAGGAAGTTCATTTAGATTATAGCAAAATGTTTATGAAATTGGAATGTTAAATTTGAATGTATTATTAGAGGGAATGCATTATATGAGCATTTAGTAAATACAACTTTACATAATTACAGGTTGTGCATTACGATTTTTTTCGAAATATTGACCATTTCAAAATGTTTAAATATGTTTGTTTTTTGCTGTAAGTAGTTGGCATTTATTTTTGGTGGGCATGTTGATATATTTTAGAGTAATTCTAATTTTTAAGCAAGTTGGGATGTTAACAAATGTTTTCGTTTTTTTTTTGTTAATTTGTAATTTAAGCTCATAATAAGTGCGGAAGCACATTTATTTGACTGAATTGCATAATTAGATTTTTTAATTCAACTCCATATAATTGTCGATATAATTGGAGTAAGTGCATCTGTATTTTTTCGGAATTTTCTCCGAATTGAGACGTTTTATTCGTATAGTTTGGAGTATTTCCAATTTTTAAGCAAATTGGAATGTTTGGAAATGTTTCCTTCTTTAATTATTTTTTAATTTAAGTCCATAATGAGTGGAAATGTACATTTATTCAATTGAATTTTATAGTTGCTATTTTTTTAATTCAAGTCCATACAATTGTCGATATAGTTGGAGTGAGTGCATTTGTTTTTTTTTCAATTTTTTTGCTGAAATGAAATGTTCACATATGATTGTGGTTTGTCATTATTAGTTACCACTTTTTTTTGTGATTATTTTAAGTTATTGTTCATATTTTTTCGGTAGAAAGATTTGAATTTTTTGGATCTGTAACATTATTCGAAAAAGTTTGCGCTTGGAAGAATGCTGAGATTTTGAAAATTGTCCGTATTGGAATGTATTGAAATTTGTATTATTTGAATGTTAACAAAATGATCAGATTTGGAAGGTATTTAAATTTCTGAAATATGTAAATGTGGGATTTGAGTTGAAATCATCAAATAGGTTTTTGAAATTGTACAATTTGGAATTTATTCAAATTTTAATTCTTTTAGTGTTTACCAAATGATCAGGGGTGGAAGTCATATAAAAATTTGGAGTAGTCAAATTTCTAATTTGAGTTGGAATGCTCAAATATGATTGATGTTTAGATTTTTAAAATTGTTCAAGTTTGTGTGTTTTCCAGATTCGAAGCATTTTTTCGTTTTGTAAAATGAGTAGATTACGGAGATGTTTAAGATTTTGAATATGTAAATTTGAATTAGAGGAACTCAATTTGGATTTTATCTAGATATTAACCGCACCCGTTGTAATTCGAATTGTTGAAATTCATTTACTGATATTATTAATTCAATTACTGGTGTTATTTTTTTGGAATTTTTTTTGAGTTCAAAAGAGATTTGTGAAATCCATATCTTATATCTTATATATTTACTAATTGGAGGCACCATACGAGGCTCCACGTTAATCCTGGAGGTTAGAAAATTTTGTCCATCCGATCTACTAGTAATATGTCTACAATCGTCCGATTGAAGTCGTTTGCCAAAAGCGCACGCTGTGACATCTCGAGTTCGAATCGGAAACCATCCTCCATATTATCTGTCCATAATTAATTAGCGACATGCAGACAAAGCCTTTTCGAGTGACCGATCTGCCATTCTGCATCGTACAGATTGTGCGTCTCCACGCCGGTAATGGTCAAAGGTCGCACCGTCACGGACGGCCGGACGCGACGCGAGACTCCCATGTCCGGACGGCCGGACGCGTGGAACCTATCAGTCGTACTATTTTCCGTGCGCCTGCCGCCCTATAGTCGTTTGCAGGACCGATCGATCTCGCTGCTCTCAGGTATGGTTCCAGCAGCAGGATATTTCCGTCAGATCTGTCCAATTCATTGACCTATAAAATTCAAGAGATAGGTTCGTTCGTTCATAGATGCATGAATGTCTAATCCTCTCGGTGCATACACAGAATCGTTAGCCTATGCTGCAGTTTGCAGTTGCCTCCGTATGCAAGTTCTAGGTAATTTTTCTTCTCCCTCAATTCAATTACCCTTTGCTTCGTTTCAGCTTCTTCAGACTCTAATGTGGTTGTCAGTCTCATATATAACTGTTGCCATACACACACAAATTAGAAGCGCCCCCAACTGACGACTCCACCAGCAGAACTATATGACTCACGCATTGAGTTACAGCCAGTCACCAGCTCTTCATTACGCATTCTACACTGGGATGAAACTATTATATATATGACAAATAATAATTAACTGAAAAAACCATAGTCAAAGGTCAACATATTGATATTGTGCTTGAAGTGCCACCATAATTTCGTCACTAATTCTGACGGACCATATTACCAATTATGTTTTTTGTTGTTGTCAAGTGTCACTCCCTCTCTCTTAATTTGCTGACAGTATGTACCTCTACATATTTGATGAAATTCCCTGCCTTTTCTAGGTTCCACAAAATTTAATCATCCACGGTAGTAGCAACACTATATTTGTTGATATTTTCTCAGACTTGATTTTGTACTAATTTTGTACTATGTAAAATTAGCTTCAGATCTCATAAAACATGCTATTTCTTTACAATTTAAACTTGGTCTCCGTGTATTCTACTGGTATGTTTAATTCTCCAAGTGTATTAATCTATTTTTAGTGGTTATTTTCTATATTTGCACTTAACTGAATGACCAATATATATCCTTAGTGGATGTTTTCACTGGTAAGAATGCAGTCTGCACGTGAAAAGGATGCATGTGATCTGCAAGTTGCTAGAGCGGTGTGTAAGTTTGTAATACGATTTTTTAAGTTCTTACTGATTATCATCAAAAGAGTGAACTCGCCCGCAGCATGCAGAATAGATTTGTTTTTTACATCAACAATTGCTGAGTAGATTTGTTTCTTCAAGCTCTGACACACTATATATTCAGGTTGTGTCATCCTGAACTTTCGTGCTCCATCGATAATGCAGATCCGATCTAAAAAGAAGGCAACAAATGAGTTTCTCACTAATCAGAAGTTCGATCTCCTTAATTTCAAAAAACTTGCCACGTCTCAGTCTAAGTTCTCCATTTAGTCTGATCAATGCCCATGATGTTTCTTTTTTTTTGAAATGCCCATGACGATTGATGCAGCGCTGGAGCGGATATATATGTTGTCATCAAGGAATTACTAGATCCCCCGGCGCGGCTTCGCCGCGCGCCACCCGCCGATGACACTGGTATTCGGTTTGCAAAACGCTATGGTAAACATTCTTAATATGACAAAGCAATAACAATACTATACATAGTAGTGCCAGTATAATTTTAGTGTAAAGCACGGTGCGCTTTACAACTTGTACAAACTATCACAAATATAGACAGCAGAGGCATGTAAATATAGCAGTAACACATGAGTCTTGTACTTCAGGCTGGACAGAGGAGTCTCCTCAATCAGGACAGTCGTCGGAATCTCGATAACCGCCATGTGAAAGGCTGGGAAATATTGATGGAATTAAGTCATTAACAATGAGGTGACATCACATAGTAATTAAGAAGGATAATGGCGATGCAAGTCAATATTGTATACCTATCTTCAGTTTTCCAATAGTTGCACTATCAGAATATAGCTTGCACCATCTGCAACCACAATGTTTTCTTGCCTCATGGAGGGCATTTTGGCAGGCCTACCATATACATAGATAATGCAACTATTATGATCAGTGACTACAACAATAAACATATACACCAACAATTATTCAAAGATTAAACTGAATGCTTGCGTGCCAAAGATAATTTTCTTAAACAGGGGTGAAATGAATGCAAACCAAAATAATCAGTGGCGGTAATGCACAAACTAATATTTTTCTTTTCGGTGACAGAGGGTATGTTGCAGGAAACTTTATTACTATTAAAACATAGAAGAACCACCGCCATAGTGATGATCTAAGCTCAGACAAAGCGATGTTAACCTGAACATGCGGCAACCTAGGAATTAAAGAGAGGAGACTATAGAATGAGAAATACAACATGTCAATTGCATGTCAGAAAGCTGAAATGATATTGTTTAATGCATCCCCATCTCCTATTTGAAAATGTCTGGCCAAAGTAACTCATCAACTGTATTAACCTGGACCCTAAGTTTGTACACACATATCAAGCACCATAAGAGGAAAGAAAAGGCAATGTACAATTTTACTAAAGCTGAGTTCTGAATTCCACAGAGAAAAATCTAATTTGTATCCTTTATTTACAACATTCCCTGCATGCTTAGAGAAGTTGCTCTCCATTAGGAGATAATTCAATATATACAGAAAAGGATATCAGAATGTTGTACATGAAAAATAAAAGTAGCATTCAGAATGAAAAAGATAAAGAAGAACAAAACTTACTTAACACAAGGATGTAGCCCCGTGTGGTAAAATTGTTCCCCATTCAATGCTGAAAAATGAAACAAATGGCTATAATAATCATTGTACATAATTTAACAAACCAGCAAAGGCAAACATGTAGGTATTAGCACAAAATTCTTCCCTATCTTCTGATTCCTAAGCTGAAGTTGAACAAATGAAAGAAAGAAAATATTACCTGGGTCTTTGGATTGACTTGAGCGGTAGATGGAGAACGTTAGGCTTCCTACCCAACCTGACCCTGCCTTTTCTCCCTTTTCTGAACCTGCAGCCGCCAGAGCTGCCTCACAAAGGCATGCACCGCCTCATTCACTCGTTGTCCTTGGACTTTGAGTCAAAGAGAAGAGATGGTCTTCTCCGGCGTGGATCCAAGTGAGAAAGATTTGCCCACTGTTTCCATATGGAGAATATCGATAAGATCCATGTCTCCAATCTTAATTCAATGCCTTCAGACTGCAGATAAAAATAAGATATAGAAACAGTGATACAAATATGTAATTAGTTGGAAGCTGTAGCCATCCAAAACATAATGATATCATGAAGAGAAAATAACAATCAATATAATTTTTGCAAGTTCAGGACCGATTTCACCTCTCTTTAACAGAAAATTGTTGGAGAATGGTACTGTTGTCATCTATAAGAATTAACAATCAATGTAGAAAACGAACTCCTGCCAACAGAAAGTCCTAACTTCTGATCATCATTGTAACTCTAGGATACATGTGTTGTTCTATAACCAAGTAAATAAAGTTGAAAAAAGAAAGTGGAAAGAATAGCGATCACCTACTGATATATTTAATTGGATGCCCCTAAATTAAAGATACTAAGTAAATATAGAAATGGTGACATAAGCTGCAATCATCCAAAGCATAACAATACCATGAAGGCAACCAACCAATGCATAGAGCAAAATATAGGTGCTTGCAGGAACGCAAAGCCCAGAGCTGTTGTGTCTGAAACCAAGACCATGGAGTCTATCAGCTCATCACCAAGTGCACTATTTGCATCATGGCATGATTCAAGACTACAGCCAAATGGAGTCTGAGTTCGACTTTTGTAGAATGTCCTTAGTTACTTCTGGTAAATCGTTGAAGGTCACAAGCAGCCTTATCTACTTCAATAAGGACAGTCAAGATTGCATTCGAGATTGGTCTCTCTCCGATAGGCTGCCTCAAATGATCTTCTTGATCTGTTTGCCATGCTCGAATATATCGCCCATGAAAGTATCCCAGCCTGCGAAGCAATCCCAAATGGCAAAAGTAATATATCACATATAAGCGATGGGAGTATGGAGAATTATATTACATATAGGCACAAATATATGGTTCAGAGATAATAGTAGCTGACCACATAGAAGCAATATGTAACTGAAAATCCAGAAAGTGGGTAGTATTTTAATAGGAGGGGACAAACAGATAGTTCACACATGATGAAAAATAGGAATAAAAAAAAGATGAATGATAAGAAAACTGGACAAATACATTCAATGGCATGTACATCTATGAAAACCTTCTTCATGAAAAATCTGAAGGTTCCAACAATAGTACAAAGTAGTCACAAACAGTCTAGCAAGAAATGGCATCATAGTTTCATCCATTTATTACTTAATTTAATATTGCACAACTCAAACAGATAATCATCATGTTTTTTGCAAAGCTAACGGATCCACCATTCTACTTTATAGAGCAACAGGGATCTATATCCCCAACAGGGATCTATATCCCCGGTTTCATTGATGAACTCAACAAAACCTATCATCAGGTCTTACACGGAGCAGGCAAACTTCTGTCGAGCAGCGAGTCAAAATCAGGCACGCAGATCTCATGCCATAATACTACCTTTCTTAGTGAGCTCACATGTGCAATAAGAATATGGCTTGAGTATTCAGATATATTATTCATATTTCAAGGATCTGTCCAGATAGGTACTGACCCTCACCTAGTCTCTGTTATATCTATATTTCGGCAACACTTGTAATTTTAGTTTTTTCTTAGAGAAACTATATATATTAGAGAACTACTAATAAATATTAGGAAAACAATTTGGGATATGTGATCAGATCAGACACATCAGAATAGTGGTATAGACGAAATTCACATCCGTATCGCACATTCATTGAGACACTTGTTGGTTTATTTGGTTTTAAAAAGGAAATTCAGTCGAGATAAACACAGCAAGAGGTGAGTGTAGTGCCATCATCTGGTGTCCTTATTGACGAAGCTATGTCTTAGTTGCTCAATGAAAGTCGGATTTTGAAGGAAATGGAATTAAAACCAATATTGGAGACTACATAGTATACCATGTGACTCTGGAAGCTGGAAACTTAAACCAACATGGGAGACTACATAGCATAAACTGGAATGAAAAAAAAGAACTAAATAAACTTACATCGGATAAACAAAAGGTCTTCCTGTAAAATCAGAGAAGGCTCCATATGCCAAACGATATATATTTGGTAACAATGGATCATAGTGATACAACCTGCACTGTACTGATGTTCAGATAAGCACTCACTCCACGTATTACATATGCATCTCAATAAGCTGCAGAAATATCGTAGTGTATTTACCTCTGGTTACATCTATGTGGAATGGAATCCTCATGCACCATCCTTCACAGATGCTTGTATTAAATCCCAAAATTTGTGACAGCATGATATCAGGCCATCCATGCCCTGGAAATAAAGAACAATTAGCAATATTAGGCTCATACAGGAGAAGAAGACATCAAAATGGATGTGGGTGTCGTAAAGGTCATGAAGCAAAAAATGGAGAGGCCATGACATTGTTTAGTTGTGAATCGAAAAAATATACAGTGTACGTGGTTCTGCCACTGCTGAAATTGGCCGTGCAGCGGTGAGGGAGAGGGAGAGAGCTACTCAACCTACGACAACACGAATATATTCAAAATACCTTTCATACTGGTTTGATATAAAATCAGTCGAATACAAATCTTCTACGAATTTGAAATTTCTGCTACTCAACCTACGACAACACCTTTCATACTGGTTTGATTTAAAATCAAAACCAAGAATAGCATCTAATAGAGCATATGAGGTAAAGCAAATAAAATGTGGGACATGTATTGTTTTAGTGCCATAACTGCGTAAGTACATATAGAATGCTACCCATACACGTAGAAAACAGGAACTTGTTTAATTGGTTCACATTATATTCAAAATACCCGAATACAAATCTTCTACGAATTTGAAATTTCTGCTACCAGAAAGCATAAAATACTTGGCAGAGCTCAAATCCGTTGTGCATGCAATTAACGAAACACTGACTTTTAATGGTTCTACCGTATTATATCTGAAATATACGACCTAACCTCAGTTGTCAAAGCCCAAAAGTTTCTTTGTGGCAATACCTCTTATATCTTTGACCTTCAATACCTTGTCAGTCCAAACTGTCACCCTACATATCAGTCAGACCAGCAGATAAAGCGGCATACAGAAATTATTGCAACCCATTCTTGGCTTGCAGATACATCTTCAAAAGTTTCCGTACCTTGAATACACAGTTACTTCATATGCAAAAAAATCGTTCCTTTGTTAAAATATCTGACAGAATGTAAGCAATTCATCCTCTAGCGCACATGCCAAAAAAAATATGTGAATCTAAACATAAACTTTAAAAATTTCCGAGAAAGAGAAAAGCTGTACCGAAATGCAAGGAATTAGCTGATAATCCAAGCAGCTTGAGATGAAACCGAGTACCTGGCTGCGACCTTAATTCTCTAAGAGGTTCTACAAAATCCAATCACCATCAGATTTCATTGGTTCGTACTATTCAGGCATGCGACGGAAGTAAGAGCGGCGGCAGGAAAATCCATCACTTCGAAGAGTACCATCAGCTGGACCGTCGGGGCAGGGCGCGAGCGGGAGTGGCGGTGGCGCTGGTCGTCGACGCCGCTGTACGTGGTCGGCAGCGTCCGGTGAGCGGCGCGGCTCCTCCCGGCTCGACCTCCATGTCGACCGGGCACAGCAAGCCGACCGCGCGGCTGCTGCAGCCATCGGCGGCGGCCGGACGCGTAGGTCCTGTCCGCCGGCGTCGGTGATGGTTCCCAGGGCCCCGGCTAGCTTGCCGGAGGCATCGGCTCCGGGCAGTCGAGCTGGACGCCTTGCATCGCCGCCGCCATGGGCATCCCAAGACCGAAGGTTTGTCCTCCCGTGACGCCGGGATCTTGGGCTGCTAGGGTTAGTGGTGGAGGTTCGATTTGGTGGTTCCACGCGGTGGAAGTGGTAGAGGAAGAGTAGGAGGTTCCGGGGCTGTGGCCTGCGGCGCGAGATATCGCCGGAGCCGGCCGGGATCGGCTGGCGACGGAGGCGGCGGAAATGGGACCGCGGGCGGGAGAGAGAGAGGAAGAGGAGATGGGGCTGTGCTGGCGTTTTTGCACGGACATCCCTGTCGTTTTGTAGATTTGCAAAACGGCCCTTTGCGGGCGTTTTATTGCAAAATGGCCGACGCGCACCGAGGGCAGGACGCGGCGTGTCCCTGTCGAGCGGGACCGGCGTGGGACCGGCGACGCTCCGGCCCCACGGTCAGCGACCCGTGAAACACACACCACCACGACGGGCGAAAACATTGTTGCTGCCATCGCGAGCGGACGGCCGAGATCGCGCCACGCCCCCTCGATCCGACGGCCAGGGTTCCAAACGGCTGAGAGAGCCCCCTGGGGTACCCCCATTTACCTGCCTCGATAACAGAAATTTAGTCCATACATTCTGTCGCCTCATTGCACCAGTACGGCAAGGAGTCTAGCGGCTGCCGAGATGAGTGAGAAACTCAATTGTTGCGTTCTTTTTAGATCGGATTTGCATCAGCGATGGAGCAAGTTTATAATTTGGACGTGTTGATATTTGGGGAATATATTTGGAAACAAATAACATAAATAACATTTTGTCAGGTAAATTACTACATACAGTAACTGTGCAGAATAAAACTGGAAAAATTCTCAATATTGGTATCTATTATTGAGGACACAAATGTATATTACTTACATATGCATTACATAAATAATCAACCTTATAAACTGGCATATGCATTCATCAATGAATAATCATTTTACCTTCGGTGTATTAAGTTTATCCTAATTTTGCGATAAAATAGTATTTCCTTATTTTTCTTTAGATTTAATAATTTTCTTCAAAAGTTTAATCTTCACGATTTTTCAATATAGCTAGCCCGTGCAGTCGCACGGGTTAACGACTAGTTTTATAAATTGACGTAAAGGTGTCAAATGAGCCTTTATGTATAATTTAAATTTTGTAGATTTGCAATAATTTGGAAAAGGTTCCAAAGTATTTGGAATTATTGTTGTGGTTTTTCCAAAAAAAATTGAAGTTGGCCTGAATTGATTTGAAGTTGTGTTTGAAAAGTTGCAAAAGTTTTGAATAATAGGAAAACAAAAAAGGAAGAAAAAAAAGGGGCCGAGCCAACCGCACAGAAAGCGGCCCAGTCCAGCTAGAAGCCCAGCTCCACCAGCCCAGGCCCACCATCACGTCAGCGTGACGTCACCAGGGGGCGGAGCTGCCGCGGCGGCGACGCGGACGCCGGCGTCGAATCACGGCGAGGCAGGACGCGCGTTTGAGCACGCTGGACGCGCCTCGACGCGAGCTACTCGGGAGCGGTGGCGCCGCCACTTTTAGGTCGCCGGAGCGTGCCCGGCGGCGTGCATACGCGGTGGAGGACGAAGGGCACGGCGGCGACGAATCCAGCGTGCCTCCGCCGCCCCAGCACGCGAGAGTGCACGGAGATGGAGAGGATGCGATGGCCGAGCTCCCCGTGTGCGCCGATTTGTCCGGGGAGCAGCGTTGCGGCGGGGGCGCGCGTCGGCGGCGGCGGCGACCTCCGCGTCGTGCGCGAGAGAGAAAGGAGGAAGGGGGATTTTTCTGGCGTTTTTGCAGAAAAGTCCGTCGTGTTTTGTTAATTTGCAAAGAGGTCCACCGTAGCGTTAAAATTTGGACTGCAGAGCAATTTCTCGCTTTGCGAGTTCGTTTTTGCAAACTTGGCTGCGCCAAAAATCGTGTGCGGGCACTGATTGGTAGAAAGTCTGGAGCTACAGTGCCGCACGAGTTTTGGAAGGATCTGGACCGTCCATGAGCTCGATCGGACGGCCAGGGTTCAAAGGGCAACGTGGATAGCAAAACGGGAGGTGAATCCTTCCAAGTTTCATATATAGTACCCATGCAGTAGCTAATGTACTTGCACAGCCAACTTGGTCTACTGCAAATACAATACTCACATTATAATTCTCTCTCACACAAGAGCTGACTTTGTTTCGTGGGGAAAACCAGGGGCGGATTTGTTGGCAATAGGCTTGTGTGTCCAGTCGACGTTCCTTCCGAGTGTGAGGAGTCGACAAGTTTTTTCGAGTGGTTTGTCACTCGAGTGACTTCGGGTCAGGTGGACCCAAGTGTTCGAGTCAGGAGGACTCGAGTGAGTAGCCCAGTCGGAGGTTGTTCTGACTGGAGGTAGTGTCCGGGTACGTGGAGTCGAACTCTCGACTCCTACCCGAGGAAGTGTCGAGTGTCGGAGTCGGCCTGTCGACTCCGGCTCGTGGACACGCCAGCGTGGGTGTTGGCGGTCTGGAATCTGCTGGAGGTTCTAGAAGCACAGGTGTCCTGGACACCTGTGTGGCCCGCGCGTAGTGTTGTGACATCTGTCCCTGTGTGGATAGGTTCGCCACGCTGGCTGGAAATATCTAGTCAGATATTTGTAGGAATAGTGTTTACCCTATAAATACCCCATGAATAGAAAAAGGGAAAATTGAGGCAAACCATTTCTTTGGCACACACTCCCCTCTCTCTCTCTCTCTCTCTCTCGAGCAAAAGATCTTACGGGCAACAATTGGTATCAGAGCCTGATTTCTTGAGAGATCTCACCGGAGATGAGCGACGGAAAGGCGCTCTTGCCGGCGGAGGTGAAGGAGGCCGCGAGCACGCTGGCAGTCCAGCGTGTTGTGCGGGAGGCCGGTAGTTCGTGGCCGCTGCTCAGGCGGTCAAACTATGCGGACTGGGCGCTGCTCATGCAAGTGAAGCTTGAGGCACGCCGTGTTTGGTCCGCCGTGCACGATGGCATGGTGGAGCGCGAGACGGACCGGGCAGCACTCGAGTACGTGTTGCTCGCCGTTCCGCCGGAGATGATCTCCACACTGGCGTCGAAGAAGACGGCCAAGGAGGCGTGGGAGGCGATCAAGACGATGCGGGTCAGAGATACCCGTGTCCGGGAGGCGAAGGCGACTGCGCTCAAGAAGCAGTACGAGGCCATCAAGTTCGGCGACGGCGACAACATCGACGACTTCGCCATGCAGATGTCGTCATTCGTGTCGTAGCTTGGGGTGCTCGGCGTCACCATCACCGAGCCAGACACAATCCGTAAGTTTCTCTCGGTCGTTCCCACGAGGTTCTCGCAGATGGCATGCTCAATCGAGACCCTGCTCGACCTCGACAAGCTCCCCATGAAGGAGCTCATCGGCCGCCTCAAAACGGCTGAGGAGCGACATGAGGTGGAGAAGCCGGAGGCCCAGCAGGCTGGGAAACTACTCCTCACGGAGGAGGAGTGGTTCTCTTGGATGCGCCTGCAAGATGGAGGTGGATCCTCCAGCCATACCGGACGCGGCGGCGGCAAGCCGCGCGGTCGCGGTAGAGGCAACTCTGCTCGTGGAGCTGGGAACCCGGGCACGTTGAAAGACACGTGCAAGTACTGCGGAGTCGCCGGCCATTGGGCGCGGGACTGCCGCAAGTTGAAGCGTGAGGAAGCACACCTCATGCGCGCAGAGGGTGCGGAAGCACACCTCGTCCGTGGCGGAGACGATGAAGATGACAGCGCACTCCTCATGATGGAGACCTGCACCATCGCGACTGCCCCACAGCTCCCTGCTTCGACTCGCCAGGCGGAGTCGAGCACCTCGGAGGCGGCACCCTTGTCTCGACCGGTGGCAGAGTCAGCGACTCGACCGGTGGCAGAGTCGGAGGGATCGTCGACTCCTCTGAAGGAACTCGCGCCGATCCAGTGGATCGCGGAGTGGGACATGTCGACTCGGGAGGAGTCGACAGCATCGTCGAGTCAGGAGGACTCGGCAGGATCGTCGAGTGGCAAGCACTCGACAGCCCCAGCTCGGGAGGAGCTGGGCTCGGCGACTCGGGAGGAGTTGGCCACCCGGCTCCAGCAGCCGGGAGTGTCGGGTCGCAAGGACTCGATAACCTCGTCGGGTGGAGAGCACCCGACATCCTCGTCGAGTGGAGAGCACTCGACTGCATTGGCTCAGGAGGAGCTGACCATGGCAACTCGGGAGGAGTCGGCCACCTGGCTCCAGCAGCCGGGAGTGTCGGGTCGCAAGGACTCGACAACCTCGTCAGGTGGAGAGCACCCGACATCCTCGTCGAGTGGAGAGCACTCGACTGCGCCAGCTCGCAAGGAGCTGGCTGACCCGACTCGCAAGGAGCCGGTCGTCCTCATGCTAGAGGAGAAGGCGCAGGTGAACCTGGCGCAAGAGGGGGACGCCAAGAAGGGCGTTTGGTACCTCGACTCGGGTGCCACCAACCACATGACTGGTGACCGCGCCGCGTTCGCAGAACTCGACGCAAGCATCATTGGAACTGTCAAGTTCGGTGATGGCTCGCAAGTCGAAATCTGTGGGCAGGGGACGGTGCTCTTCATCTGCAAGTCAGGCGAGCATCGGGCCGTCACCGGGGTATACTTCATACCCCGGCTGAACACGCAGATCATCAGCCCAGGCCAGTTCGACGAGAACGGCTGCCAGGTGCTGATCGAGGATGGGATCCTTCGAGTGCGTGATAGGGAGCGGCAGCTCCTGATCAAGGTCAGGCGAAAGCCGAATCGGATGTACAAGCTGCACACGTGAGTCGCGCAGCCAGTGTCCCTAGTCGTGGGCACTGGCGACGACCCGGCGTGGACTTGGCATGCGCGGTTCGGGCACCTCAACTTTGACAGCTTGCGCCGACTGGCGAAGGGCGAGATGGTGCGTGGCCTCCCTCTGGTGGAGCACGTGAACCAACTCTGCGACGCCTGCCTAGCAGGGAAGCAGAGGCGAGCCCCATTCGCAAAGCAAGCGAAGTTCCGGGCGAAGAAGTGACTCGAGTTGGTCCATGGTGACCCCTGCGGGCCGATCACCCCGGCCACACCGAGTGGGAAGAGGTACTTCCTCCTACTGGTGGACGACCTGTCGTGGTACATGTGGCTCGCCCTTCTCTCGACGAAGGACGAGGCCGCAGCCGCCATCATTCGACTCCAGGCGGAAGCCGAAGCAGAAACAGGCTGCAAGCTGCGCACGCTGCGCACGGATCGCGGAGGCGAGTTCTCCTTTGGGTCCTTCACAGCATACTGCGCTGAGCTCGGGATGGAGCGTCACCTGACGGCTCCGTACTCCCCGCAGCAGAATGGCGTCGTGGAGCGACGCAACCAGACGATTGTGGGCATGTGATAACCCACAGGTATAGGGGATCGCAACAGTCTTCGAGGGAAGTAAAACCCAAATTTATTGATTCGACACAAGGGGAGACAAAGAATACTTATAAGTCTTAACATCGGAGTTGTCAATTCAGCTACACCTGGAAAAGCACTAGTAACAGGGGTGATGTGAAAGCAGCAGTAATATGAGAGTAATAGTAACAGTAACACAGAAGCAATGGCGCCAGAAAATAGTTGCATACGTGGAGTTGACGGGAAAGCAATGATGATGAAAAATGGACCGGGGTTCCCAGCTATCTACACTAGTGGTCTCTCCAATAACAAGTGTTGGGTGAACAAATTACAGTTGGGCAATTGACAGAATATTGAGCGCATGACAATGCATATATATGACATGATGACTACTATGATATTTAATTGGGCATTACGACAAAATACATAAACCGTTATCCAACAGCGTATATGACTAATAATCCACCGCCGGGTTGTCATCCGAGTTCCCCGTTGGTATTAAGTTGCAAGCAACGGATAATTGCATTAAGTAAAGCGCGTAATGTAAACAAACACATATGCCCGTGGACATAGCATCGTTGGGTTACCCTAGTGGCAACAGCACATCCATAACCTTAGAACTTTCTGTCACTGTCCCAGATTCAACGGAGGCATGAACCCACTATCTAGCATAAATACTCCCTCTTGGAGATACAGACAACTACTTGATCAAGGTAACCACAAGTACCGGAGAGCATGCAAGATCTTAAATAACATAGGACATAGATTGGTAATCAACTTGACATAATATTTAATATTCATCGGATCCCAACAAACACAACACCGATTACATCATATGGATCTCAATCATGTAATGCAGCTCATGAGATCATTGTATTGAAGTACATGGGAGAGAGAGTACCAACTAGCTACAGCTAGAACCCGTAGTCCATGGGGGAACTACTCACGGAGCATGATGGAGACGGTGGCGTCGATGGAGAAGACTCCGGGGGTCAATCCCCGTCCCGGCAGGGTGCCGGAACAGGACCTTCTGACCCCCGAAACTTGGTTTCGATGGCGGCGGAGCTCTGGAGTGTTTCTGGGGAAATCGTCGATTGTTCCGTGAGTTTTAGGTCAGGGGCAATATATAGTCCAAAGGGCGTCGCGAGGCGGTGCACGAGGAGACGACACCACCCCAGGGCGCCTAGAGATTCCTGGCCGCGCCGAGCCCACGTGTGGGGCCCTCGTGGCTCCACTTCGCCTCTCCTTCGGACCCTAGGTGTCTTCTGATAAAATAGGGGACCTCCGTAAATTTTCGTCCAATTCCGAGAATATTTCCAGACTAGCTTTTCTGGAATACAAAAATAGTAGAAAACAGGAACTGGCACTGTGGCATCTTGTTAATAGGTTAGTCCCAGAAAATGTATAAAAATGATATAAAGTGTATACAAAACATGTAGCAATTGATATAAAACAAGCATGGAACATCAAAAATTATAGATACGTTTGAGACGTATCAGCATCCCCAAGCTTAGTTCCTACTCGTCCTCGAGTAGGTAAACGATAAAAACAAAATAATTTTTGAGGTGACATGCTACCAACATAATCTTGATCTAATAATGATGTAATGGTAAGTGAGCTGAGATCAAATCATTCAAAGCAAATGTCTATAATTGATATTAAATAAGAGATAATAAAGCAAAATAGTTAAACAAGCTAAAAGTTTTCATGAATGACGGCCTTTAAGACATGAAACCATACAAGGTTCATTATAGATGTTTTAAGTATCCAGTGTAGGAGTTCTATCCTTCAATTCCAAGCATCAAGCAATTTTTCATAACATAGAGAAAGGATCCAGTCAAGTAAAAGTAAACATGAACGTCATGAATCCACTGTTTCGAGGTCTACTCAACCGGTGAGCGTAAGCATTTAGTATCGGCACCAGGATGTTATGGCAAAGAGAACGTTAATGGGGGTTTGGAAGGCCAATGGAAGAAAGTCTCACAAAGCTATAAGTGATCATTAGACAAGAGGAAGTCTTATAATCGAAGCTATGCAAGGAGTAGTGATTGCCATGCAACGGATGCACATAGAGCTATATGTGTATGAAAGCTCTCCAATGGAACTAGTGGGGGTGCATCCAACTTGGTTGCTCACGAAGACCTAGAGCACTTTTGAGGAAGCTCATCATTGGAATATACAACCCAAGTTCTATAACGTAATATTCCCCACATAGTTATACTAGTAAAACATGAAAACTCTCTCAAATGGAGCATAGGTGCTAAACATGAGCACAAATATGATAACTATGAAACTGCAGGTGCTAAACATGAGCACAACTTTGATAAAGGATAGTAGTGTTGCCCCCCTTTTTTTTATTCTTTTTTTTTTTTTTTTTTTTTTTCTTTTTCTGTTTCTCTTTTCAATGGCCTCCATGGCTGTTTTCAAGAAGGGGCAAACACTCTAATATGATTACAACTTTTGGTACAAATAACTCATAATGAACAAAACATGATGTATAGAACTGTATGCCTCTGCCAGTGTAGCAGGATGTGCAATGATCCAGCGTAACATGGGTAAACCACACATCAGCTATATAGAATCATGCAAAGCAATATATAAATGATAAATGACAACAAGTCATGTAATGTAAGATGGAAGTTGCATGGCAATATATCTCGGAACAGCTATGGAAATGCTGTGGTAGGTAGGTATGGTGGCTGTTTTGAGGAAGATGTATGGGCTTATGTGTAGGAGAACAAGAGGAAGTCCTCCCACGGGTTTTGGATGTACTGGCGAAGTTTGCACAACTCTCAATGTGAGAAAAGGCAATGCACAACACCGAAGAGGCTAGCAAATTTGGATGGTGGAAGTGCCAAAACCGTAGCTTAACATTAGTCAAAAAGAACTCACAAGTTTATTGCAAACAACTAGCAGGTTCAACATTAAGCGCATGGTTAACATTCACCCCAAGGAGGGCCGTTCACGGCGGCACAAGTACCCCGTTAGATCCCTCGACCTTCACACACAACCTAGTCATTACGAACCACTTTTCAGACATGGAAAGCTATCAAGTCCGACTACACCTTCAACAATTTTAGTAGAGTTTGTAGTACGGTGCAAGCTTAAAGACAATAATCCACTAATGATTTTAACTCAATTAACCAGCAAGCTTTACCATCTATTACTTAATACCTCAAAACGTTTGCAAGGAATCAGGTTATCAAAGTTCAATGATCTACAAGATTATGCAAGTTTTTCATTATACCACTACCACACGCAACATTTTCTGAACCAACATATTAACCAAGCAACTCTCCAAACAGATATAAGTGAAGCAAGAGAGTACTTTCTATAAAAGAAAGCTAATAGCTCTGATAAGAGATACATGAAAACAAGAGCTAAAGCTGAACAGCGCTAGATATGAATACTCAACAATATAAGTGAAGAATAGAGTATTCTCATGAAAAAGCGGAGCGTGTCTCTCTCCCAATCAAGAATGCTAGGGTCCAGTCAAGCTTTATTGAAAATAAAAGACAATACTGAAAATAAAAGCACACAGACGCTCCAAGAAAAGCACATATGATGTGAAAGAATTAAAATATAGTTTCACTAGAGATGACCTGATAATTTGGCGATGAAGAAGGGGATGCCTTGGGCATCCCCAAGCTTAGACGCTTGAGTCTTCTTGAAATATGCTGGGGAGATCCATGGGAGCCTCCCCAAGCTTAAGCTCTTTGATCCTATCATCACCCTTCTCTCTTGACCCTTGAAAACTTCCGTCACACCAAACTCAAAGTAAATCTCATTAGAGGGGTTAGTACTCAAAAATTTAATCCACTGGTTCTGTTGTGACACATTGCAAGAACTCAATAAAACATTAGCTACAGCCCTCCATTAGAGAACCTTGCTAAAGCCCACAAGAGACAATGCAAAAAACAGAGACAGAATCTGTCAAAACAGAACAGCAGTAAAGATGAATTTTTTCGAGGCACTACAGCACTCAAATCGAAAAACCTTGAACTAATGAAAGATTCAGACATTCATAAAGATTACGCACAAAAATTTCAGATTTTTTCAATCTGGTGATTTTCTAATTTTCGTACAGTGGACAGCAAAAATCTGTTTCTGCGCAGCAATCAAAATTAAGCAAAACCTTAACACTAGAGGCTACTCTTGGCACAACAATGCGAGAAAATAAAGATACAAAGGAGTTGCTACAGAAGTAAACAAATCCTTGACTCAATAAAAAAAATTGCAGAAAAATAAAATGGGTTGCCTCCCATAAGCGCTTTTCTTTAATGCCTTTTAGCTAGGCTTGATAGTTTTAAAGATGCTCACATAAAAATAGAAAATGAAGCAAAAGGAGCATCAAGAAGCAAATTCGAAACACATTTAAGTCTAACCCACTTCCTATGCATAGGAATCTTGTACACAAATAAATTCATGAAGAACAAAGTGACAAGCATAGAAGATAAAACAAGAGCAACTTCAGCACTTTCAGCATATAGAGAGGTGTTTTAGTTCCATGAAAATTTCTACAACCATATTTTCCTCTCTCATAATAATTTTCAGTAGCATCATGAACAAACTCAACAATATAACTATCACATAAAGCATGCTTTTCATGATCTACAAACACATAATTCTTATCAAGCTCAAAAATAGTGGGATTAAAACTTTCAAACCCACTTTTAACAATTTTATAACAAGATGATTGATCATTCTCAAGTGGTATGGGACTCCTAGATAAAGTCAAGACCTCACCAATCCCATTTTCATTAGTAGAATATATAATATTATCAAGCAATATAGGACCATCATCTAGAGCTTTGTCATAAACATTTTCTAAGCAAACTTTCTCATTACCATGCATTTCGAAATTAGGCACAAATAAAGGATTATCATAAGATTTATCAAAATAGCATGGATTATCATAAATATCAGTAGCATAATCATTTCCACAAGTTTTACTCATAGGGAATATTTCAAGAGAATCCACAGGAACATAACATTCATCCTCCTTTGGTAAGCATGGAGGGCAATCAAATAGTGTAAGAGATAAAGAGTTACTCTCATTAGAAGGTAGGCATGGGTAGCTACTCCATTCTTCCTCCTTTTGTTCATCACTCTCCTCCTCTTTTTCATCCAATGAGCTTTCAGTTTCGGCAATAGTTTCTTCTTCTACAGGTTCCTGCAAATTGTGAGTGCATTCTTGTGCATTAATGAGTCTCTCTTTATAATCAATGATATAACAATTATTGCTAAAATTTTCTAGGCAATAATCAAGAATAAAAGAGACCGTTTCTTTAAGTTTATTACAAGCAACACAAGTTTCATAATTTTTAGCCATGAAGGAGTCTATTTCAGAAGCTCCCATAAGTAAAACAAATTGTTCTACTTCTTCAGCTCCAAAATGAATATAGTTATTCCAATGATAGTTCATAATTAAAACTTCTTCACTAAAGCCACATTGGAATTTAAGATGTTTAGTATTTGTTCAGAGCAACAATTTATATCATGGCGTTCCAGCAAAATTTCAGCAATTTGATTTAACTTTTTTAACATGCCTCTCATGATTTTACCCTCTCTTGATTCTCTATACTTGATATATAATTCTTTAGCTTCCATAAATATAGAGGTTCTAGCATGTTCTTCCATAGCAACAGTTTTTTTAGATTTTCGTTTTTAAATTTTTATGGATTTTCGGGTATATAAGAAAAATAAAACTAGACAAAAATAAACTAGACAAAAGTAAACTAAACAAAACACAACTAAACAGAAATAAACTAAGCAAAATAAACTAGACAAAAGTAAACTAGACAAAACAAAATAAAATAAAAACAGAGAGAGAGGTGGAGTGTACTCCCCAGGTGAACTTATGAGTAGAGCTATGCTCCCCGGCAACGGCGCCAGAAAATAGTCTTGATAACCCACAAGTATAGGGGATCGCAACAGTCTTCGAGGGAAGTAAAACCCAAATTTATTGATTCGACACAAGGGGAGACAAAGAATACTTATAAGCCTTAACAGCGGAGTTGTCAATTCAGCTGCACCTGGAAAAGCACTAGTAACAGGGGTGATGTGAAAGCAGCAGTAATATGAGAGTAATAGTAATAGTAACACAGAAGCAATGGCGCCAGAAAATAGTTGCATACGTGGAGTTGACGGGAAAGCAATGATGATGAAAAATGGACCGGGGTTCCCAGCTATCTACACTAGTGGTAACTCTCCAATAACAAGTGTTGGGTGAACAAATTACAGTTGGGCAATTGACAGAATATTGAGCGCATGACAATGCATATATATGACATGATGACTACTATGATATTTAATTGGGCATTACGACAAAATACATAGACCGTTATCCAACATCGCCTATGACTAATAATCCACCGCCGGGTTGTCATCCGAGTTCCCCGTTGGTATTAAGTTGCAAGCAACGGATAATTGCATTAAGTAAAGCGCGTAATGTAAACAAACACATATGCCCATGGACATAGCATCGTTGGGTTACCCTAGTGGCAACAGCACATCCATAACCTTAGAACTTTCTGTCACTGTCCCAAATTCAACGGAGGCATGAACCCACTATCTAGCATAAATACTCCCCTTGGAGATACAGGCAACTACTTGATCAAGGTAACCACAAGTACGGAGAGCATGCAAGATCTTAAATAACATAGGACATAGATGATAATCAACTTGACATAATATTCAATATTCATCGGATCCCAACAAACACAACACCGATTACATCATATGGATCTCAATCATGTAATGCAGCTCATGAGATCATTGTATTGAAGTACATGGGAGAGAGAGTACCCACTAGCTACAGCTAGAACCCGTAGTCCATGGGGGAACTGTAACATCCTAAAAAAATATTATCAGTATTATTATTCCAAAAATGGGAACCAACAAAAACTTTTGTTGAATTATGTGTGGCTTATGATTTTGTGCTTGTGTTAGTTATTTGTTGCTGCTTGTGTTGTTTGTTTGCTTGTTAACAAAGTGGAGTTGCAAATTCAAAAATTAAAATAAAGAAAATAAAAGTGACAAGTGGTCACCAAATTTCTACACTTGTGAAACTCATTTTGTTTCAAACAAAAATTCAGAGGAGTGGTATTTAAAAACACTCATTTGAATCCTTACTACTTATCTCTCTCAAAAACTATTTTAAACTAGTTTTAAAAATGTAAAGTAAAAAATCAATTGAAATAAAGCAAAATGCTTTATTTAAAACACTATGAAGAAAAAGGGTTCAAAACATTTTAGTTTGCAAAGCCAATTTTTGTGGAGCTTCTGCACACTATGGGAAGGCCCACAAATTTTTGCAAATTTTATAAAATGTTTAAGTGCCCTAATTAAATCGTGGAAATGCTACTGGTTTTAAAAGAATTAAGAAAAAGAAGAAGAAAGGACCTAGTTGTAAATGGAAAACGAAAGTCCAGGGGGCGTTCTGCAAAAGCGTCGTCGACCTCACCCCCGACGACCACCGCCGTGTCGCCACCACCTCCCTCGCCGTTTTCCGCGCCCCAGGCCCCCCCTGGTCGCGCCCTCGCTTCCTCTCACGCCTCTGCAGCCGCGGCGCCGCAGAGGAGCGCCATTACGCCGTCCCTTGCCTCGAATTCGTCGCAACGTCGCCGTGGCACCGCCGCCGTGCCCGTCCCAAATTCGCCGCCTCCACTGCACGTCGACACGCACCGCTTAGCCCAGAGCTTCTAGAAACCGTCCGGACCCCGTTAGACACCCTGCCTCCACGTCCCTCGCACCACCGCGACGGATTGGAGTGGATTTGCTCGCCGCCGTGCGCCATGGACACCGTCGCGTGCACCCTGTCCACGATACGCCGCCCCTGTCCTATATATGCCACCCCGCACCCCTCTGGAAGAAGCACACCATCCCCACTCCCTCTCCCTCGCTCCAATTCCATCGGGCACCGCCAGGAGGCTGTGCACGCTGCTGCCACTGCTGCCGTCGAGGTCGAGCATGGCCGCAACGCCACACCCTCCCATTCTCTCATCCCTGGCCCGTACTCTCTTTCCCTTTGGACACCGCACTCACCGCCCCTGTTTTTCCTCCGTTTCTTGCACAGCAGCAGCGGCAGGAGCTCGCCGGAGTTGCTGCCCGTGGCCGTGGAAGTTGGAGACCACGCCGCCGTCGAATCCCGCCGTCCCTGCACGCGCAACTCAGCCAGAAGCTTCCCGCACGCCTCCGCCGTCGATCTGCATCATCTCCGCGACCACCCGAGCCCCCTAGGTGAGCCATTCATCCACCGCCGTGTCGCCGGCGCGGCGGCGCCGCCGAATTTAGGTCGCCGTCGACGCGGGCTCTGTGAGCCGTTGGATCTTTGATCCACGGTCTCATACCGCTTCGCACGCGTAGAGACTGACGTGTGGACCCCACACGTCAGGATTTTAATCATTTCCCGCGCGCGCACCGTTTCGTCTGTGTCGCTGACCTGTAGGCCCCACCTGTCAGGGTTTTCAACATTATCCACAACAGTGGATTTTCCTAATTAGAATTCTTTCAAATTTCCAGTACTGGATCCATCTTGTAAATTCAATATCTGGAGATTTAGGAATCCAAATAAATCAAATCCAATTGTTCTGAAAAGCTTATGAAAATGTTCAACCAACCCAATTGGTCACATGTCATTTAATTAAATAAATAAAAAGTATTATTAAAAATACTACAGAAGGTTTAAATTCTAAACTTGTTTGTTTCTGATACTCTGCTAGTCCAAATAATTCCAAACCAATTTTGTTAGCTTAGTACTGCCATGTATAAGCTTCCCAAATTTTGGTAGAATTATTTGTGCAGTAGAATTTGTTTAGTTTTGAATTGAAGTTTAGACACCCTTCTGCACTCAAACATTTAATTATGTTTAATGGTTTATCCAAATTAGTTGAAACCAATTTTGTTAGCTCACATATAGCTCTGGCTACTTACCTCTAAAAGTAAGTAATTTTTGGAGCAATAGAATTTAGTTGGTAGCCAAAACTTGGATATTAAGCTACTGGATTCAAACATTTGTGTAGGGAGTTTAATAACTCCATTTGATCCAAATCAAATTGGGTTGTCTTCTACACATCAGTAGCTATCCATAGAATTTTAGTTTGTATTTTTGTGACCAACAAAACTCAAGTTATGGATTTAAACTTGTTTCACAAGTTTCTGCCATAATTTTGAAGTATTTAATTATTGTTTTAGTTCAAATTTTGAAAACCAATTTGTATGGTTGGTGTGTGCAGTAGTTAATTGTGATGCTTATGATTGTTATGTTGAGATGATTGCTTGTATAGATTAGTGATGATTTGCATTGTTTGTTTGCTAAACTAGACGAGTACGATAACGGATTTATCGAGGAAGCAGAGTTGGTTGAATCTGAAGATCAAGACCCAGGCCACTTTGCCGAGCAAGGCAAGCTATTCTCTGAGCTTGCACTACCAACATATGCATTACTTTCATAACATGTTTTACTCTCAAAGCAAGATTTATAAAACCCATTTCAAAAGTTTGGAAATTATTTTGCCACTTATGTAGAAATATAAGATAGTTATATCAAATTATAGGATGGGAAAAACAAAGATGATTTATTCAAAACTCCTTTGGAAATACTCATGTGGTTATGGAATACCGAGATGTCGGTGTTGGTTTGGAGGATTGAAAAGTGGTGGTGTTTATGAAAAATGCACAGTGTGTCCTTGTACTTACAGAACAACCAATACCCTGTGCGACCACATCCACCACAAATGGGAAATGGCTTAGTCATATAATTTGCTCGTATTAGTACTGGATACCTCATCGACGGAGATGACTCCGTCATGCATGAGGGGATAGTATGTTGATCTACCCCTGACCCGGGTCCTCGCTCGAGGAGGAGGATTGAAGGTTCCACCATAAACCGCCGGACAAAACCTATGAGTCCTCACACTTAGATTCCGACGGGCTGGGTTAAGTGTGTTGGAAGTGTCATGGGGAGGATCCTATACTAGCATGAGCAAAGGACAGGCTATGGTCGGTAACTTACTTCGCATACATCTGGTATGGCGAGACGTGGCGGACACGATGAGTTGCCGGATGGAAGTGGGAAAAGCGTGCTACCTCTGCAGAGTGTTAAAACTATTCGAATAGCCGAGTCCTCGGATATGGACAGTTGGAAAGAACTGCTTTGACCATGTGCAAGTTTTAAAAAGATTGAGTTTTAAAAGAGAAAATGGTGTGGGAAATGTTTCTAACACCTATACCAACGGATCGGTATGAGGTGGTTGGATGAAAGTGGTCCATGATGGACTTTGGTCGGAAAAAGGAGGAGTTTTGGGTAAAACCTACCAAATGGTGATTTCTTTACAAATGGTTACAAACTCTTTTATCTTCTTCAACAAAGATATAGAGATGTTTTAAATAAAAACTAGTGCATACTCATGTTGGGATAGTTTGCGAGTACATTCAAATGTACTCATATTGGTTTCGACCTTAGCTATTGACCTAGCCAGGTTACGAGGAGGAGAACTACGCCGAGCAGGAGTATGGCGACTTCTACGCCAACTAAGGATCTCCACAAGTCAGCTGCCTGTCGGGTTGTCGTCGCTAGAATATGATGTCAACTACGCCGTAGCTTCCGCTGATATTTTGGTTTGGCCCATGAAGGCACCTATGTAAGACATGGTCTAAGTGACCATCTAAGTAAGACTTTTATTCGGTATTGTAATTGATGTAAACTTTGGTATTCAATTCGGATTATGTGCAATGACAGACTGATCACGGGATCATTGTGTTAAGCATAATCGGGTATTTCGGACAGCTAGTCCGGGGTCCCCACAGACTTGGTATCAGAGCCATCCTGACTTTAGGAAACCTTAGTTAGCATGGTCGTTTGTCACAAGTTACAAAAATATGAATTTCTAAAGAGAAAGGAAGGAAGTATTTTTGAAAACTGCTTATCTCAAATCCTCTTACTTATGCAAAATTTCTACTCTCATTAAATATTACATTTTGCACACCTCTCATTAAGCTTAAAAATTTGACTCACTTGTTACCTTACTACATTAAAATTTTGTTATACTTGTCACCTAACTAACTTAAAATTTTGTTAAAAATTGTAGATGGCACTCCAGTGGACCGAGTTCGTTCAGCTTGAGAAGGACAGCAAGTTGACGTTTGAGAGGGACTTGTTCGAGTTGACCAAGCTGTTAGGTCGCCCCGCTCCAGAGTTTGAGGGAGCTCAGATTGATGTTCACGGTGTCGGAAGGCTGAGCTGGCTCATCAGTCGTCAGTTCGCAGGAACATCAAGTCTCCCAGTTCCAGGACACTCATCTTCACCACCAAGGAGGCCACCTGGGTTGATGGTCTCTGTACTGCTACACAGAGGATGCTAGCCCGACTTTGTGAGGAGCACAAGGCGGAGTTAGTAGAGTCCCGTTTCCGGTTCTACGGGAGGCGCAACTGTGATGGACACCCTACTCCGACCCCTTACCACCCGATGTTTGGGAGCTACATCATGGACATGGAGCGCTTGCTTCAGTGCACTCAGGATGATCTGTTGCGCACTAGGATTCAGTTTCACTTTGACCGCGAGTCGCTCGTTGAGCTTCGCGAGAACGAGGAGAAGCTGATGGAGGAGAAGGTCGCTCTTCTCAGGAAGAGGGCAGAGCTGAGGAGGACTATCGTGAAGCTCCGCAAGAAGGTGGCAGAGCAGGATGGGTTGATTGAGGATCTAGAGCACCATACTGACGAGATGGAGGAGGAGGGCGAGGATCTCCGCAAGGAGAACACGCTTTCCTCAGTGACGATGATGACTTCGTGGAGGAGATGGACTGTGAGGAGGAGGATGATGAGGAGGAGTTAGTTGACGAGGAGGAGGAGCCACTCGAGGCAGTTCTCGAGGACGAGGAGGAGGATCCCGAGGAGCCACCTACCAGTCAGATGCTGACGTGTTAGAGCTGGAGGTTCCACCTCAGTAGGCGAGTGACTTGATCACTACCGCAGGATTAGGTTGACCCCTATCGCTAGTCGAGTCGTAGTAGTGGTTCTTTTGGAAACCAGATGTTATGTATCCTAGATAGTGGTGTTGTAAGCTTGATGTTGTAAGCTTGTTGTTGATGTGAACTCCTTGATGTGATGTTGGTAATATATAAGTATGTTTGTCTTGTTTAAATCTGTGTGAAATATTTTTATATAATCCTTAAATTAATCAACCACTTGCAAGATCGTCTTTTCCCTTAGTCGAACTTTTCTTTGCCTTGCCTCTTATACCCGGTGTGCTTCAGGATGCCGCCCCGTCGCAATGCGGAAGGATCAGGATCAGCACCACCACCACCGGACCCAACCCCGCCCAACTTCTCGCGCTTATCATGGAGGAACGTGAAAATGCCCGGCAGGAGCGCCAGGCTCATCTCGCTGCCTTCACAACTCGCAGCCGCTTACAACAACAACAACAACAACAACAACAACAACAACAACAACAATGGTGGTAATGGCAATGGTGAGGAAACCAGCGATCCACCTTAGGCGATTTTCAGAAACCAACCCACCCACCTACTCCAAGGGACTTCACCCACTGGAAGCCGATGATTGGCTTCGCACCATCGACAACATCTGAAGTTGCTGCTGTGGGAGAATGAGAAAGTGTATGCAACCCACTATCTCGCTGGACCTGCAAGAGCTTGGTGGGAAACTACCAAGGCTCTCCAGCAGCTGGTCATGTCATCAACTGGGCTGAGTTCCAGGAGAAGTTCCGCAAGAAGCATATTCCTGGACTTATTGAGAGAAGAAGGATGTTCCGCAAGCTGAGGCAGGGAAGTAGAGATGTGGTCGGTTATCTGGATGAGTTTACCGACTTATCTCGGTATGCTCCTGATGACACCGACAAAGAAGAGAAGAAGATGGAGCGTTTCATGAGTGGACTTCATGATGAACTGCAGTGTGCTTGGTTATCCATGACTTCCGTGATCTGGAGTCACTTGTGGACAAAGCCATCCAGCTGGAGACCAAGCGCAAGTCTATGTATGAAGGTCGCAAGAGGAGGATGAATGCTCAGGAAGGTTCGAGCAGCCAGAAACCTCGTATCTTTCAGCAGAACCCAGGCCTGCCTATCGTCCACCCAAGCTCCACGCCCCAATTACCCTAACCGCCCAAACAACAACCGCCCCAATGACAATAACCGTCCCGGAGGAAACTTCAACAACTTCACCGCAATCCCAATGTTCTGCTTTGAATGCGGCAACAAGGGTCACTACTCCAAAGAATGTCCCAATCCCAAGAGGAATGTCCAGCGCCCCAATGCGCCGGCACAGAACAATGGTCAAGGCCGCAATGGAAATGGAAATGGCAAGAATGCCGCACCCGCGGAAATGCTGCTGTTGCCAAGGGTCGTCTGCACCACATCAATGCTGAAGAAGCTCAGGATGCTCCGGATGTTGTGCTGGGTACGTTCCTTGTCAACTCAGTACCTGCAACTGTTCTGTTTGATTCTGGTGCTACCCATTCATTTGTTACCCAAGAATTTGTTGCTAAGGGAGGTTTAGTCGAGAGCCTCTTACCCAAACCCATGGTCATCCAAATCCCAGAATCCACCGTAGAGACCAAGATGTTTTGCTCCGATGTACCCCTTGAGATCAAAGGAGAAAAGTTTCCAGTTAACTTAATTGTTCTGGGAACCCAAGGCATCGATGTTATACTCGGTATGAATTGGTTAGCCAAGTACCATGGTCGAATTGACTGTGCCAGAAGAGCTGTATCCATCACCACCGACAAAGAAGTAGAAGTGGAGTATGTGTCTGAAACTAGTCAATCCCCAGGCTGCCATGAGAGCATAGCTCGACCTGCCCTAGATGAGATCCGTGTTGTTCACTGTTCAAGGATGTTTTCCCAGAAGAATTGCCTGGTATGCCGCCAGACCGGGAAATTGAGTTCATAATTGAGCTTATCCCAGGAACCGCCCCTATATCCCAAAGACCTTATCGGATGAATCCGGAAGAGCTGGTTGAGTTGAAGAAGCAGTTGGCAGATATGCTCAGCAAAGGACTTGTTCGCCCAAGCGCTTCACCTTGGGGATCACCCATTATTTTTGTGGACAAGAGAGACGGTACCACACGCCTGTGTGTGGATTATCGCAAGCTGAATGACGTGACCATTAAAAAAGTACCTCTTCCCAAGATCGAGGATCTGTTCGATCAAATGAACGGAGCCCGAGTCTTTTCAAGATCGATCTTCGGACAGGATACCATCAGTTGAAGATCCGAGAGACAGACATTCCCAAGACCGCCTTCACCACTCGTTACGGTTTGTTTGAATACACCGTGATGTCTTTTGGTCTGACCAATGCCCCAGCCTATTTCATGAATCTCATGAACAAGATTTTCATGGAGTACCTCGACAAGTTCGTGGTAGTTTTCCTTGATGACATCCTTATTTATTCCAAGACCGAAGAAGAGCATGCTGAACACCTGCGTCTAGTTTTGGAGACTCTCCGAGAGCACCAGCTGTATGCCAAGCTTAGCAAGTGTGAGTTTTGGCTCAGTGAAGTGGCATTTCTCGGACATGTTGTATCTGCCGGAGGAATTTCTGTTGACCCGAGAAGATCAAGCCATTGTTGACTGGTTATCCCCAACCAATGTGTTTGAAATCCGAAGCTTTCTCGGACTTGCCGGTTATTACCGCAAGTTCGTTGAAGGATTTTCCAGTATAGCCAAACCATGACCCAACTGTTGAAGAAGGACAAGAAATTTGAATGGACTCAGAAGTGTGAGGATAGTTTCCAAGAACTGAAGAAGAGACTAACCTCAGCCCCAATCCTGATATGCCAGACGTCACCCAGAGTTTCGACGTGTATTGCGATGCATCACGCCTCGGACTTGGTTGCGTTCTGATGCAAGAAGGCAAAGTTGTGTCGTACCTGTCCCGGCAGTTGCGACCGCATGAAGAGAATTACCCAACCCATGACTGGAGTTAGCTGCTGTTGTTCTTGCTCTCAAAACGTGGCGTCCCTATCTTGCGGGACATCGCTGCGAGGTCTATACAGATCACAAAAGCTTGAAGTATATTTTCACCCAGAAAGATCTGAACCTGCGACAGAGGAGATGGATGGAATTAATCAAGGATTATGATATTGGAATCCATTATCACCCTGGAAAGGCTAATGTAGTTGCCGATGCCCTTAGTCGCAAACCTTGCACCCTGAATGCCCTGATCCAAGCCGAACAGCCAGCCTTGTTCAAAGAGTTCCAAGATTTTGGACTAGAGCTTGTTAGCCATGGTTATCTCGCCAATTTAGAGTTAACCCCAACCCTGATGGATCAAATCAAAGAAGCCCAAAAGGTCATGAAAGCATAGAGGGAATTAGAAGAAGATTTCCCTCGGCAAAGCACCCGGTTTTACCGAAGATGCTGAAGGAGTGCTGAAATTCAATGACCGTATCTGTGTGCCCAATGTCACGGAACTTAAGGAGTTAATCCTGAAGGAGGCCCATGAGACCCCTTATTCAATCCACCCCGGCGGAACCAAAATGTACCAAGACCTTCGAGAAAGATTTTGGTGGCATGGAATGAAGCGAGAGATTGGTTCTTCGTAGCCAAGTGTGATATCTGTCAGCGAGTTAAGGCTGAACATCAGCGACCCGCTGGATTGCTTCAACCTTTGAAAATTCCCGAGTGGAAGTGGGATGAGATTGGAATGGATTTTATTACCGGACTTCCAAGATCCAACCGAGGCCATGATTCAATCTGGGTCATCGTTGATCGACTGACCAAGGTTGCCCATTTGTTCCTGTCAAGACCACTATCGGGCTCAGTTAGCAGACCTGTATATTTCCAGAATAGTGAGCCTGCATGGTGTGCCTAAGAAGATTGTATCTGATAGAGGCACGCAATTCACCTCAAGATTCTGGAAATCCCTTCATGAAGCCCTCGGAACCAAGTTAGCATTTAGCACAGCTTATCATCCCCAGACCGATGGCCAAACTGAGCGAGTGAACCAGATATTGGAGGACATGCTTCGCGCATGTGTTCTATCCTATGGTTCCAAGTGGGAAGATTGTCTTCCGTTTGCAGAGTTCTCGTACAACAACAGTTATCAGTCCAGTCTGCAAATGGCCCCTTTTGAAGCCCTTTACGGCAAGAAGTGTCGTACACCCCTGAATTGGTCCGATACCGGAGAAAGCAAATTGTTCGGACCAGATACCCTCCGTGAAGCTGAAGAGCAAGTTCAGCTTATTCGTGAACGCCTCAAAACTGCCCAATCCCGTCAGAAGAGTTACGCTGACACCAAGCGCCGTGACCTCACCTTCAACGTCGGAGATTATGTTTATCTCCGAGTGACACCCCTCAAAGGAATGCAGCGTTTCCATGTCAAAGGAAAATTAGCGCCAAGGTATATTGGACCCTTCAAGGTCATTGCTCGTCGAGGAGAAGTATCCTATCAGCTGGAGTTACCCCAGAGTTAGGAGATTATCATGATGTCTTCCACATTTCCTTGCTCCGGAAGTGTCTTGAAGTTCCTGACCAGCCTGATGTTTTCAAAAACATCGACCACCTCTCCATCGACCTGAACCAAGACCTGACCTATCGTGAGAGACCCTCAAGATTCTCGAAGAAGATGTTCGTGTTACCCGAAGACGTGCGATCAAGTTTTACAAAGTCCAGTGGACTAACCACTCTGAAGAAGAAGCAACTTGGGAACGCGAAGATTATCTTCGGAGCGAATTCCCAGACCTCTTTAACCAAGCCTAGCAAATCTCGGGACGAGATTTATTTTAAGGGGGAAGGATTGTAACATCCCAAAAATATTATCAGTATTATTATTCCAAAAATGGGAACCAACAAAAACTTTTGTTGAATTATGTGTGGCTTATGATTTTGTGCTTGTGTTAGTTATTTGTTGCTGCTTGTGTTGTTTGTTTGCTTGTTAACAAAGTGGAGTTGCAAATTCAAAATTAAAATAAAGAAAATAAAAGTGACAAGTGGTCACCAAATTTCTACACTTGTGAAACTCATTTTGTTTCAAACAAAAATTCAGAGGAGTGGTATTTAAAAACACTCATTTGAATCCTTACTACTTATCTATCTCAAAAACTATTTTAAACTAGTTTTAAAAATGTAAAGTAAAAATCAATTGAAATAAAGCAAAATGCTTTATTTAAAACACTATGAAGAAAAAGGGTTCAAAACATTTTAGTTTGCAAAGCCAATTTTTGTGGAGCTTCTGCACACTATGGGAAGGCCCACAAATTTTTGCAAATTTTTATAAAATGTTTAAGTGCCCTAATTAAATAGTGGAAATGCTACTGGTTTTAAAAGAATTAAGAAAAAGAAGAAGAAAGGACCTAGTTGTAAATGGAAAACGAAAGTCCAGGGGGCGTTCTGCAAAAGCGTCGTCGACCTCACCCCCGACGACCACCGCCGTGTCGCCACCACCTCCCTCGCCGTTTTCCGCGCCCCAGGCCCCCCCTGGTCGCGCCCTCGCTTCCTCTCACGCCTCTGCAGCCGCGGCGCCGCAGAGGAGCGCCATTACGCCGTCCCTTGCCTCGAATTCGTCGCAACGTCGCCGTGGCACCGCCGCCGTGCCCGTCCCAAATTCGCCGCCTCCACTGCACGTCGACACGCACCGCTTAGCCCAGAGCTTCTAGAAACCGTCCGGACCCCGTTAGACACCCTGCCTCCACGTCCCTCGCACCACCGCGACGGATTGGAGTGGATTTGCTCGCCGCCGTGCGCCATGGACACCGTCGCGTGCACCTTGTCCACGATACGCCGCCCCTGTCCTATATAAGCCACCCCGCACCCCTCTGGAAGAAGCACACCATCCCCACTCCCTCTCCCTCGCTCCAATTCCATCGGGGCACCGCCAGGAGGCTGTGCACGCTGCTGCCACTGCTGCCGTCGAGGTCGAGCATGGCCGCAACGCCACACCCTCCCATTCTCTCATCCCTGGCCCGTACTCTCTTTCCTTTGGACACCGCACTCACCGCCCCTGTTTTTCCTCCGTTTCTTGCACAGCAGCAGCGGCAGGAGCTCGCCGGAGTTGCTGCCGTGGCCGTGGAAGTTGGAGACCACGCCGCCGTCGAATCCCGCCGTCCCTGCACGCGCAACTCAGCCAGAAGCTTCCCGCACGCCTCCGCCGTCGATCTGCATCATCTCCGCGACCACCCGAGCCCCCTAGGTGAGCCATTCATCCACCGCCGTGTCGCCGGCGCGGCGGCGCCGCCGAATTTAGGTCGCCGTCGACGCGGGCTCTGTGAGCCGTTGGATCTTTGATCCACGGTCTCATACCGCTTCGCACGCGTAGAGACTGACGTGTGGACCCCACACGTCAGGATTTTAATCATTTCCCGCGCGCGCACCGTTTCGTCTGTGTCGCTGACCTGTAGGCCCCACCTGTCAGGGTTTTCAACATTATCCACAACAGTGGATTTTCCTAATTAGAATTCTTTCAAATTTCCAGTACTGGATCCATCTTGTAAATTCAATATCTGGAGATTTAGGAATCCAAATAAATCAAATCCAATTGTTCTGAAAAGCTTATGAAAATGTTCAACCAACCCAATTGGTCACATGTCATTTAATTAAATAAATAAAAAGTATTATTAAAAATACTACAGAAGGTTTAAATTCTAAACTTGTTTGTTTCTGATACTCTGCTAGTCCAAATAATTCCAAACCAATTTTGTTAGCTTAGTACTGCCATGTATAAGCTTCCCAAATTTTGGTAGAATTATTTGTGCAGTAGAATTTGTTTAGTTTTGAATTGAAGTTTAGACACCCTTCTGCACTCAAACATTTAATTATGTTTAATGGTTTATCCAAATTAGTTGAAACCAATTTTGTTAGCTCACATATAGCTCTGGCTACTTACCTCTAAAAGTAAGTAATTTTTGGAGCAATAGAATTTAGTTGGTAGCCAAAACTTGGATATTAAGCTACTGGATTCAAACATTTGTGTAGGGAGTTTAATAACTCCATTTGATCCAAATCAAATTGGGTTGTCTTCTACACATCAGTAGCTATCCATAGAATTTTAGTTTGTATTTTTGTGACCAACAAAACTCAAGTTATGGATTTAAACTTGTTTCACAAGTTTCTGCCATAATTTTGAAGTATTTAATTATTGTTTTAGTTCAAATTTTGAAAACCAATTTGTATGGTTGGTGTGTGCAGTAGTTAATTGTGATGCTTATGATTGTTATGTTGAGATGATTGCTTGTATAGATTAGTGATGATTTGCATTGTTTGTTTGCTAAACTAGACGAGTACGATAACGGATTTATCGAGGAAGCAGAGTTGGTTGAATCTGAAGATCAAGACCCAGGCCACTTTGCCGAGCAAGGCAAGCTATTCTCTGAGCTTGCACTACCAACATATGCATTACTTTCATAACATGTTTTACTCTCAAAGCAAGATTTATAAAACCCATTTCAAAAGTTTGGAAATTATTTTGCCACTTATGTAGAAATATAAGATAGTTATATCAAATTATAGGATGGGAAAAACAAAGATGATTTATTCAAAACTCCTTTGGAAATACTCATGTGGTTATGGAATACCGAGATGTCGGTGTTGGTTTGGAGGATTGAAAAGTGGTGGTGTTTATGAAAAATGCACAGTGTGTCCTTGTACTTACAGAACAACCAATACCCTGTGCGACCACATCCACCACAAATGGGAAATGGCTTAGTCATATAATTTGCTCGTATAGTACTGGATACCTCATCGACGGAGATGACTCCGTCATGCATGAGGGGATAGTATGTTGATCTACCCCTGACCCGGGTCCTCGCTCGAGGAGGAGGATTGAAGGTTCCACCATAAACCGCCGGACAAAACCTATGAGTCCTCACACTTAGATTCCGACGGGCTGGGTTAAGTGTGTTGGAAGTGTCATGGGGAGGATCCTATACTAGCATGAGCAAAGGACAGGCTATGGTCGGTAACTTACTTCGCATACATCTGGTATGGCGAGACGTGGCGGACACGATGAGTTGCCGGATGGAAGTGGGAAAAGCGTGCTACCTCTGCAGAGTGTTAAAACTATTCGAATAGCCGAGTCCTCGGATATGGACAGTTGGAAAGAACTGCTTTGACCATGTGCAAGTTTTAAAAAGATTGAGTTTTAAAAGAGAAAATGGTGTGGGAAATGTTTCTAACACCTATACCAACGGATCGGTATGAGGTGGTTGGATGAAAGTGGTCCATGATGGACTTTGGTCGGAAAAAGGAGGAGTTTTGGGTAAAACCTACCAAATGGTGATTTCTTTACAAATGGTTACAACTCTTTTATCTTCTTCAACAAAGATATAGAGATGTTTTAAATAAAAACTAGTGCATACTCATGTTGGGATAGTTTGCGAGTACATTCAAATGTACTCATATTGATTTCGACCCTGGCTATTGACCTAGCCAGGTTACGAGGAGGAGAACTACGCCGAGCAGGAGTATGGCGACTTCTACGCCAACTAAGGATTCCACAAGTCAGCTGCCTGTCGGGTTGTCGTCGCTAGAATATGATGTCAACTACGCCGTAGCTTCCGCTGATATTTTGGTTTGGCCCATGAAGGCACCTATGTAAGACATGGTCTAAGTGACCATCTAAGTAAGACTTTTTATTCGGTATTGTAATGGATGTAAACTTTGGTATTCAATTCGGATTATGTGCAATGACAGACTGATCACGGGATCATTGTGTTAAGCATAATCGGGTATTTCGGACAGCTAGTCCGGGGTCCCCACAGGAACTACTCACGGAGCATGATGGAGACGGTGGCGTCGATGGAGATGGCTCCGGGGGTCAATCCCCGTCCCGGCAGGGTGCCGGAACAGGACCTTCTGACCCCCGAAACTTGGTTTCGATGGCGGCGGAGCTCTGGAGTGTTTCTGGGAAATCGTCGATTGTTCCGTGAGTTTTAGGTCAGGGGCAATATATAGTCCAAAGGGTGTCGCGAGGCGGTGCACGAGGAGACGACACCACCCCAGGGCGCCTGGAGATTCCTGGCCGCGCCGAGCCCACGTGTGGGGCCCTCGTGGCTCCACTTCGTCTCTCCTTCGGACCCTAGGTGTCTTCTGATAAAATAGGGGCCTCCGTAAATTTTCGTCCAATTCCGAGAATATTTCCAGACTAGCTTTTCTGGAATACAAAAACAGCAGAAAACAGGAACTGGCACTGTGGCATCTCGTTAGTAGGTTAGTCCCAGAAAATGTATAAAAATGATATAAAGTGTATACAAAACATGAAACAAGCATGGAACATCAAAAATTATAGATACGTTTGAGACGTATCAGCATGGCCCGCAGTCTGCTGAAGGCCAAGAAGGTACCGGAGAATTCTGGGGTGAGGCAGTGACGACGGCCGTGTTCATCTTGAACAGGTCGCCAACCAAGAGCGTGGACAGCATGACGCCGTTCGAGTCCTGGCATGGCCGCAAGCCGAATGTGAGCTTCATGCGCACGTTCGGGTGCGTGGTGCATGTCAGAGAGACGCGCCCCGGGCTGAAGAAGCTCGACGACCGGATCAGGCCGATGATCTTCGTCGGGTATCAACCTGGGACGAAGGGTTATAGGGCCTATGACCCGGTGACTAACCGCGTGACCATCACGCGAGATGCCGTGTTCGACGAGAACGCGAGCTGGGACTGGAGCTGACCATCATGGCATGTACGCGCGAGGAGCGACTACGAGCCGGCTCTTAGTCGGTGTCTACGTCGACGACTTGGTGATCACAGGCTCGGATTCCAGCGACATCGACAGATTCAAGCTGGAGATGCGGAGCCTATTTCAGATGTCCGATCTCGGGTTGCTGAGCTACTACCTTGGCATCGAGGTTCGACAAGGACCCAGCGGGATCGATATCTCGCAGGGTGCCTATGCCCTGAAGCTGCTCGAGAAGGCGGGGATGGGCGGTGCAACCCGTCCACGCACCCATGGAGCCACGCTTCAAGCTGTCCAAGTGTAGCACGGCACCCGCGACAGATGCGACCGAGTATCGAACCATCGTCGGGAGCCTCAGGTACTTTGTGCACACGAGACCGGACCTGACCTTCGCAGTCGGGTTCGTATCAAGGTTCATGGAGGCTCCAACTCAGGAGCACCTCGCGGCTTTGAAGCACATCCGACGCTACATTGCTGGGTCGCAACGACTCAGGTGTAGGTATGGGAGGAGTGAAGGTGCACCGCGCCTGGTCGGCTACAGTGACAGCGACCTGGCGGGCGACGTCGACTCACGCAAGAGTACGTCGGGCACCCTGTACTTCCTCGGGTGCAGCCCAGTGACCTGGCAGTCACTCAAGCAGAAGGTCGTGGCTCTGTCGAGCTGCGAGTCGGAGTATGTGGCGGCTGCCACAGCTGCTTGCCAGGGGATCTGGCTGGCTCGGTTGCTGTCCGAGTTCAGCAACGGCAATGCTGAGCACGTGGTGCTCAAGGTCGACAACAAGTCGGCTATCGCGCTCGCCAAAAATCCCGTCTTCCACGAGCGATCAAAGCACATCGACTTGAAGTACCACTTCATTCGAGACTGCGTGGAGGCGAAGAAAGTCGAGCTGGAGTTCGTGCCCACCGAACACCAACTCGCAGACATGCTGACCAAGCCACTTGGTCGAGTCCGCCTGACGGAGCTGCGGACAAGGATAGGCATGATGGAGGTGTCTCCGGAACTCAAGCCTAGGGAGTGATTGTTGGAAATAGGCTTGTGTGTCCAGTCGACGTTCCTTCCGAGTGTGAGGAGTCGACAAGTTTTTTCGAGTGGTTTGTCACTCGAGTGACTTCGGGTCAGGTGGACCCAAGTGTTCGAGTCAGGAGGACTCGAGTGAGTAGCCCAGTCGGAGGTTGTTCTTACTGGAGGTAGTGTCCGGGTACGTGGAGTCGAACTCTCGACTCCTACCTGAGGAAGTGTCGAGTGACGGAGTCGGCCTGTCGACTCCGGCTCGTGGACACGCCAGCGCGGGTGTTGGCGGTCTGGAATCTGCTAGGAGGTTCTATAAGCACAGGTGTCCTGGACACCTGTGTGGCCCGCGCGTAGTGGTGTGACATTTGTCCCTGTGTGGATAGGTTCGCCACGCTGGCTGGAAATATCTAGTCAGATATTTGAATGAATAGTGTTTACCCTATAAATACCCCATGAATAGAAAAAGAGAAAATTGAGGCAAACCATTTCTTTGGCACGCACTCCCCTCTCTCTCGCAAAAGATCTTACGGGCAACAGGATTCAAAACTGTGGAAGCGCCCCACCCTAGGAATTGACCCGTACAACCATATTCTTAAATCTAGAAAGCTTGTCAGAGCTGGTTTGATACTGTAGCTGAATAACTATTTAAGAAATCGCAAGTTGCAATCAACTATTCTACGAGGATAAGTTGGATTTAATTAACTTGAGATCAAGAAATTTATTTGTATAATAAGAGTTGCTCAATGTATGGACAAGGCTCCACCAACAGGAAAATACGTAGAACCTACCTCTACCTACGATACATCTACTTAGCTAGACTACCCATCAAGTCGTTTCACCCCATGACAAAGTTACCCACTCTATTCTCCGGTATGCATTTGATTACACTTATTTACCACTCCCTCTGTTCTAAAATAAGTGTCTTAGATTTGTCTAAAAGACAAAGTTACATATGTATAGATACACAAATTTTTAGACAAATCTTGTATATATACACCCACTTATAGAAAAATCTAACACACTTGGAATTTTTAAAGTAGAAGAGAAGGAGTACCTTCTTACGAGAGTTGACTTTTATTGGAAAGGCTAGTGGTAGGCGCATGATGTCCTATAAATGGCCAATCTAGGTCCCCTCTCCCATTGTCGAACCATCGTCCTATGTCCATAAATCAGCACAATGCACGTTTGCATTTATTTACAAATCAAAACGCATTACACAACAAGTCCAATTAAACGAAGGGTTATATCGCGTCGCCCCCCCCCCCCCCCCCCCCCCCGATATTGTCGATATTTACAACAAAAATGTCCGAGTATTGGATAAAATTGCTGAATATTGCAGCAAAATTTCTCGCCCATTTACAAAAAATATAGTATTACAATAAATCGTCACAACATTTCGAAAACAAGTAATGGTACAAAATAATTGGTTAAACAAAAAAATTTGCTGCAGATTGCTTTGCAACAAATATCGCCAACTATCTCAATAAAAATTCATTGTAGCTTGTTCAAGGAGGTCGCTTGTGAATTGGGGTTAATAATGAAATTTCTTGTTATTTCAAAGCTAGGAAAGGTTTCAGACAAGCATATAGTTGATCATACATATTTTTTATCCACCATTAGAAGCGAACAAAATAAACTGACCACCGAACGGTTTATTTCTCCGTTGTTCATACATTTTGATTCCAACAACACAATGTGTACAAAATGATAAAAAAGGAGCAGTTACGTTCTTTTACTTATTTCAGTTTGGAATTTACATTTTTTCGACATGTTTAGAAGTTACACATTTTTTTTTACGAGTAGAGTTTATACATTGGAAGTGAAGCAAAAAGACAGAGAGTGAAGGTTTTTAGAACTTTTTCCCCCTCTGCTAGTGAGGTTCGACATTGGCTTACTACTGGGCTTTTCCTGGGCGAAACAAAGGCCCACCGAATTCTTCTCCCTGTCTAAGCGGCGGCGGCAGCGAAAAACTCAGCTCCCCGGCGGCTCAGCGGCGGCGGCGGCGGACGAGCTCAATGAGGCGGCTCTGCAGCCTCGCCGGCGGGAGGAGCAGGAGCTACGGGCCGGGCGTCCGCCTTCCACCCGCCCACCACGACGACCACCCGCCTCCACCACAGCACACGGAGGTCACCACGCTCCCCAACGGCGTAAGGATCGCCTCCCAGGACATCCCAGTACTTACGCCCACGCCACGCGCACCCTCTTCTCCTTCCTCTTCCTCACTGCCGTTGCTGACCATTGCTGGAATTTTGGGGTTGGTTTATGGCGGTTCTTAGGGCCCGATGTGCTGTGTCGGGGTGACGAGACCCCCTCGTCGGCCGGCGCCGCCTACATGCTGGAGAGGCTGGCCTTCCAGGAGACCCGGAACCGCGGCCTCGGAGAGATCGCGCTCAGTGTGGAGGCCACCGGTGTGGCAACATCGGCGCGGAGGCCGGCAGGGAAAGGATGTTATACAGCTTCAGCGCGCTCAGAGACAGCCTGCCGCTGGCCGTCGAGGTGCTCCTCGATTGCGTCCGCAACCCCGCGTTCCTCCGGAGTCAAGTTCGGTGTAAGGTGATGATCTGCAGATTAAGATTAAGTCCTAGGTAAATATAGTCTCTTTGGAATGTTGGTGGAATGGATGTCTGATTCTGTGCCGATTGATTCGGATGATTTGTTGTTCTTCAGGTGGCTGAAGCTCGGGAGGAACTGTCATTTCTGGACGGTAATCCTGAACTGTTTCTTCGGGAATCGCTGCTCCTTGTTGGTTATTCGGGTGCTCTTGGCAACCCTCTATACCCTACCATAGAAGCTCTTGGGAGGATTGATCGTGGTGCCATTCGCAATTTCTTCCTGGTAATTTCTTTTCTGCGTTCATCATATCCATCCACTATACATTAGTTTTGGTCAGTCTTGTGATGTAAATGTAAAAAGGCCACAATTATTATGTGCTTATGAATAATTTGTTCTGAAAGTGGCAGATTAAGTCCCAGTGCACTGTTTACAATGTTATATATTGTTTCTATTCTAGACCTTTGCAACCATAATCACAAGATCTTAATTTTGTATCCACATTCGGTTTATGTGTTTATCATATCGGTTATGATACATGCGTTCCTAGGTTTGGTCAGCCTTGTGATATATGTACTAGTATAGAGAAATATCAACAACCACAATCAGTGGTATTCCATTCTCAGTGCTTTGTTTGCAACATCATTTATATGGTGTAAAATCAGTGGTATTTTCATTCTAGACCATTACGACCATAATGGCAAGATCCGAACAGTATAACACCTTTTCGCTGCAAAATGATTAGTATGCATATAAATGTGTTCTTTCCCTTAAAAAGGATTAATACACTCTTCTTTGTACATCTTAACCATTAATACCAAATTGCTACATAAACGTAGAAGAGCAATGATTATTACTGTAACAGGAAAACTATACTGCTGACCCCTGGGTTTTAGCTGCATCAGGCGTGATCCACCAGCATTTGCTAGACATTGCATCACCCTTGTTGTCTGATCTGCCCAAGGGGTCATAGATGAACAAACCCAAGTCTGCATATACTGGTTGAGATTTCAGGCACAAAACTGACTCTGAGGTGATAAACTATTCTGTTTTTATCTTCCGCCCTCTCATGTTCTAGCCATTAGCTTCTTTCTACCCTCCTCTATTCTACATTGTAACCATGCTCCTCTTTTGCAGGTGACACATCTGGCAATGGCTTTTGAAGTTCCAGGAGGCTGGCATCAGGAGAAAGCAGCTGCAATCGCGAAAGTCATACAGGTGTAATGATGTCTTGGAAAGAATTATGTGGTTGATCAACTAATTTAACTAGTGTGGTGTCATTAAAAAAAGAAAACTCACGAGTGTATTCGTAAAACTATCTGCAGACTTTGATGGGTGGCAGAGCTTCATTCTCCAATGGTGGTCCCGGGAAAGGAATGCAGTCACTGCTTTGTAAGTTGTGGACCCACTATAACCATAAAATATGATCCTGGTTTTTTCACATAGCAATTGGATGTTGGGTGATTCAATTTTTTTGCTTGTATTTTACAACTCGTAGCTGCATTTCTTGTTACTTTGCATCTTTTAATAGAAAAATTAATAGCTTATTTGCAAAGCCTAAGGAGTATCAATTGTTTCTTATCAGATCTCCGGGTTATGGAGTATGATGCAATCAATTTCAGCATTTAGTACTGTATATGATGAAGCTGGTCTATTTGGTATTCATTTGGCTGCGGTGAGATAAATTTTGTTCTTCATCTTTTGAGCTAATAAACACTTGAACTTGATGTGGGTTTTGTTCCAATCATTTTACTGAAAGAAAATGCTTCCTACTGAGTAGTTAGAACTTAGAAGTGACTTGAATTGTAATGCTCAAGAATAAAAAATGTCTTCTCATTCTGAACTGATACAGCCATCCAATTCTGTCGCTGAGGCAGTTGATATTGCTATTAAAGAATTGACAGCAATTGCAATACCTGGCGAAGGTACAAGTTGGCCATGCCTTTCTTGCATTTTTATCCTATATGTCTATTCTGAAACCTGTCAAATTGTCTCTGTTATACAGTTACAGAAGCAGAGCTTAGTCGAGCGAAAAACTCGACGATTTCATCCGTTCTACAAAACCTCGAATCCAGGGTAACAGGGGAGGGTACCTCAACCTCTCTTTCCCCCTTTATATTTTCTTCTTCGAGCAATCGCGCTCCCCTTTCCTTGCTTTAGTTTATTCGATATATTCAGCATGCTTTGCTATTTTCACAGAAAAATCATACAGAAGACATTGGGAGGCAAATCCTGATTGATAGTTCAGGGTACGTAAAAATGATATTTCCCTTATTTCTAACTAACCCGACTTCTTTGGTGGAGAATTAACGACAACCTTTTACGCCTCTGTTTCTGTCCAAGCTGGAAGGCGGGCCAACACTTCCTAGAGCGCATTGACGAGGTTACTCTGGACGATATCATGTTGGTTGCACAGAAGTTGTTGTCCTCTCATGCCCTACCATGGCGAGCTGGGGAGATGGTTTGCACTTTGCTCAGTCGAAACAGAATCTGGTTGTTCAAATGACACAATCTTAAATTTGTACTACTATTTTTGCAGTCGACAAGGTGCCTACGCATGAATATGACCGCGGGCACGTTGAGTCACCCCCGAGTGATCTGATGTGGACGTTAAAACGCTTGATTCTCTTGACACCCAGTTTTAGATGATCTATAACTGTTTCCATGGTTGGAGGCTTGGAGCTACCATGCCGACTAGGGGGATTCGGCTGTTTTGGTCAGTATTTCTAGACCAGTAATTTGAACGGAGTTGGTCAGTATTTCTAGTTGCCATGTTTTTTTTAGGCTCTCAAGCATGTAAGATGTAGCTCGAATACTAGCACGCATGTAAGGCTGCTATAATTGCTTGTCGTGGCATGTTCTAAAAGAAGTATCTATGCTTCACATATATTTTTCTATGAAAACTCATTTACTGAGCCACTGTCTGCAATCAACATCATCATACTGGAAAGTGATGTTCACATGAACCCTTGAAAACGAGAAGACCATACTGTCTCTCCTTTTTCTCTGTAGCTAGGCTGTCGTCAAATTTCATGTATGTGCTCATGTCAGATAGCACATACACCAAAACAATTTAAAATAAACAAAATGTTTTCTAACTTCATAAATGTGTGTAAAATAAAAATCAAGTTATTATTTCAAAGCAATTCACTGAAGATTAGACATAGTTCTTAACATCTTCTCTTTATTCTCTTGTTTTTTATAGAGTACTTCCATCATACAGTGAAAATAGAATGCTCACACAACACTGTATAGTCAAACACACAATCTGAATCATATACACAGGCCACTTAATGTTACAGACCACACTGGATGATTAAAAGAAACAGCAACTCGAGTTGCTTTGTGCCTCCTAAGCATCTATGATTAAAAGAAGCAGCAACACTGTATAGAATTTTCACTTAAATTCCATTGGCTGCAATTAACACATGTGCAACCAATTTGCAAGCTACTTTGGAAAGAAAACATTGCACCATTCCCAGCTTGTCACAAATCACGGACATGTGCAGTGTTTTCTTTTAGCATCTTGTTCTTTATAAAGAGGGCAGAAAGGAAGAGTAAAATGCCCAGATGAGTTCCATAATATAGTAAAATAGATCTTCACAAATAAAACCACCAATGCTGGTACAACACTACAAGTCAAATGCATCGTCAGGCCAATACTGTTTCAAACCACAACTGACAATTAAACATCTCTCACACCCAACACCAACATTACATAGCTTATTACAACTCAAGTGACACACATATATCACCAAACATATACAATAGCTGGCACTCCAATAATATATATGTTTTGGAACAAAAAAAGTTAAACAAAGTGGTTGGTCGAAAATAACCAGGGACACTAGCCCTTTTATTTGGAAACTCTACATGCAGAAACACACAATCACTCACGTAGGGATGACATGCATGTATGGAGTAGGGGGTTGGACACTCTGGATGGACACATGGTATGTAGGTGACATGTACGTTGTGGATGTATGGCACAAGGATGGAGGCAATGGATGGACACAAAGGTAGTTGGCATATACAATATGGATGTATATTTTGTTGGGCCAAATATGGATCTATGTGTGGTGGAGAACTTATAACCAGGCAGGTGTTTAGGAACTCATGGTTAATGGTATACACTGGGTGGAATGAACATACCAATTGATGGATGAATAGATGCGTGGATGAGCATGGATTAATTCATCTGAGGTAGCTGGTCACCTTGGGCGCTCGTCGAGGGATGCGAACTTCGGGGGAAGCTTGGGCTCGTAGCTCTCGCGGTGCGAGGGTGAGCCCCACTGGAGCTTGTTCCACCAGCTCCTCTCCCCATTCACCTTCACCGTCTCCAGCTGGTCTTGTAGACGCGGGAGGCGTCGGAGGCTCCAGCAACCCCGGATGTGGAGCTCGTTCCACAAGGGTGCTGTTATGGTGGCATCATTGTCGTTGAATTGCTGGAGTAGTGGCAGCTCCTGGAGACGTACCCTTTGGAGGTTTGGGAGGAGCTGGTAAGTGCTACCTTGAAACTGACCCTTGTAGAAAAATTTCTTCAGTTTGTAGCAGAACAAGATGCCAAGTGTCTTGAGAGATGGTAGTGTTACTGTAGCTGGCATCATGGCCTCCAATCTTGGGCAATCCTCCAAGTGTAGGTGCTCTAGTGAACTGAAGGCAAAAAACTATCTCGTGAACAGAACCAAACTAGACTTTTGAGATTACAGACATGCATATTTCGTAGATTTTCCATGTGTGTATGTATGGATCGTAATCGAAAACTTGCTCCATTTTATGGCACCAACGTAACTCACATTCTTCCAAGTCTTGGAAACTGCTGTATGTAGAAAAAATCCAGATACCAGTATCATATGTCACTGTTATTGATTTGGTGACATTTAGAAGATTGTCTAAACCATCGGGTGGCTGTTGCATCTCTGTGATCTCTACATGGCGCTCAGTTCGGCGAAGGGGGACTGTAATTGGCGACACAATTGCGATTTGCTCTGCATAATAGCTGCTATGTACATCCATATATGTTGACTGATTCTGCACCAACTCCTGTAACTTGTTATCAACCATTTCTTCTTCATGATGCAGTCGCATGTTATTAGTACTGCATGGTGCGACTCGGACATAGAAAGATTGGAAATACCGTCCAGCCCTTACTAAATCCATACAAGATTTTCCGAAGCTATAGAAGAACCTGGGGTCACTAACACACAACTGTGAACCTTCATTAGAGTGCTTATCCTTTCCTTCTGTGCACTGATCCAAGTAAAACACCTCTGGAAGTCGCTCTAGCATGTGCCAAGGAAATCGCAGCAGAGAAGGAACCCCCAATAAGAGCAATCTCCTAAGTTGGGTACCATTAGGGATGTCGGCGGGGAGCTCCTTGATAGCTGTACTAGACAAATCAATCTCCTCCAAAGCACCAAGATTCTTGAACTCGACAGACTCGAGTTTTCTACATCCACGCAAAGACAAGAGTTGAATGTGAGGTGCACTGATCAGCGAGAAGGATTTAAGGTTAGGGTGCCATTCCAATTTGATTTCATGGACCCTAGAGATTGGCCTCGAGAATGAAATCAAGTTATTGTTGTCAATGAGCTTGAGCGACTGAAGCTTCTGCATTTCTTCAAATATCTTCTGCGGAAAGTATTTTATTTGAGTCCCTGTGATCTCAAGGGTCGTTAGGCTAGATAGCGCAGCCATGGAAGGAGGTAGCTCCAGAAGGTTGGAGCAGTTCACAAGAATAAGCTCTTCAAGATTGGACATTTCTTGGAAAAAATTGGGAGGAAATGTAGTTATTTCTGAATGGGAAATATCGAGGTGTATCAAATTGCCTTTTTGGGTGGCCACATCTTGTGTCAGATGAGATAAAGGAACTCCCTTCAAGTCAAGTATTTCAAGCAGGTATAGAGTGGACAATGGTGAATATGAACTAGTATTTTCTTTTGGGTCTATAGCACTAGTTGTGGAGGAAATTAAGAGAGTGTTGAGATCATAGCAGCCTCTAAGTGAGAGCAACCGAAGGTTCGATAGACAACCAATGGAATAAGGGAGTATTTTTAGTGGAGTGTAGGAGAGATCAAGAACACGAAGAAAGCAGAGTTTGGGCAAGAAATGGTTCAGTTTGGAAAACATGGGTGATTTTTGCGAGCATCCTCTTAGAATAAGTGCAGTGGTGCCCTTGGTTTCTTCCTCATGGCTCAACCAATCTCGGCTTACATGCCATCCATGGTCACTGACGAAGGAGATCCATTTCCTCTTGTTATCAGAGAGTTCATCTACTGTGATGCTTTCTGCAATGAGGCCATGGTATGCTAAGAATTATGCGCCGGTATTGAGGGCTTCATGAGCTTCACTAGCAGGAGAAAATGGTAGCTGCAACAAAGAGTATTTCTGAAACGCTTCAAGGATGACCCTTCCAAGTCGATGCATAGAGGAACACTTGCTGCTGCTGATGGTGGTGGCCATATGTGGCAAGACAATGGCCCACTGGTGGATGAGCTCGTCCGAGCTAACAGCCTCCACTTGTGAATGGTTGGCAAAGATAGCCATAGCATAGTGAAAGCAATCGATGGCTATGGCATGCCAGTGCTCGAAGCTTTCTTGACAGATCGTGTTGAGTATGTGCTCAGCCGACTGACGCAGTGCAAAGATGGTGAGAAACACAACTTGTTCAGCACTGTCGATGAATCTGAATCCGTCCTCTTCCGACTTGCTCTTGTCGTAGGCATCCCGAGAAGTGGGCGAGATGAGCCATGCAGATTCTGTCCAGCGGAGCAAAGGAAGACCGCAATCCTGTATAAAACTGCGAGGCTCAATTGGCCACTGGAGGTTATGGACCACTAGCAAGTACTTCTTGGATGACAACTGCTTGCCGACTAGACGAGCTATACTGGCCCACATGCCAGCCGCCAATACTTCAGCGAGAGTTGATTGTTTGTAGGTGTAGTACTCTAGCTGGTCGTGCTTTTCCTTGATGTTATTGTAGGTGTAAGTGCAGTCTGGTACCTGGTTGTAGACTTGGTCGAGCAGACCAAGCTCCTTTGCCGCAGCGAGGGTCAGCTGGTACTTGATGCTCGTGATGCCTTTTCCTTGGGCTTCCTCTGCCGTTGGTAACTATCATCAATTTCTTCCTCGAAAACGATGCCTACTATGGCTCGTGTGAATGAAGCCATGGACCCCACCCCAACAATCCAATCCACACCAGAATTCCCGAACTTAGATGTGAACCTGAAATAATCACTGTATTCATTTAACCTGCAAATCACCGAGTATTATTAGTACTCATGTAATCGAAATGATCAACAGACGGCCAACATCTGTCAACCTCGATCGTGTAAAAAAAATGCCATGAGCAACAGACCCATAAGAAATTCGTCGCATTCTATTTAGGGGCAGTCCGCCGGGCTGGGTAGACAGTCCGCGTCCGCCACACATACGAGCGATTCCTACGAGCGACACAAAAATACGTACTAGCCGGGTCAACAAACAAGTGCTTAACACGGGGGGTGGATCCATGCAAAAAAAATAACACCGGTGGGGTGGCCAACATGCATAATTCTATTTAATATATGTTGACCAAAAAAGCTGCACAACCGGATTACTTCATTCCCGCATGAGGAGTTTTTTATCTCAGATTTTTTGTGGTTGCAAAAAAGCACGAGTGCTTGAGATATTTTTGTATTATTCAGGAAAGAATGTACATGATAAACAAAATCAAAGGTCATACCGACATCAGAAGAGAAAAACACAGATAAGCTAGAAAGAAACAAACATGGTCATTAAGGACTACTTCTAGATTGGCCCTTCTAGTTTCCATTTCTAAGGGTGACCTCTCATGCGGCTCTTCAAAATCATTATCATTGAGGTTAGTCCAGTTTCTATCCTCTACAGTTTCTTAACGAAGACTTGGAGCAATATTGAGATCCAGAAGACGGAAGTAAGTATAACGACTATTTCTTAATCAAGAGACTCAGTTGCTACTTGCTCGTGTTCAACTAGACTTTTTATTACTAATTCTTCAAAAAGATTGATGCACCACAATACCAAAATCAAGGTTCCTCTGCAGCTTTTCTTCCAGACTTTTTCCTGCGAGTTATAGAGATATATTAGGTTACGGTAGTTTAGGATTTGTAATCCCTTCCTACCTTATCTCTAGGAGAGAATTCTTACCCTCCAAGTTTGTACCCCGATATATACTTGCCCATGAGTCTCAATAATACATCCATCATATTTCGCCAATCTCATAATTCTACATGGTATCAGCGACGCGATCTGACCTAGCCGCCGCCGCCGCGCTTCCGCACCGCGCCGCCCCCGGGGAGATCGATCTCCATTATCTCTCCCAGGGGCCGCGCGACCCGTACCTAGGGTTCGTCTGCCGTACGAGTTGATCGGCTGCCCTAGAGTCCTTTTTTTTCCGGTCGCTTGATCCGGTTTTTCTCTCTCTCGCCGGTTGTTTGAATCTCATTTTCTGACAGGAAATTTGTCATTTTTGTACAGGGCGCGTACGATGGTATTTCGTCGCGAAAAAAAATACGGTGGTGCGTACCGGGGTCATGTACGTGCATGATTGTTTTCAGATTTTTTTGATGAGTTTTCAAATTTTGAATTTTTTTTGAAAATACCGGGTGCATCTACACCCGGGAGCCAAAACGGCATTCCCGGTCATTAAGGACTACTTCTAGAACCTTAAGATTGGCCCGTCTAGTTTCAATTTCTAGGGGTGACCTCTCATGCAGCTCTTCAAAATCATTACCATTGAGGTTAGTCCAGTTTCTATCATCTACAGTTTCTTACCGGAAGACTTGGAGCAATATTGAGATGCAGAAGACGGAAGTAAGGATAAGGACTATTTCTTAATCAAGAGACTCAGTTGCTACTTCCTCGTGTTCAACTAGACTCTTTATTAGTAATTCTTCAAGAAGATTGATGCACCACAATACCAAAATCAAGGTTCCTCCGCAGCTTTTCTTCCAAAGACTTTTTCCTGTGAGAACCTTTTGTGTTATTTTTCATTTGAGAGACCAACCAGTTGATGGTCGCAGCTTAGTCTGTTTTGTGGGACATTAGATATTAATCCAATAGTTTACTTGTAATAACACTAATTAAAGTTGATCTTTTTATTAGCCACGCCACACCAAAAACAAAGCAATCAATATTACAAATATACAAATGCAACAGCAGAACTAGTGAGCCGGCCGAAAACGTAATAACATTTTAATAAATATGGTAGGGGCCAAGCAACCTCGAGCGTGCGAATCTGCTCCTACTTCTATGGTAGAGGTGTTTGGGGGATTGGGTATAATGTTAGATATAGACTCAACTTAAAATAAAATGGATTGTGATCATGGGAAAGTTATAATTGGCCACCCATGTAGGTACACCTATTATCTATACCATCTATTTACATCAGGATACGTGTAGGACGTCAGTTGCATTTGAGGTGATTATCAGTGTGCTAATAGGGGGTTTGACATTTTACCTTACAAGGATGTAGTGAGAAAAAACATACATTGACAACCAGTAAAATGCACTTTGTAAATTAAGACATGAATGTAAAATAAGAAGTTATGAACAATACCAATAGTCTCTCTCTCTCAGATTATCACGCCATATTTCCCGCGAAGCATCAGACCAACTTTCCCACGAAGGTGATTCCATAACTTATGTTCAGTAGTTTAATAACTTATGTTCAGTAGTTTACCAAACTTTCTTGTTTGCCCAACCTGGAAGAAAAAGGTGACAAGAATCAGTTATTGACAAGGAACCACATTATCGTTAGCATAAGCAAGGAAACAAAATTTATGTGTAAACTAAATAGTACAAGTAGAATTCAACATTTGTTAAACAAAGAACCTAATCAAGATAAGAAAATACAGTTTGCGTCTAAGAAATACCAAGCTAAGCAAGCACTAAAACAAAAACACTAGTGAGAAACCGCACACTAGTTCTTTAACATTGAGTGTAGTACTAGTGAGTTATTCCACACTAGTTCCCTAGCGGTGGAGGAAATTACACGTGGCACCACTTGTTGGGGAAAGTTTTGCATGGAACCACAACAACGATGATTTGTTTTGCACAAAACACGACTATTTGGTTGTAATGATTTGAATAGAAAACAAATCCCTTGCTTAGCTTCATTGACACCTTATGCTAGATAGGCCCACTGACAGTTCAAAAAAAAGATGGGCCCACTGCAGTACCTAATTGGCATCCACATTGGTCGCCATTTTTCCCAAGCCCCCAGCCGAACTCTCTCTCTCTCTCTCTCTCTCCTTTTTCCGTTTTTCCTCCGAGCACCGCCACACCACTCGCTCGGGAAATTTCTTGAGGCTAGTCACAGCTTTGCTCCCGTGCCTCAGAACTACAGCCACGCTAGCTCGCCCGAGAGCTGCAGCCTGGGAGGAGCCTCCCCGCATAGAACATGATCGCGCCGTCAGCTTCTGCTTCTCCCGCATCGTCATGTTCCTCCTCTTCCTCCTGGCCGCCACGCAATTCTCGTCCTCGCCGCGAAACACGCCCACAGTGCTTCTCCTTGCTATGGCTGCCGCCCGCGCGATGCCGTTGTTGTCCCTAAAGCTACACGAGAGAGAGTGGAGAAGAGAGAGGGGAGTGTGTTCCACAATGAAATGGTTTGCCTCAATTTTTCACGTTGTATTCCTCCCTCTAAATAGGGGTTGTGCCAGCTGCAGGCCTAATAGTCAACTATCTAGTCACATCGCTGCGACGTGACCGGCCATACTCTGTCTATCTGACTCGCCACTTTTGACGACATCATGACTAGGAAACACTGTAAGTGACGTCTAGCTTGTCCTATCTACCTACTCTGTACTGGTGCTTATGCACCACCTCAGGACCCTGGCTACAGGACAAAGTCCTCGCACCCGATAACCTGGCGACTAACCATCGGCTCCCTAGACGGACCAGACGTCTCGACTGTCTCGACCGAAACAGACTCCGGCTCGGACACACACTTCCTCGACTCGGGACAGACCCCGAAGTCGGCACCCTATATGTTATCGACTCCCCCACACCCGGGAAGTCAATTGGACACACAAGCCTATTCCAACAATCACTCCCTAGGCTTGAGTTCCAGAGACACCTCCACCATGCCGATCCTTGTGCGAAAGCTCCGCTAGGCGGACTCGTCCAAGTGGCTTGGTCAGCATGTCCGGGAGTTGGTGTTCGGTGGGCACGAACTCCAGCTCGACCTTCTTCGCCTCCACGCAGTCTCGAATGAAGTGGTAATTCAAGTCGATGTGCTTTGATCGCTCATGGAAGACGGGATTCTTGCTGAGCGCGATAGCCGACTTGTTGTCGACCTTGAGCACCACATGCTCGGCTTCGCCGTTGCTGAACTCGGCCAGCAACCGAGCCAGCCAGATCCCCTGGCAAGCAGTCGTGGCAGCCGCCACGTACTCCGACTCGCAGCTCGACAGAGCCACGACCTTCTGCTTTAGTGACTGCCAGGTCACTGGGCTGCACCGAAGTAAGTACAGGGTACCCGACGTACTCTTGCGCGAGTCGACGTCTCCCGCTAGGTCGCTGTCGCTGTAACCGACCAGGCGCGGTGTACCTGCACTCCTCCCATACCTACATCCGAGTCGCGGCGATCCGGTGATGTAGCGTAGAATGTGCTTCACGGCCGCGAGGTGCTCCAGAGTTGGAGCCTCCATGAACCGTGATACGAACCCGACTGCGAAGGTCAGGTCCGGCCTCGTGTGCACCAAGTACCGGAGGCTCCCGACTATGCTCCGGTACCCGGTAGCATCCGTCACGGGCGCCGTGCTGCACTTGGACAGCTTGAAGCGTGGCTCCATGGGTGCGTGGACGGGATTGCACCCGCCCATCCCCGCCTTCTCCAGCAGCTTCAGGGCATAGGCACCCTGCGAGATATCGATTTCGCTGGGTCCTTGTCGGACCTCGATGCCGAGGTAGTAGCTCAGCAACCCGAGGTCGGACATCTGGAATAGGCTCCACATCTCCAGATTGAATTTGTCGATGTTGCTGGAGTCCGAGCCCGAGATCATCAAGTCGTCGACGTAGACGCCGACGAGAAGCCGGCTCGGAGTCGCTCCTCACGCGTACATGCCATGCTCCGACTCGCACCTTGCGGAGCCGAGCTTGACGAGGCATGCGTCGAGCTTGGTATTCCATGCCCTTGGCGCCTGCTTGAGGCCGTAGAGCGCCTTGTCGAGTCGAAGCACCAGGTGCTCCTTCCCCTTTGCAGTGAAGCCAGTTGGCTGCTGCACGTACACCTCTTCCTCCAACTCGCCAGCAGACTTGACGTCCATATGATGGACGTCCCACCCCGCACTCGCCGCCACGGCTAGCAGTAGCCGGACGGACTCGAGTCGGGCCACGGGTGCGAAGACCTCGTCGTAGTCGACCCTGTGCCGCTGCACATAGCCCTTTGCCACCAGGCGAGCCTTGTGCCCAAGGACCACGCCGTGCGTGTCCTTCTTCACGTTGTACACCCACTTAAGGCCGATCGCGCGGTGACCGGGTGGTAAGGTGGTTAGCCGCCAAGTCGAATTTGACTCGATGGCCTCCAGCTCCTCCTGCATCACCTGCCTCCAGCTGGCATGCATCTTCGCCTCATCGAACGAGCCTGGCTCTTCGAGGGCGAGGTAGTGAGCCCCTCGTCCGGCTCAAGGGCCGAACCACTTCGAGCACGTTCTGTAGAGTGCGGAACCGGTGATCGAAGCTCATGTCGTCTTCTACATCGAGCATACCTGAGTACCTCGAAGGCGGCGTCACGAACTCGATGCCAGAGATAGCCGGAGTCGAAGACACGGCTGTCGGGTGCTCCAGTGTTGTTGGAGAACTAGCTGGGGATGCACTCCCGGATCCTAGAGTCAGCGAGTCTGGAGCCCACGAGTCGGGTGCAGGACCCGCACTCCCGTCTCCCGTCTCCCGGAGTTGGCTGCGGCTCGAACACCATGTGCTCGACCGCGAAGGTGTCGACTCCGAAGGTGTTCACCGGAGTGTCCGGCGAGCTCTAGTCCCAGCGCGCGTTCTCGTCGAACACGGCATCTCGCGTGATGGTCACGCGGTTGGTCACCGGGTCATAGGCCCGATATCCCTTTGTCCCGATGGTACCCGACGAAGATCATCGGCCTGCTCCGGTCATCGAGCTTCTTGAGCCCGGGGCACGTCTCCCTGACGTGCACCACGCACCCGAACGTGCGCAGAAACCTCACATTCGGTTTGCGGCCATGCCAGGCCTCGAATGGCGTCTTGCCGTCCATGCTCTTGCTGGGCGACCTGTTCAAGATGAACACGGCCATCGTCACTGCCTCACCCCAGAATTCACCGGGGACCTTCTTGGCTTTCAGCAGACTGCGAGCCATGCCCACAATCGTCTGGTTGCGTCGCTCCACGACGCCGTTCTGCTGCGGGGAGTACAGAGCGGTCAGGTGACGCTCTACTCCGAGCTCGGCGCAGTATGCTGTGAAGGACCCGGAGGTGAATTCGCCTCCGCGATCCGTTCGCAGCGTGCACAGCTTGCAGCCGGTTTCCGACTCGGCTCCCGCCTGGAGTCGGATGCTGCCGGCTGCGGCCTCGTCCTTCGTCGAGAGAAGGGTGAGCCACATGTACCGCGACAGGTCGTCCACCAGCAGGAGGAAGTACTTCTTCCCGCTCGGTGTGGCTGGGGTGATCGGCCCGCAGAGGTCGCCATGGACCAACTCGAGTCGCTCCCTCCCCCGAAACTTCGCTTGCTTTACGAACGGGGATCGCCTCTGCTACCCTGCTAGGCAGGCGTCGCAGAGCTGGTTCACGTGCTCCACCAGAGGGAGGCTACGCACCATCTCGCCCTTCGCCATTCGGCGCAAGCTGTCGAAGTTGAGGTGCCCGAACCGCACATGCCAAGTCGCCTGACCTTGATCAGGAGCTGCCGCTCCCTATCACGAACTCGGAGGATCCCATCCTAGATCAGCACCTGGCAGCCATTCTCGTTGAACTGGCCCAGGCTGATGATCTGCGTGTTCAGCTGGGGTATGTAGTACACCTCGGTGACGGCCTGGTGCTCGCCTGACTTGCAGACGAAGAGCACCGTCCCCTGCCCGCAGATGTCGACTCGTGAGCCGTCGCCGAACTTGACAGTCCCGGTGACGCTAGTGTCGAGCTCCGCGAACGTGGCGCGGTCACCAGTCATGTGATTGGTGGCGCCCGAGTCAAGGTACCAGACGCCCTTCTTGGCGTCCCCCTCTTGCGCCAGGTTGACCTGTGCCTTCTCCTCTAGCATGAGGAGGACCGGCTCCTTGCGAGTCGGGTCGGCCAGCTCCTCCCGAACTGCCATGGTCGACCCCTCCCGAGTTAACGCAGTCGAGTCCTTGCGACCTGACGAAGATGTCGAGTCCTCATGACCCGACACTCCCGAATCCTTGCGACCTGAGACGGCCGACTCCTCTCGTGTCGCCGAGCCCAGCTCCTCCCAAGCTGGGGCAGTTCAGCCCTTGTGACCCGACGATTCTGTCGACTTCTTCCGAGTCGACGAGCCCAGCTCCACCCGAGCTGGGGCAGTCGAGTCCTTGCGACCCGACGATGATGTCGATTCATCCCGAGTTGACATGTCCCACTCTGCGATCCACTGGATCGGCGCGAGTTCCTCCGGAGGAGTCGACGATCCCTCTGACTCCGCCACCGGTCGAGTCGCTGACTCTGCCACCGGTCGAGACAAGGGTGCCGCCTCTGAGGTGCCCGACTCGGCCTGGCGAGTCGAAACAAGGAGCTGTGGGGCAGACGCGATGGTGCAGGTCTCCATCATTAGGAGTGCGCTGTCGTCTTCGTCGTCTCCACCACGGACGAGGTGTGCTTCCGCACCCTCTCCGCGCACGAGGTGAGCTTCCTCGCGCTTCTTCTTGCGACAGTCCCGCGCCCAGTGGCCGACGACTCCGCAGTAGCGACACGTGTCTTTCGACGCGCCGCGGTTCCCGGCTTCGTGAGCTGGCGTGCCCCTGCCGCGTCCGCGCGGCATGCCTCCGCCATGTCCGGCATGGCTAGAGGATCCACCTCCGTCTTGCAGGCGCACCGGGGAGAACCATTCCTCCTCCGGGAGGAGTAGTTTGCCGGCCTGCTTGGCCTTCGGCTTCTCCGTCTCATGTCGCTCCTCGGCCGTTTTGAGGCAGACCATGAGCTCCTCCATGGGGAGCTTGTCGAGGTCGAGCAGGGTCTCGATGGAGCATGCCATCTGTGAGAACCTCATGGGAACGACCGAGAGAAACTTACGGATTGTGTCCAGCTCGGTGATGGTGACGCCGAGCACCCCAAGCTGCGACACAAGCGACGACAACCGCATGGCGAAGTCGTCGATGTTCTCATCATCGCCGAACTTGATGGCCTCGTACTGCTTCTTGAGCACCGTCGCCTTCGCCACGCGGACACGGGTGTCTCCGACCCGAATCGTCTTGATCGCCTCCCATGCCTCCTTGGCCGTCTTCTTCGATGCCGGTGTGGAGATCATCTCCGGCGGGACGGCGCCCAGCAGGTACTCCAGCGCCGCTCGGTCCATCTCGCGCTCCTCCGTGTCATTGTGCACGGTGGCCCAAACACGGCGTGCCTCAAGCTTCACCTGCATGAGCAACGTCCAGTCCGCGTAGTTTGACCGCGTGAGCAGTGGCCACGAACTACCGGCCTCCCGCAAAACCCGCTGGACTGTCAGCGTGCTAGCGGCCTCCTTCACCTCCGCCAGCATGAGCGCCTTGCCGTCGCCCTTCTCCGGTGAGATCTCTCAAAGAACTCGGGATCTGATACCAATTGTTGTCCCTAAAACTACACGAGAGAGAGAGTGGAGAAGAGAGAGGGGAGTGTGTTCTACAATGAAATGGTTTGCCTCAATTTTTCACATTGTATTTCTCCCTCTAAATAGGGGTTGTGTCAGCTGCTGGCCTAATAGTCAACTATCCGGTCACATCGCTGCGACGTGACCGGCCATACTTTGTCTATCTGACTCGCCACTGTTGACGACGTCATGACTAGGAAACAATGTAGGTGACGTCTAGCTCGTCCTATCTACCTACTCTGTACTAGTGCTGACGCACCACCTCAGGACACTGGCTACAGGAGAAAGTCCTCGCACCCGATAACCTGGCGACTGACCATCGGCTCCCTAGACGGACCCAACGTCTCGACTACCTCGACCCGGAACAGACTCCGTCTCGGACACACACTTCCTCGACTCGGGACAGACCCTGAAGTCGGCATCCTATATGTTATTGACTCCCCCACACCCGGGAAGTCGACTGGACACACAAGCCTATTCGAACAGCCGCTGCTTCTTGGTCGACACCGAGGAGCACGCGGAGAGGCTGGAAAGGACCCTCGTGGCCTCTTCCAGAGCGGTTCAGTGCTCGATTGGCTTGCTCGTGTCCAACAGTCTCAAGGCCGTCACGTGGACGTTCATCAGCCGGTTCGAGGAGGAGCACTACTTGGCGGCCTCCCTCTCAGCGGTAGGGTCCGAGGCAAGAAGGTGGCACCGTGACAACAATGTGTGCCACGTGCACGCCGACGCAAGCTACATGGCCAATACGGACGTCGACCTGAGCTAGCTTTGCCATCGCTGAGCAGGCGGCACAAGGCGTCCCTCGACCAGAGGAACATCGTCGGCGGCCAAGGCCAGGCGCACGCGCCCTCGCCAAGCAGGATTTCCGTCAATGCAGCGCGCCACCGAGCAGCAGCGATGCTGCTGATCTCTCCCCATTCGGTGAAGGAGCAGGTGTGAATTCCATGGTGGATGCCACGTATGTGCTGTCAATTAGCCCAACTAGTCCAATTCTGTGTCAATAATACTAACGAAGAGATTTGTGTTCCGTGCAACTCATTACCCAAACAGTGGTGTTTTGTGTAAAAATAAATGTGGTTGGATTATGTGGAAGATGTCCCCCATACTTGCAATTTTCTCTTGACCGTGGCTGCAATTTGGGAGGCTAAAAGAAGGAGAAGGACGATCTCTTGATATTTCCGGGCGAGGAGTGTTTCTTTTGCTTGGAGCGAGCAGCAGAGAGCGAGAGGAGGATGGGAAAACAGTCCAGTGTTTCTCAGATGAACATATATCTTTTTAGTCCTCTATATTTCTTTAGATATATATTTTTTAGGGGATTTCTTCAGATACCCTTGCTCTGTATAAAAATGTCAGCTGACAACATAGACATATGCACTTTTGGCTACACATGTTTGATCTGGCCTGTTTGCTCTGACAATAAACGATAGGAAGATTTAGCTAAATATTATAATGTTTTTATTTAGCAACACATGGATATTTTCCAGTACTAGGATTGTTTGTATTATTTTAGATAAACAAACACCTAATTTTTTTCAAGCAATGCTGAAGACATTGAGATTGGTGTACGGTCAAATTTAGTAGAAATAGTATTAACAACGCACTACTGTGCATCAACGTATATATTTACCTCTCAGGTCTGGGCTTCTGAGAAGCTCTGACCAAACGAACAGGGAATAACTTGGCACATGCAGGATCTTAGAAAACCAGGAAACAATACCCAGCAACACTTAAACTGAAGGCTGCGAAATAAATATTAATTCTCCTTGATTTGGCTTGACAGCTGCACACTAACCTCCTTGTACGGTCCTGAGATAACAGAAGTATTTGATGTTAGTTGTTATATAGCCAAGAAGTAAATTATACAGAAATAACAGAGAGCCAAGAAGTAAATTATATAGCCAAAAAGTACCTGATGGTAGAATATTGTATTGTATGCCCGTAATATGAATATCAAGAGATGATCGATTTGATCAGCTAGATTTACTTGAAAAATCTCAACAGTGGGAGAAGTGAATGATCTTTTGTAGTGTTTTTGGTGGAACTGATAACTACAAAAGCAAGGAAACAGCAAACGGAAAAAGGCAATATTTTTTGTTTTGATTAGTATTGGTGAGTGGAAAAGGAAATTAATTCTAGATGTGAGAAGCACACACTGGCAAAGACCCAAAAACAATGATTTTTTTTGCATATGTTTCGAAATTGAGAGATAGAGTAGTTCAAGATCTGAAATAAAAACAGTAAATAGATGATTTTTTAAAATGTTAGTTAGTCGCTAGGAAAAGGATTGTACTCTAGATGTGGAAGAGCAGTGGCGAAGTGCAACTGGAACATGAAGACATTTTTTTGTTTCTTTTTTCTGTTTTGATCACGAAAAACAAAGACTATTGTGGATGTGTGAAAAAACAACAACAATCAACAGGGAAAACACCAATGGTCTTTTTATATTTTTTTTGTAAGGATGAACTGAAAAGGGATTAAAACTAAGTGGAGCAAGCAAATATTTTTGGATTGTTTTGTTATTGATCACTAGAAACAAAGACTATCTTTAAATATGTGAAAGAACAAGTATCAAGAGCGAAAAATACTGGTGATTTTTTTGTTTTTCAGTTGATGAAATATGCGAGTTGAAATTGAAGTGACTCTTCTAGCTATGACAGAACTGAAGGAAGTTTAAACAACAAAATTGGTTGCAGGAGAAATGAATGGCTGGGAAGGATAGGGCAAGGGGTTTTGACAATTGCCGTGTGTGACTTATATACACAGAAAAAGGAACATCAATCACACAAAGATGGGATGCTTGGTTACAACAACAAGCAAGGAATACATTTTCCTTAGACAAAGTTTAAAGGAACGATACTGATCATGAATGACCAAAGAATAAAGGGTATAACATGCCATGTGCATCCATGCCAAAAGAACATCATCTAAACTTGAATTTGCCTAGTATTTAAGGTTTTGCCTTCAGGATAAGTAAATTCAGCTCTACGATTCATGGTAGTGGGTTTATATTTTCAAGTCCACACAATCCTACCACTAGGTAATCGTGGGGGTTGATGATACCCTTGTCTGATACGCTGAATCCGTGTATTGCTAGCTACTAGTTTTTTATTGGATATTTGGGCACTCCTAAACATATACATGAGGATAACATAAGTTGGAGCGATATATGGCCTGCAAGAGATGAAATGAAGTATCAAATCTTGTATGTTTATCCTACCGTCCATCTTTTACACAACACAATTTATTGTCACAGACAAGGAAAAGGAAAAGCAAAAGCAAAAGGACATGACTGCCACAAGGTTGTCGAAAAGAATGTGTTAGTCATCATGACAATGTCTTTTAATCTTGTGTATTACTCATAAGTGAACATGCTTTAGTGAACTGAAGGAACCAGCTAGCATTGTATTTCCATGTTCGAGCTTGCTTTATGTTGCTCGCACGCAGCGAAGTGCAGAGCATCTATCTCTTTGAACATGCTTTGCCGGAACGACACGCACATGTCTGGCTGTCCCCCATGGACAGGCGATGCGGGTGGCCGATGTGTTTTGAAAAAAGGGTGGCCGATGTGTGGCCGTGTGTGAGTACTACGACGCCGCCGCGCCCACTCCAAGCTGTCCCGCAGCCAGCAGTCCACTGTCTACACCGACGACGCTCGTCGATTCATCGCACCAGGAGCTGGACAAGCTCGAGGAGCTCGAAGCGCACACCAACGTAGACCCTCTCCTTTCTCCGTAATTCAATCCAGCTGCGTTCAAAGAGCAATTGCTATTCTTTCTGGCTTCAACTCCACGATTGGACATACAATCCTACTCCTCTTCTCCTCGCTCCAATCAGCACAGCCACGGCTCAAGCAGCTGGCAAATAAATTGCAAGGAGGCAGGAGACCGGAGATTGAACGCACCCACATTGGGACCAAGGAGGCATGGAGGGCGAGCGCCGGCTGCCTCGCTTTTACCCCGCACGACAGCAGGCTCCCAAGCTCCTCGCATGTCCTGCATGCATTCTAGGCAATCGACAAAGTGCCAGAGTCGTCATACTGTCTCCTAAGTCATTAGCATTATCTTTCAGTTCGTAGATGCAATTCTACCCTAACCTGTGTATGCAAGAGTCATGTCCAGAATATCAAATTATGTACTAGCCTAACCTTCTGAAGGTCATCGGCTCTGATTATCTAGAGAGGAGGTTCAGAGCTATACACTACAATGCTGAAGGTGGAGCAGCCTGCCATGTTTTTGGGCATACGAATTTCTGTTTTGGATTCTGTGATTGACGATATCAGGTACCAATCTGACCATTCTGTAGAATCGAAAGATACAATTCTTGTGCTAATCTGATAGTTTCTCCAACACAGGTATGTAAAAGCGCATGTAGTTGTGTAGCATACCCCCGAGAAAGGAAACGGATGATTAAAGAGAAAACAAAATCCAAATTAGTAGATTAAAAATAAATACAAAATTTAAATTTAACGCGACACAGTACCAATTACAAAGATAATACAAATTACAAATAAAATTTAAAATTTATAGTAGAACAAATTAAAACATATTCTAAATTATTAAAATTTGTACTTTTTAAGTTGTTACATGAATTTTTTTTGAAACCAAAGGCAAAAGCTTTGCCTTATCCATTAATTAAGCAGAAGGTGCCCGGTTTATTAGTGGAAGAAACCGGACGAAAACCGTACAACAAACACAACATCACGCAACCTCGGGAACACCTAGAGCCCTGTCGACAAACAACATCATGAGTAACCTTGTCGCCCACACGACACAAGATGGAGCACCCTCGATGTTGCAGAACCCTCGGAGCCGCCGCTCCGACAAACACCTCCTCATCACGCCCCGCGCAATCCACCTGCACCGCCTTCCGGGGCCGCCGCCCCGACATGCCACCGCTCGCACTCGAGCTGCAACGCCGCACGACCTAGCTGTCCGCGGTCCAAACTGCACAGGGCAACTACCCGCAGACCACGGCCGCCACACCACTTATGAGGCCGCTGCCTCGACATACTGAAGATCGCCCCTCTCTGGGACGCATCGACCGAACCGACAACCTCGCTGCACTCACAGCACAAGATTGTCACCCATGCCATGCAAGGCCACAGAACCACCTCCTAGAGCTGTCGCCGCATCGCTTCCCAAGGCCGCCGCCCCGGTGTAACGAAACTCCACCACCCGAGGCCGCTGCCCCGGCATCCACTGAGAACCCAACGGCAAGAGAAGCACATGCACGGGTAAGCTCTCCAAAGGCGGCGCCTCCAAGGAGGGAGTGGCGAAAACCACCAAACGCCGCCCGCTCCGGGGACCTGAAGCTAGGGCTTTCGCCTGGAGAGCCCAAACACCCTCACGAGTGAGAGGAACTCGAGTTCCACGATGGCGCCACCAAGGTGGGACACGACGTCAAAGACGCCGCCGTCATCGGCACAGACCAACGGTCAGGACAGGCTTTCGCCCGGAACTCATCTTCACCACTCGATTCCTGCAACTTCTCTGCCGCAGTCCACCAAGCACCACCAAGCAACCTCACTGCACCACCCCTCGCTCCATCGACACCCGACCAGGAACAGGACCACCGGACACAGCACGATCTTCCGTGGCGAACCAAGCACCATGCCGGGAAGACGCGGAGGAGCACTGCCCGGGCCAAGGACCACCACGGTTCCGGGCCACAGTCACACACGCCCACCGAGGCCGGCAAAGCAGCCACCATCACCAACCTCCCAGGCCCGCTGCCCCAGAGACCCCGGCACCCACATCGCGCCCTGTGCGCGGCCAGCCAGGCCGCCCGCCATGGCCACCTCTTGCTGCCCGCGCCGGATCCAGCCCTCGTCAGATCTGGGGAAGAGATCCTAGATCGCCCGCACTGCCCTCGCCACCGTAGTCAAGGACCACGGCGCAGCACCGGGGGCGGCCTTCTTTGCCCCCTTGTATATCTCCATGTTGGTTGCGCTCCTGTCCAGGTATAGGCGTCTGAAACAGTCCTTCTTCTCCTTAATAGCCTTCTGGACCTCAACGTTCCACCACCAGGTATCCTTAGCATCCCTTCTACTTCCCCTGATCACCCCAACTCCTCTGAAGCAATCTTCCGAATGCAAGTCGCCATCCTCATCCACATACTGTTTGCATCGCCTCCTTCCTCCCAAGGGCCCTCCTTAAAAACCCTCTCCTTAAAAGCTTGAGCTGCCTATCCCTTTAACTTCCACCACTTTGTTCTAGCAACTTTTGGGCACTTATCCCGCTGGACACGAATCCGAAAACGGAAGTCAGCCACCACCAGCTTATGTTGATGGACAACACTCTCTCCAGTTATCGCCTTACAATCAAGGCAAGCGCGTCTATCTTCTCTTCGAGAGAGGATAAAATCAATCTGGCTAGAGTGTTGGCCACTAATGAAAGTCACTAGGTGGGATTCTCTCTTTTTGAAGAGGGTGTTAGCTACGACCATGTCGTAGGCTAGGGCGAAGCTTAAGACATCCTCCCCTTCTTGGTTCCTGATGCCATAGCCAAAGCCCCCATGCACCCCTTCAAAACCTGTGTTCGATGTACCCACATGGCCATTGAGGTCTCCTCCTATGAAGAGCTTCTCACCAGTAGGTACACTCCTAACCAAGTCCTCGAGACCTTCCCAGAACTCTCTCTTGGTGCTCTCGTTGTGGCCTACTTGCGGGGCATACGCGCTGATAACATTGAGAACTAAGTCCCCAACAACCAGCTTGACTAGGATAATCCGGTCTCCTTGCCTCTTGACTAGAAAAAAGACCGGTCAAAATATAGTTTCGTTCACCGGTCTTTTTTGTTCACTTTGAAAATCGTTCAAAAATAATTTCCGTTGAACCACATTTTCTGTTCATTTTTTAAAATCGTTGACAAATAGATTTCGTTTACCGGCCTTTTTATTTGTTCACTTTTTAAAATCTTACAAAAACAGTTTCCGTTCACCCCCAATATTTGTTCATTTTTAAAAATCATTCAAAAATAGCTTAGGAGGAGTTTTGTTGAATAAACTTGTACTCCCTCCGTTCCTAATTATGAGATGTTTTAGATATTACAATGTGGACTACATACGAACTAAAATGAGTGAATATACACCCTAAAACGTGTCCAGATGCGTACGAATCTGAAAAAACTGAGAAAAGCTAAAACATTTTATATTTAATAGTAACGGAGGGAGTAGCTGTTGGTTAGCCGATAAAACAGAGCACGAGCCCACATCTTGTGTGCGGCCGTTCTCACGAACGCGCTGCAGACTTATGATCGATCGGATCGTGGCGCCGTTGTTCCCTTGCATCATTCCTTCGAAGAAAACAGAGAAACAGCGTACCAAATCGCTGTCGCACCGGATGCAGTTACGGCGGCGCGACGCCCAAACCGCTGTCGCACGTTGGCAGTTTTGGCAGCGTGTTACATGCAGGCATGCATGGAGATCCAGAGCATGGTGCCCAGCACGTTGGCATCCTCTGCGTCTCAATGTCGCATGCACAACAGCCACGGCCGGCAAGAACTGGAGTTTGTCCATGCTACTGAAACTTTACAAGTACACATACATGCGCCAATCACCAGCCTGCCTTAATTAACCACTTATGTGGAAATTACACGCGGGGACAAAAAACCGGCCCTCGCGTCGTCCTCTCCTAGGGTTCCCACCGCCGCCCCTCTCCCTTTGCTACTGTTCGCTGGCGGGTAGGCGCCCTCGATCTTGGGCGGGAGGGGAAAGGGCTTCTCCTCCCCTGCGACAGTATTGTCGAGGCTGTGGAGTGCCTGGGCTTCTTTTGGTGTCATCGGGTTCCTGCTCGTCAGCAGCGTCTCTGCATCTCGGTGCCTGCTCCTTCTTCTTCAGCAATTGTAGTCCCTGCTTACGCTTTTCGGTTCGTCATCTCCGGTCTTTTGCAGTTCAACCTTGGAGATATGTCAGCTTCGGCGAGGCGTCTCAGATTTCTGCCCAGGTTGGCCTTGTGGTCATTACCCTACATTGCTCAGTGTGAGCGCATCCGGCGCCCGACGGTGCGGCGTCCTTCGAGCTAGGACGAGATGGAAAGGTTCCCTCTTCGGCGTTGGAAATGGAAGGTGCTGCAGCCCCCCCCCCCCCAACCTGTGGTGCAGAAGATGGTTCTTCCTCAAGTCAGCTGGTGGATCCTCCGAACCTGCTCTGTCTTCTCCCTATTGGCTTCGCGAGGAGGACACCGACTTCTACAAGCTATGCTTTCAATTTCTTTCTCTTGCACGCCGATTCGCCAGTTGTTTGCTCTAAATCTCAGTGCGTCGTAGGCGGTGGACGAGCGACACGTCGGCCATGCGTTTAGCGGGTGCTAGGGACACGACGGTGGCGACACCATTAATTGGGGAGGAGGAAGGGCGAGCGAGATTGTGTGGAGTGGCTGGTGGGCGGGGTAGGGGTGGACACAAGGCGAACACGGGCGGATGCGGACAGTGTCCGTTTGGTCGGAGTTGTTGGAGTCGCCCGGACAAAGCAGTAAAACCTAGGCTACAGTTGAAGTAGCCCTAACCACGTTGGACCGGCCCAATACGGCCCATTCCGTCCCCACATATACCGCTCCCCGTCCCCACTACGGGACTAAACCCTAGCTCGGTCTTAACTGCTCGAGCTCCACTCCGCTCCCCGTCCCGTCCCCTCCCCTCCTCGTCCCCTCCGCTCCTGTCCAGCAAGATATCCGGCGACGAGATCGACTGGGATTCCATCGAGGCGGAGTTCTACGATGTACACGCTCTAGAATCTGCCACAGTCATCCTACGGCCTACCAATGGCTTTCACGACAACTACAATGAACTGAATTTTGTATTTTTGTTTTTCGACCAAACTGTGTTCATCTCCAAGATAATATTGAATACTCCCTCCGAGGTTCCTTTTTTATAGGATGTATTACGTTTATGAAAATTTTAAACTTGACTATATTTGATCAAGATCTTAGGAAAATCGATCGACATCTAAAATACCAAGAAAATAATATATGAAAAATTATTTCGGAATGAATCTAATGACAATTATTTGGTATTGTAAATACTAAAAATATTTTCTAAAACTTTGTTTAGAAATAGTCAATTTTGACTTTTTCAAAAACTAATACACCTTGTAACAAGAAACGGAGCGTAGTATTATTTTCTCACTTTTATATTTGTCAACCCAATCAACCGATTGATTTTTTCTTTTTTTGAAATATCACCGTCCGACTTTATTCATACGACGACAACCTGTCTGATTGAATAATATCAATCAGAAAACCAGGGGTAGTTTCATACAGGAAATCTGGAGATCTAAGGGAGAGAGCTTCGCGAGCGCAAGCATGCGCCGCTTTATTAGCTAATCGCCTTACAAAACTCAACGAAAAACCCTGGAAAGCGGAGATACGAGATTTCATCTCCATAACTACCGGAAACCCAGCTGATCGCTCCTTTTGTCAATCGGTTTCCACCTCGACATGAGTCCACCCTTTTGCTCTGGCCATGAAAATCGCATGACGACATGCCAGAAGTTTAGTAATTCCTGGATCAATGACATGCTGATACAGTGATACCTTCTCCCTCAGCTGCCACAAAGGACCCCATGGTTGTCACGCACTACAACTCCAGTTGCGGCCACTGCTCCCCCAATAGGATCAATCGATTGATTAGAACGCCGGCAGAATCGATCGATCTATCCTAGAGCTAGCTAGCTGCACCTGGTCCATGTACGCATGTACTGTACGGGAGTAGGAATCTCCTATAGCTAGCTTTGCATGCGAAGCCAGTTCCTGGCGCCGACCCTGCTGCATCATTTCCGGGCGCCGACCCATGATCGATAACGCAGGGAAATAGTAGTAATAATACCAACAAGAAACGGATAAGAAAAAAGTTCCAAAGGTCTATTATCCGGTAGTGCGCTTTGGATCTATCACTAGTAGAAAAGGGGGTATTAGTACCGGTTTTATTGGACCTTTAGTACCGGTTGTGCAACCGGTACTAAAAGGTCGGGACTAAAGGGGTAACCCTTTAGTACCGGTACCAAAATACAACCGGTACTAAAGGGTCTCCACGTGGGCGCACAGACGCGGCGACCCTGAGGACCTTTAGTACCGGTTTTTATAAAAACCGGTACTAAAGGTTCCTGCTATTTTTGCCCTCCCGCCTATTTTTTCAGGGGGGTTTAGGGTTTCGTTTTTTCTTTTCGCTTATTTTTCGGTGGTTTAGGGTTTCTGTTTTTTTCCTTGTCGCTCATTTTTTCAGGGTTTCGGAGGAGATCACGTATAAAGTACTCACTACACATATGAAGTACTCATTACACATATAAGGTACTCTCGTTACATATAAAGTACTCATAATTACAATGGAGATCACCGCTAACTAGTACATGCATGGAGGGAGTCTATTTTCGACATAGTGGAATTCACCGAATTCATCTAGGACATGCGTCAGAATGAATCCCGCCAATTCCTCCGCAATAGCTTTCACGCGGTTTTTGGTAGGAGCTGGCTCCGCTTCCTTGACATCTTTAAAAGAAGGAGATCAAATCAGTTATGATCGGAACTAAACACAATTGATGGTAGCAAAATAAAAGTTGTGTATGATGTTTACGTACCTCTCGATTTCTTCGACTATTGACTCTCTCATTGACCAAAGTGTGAATATACTCGCAAACGTAGTATCCACATAGTTCCGTCCCCTGTGGTTGTCGCAGACACCACTATACAAGAATATAATTTAATCAAATAATAATCAAGAGAACGATAATGGTATTAGAAAGATACGCAGACCTAGATACGTAGTAGTACTTACAGTGTTAGCCTTGAACTCCAGCTTCTGTGGCCATTCACCGCGTTCTTCCGCGATGAACCTTTTCCAAACCCTGCCCGGAAAAGAAAATGAATTGAGGAGTTATTACTTATACTTTTGATATCCGAAAATGAACGAAAGAGGACGATATAGTGCGATTGAAATTACCTCCTAAGCATTAGACGCACGCTTTTGTAATCATCTTGATCTTTCCTCAATGAGTCCCAGACTTCAACTAGTCCTTCCTCGAGTCTAATGATTAGCAGAATGAAGTGGTACCTGCGCACATTTATATACGCAGGTATTCAGAACTCATCAATTACACTTAATATCGGGAAAGCAAAATAGAATGTGTACAAGACAGTAACACTCACCCGAAGTTGTAAGGAAGAAGTATTTCCTTTCTGGTACTTTGTCGCTTAAAACAAGTTAGCACAAGTTCCTCTGTGTCCTTGACATACCAAGGTTTTTCTACGCTCTCCACATTAACTTTATCCGGGTCAATGAACCCAATGTCCCAGATTCCTCCCATTCGGCATTCACGAATCTTCATTCTGCATAATAGCGTACAAAAGAATGTTGTGAGGATAATTACAAGCAATGAACGAGCTGAACTATAAATAATTAAATTACACGAATAAATAACTTACAGACAATAGAGGCTGAGGATAGATTTGTCGAGGGCAAGTTGATTGTACATCTGAAAAAGTTCGGAGAACGCAACCTGCACACCATATTCTCGGAACAAGTGTTGTTCCTTAACTCCCGCCATGAGATATGTCTTCCCTTCTTTTGCGGCGGTCATGTACCAGGTATGCAATTTATATAACTGTGTTGTTAGAGCACTCGGATTTTCGACCAGAGGCATCCCGAGTTCAAATTTATATTTAATTACCATCTCCGCTATGGGGACCTGTGTCGCCAATGACAACTTCTCCATGCTCGATTTCCCGAGCTTCAGAAGGCACAATGAGCGGGGCGATCGATTGTGCTTCTTGTTCTCCGAGCTGGGCAACTCCTTTCCCGCACGCTTTTTCTTCCTCCTCTTCTGTGAGGAAAGTACCTTGTCAATACCTCGCTCATAGTCTGAACGGGACGACGGTGGAGGGCAATATAGGTTGTCAACGTGCGATCTTTTACCTCAGTTGGTATAGTCTTCAGGAGTTCCTTCATGGGGTCAAGTCTTGCCTCCAGTCTTTCCTTTTTTTTCTGTTCAAAAAAGGCTGCAGCCTGGCCTTGTGTCTCACTTGTAATTCCTCCAAAGTCATCTCGCCTGCTAACTTCTCAGGAGCCTTGACTTCCTTGGTTTTTTTTGCACGTTTCTTGACAGGGGACGACGCCGTGAACAGCTTCCGCTTTGTCAAACTACTAGTGGCCGCAGCAGTCGGCTGACGGGAGGGCGCGGGCGATGGACTCGCGGTGGGGTCCCAATCGTCGGGGGAGGAGGGTGGACAATTCTGTGGTGAATTTCTAACCGGAGGAGTCGGTGGCCTTGGCGCCGAGTCTGGAAACTTGATTAAATTCTTCTTCCATAGAACGATACCAAGTTCGACATCTCCTAGTGTCTTCTCTCCTTCAGGTCCGGAATTTCAAGCTCTATTGAGTTCATTCCCGCAATTTTCTTGACCTGACACGAGCAAATCCAGCTGGAATCACACCAAAATGGAAGGTTGCTCCAGGTTGATGTGGTAAAGCATAGCCAATCGCCACCGGACAAGTAATGTTCAACATTGGCGCATGTAACTCACAATTTGTCTTCTCCGTGATATCATCCACGGGGTAGTGAGCCGCCGACGGTTCAGCAACTGGAGGAGTCGGTGGCCTTGGCGCAGGATCATCCTGTAGCTGCGTGGAACCCACGCTGCTTTTCCGCTGAGATGGGCAGGCATCGCCGGCAGGATCTTCTACTCGCAGTTGAGATTCCCTTGACTTGGTAATTGAGGCCAGTTGCTCCTGCACAACCTTCAACGAGCGTTCTAACGCAGTAACCCTGTCCGCCTCCTTCTTCTTACTTCTGCAATGTTTTCTGTAAGTTGCAGTGTCCTCCGGAAACCCTTCAAGAAAACCAACCCCGCCTCCTCTACCTCGACATCGTCCCCAGTGTTCTTTATTCCCGAGGGCGAGTGTCAGCTCGTCGTCCTCTCTATCGGGAACATATTGTCCCAACTTGACTAGTTCTATTGCGTCTTTTATCTTTTTTACGACTCTTGTAATTCTTTTCCTCCATTTTCCCTTTGCAACAATCTTCCCTGTTTCCATGTCCAACACTGCCCCATGCGCGAACAACCATAACTTGGACCTGTCGGGCCAGTCATCTGTCTCTGGAGTGATCCCTTTTTGACGCAGCTCGTTTTCATAGGATTCCCACTTAGGCACGGCAGTCTTGTAGCCACCTGAGCCCAAACGATGGAAATATTTCTTCTTCTTAGCATTCAACTTATTTTGGGTCGATCGGGCCACAGCGACGCCCGATTTCCTATACGCCACAAATTCAGGCCAGTCATTTTTATCTTCTCTAGACGTCCAGTGAATCTGGAGTTTCGTTCGCATATTTTCTCCACAAAGTTTTCTTCCAGTTGTTGAATTGCTCGGCCATCTTGCTAAGAGTCCACCTTGACTTTATCCTTCCTACTCTGGGAGATCTGCCGGTAGGCTGAAAGAACCCAATATCGACTCCCAAAGGGTATCTTTAATTCTTTGTTCGAGAAATTTTGCGCCAATGTTCTTTTTCTTCGGCTCATTCCATTCTGCAACGGTGATCGGGACCATGTCCCTTACAAGAACTCCGCATTGAGCTACATATTTAGTGCAGATTCCATCGGGTTTCTCCGGTTTGCCTCTTATGCTAACTTCGTCGATCGACAACTTTGCACCATCCGGCAGCTTTAACCCTTTGGCCGGGCCTCGTTTAGGGATTGAGCTAGATGATCCAGAGGGCTGAAAGAAAAATGTTTCGTTAATAAGTGCGCATATAAATCAATTAATGCATCTAGCTAGTGATCAACAAGACTTAATATATACCTTGCCGGAGTCGTTTTTAGCTAGTGATCCGGGGTTTTCTTCGTCGTCGTCGTCTCTGAAGTTTTGTAACTCAAGTCCCTCACCGGAGTCGTTCAAACATTTCGCGCTGAAATCTTCGGCGTCTTCTTCGTCGGAATCTTCTCCATCAGAATCTTCTCCGTCGGAATTGGGTCCGGCAGCGCGTTAAATATTAATTCTTGTATCGATCTTCTTCTCCAAATCTCGGATGAAGGGGGGGCATCGGCGATGATGGGGGCGTCGTCCTCCATAGCTCAATGTCACTGCAAAATTTTCAAACTTAGCTAAATTTTGAAACTTTGCTACTAGAATTTTGAAACTTAGCAAAATTCACATATTTACTAGAATAAAAAAATGACAATGCACATATTTACTTATTTACTAGAATAATTTCTAACTTAGCAATATATTTCTAACTTAGCAATATATTTCTAACTTAGGAATATATTTCAAACTTAGGAATATTTCAAACTTAGCAAAATTCACATATTTACTAGAATAAAAAAATGACAATGCACATATTTACTTATTTACTAGAATAATTTCTAACTTAGCAATATATTTCTAACTTAGCAATATATTTCTAACATTTCTAAAATTTTCAAACTTTGCTAAAATTTCTAACTTAGCTAAAATTTCTTATACACTAATAAAATAACTTTGCAATATTTCTAACTTAGCAATATTTCTAAGTTTCAAAATTGCTAACTTTCAAAAATGCTAACTACAAATTTTAAACAATCTAATTAAACTTCTAAAAGATTACTTCTAAATTTGCCACAAATTGCTAACACATTGCTAACACATTTTAAAAATGGGCAACAACACAATGCTATTTTAAAACTTATCTAATTTGATAGCAAATTTTAAACAATCTAATCAAACTTATCTAATTTGCTATTTTTAGTAATGTTATTTTAAAACTTATCTAAACTTTAATAATAATATATTTGCTAACTTAAAATTGCTAACTTAAAATATTTGCTACATTTAAAATATTTGCTAACTTTGCTAACCTAAAATTGCTAACTTAAAATATTTGCTACAATTAAAATATTTGCTAACTTAAATTGCTAACTTAAAATTTTTGCCACATTTAAAATATTTGCTACATTTTCAAATTTGCCAAGTTTGCTAAATTTTCTAAGTTTTCAAATTTGCTAACTTAAATTGCTAACTTATCAAATTTGCTATTTTTAGTAATGTTATTTTAAAACTTATCTAAACTTTAATAATAATATATTTGCTAACTTAAAATATTTGCTAACTTAAAATTGCTAACTAAAAATTGCTAACTTAAAATATTTGCTACATTTTCAAATTTGCCAAGTTTGCTAAATTTTCTAAGTTTTCAAATTTGCAACATTTGGAAAGTTTGCTACATTTTAGAATTCACACATAAAAAAAAATGCATAGTACTAATTTGCTATACACTAAAAATTGCTAATTTGCTATACAATACTAAAAATTGCTAACAATACTAATTTGCTACTAGCTAACTTATCTCAATTTAAATTTGCTAATTTACTAAAAATTGCTAACAATACTAGCTAATTTAAATTTGGTAATTTGCTATACACTAAAAATTGCTACACTAAAAAGCAGTAAGAATTAACCTAAACTAAAATTTACTCAATCTAATTTACTAAAAAAAGAACAGTACCTGTTGCAGCTAATTTGCTAACACAAAAAAAATGCAAACATTGAAAAAAATGCAAACCTTCGTAGGAGGCCGATCCGGAGCAGGGGGCCACGCGCGGCGGCCGGAGCAGCCCGAGCAGGGCGGCGTGGAGAAAGCCGGAGGGGGCGGGCGCGGCGGAGCCCGGAGAAGGGAAGAGGACGGCGGAGGCCGGAGGGAGCAGGAGGCCGGAGGTGGCGGGCGGCGCGGCGGAGAACGGCCGGAGCAGGGCTGCAGCAGGAGCTGGGGCTGCGGATGGCGGGCGACGGGGGAGGCCGGAGCAGGGGCAGGCGACGGCAGAGGCTGGAGCAGGGGCAGGGGATGGCCGGAGCGCGGCGGAGGGGTTCGCCGGAGCAGGGGCAGGCGATGGCGTCGATGCTTTAGGACTTGGCGGTTTTGGGCGTTCGAGCGTCGATCCAGCGCTTTAATTGTTCAAAACCCCTTTAGCACCGGTTGCTAATAGCAACCGGTACTAAAGGGTCTTTAGTACCGGTTGCTATTAGCAACCGGTGCTAAAGGTCTATTTTTTGGCCGGGGAATTTTTGGCGCGCGAACCCAACACTTTAGCACCGGTTGCTATTAGCAACCGGTACTAAAGGTCTTTTTTTTTCTTTTTCATTTTCTGTTTTATTACTTATGTTTTCTCTAGTTTCTTTTTCTTTTATATCTATTTAATTTAATAGCCACCGTGTCTATTCTTTTTCTTTTTCATTTTCTGTTTTATTACTTATGTTTTCTCTAGTTTCTTTTTCTTTTATATCTATTTAATTTAATAGCCACCGTGTCTATTCTTTTTCTTTTCATTTTCTGTTTTATTACTTATGTTTTCTCTAGTTTCTTTTTCTTTTATATCTATTTAATTTAATTGTCTATATTTGTAAAAATCATATTTCTGTTTTCTTTATTCTATTGATTTAATTGTCCAAATTTGACAAACTTTATATCAAATTTAAGCCCTGGACATGTAGAATCTTTTCCTACTGGTTATTTTCAAATTTGACTATGTTGAATGTAGAAAATGCATGTTTGAAATAATTTGAATTTCTAAAAATGCTTTAAATATGAATTCTTCTCACTGAGGTTGGTAAGAACCCCGCCCTTTCTTCCCGCCCTTTTTTCAAACAGATTTTTTTCCCACCACCGTCTTATGCCAAATTTCTTCCCGCCACCGTCTTTCAAACGCTTGTGAGCCGTTGGATCAGGGGTGTGTTTCTTTTGAGGGCTTGTGAGCCGTTGGATTTTTAGAACTAGTCCCGGTTGGTAACACCAACCGGGACTAAAGGATCACACGGATCGTGTGTTTCCTCCCAGCGCTTCTGAGCCGTTGGATCAGCGTTGTGTTTCTTTCGCTTGATCCAACGGCTCCGAAGCTCTCGAAGAAAACTCACGATCCGCGTACTTGTTCCTGATTGGCTAGCTTTTTTCGCGCCACCTTTTCCCGCACAATTTTTTCGCGCCACCGTTTCCCGCCCAATTATTTCCTGCCGGTTGTTCTATAAAATCCAGTCGAAGGTAGGCATGATACTCACTTGAGCGCAAGCATGGTGTGTATTGGTCCTTGCGAGAAGTGTGTGTCCGGGTTTCACATTTCCGCATCCGAGCAGCTCGCAAGGCTTTCAAGCAATTTGAAGGTAGATGGTAGGGTAGTTCCAATTGAAGAAATTTTGCACACTGAGAGTCATCTCGCTTCACTCGGGGCGAAGCTATGCCGCGATGGGTTTCCGTATAGGACCCCGCTCCAAATTCGTGCAGAAATGCTCAGGCTTGCAGATAAGTTTGATAGGAAAGTTACGAATAATCCGTTCTACCGAACTGAAGCGTACGGTCGTTCCTGTCTCTGGGTAGTTGACAGCGATGATGACGACAATTTCATGCCGTCGTCAAAGGAAAGGAGGGTTGAAGCACTGAGCAAGGGCAAGGAGAAGAAGGCTGAAGCATCGAGCAAGGGTAATGGCAAGAAGGCTGAATCTTCGTCCAAGGGCAAAGGCAAGAAGGCAGAATCTTCGTCAAAGGGCAAGGATGGGAGATAGGTAGATTCTTTGTTTTACTTGTGTTGTATCGTAATTTGCAGTTGTACCTTAAATTGTTCTATCCAGTATTTAGAACTAGTGAAGTTGTAACGTAGATCTCTAGTTGTATGTTACATTAATTTATCGATTCAATGTGGGATGTTTCGTATCAATTATAATATGCCTCGGACATAGATAATAATATGTCTCGTACATAGATAATAATATGTCTCATTCAGACGAACATTACTACATCCTTAACAACATCCTTAACAACATCCCACCCAGTTACATAAAAGGATACATTATTACACATCACTAACAGTTACATTACTACATAAACGGACATGCTGGATCGGAGGCTTAGGGGGAACGGCGGGAGGAGCCAGCCGCGTTCGCGGCACGTTTCTGGTTCTCACGCGCACGTTTGCGGCGTAGGGCAAGATCCATGGAGCGTGAGTCTTTCAGCGCCCAATCCAGCTCGGAAGCCTCCTTCGCCTTGAGCTGGTAGGCAGTCTGGGCTCGCTGGACACGGTCGTCGCGGACGGACTGCAAGGAGGCTTCAATGGCCTCCTGCATCTGCGGCCCGCCGCCCTCTTCCCCATGGTCGCTCCAGTCGAAGTCGTTGTCCTCCTCCTCCTCCGCGGGAGGAGCGGCGGCGGCTGGTGGAGGCGCCACGGCGGCTGGTGGAGGTGCCGAGCTCGTGGGCTTACGGCGGGAATATTGGCTCCCGCGGTAGCGCCCAGAAGGCTCGTCCAGAAGGCGCTGCGGCGGGCGTGGCGGATCCATCTCGTGGAGACGATGCGTTCGTGGCTAGGAATGGTGTGGATTAGGGTTTACCCCGTCGGCGACAATATATAAAGACCTCCAGGTCAGCGCTGGGGGAGGACACGTCGCTAGGGCAGCGCTGGGGGAGGACACGTGACCGACACGTGTCGTGACCGCGAAGCCCGCCTTTAGTCCCGGTTGGTGTTGCCAGCCGGGACTAAAGAAGCACACGGATCGTGTGTTTCTTTCAAGCGCTTGTGAGCCGTTGGATCAGGGGTGTGTTTCTTTTGAGGACTTGTGAGCCGTTGGATTCTTAGAACTAATGTAGTATGCCCAATCAGGAAGAAGCACACGGATCGTGTGCTTCCTTCCAGCGCTTGTGAGTCGTTGGATCAGCGGTGTGTTTCTTTCGAACGCTTCTGAGCCGTTGGATCAGCACTATCACGACCACTTCGTAACCCATGCGACCCTATATATAGCCACCTCCTCAGACAGGTTACTCACTCACACAAAACATTCCAGCGTCACTCGGAGAGGCATATTTGGGCAACCAGCGGCAAGACGTCTGTGATGACCTGCGACCGTTCCAAACGGTTGCAGATCATCACTGACGTCTTGCCGGACGGTTGTAGAACATCAGAGACGTCTTGCCGAACGGCACACAACTAGCGTCTACCCTTGCCATCGAATCCAATGGTTGGATTTAGCCTACCTGATGGCATTTTCCCTGGCATTATTGTGTTCGTCATTGTTCACCGGCCAGCCATTGGAGCCACCTCCTATAGGTCGGTGAAAAATGACAACACTCGTAGGCCAAATTCCTCCTGTTTGTACTCATCCCACACACGTACGCCCTCGTCAGACCACAACTGTAAAAGTTCATCAACTAATGGCCTCAGATACACATCAATGTCGTTGCCGGGTTGCCTCGGGCCTTGGATAAGCACTGGCATCATAATATACTTTTGCTTCATGCACAACCAAGGAGGAAGGTTATAGATACATAGAGTCACGGGCCAGGTGCTATGACTGCTGCTCTGCTCCCCAAACGGATTCAAGCCATCTGTACTTAGACCAAACCTTAAGTTCCTTGCGTCAGCTGCAAAATCCTTGAACTCACTGTTGATGTTTCTCCACTGCGACCCATCTGCGGGGTGTCTCAGCATCTCGTCTTCCTTACGGTCTTTTTTGTGCCATCGCAACAACTTGGCATGCTCTTTGTTTCGGAAAAAACGTTTCAACCGTGGTATTATAGGAGCATACCACATCACCTTCGCGGGAACCCTCTTCCTGGGGCTCGGCTCACCCTCAACATCACCTGGGTCATCTCGCCCGATCTTATACCGCAATGCACCGCATATCGGGCATGCATCCAAATTCTCGTACTTCTCACCGCGGTAGAGGATGCAGTCATTGATGCATGCATGTATCTTCTCCACCTCTAATCCTAGAGGGCAGACAATCTTCTTTGCTTCGTATGTATTGTGCGGCAATTCATTATTCCTTGGAAGACTCTTCTTAAAAATTTGTAGCAACTCCTGAAATGCCTTGTCAGATATTCCATTATTTGCCTTCCACTGCAGCAATTCCAGGGTGGTACCCAGCTTTTTCTGGCCATCTTCACAATTTGGGTACAACAATTTTTTGTGGTCCTCTAACATGCGCTCCAACTTTGACCACTCGTTTTCACTTCCGCACTTCATCTGTTCATCAAGAATGACCCGACGAAGATCATCATCATCAGACTCATCAACAATGACCTCGAGCTCAACTTCGTCTTCCCCCATTGTAGTATCGCCGTGTTCAGAGAACACAGGATAGTTGTCATCATCCTCTTCTTCAGGGTCTTCCATTATAACCCCTCTTTCTCCATGCTTGGTCCAACAAAAATAATTGGGCATGAAGCCTTGTCGCAACAAGTGCGAGTGTATGGTTCTTACGCTCGGGTAATTCCTCGTATTCCGACATTCATCACATGGACAAATCATAAAACCATTCTTCAGCTTGTTTAACTTAACCACATCGAGAAAACGATGCATGCCATCAATGAACTCGGGACAGCGTCGATCACCGTACATCCATTCTCGGCTCATCTGCATTACATAAATACATCAACAACCATTACACCAGCTAAATAATGAATAGAGATACGTGACCAAATTAATTAATCCAAGTTCATCACATTAAAACCAAAGTAGAGAAGTGCCCAAATGTGATACATAGTTCTCACGAAACATACATCAAACGAAACTAACATACAACTATTTAAAGAATTTAAATCCAACAACAAATGCGATCAGAATCGCAACCAAGGTAACTATTGAACCAACAGCATAATGATACCAAGCCTCTTGACTAATGGCATATTTTCTAATCTTTTTAAGCTTGACGCGCATTGCATCCATCTTCATCTCGTTAGCAGCGATGATGTCGGCAAGCTTGACCCCGTGATCATCGACGATGTCGGCAATCTTCAATTCCAATACCATCTTCTCTTCCAGGCATTGGAGACGAAGATCTTCACTTATCTTCAATTTTGCTTTTAAATCGTTGTTTTCTTGTTCTAAAAACTCGACAATAGGGTCGGCTGGAGTTTCCGGTTCAACTACCTCCTAAATAGAAATATATCTATGTCAAGTTGGTCGGCATGATTGTTATAACCATGAAACAAAATAAATAGTTATAAAAATATACCACATCGGAATCATAGACCGGACGAGGGCCGACGGGGACGGATATCAAAACCATGACACTATACATATAAAAAAACATAAGAAAATTATACAAGAAATAATTATGCATTTAAATCATATAACTAACATTTTTTGAAATAAAAGATAAAAAAAGAGGCTCACCGAAGTGGTGTCGGTGACGGAGCGGCGCGGGCGATCGACGGCGGTCAGGAAGGGGACGGGACGACACTATATAAAACCACAAATTATACTTTAATTTTAGCTCAAAATGCATATAAAACAAATGAAATCCCTAACTTAGGAATTTCATCAAACACCTTGCAAGCACCACCAAAAACAAACTTGCTAAACTTGCACGAAAATGAGCTAAACTTGAAATGCCGGAAGAGAAGATGAAGTTGCTAACCCTTATATATGTAGGTGCCACCAATCTTGAAAGTTGTTGGAGAAAATGGTGGTGAATTTGGAGCTTGGGAGAGCAAAAGAGAGAGGAAAAATGGAGTGAGTTCGAGCTCAAAATGGTGCTGGCTCGGGGTGGCAGAAGGTTTATAGTGGCCAGGACCTTTAGTACCGGTTTTTATTAAAAACCGGTACTAAAGGTCTAGCCTGGGGCCACAGACCGCGGCCTCTTGTGCCGGCAGGGGCTCCACCCCTTTAGTACCGGTTTCTATTAAAAACCGGTACTAAAGGTACGTCTTTAGTACCGGTTTGTCTGAAAAAACCGGTACTAAAGGTCCTCGCAACGGTGCCACAAACGCAACCGGTGCTAATGCACTCCTTTAGTACCGGTTTTAGTACAACCGGTACTAAAGGTGGCGCACCAAAGCCTCCTTTTCTACTAGTGTATCCGGGCCGGTGGCGCTGGAATCTTCTTCAGAGACGACAAAGCTCCGGTCCTGCTGGAATTCGGATCCCCTCCTTTTGCTCTGCCGCCGTGAACCAAGTCGATCCTCTTGTCCGAGCGAGCGCCGGGGTGCAGGAGGAGGCGGGGATGGGACGAACGAACGTGCGAGGTTGTGAGGGAGTGGTCGGTCAATGTGGCTGATATCTGTGGGTGTGTCCTATCATCGAATGGGTCGTGATCCCCTCGTAGCAAATCCATTGGAGACGAACATGGCATTTGGCAAAGCTGCAGGGGCGGTTGGTGTCTGCTGCGATTTGGTCAAGCGGATTAAATTAAAGAGAAAAGAAAGGTGCCGCCGTCGCCATGGGGCTCGGCCAGGCAAAGCCTGGTTGGCCGGCGGCGGCGAGGATCGAATGTCCTCTCGCGTCGAGGAAGCCCGGCACGGGTCGGTACCCTTGGCAGGGACGCGGTGCTACCGGGCGCCATGGCGTCCGGCCCGGCAGCGCATGGCGGCGGCTGTGGCTTGGGTGCGGACGGACGGTAGGGGCGGCGCCTCTCTCCTTCACGGCGGCGGCGGCGACCCGAGATCTCGATGATGGCGGCCGGGACATGAGGGTGGATCCTGCCGGCGGATCGGCACCATGGATGACCTCCAGGTGTTGGAGACGTGGATCGGATCCCTGCGGGGATGGAGGAGCAGCGAGGGTTCCATCGGTGGTGCGGTTTCGGCCCACCTCTTGGCGTCCTCCTGCCTTATTATCCTTGCGGCGGATCTTGAGGCAAGTTCGTCGGCCGGCGAGAGCTGGGCTCCGATTCGGTCGGGGCCGACGAAAGCGGCGCCCGCGGGCGTCGTTACCTTGTTGAAGGAGTCGTTACTGCGACGCTCTGGCCTCCCTCCATGATGCTCCGGAGGAAACTTCAGATCTGGGTGTCCCGGATCGCACGATGGCGACACTTCCGGTGTCGTTCTCCTCCTTGGGGGCATCGTGTTGGAGCACATCCTGGCTGGAGAGGTCTGATGGTGGAGCGGCGTGCCATTTTCCGCGTCGACAATGGTGACTCGGCAGCATGGTGCAGTGGGGTCTCGGCGTGGATGCGTGCGAATGAACGAGGGCAGGGCGGTGGTGCTGTTTGGCGTCATGGCGACGTCGCCGGCTGGCCTTGAAAGGTCATGGCGTTGATCTTTGCATGAAGATAGGTTCGAGGAAGACGGCGGAAGCGACTTCTATAGCGAGCGCATGCGGTGCGCGTTGAGGGTTTGCTGGACCGGTACTCCGGTTGTAGATGATGGGTGTAGGTGGGAGGTCAAGGCATGCGGCTCTGATCATGGCCACCCCATCATAGTTGTAGCGACTTTTTGTTGCCGAGCGGCTGACTTCGGTTTGATCAATGTTGTAACTTGTAAGTTTTGATGAATAATTGCGGATGACTGTGTGCATCAATTTGATGCAGAGGCCGGGGACCGCACCCTCTTATCTAAAAAAAATTAATCTACTGCGATTATGTAAGAGCAGGAGTAACTATCATCACCATATACTGTACCACGGGAGGACAAAGATTCATTATATGAAAGGAGTGCAAATCCTCGGCCTCTCCGCGCTCCGCGCACCGTAGATACTACAGTACGCACTGTAGAAATGGAACAGTACGTGGTGGGGCCCACACGTCATACTCACATCCCGCTGCCAATTTTGCAAAAAGCCCAGGGCGCTTAAAAATCACACATCCTTCACAGAAAATCCGGCCCGAAGGACCTATTTGCAAATATGTGAAAACCCGAGATCCTTTTTGTAAAAACACCACAAATCCCCCCTCCCTCCCTCTCTCTCCCGCGCGGCGTCCGAGCTCGCCGGCGCCGCCGACGCCGCGCACGCCCTCGAGGCTTCTCCCTCGACAGATCCTCGCACAGGTCGACCTCCGCCGCCACGACATCTCCCTCCTCGCCGCAGATCAGCCGCCACGACGTCGTACCGTGGCCGGAATCGCCGCCGTGGTCCGCTGCTTCCTCCGCCGCGTCGGCGCGCCACCGCGGCCGCTCCGGCGACCCAGGATGGGCGGCGCCGCCTGCTGTGGGCACCCCGCGTCCGCGCGCGTCGGGCGCGCCCAGGCGCGCGTCCCAGACGGCGGCGACGCGCCGCCGGCGAGCTCGCCCCCGCCGCGGCCGAGCCAGCCTGCTCAGTCCACTGTTAGGTCATGATGACGTCACCACGCGTCAGGATTTTTTTTTTACTGTTAAGTGCTGGAAAATCAACAAATGCAAATATACTTAGTACGAAAATACAATATAAATATCAAAATGCCCACAAAAAATTACATGCTGACTATTCATGCTGCAATATAAAAATTCATATTGAATATTTAAAAAAATTGTGTGCTTTTCAAATTTATCCATTTCGTCCACCGGAAAAAAATACCAGCTACTTACGGCAAAAAGAGAACAAACAATTCTTCAAATTTCAATTTGAACAATATTTCAAGAAAATCCAAATGCACTTCCTCTAAACATTATTTGCGAAAAAAATACAAATTCATGTCCTCCAACATATATTTCCCAAGTATGGATTGGATTGCAATAAATTTTAAACATCTAAAATAAATTCAACATCCACCGGAAAAAATTGCAGAACACGTCCGAACGACTGGAAAAAATAAATAATAGCTACTTACGGAAAAAAACAAAAAAGACAAACATGCCTTCAAAATTTCAATTTGAACAATATTTCAAGAAAATCCAAATGCACTTCCTCTAAACATTATTTACAAAAAAGAACACATATTCATATCCTCCAATAATGTATTAGATTTAAATTAAATTGTAACAAATCCTCATATAATATATTTTCTCCAAGATATGGATTGGATTGCAACAGATTTTAAACATCTAAGAATATTCATGCCTCACGATAAAAATTCAAATTTTAATATTTCAGAAACTTAAATGCCTACAGAATTTATCCACTTCCCGCGAGCATTATCAAATTCAAATCCGAATAAACTCGACACGATAATATTTGACTACACCAGACGAATATAAGTGTCGATGTTATTCTTAACATGTAGGACCATTTCACTTGCCATTCTTTTTAAAAAAATATTTTTAAGCCAAACATTATATTCCTAACATGTAGGACCATTTCACTTAGACAATTTGCATAAAATAAAAAGTGTTAAACCCAAACAGCGTTTTCGAATTTACTATTCTGGAAAATATAAATACGAAAACGAGCTATCATAAAAAAATAAATGCTACCTATTTATGGCAAAGAAACAAACATGTTTTCAATACTCCGATTTAATCAAAATTTCAAGAACTTGCAACTACACTTCCTCTAAATATATGAATATAAATTTACTAAATGTTCGAACAATGCGCTTCCCTCCAATTACGAACTAAAATTGAACATTTCAATTAACTAATTATTCGCATGCAATCCACATAGATTTTGACCGCACCAGACGAACTAACATAAAGGTTATTCTTTTTTAAAACACTTTCCCAAACAATTTTCAATTCCTACGAGTTGAGCCCATTTTAGTTAAATAATTTCGACCATTTTAATCAATTTTCATAAAAAAAAACATTAACAAACAACCAACATTTTTGTATGTGCCCATCTGAAAAATATAAATACGTATCCGAACTACCAGGAAAAAATATATACTACCTATTTGTTGTTCTTTTTAAAAGAATATTTTCAGGCAAAAAACTATATTCCTAACATGTAGGACCATTTCACTCAAATAATTTGCATAAAATAAAAAAATACAACACAAACAACGCTTTCGAAATTACCCATCTGAAAAATATAAATACGTATCCGGACTATCAGAAAACAAAAAAAAATGCTACCTATTTACGGAAAATAAACAAACATGTTTTCAAGACTCCGATTTAATCAACGTATCAAAAGCATACAAACACACTTCCTCTAAATATATGAGGGTACATTTTTCCAAAATTAAACATTTTCACATTTCCTGCGTCTTCAGATTAGAATTTTAACACACAGACGCGGCGTGTCGCCGCGCTCATATACCTAGTTTGATGAATAGAGTTGGTGAAAAGAGTGAGGCCATTTTGGAGCTCGGGCTTGAAAAACTCAAAAATTGATTGATACATGGATTGGGTCTCCGAAAATATGCTGCCACTTTATCGCTGAATGAATTACAGAGGGATGCACGAGGAAATCATGTTCGGCTACGTACGCATGTTTAATCGCGAGTTGAAAAGTATGGGCGGCTGGTGTGATTTTGTCAAACGAATTATCTATACTACTATTAAAATAGCAAACTTGTGTTCTTGTGTTGATACATTGAATCTGAGCCCTTCAATATTTGGCCAACGGTCCATATCGCTCCAATGTTTGACAACTCAACATAAATCCAGTTTTGCCCGTTTTACCCTCCCACCAAATCACATAATACTGCTACTGCCATCGTACCTATTCATTTTCGTAAATATTACAGAGATTGCCACCGCTAAAAGAAATAAACACGATCGAACAAGGCGTCGTGTGCGTGTGCATGTAGAAATCGTGTCCGAGCAGGAATAGAGTTCATCATCGATTGATTCTTGCCGTGCGTCGCTTGCCGGGTATAAATATTAAATAGCCATGTACATACGCTGGAAATAAGAATAAGACATCGCGACATCAACCTGATCATTGTGTGTGCGTCGTGTTGCTACTAGCGATCCATTAACCTAGCTAGCTTAGATTGTACATATATATTCAGGCTGAATGAATCGGTCAGTTACGAGCTAGCCTCGCCATGGCGTCGACTTTTCGTCGCCTTCATGGCCTTCGCCGTAGCGACGGCGACGGCGGACGCGAGCCCATGATGGAGCAGGCACCGCCCACGGCAGAGCCGGCACGATGGCGACCGTGTGGTCACCGTGGAGCAGACACGACGCACGCCCATGGCGAGCAGGTACGGCGGCGCTTGTGCTCAGAACAAGTGTGACTTCTCTCTTCCGTGCGTGCACGGGCATGTCTGCTAGTGCCATAAGTACTCCAATATTTTGAGATGAAGAAGACTGCGGCAAGCACATACATCTAGCTGCAGTTTGCTGGGGACAAGTACTAATTCGTCCGTAACTGAGAGTGCTAGCCATGGATATTTCTTTTCATGGATTTTAGATTGCTGGTTACTTTTTGGCCAAACAGATAGTGTTGGGTGGTTTTCTATTTCTTTTTATATGTTTTTGTTTTGAGTCAACATATCATGTATCTGAATTATTTGGAGGTTCAAAATTTAACATAAAATTCGTGAAAATTCTCATAGGGGGTTACAGGCTCAAAGGCACACCATAATAATTATTTTATTTTTATATAAATTTTCTTTTCCAAAACTCAAATCAGGTTTTGTTGTGGAAAGAAGTTAAATTCCGAAGTACATTTTCATAATTTGTAGGCAGAGCTTCTCGGCCACGGCCGAACTCGAAGGCGGCAGCTCGCGGTGGAGCTCCCAACCGGGGTGGCGTTCCCATATGAGGCCTGTCTGGGCGATGTCGCTGGCAGCAGGATATCGACTGATGATTCTTTCATCGCCGACTTGGCTCTTGGGGACAAATCAAAGCTTGGACTAGCTCATATTTTAGATAAATACAGCGTGTAACCGTTCAAAACTTAATTAACATGAAAATTTCGTGAGAAGCATGTACTGTACAATGTTCTCAATCATGAGTTAAAAAAGGACACGGAGTGGTCAGCGAAGTAATTATTAATTGAGACGAGCACACCATAATTAATTGAGACGTGCGTTGCACGTGCACGTCCACTAGTTATTAAAAAAAAATGAAGTACGAGGCAATCAATATCTGCTGTGATTTGGTCAAAGGACTAGAGGACAAAATAAGAAGTGGTCTGTAAAACATAATATAAAATAGTTTTCTTCGGTTACAGAATTTGCCAACCTTCCTATATAAAAGAAATTTGCTTACCGTGCAACCGAAGTTCTTCCACATGGAGGGGAGAGGATCATCGTCTCTCATGTGTTGTAGCAAATTTTCGTCCGTTCGCTTTTGGTGTCACGGCGACATCTCTCAGACGGTGATGGCGGTGTTGCCCCGAATAAAGTCCCTCGGCTTCAATCCCGTCTCGGTGGCGCTTGGTGACGTGGGCCTACCTTTCGGGTGACCCACTACAAGGGTACATGGTGCACGTATACAAGGCCCAAGAGGATAATAAGGTCAAGGCCCAAGACAAGACCCGCAAGGAAAGATTGTTCTCCAAGATAGGTGTAGTTCGAGTTGGTTAGGACTTGCCAAAACTGTAATCCTAGTCGGTTACCCGAGACCCAGCCACCTATATAAGTGCTGGGAGGGTCCCCGATCAAGGACACAAAATCATAGCATACCGCAAGTTTAGCCTCATTATTCTTGGCGAGATCGACATCTCGCCGAGATCCTTGTAACACCTGTGTTCACAGCCATCAATAAATCAGACAAGCAGGACGTAGGGGTTTTACCTCACTCGAGGGCCCTGAACCTGGGTAAATCCTTGCTTGTCAGCCGTAGATTACCACCGGTGCTACCAAATCTCGTTCCTATTCTCAACCCGAGGTACCTTACCATGGGATTTGCCGAGTTAACCCCTCGTCAATTGGCGCCGTCTGTGGGAACGAGTATGACTGGATTCACGGTGTCGCCGGCTCAATCTGCATCCGCAAACGGCAGCTCGCCGATCACCATCACGGGACCGATCCCTTTCGGCTCCTTCGACTACAACCCGCACCCGACGGGATCGCAGACAGCAGATTCAGATCTGAGATCAGGTGAGAAAGTCTCTGTTTGTTCTTCAGTTGTAGCTGCTAACCAGGCAGGAACACTCGCCACGGAGCAAGCTTCGACACCCGCGTCTCCATCTCCATCGACTGGATCTGCACCTGCGGCTCCATCTTCACCCGCAAAATCTGCGACTTCGCCTGCATCGACTCCGCCGAGATCGCCGACGCTCTCGGAGATGATGTCGCTGATGGACACACCTGCATCGACTCCGGTGCCTTCACCAACACCTTCGGAGATGGAATCTCTGATGGATTTGCAACCCGCTGCATCTCCAGCGGCACCCGCGTCTCCTTCGGCTGAGGAGTATGCACCTTCATCGGCAAAAGAAACTGCGTCAGACGACGCTATGGACATCGAGTCCGTCCGCAGCGACGTCGACTGCGGGCGTCAGGCCATTATCGACTTCTACTTCAACTCCGCTGCTGCCTTCCTCGACAACCGCAGCAACGGTGAAAAAGGCAAAATTTCGCGTCACGCTCCAAACCAGATCTACATTGTGCAGATCACTCCAGAGGACGGAGCACCCGAAACATCGGCGACTGGGGCAAGCCGTCCCGATACCAGGACCTATCCGATGAACGCAACCATGCCGGACGGCAGCACAATCGTCATCACAAGAGAACAGGCGATCAAAGCAGCCAAAGCCATAAATGAGTGCACCATGATGCCTGAAGATTCGACACCCGAAGAACTTGCGGCGCACAAATACATCTTCTGGCAAGAGACCCTGCGGCTGAAAAGCTTGCAGGCAGCACTCGACGAACGCAAAAAGGCCGCCAGTGCATCGAGTGCACGGCGCGCTCAACTCACATCACTCCATTCTTCGGGAGGAACTTCCTCGCATCACCGCTCGCGATCTAGGGTGGCACACCTGACAGCAAGCGAGAGGGCGGCACTGACCCGCGACCTAGGCGTATCATTCATGACACACGATGAAGACGGGATTCCTATCCCCAAAACGGCTCAGGGAGCCCCCATGTCGGTGGCCACGTACCTGAAGGCGACACAACCTCCAGATGGCGACCCAAACGCGGCCCTGCATCGCCAGCAAATAAGGTCACTTCACATGGCAGGTGGAGCTCTGGCTATAGTCGAAGAACATCCTGGAGGGAACAGAACCCGTCGCGAGGCCACCCCGCGACGCGAGATGCAGACAAGGGACAATCGCGACCGCACAGTCGCAAATCATGACGACCGAGACCGGTCAGGCCGCAGTCGACGCGAAACTCAGCACCGCGAGGCGAGTGGAGATCGCCGTGACGTCATGACTCAGCAGAGGGTCAGCAGAGGAAGAAGTAGAAGATCCACCCGATCACGAAGCAGCGATTCAGACTCGGGTGACGAGTGGGAGCCCTGTGGAGCACTATGCTTCACCCGACGCATCCGCCAGGCGAAGATGCCCAAAAGGTTCAGACTTACATCTGAAACACCTAAGTTTGATGGCAGGCAGGAACCCTCATCTTGGCTCGAGGATTACAGAACAGCGGTCTCCTGTCAACGAGGCTCGACCACAACTGCGATGCAATATATCCAGCTTATGCTGTCTGGAACTGCACGAGATTGGCTGAAAAGCTTACCCGAAAACTCATACGACTCCTGGGAAAGGTTTCAGGAGGACTTCGTCAAAAACTTCCTCGCAACATGCGATCGACCTGCAACATTCGCAGAATTGCAGGCTTGCAAGCAGCGTTCAGACGAACCGCTCCGCGAGTACATCCGAAAGTGGACTACAATGCGCAACTCTGTAGGTGTGGTATCAGAAGATCGAGCAATCGACTCTTTCATCGCAGGAGCAGCCAGGCACGACTTCCGAGAGGCGCTGTTCCGCCAAAAACCAACATCCATAGCACAACTCATGAAAATAGCTAACGAATGGGCAGACGGAGAGGACATGGTGCGAGACCATCAAGAGTCACCCGAGGCAACAACAATGGAAGTTGGGATAGAAGAGATGGCCACGGCAGACGCAAACGCAAATCCCAGCGCTACAACGACCAGGACGAAGTCGAATTTGTGGCGGCTGGCTATGACAACCGCGAAGATCGCACTCGAAGCGCGGGACGTCAAGACGACCGCGGTAGGGGTCGACAGGACGACCGTCGTGACTATGGAACACGCAGAGACGGATATCGCAAACAGGAGTGGCGCAAACGACGATCGCGGTCACCCGAAGGCTTGGGTGATCAGGAGCTAGATGAGGAGTGCAGATTCCGCATGTTCAAAGGGCAAGATGGCAAACTGCATTCGAGCCATCTGGTGAAGGATTGCAGAAAGTTCACCAGGATGACGGATGCGTACATCAGGCGCATGCAAGCAGCTCGCAACGCAGTAGCAGCAGGAGCCCCTGCACCACCCCTCCTCCAGCTCCACCCGCAGGACAAAATGCGCACGCGGCAGGCGTAGTGCAAAATCAAGCTCGCATAGAAGCTCCGCCAGAACCAGCAGAACGCTACCCTGAAGCCCATGGTCAGATGAACATGATCCAGAAGGGCGTCCAACCAACAGAGAGCAAAAACTGATCACTCGACATGTCAACATGGCGGTGATGGCGCCTCCAGCGACACCCGAATATCTGAAGGGATCAGAAACAAGCATAACGTTCTCACGTGCGGATCACCCCCCAGCTGTGGCGCGACCGGGCACGCGCCCCTGGTACTCGACGCGCAAATCGGTGGCTACGCCATGTCCAAGGTCTTCATGGATGGTGGAAGTGGAATCAACATCATCTTCGCCGATACGCTCCGCAAAATGAATCGCTCAGTCGAAAAACTTCCTGAGTCCGATACAACCTTCCACGGCATAGTCCCAGGCAAAGCAGTCCGGCCACTCGGGACACTGCAGCTTCCAGTCGTTTTTGGCGAGCCAGGCAACTTTCGAACGGAGAAGATTGACTTCGAAGTTGTCGACTGGCAGTCGCAATATCACGCGATCCTGGGACGCCCGACTTCGCTCGGTTCATGGCAGTTCCACACTACGCATACCTGATGATCAAGATGCCAGGACCCAAGGGAATCATCACCGTCAAAGGTAACTTTCAGCGATCTGACAGCTGCGATAGAGAGTTCAGCAAAATATCCGAAACATTCGGGATGCAGGAACAGCTCAAGAGATCTCCCTCACCAACGATCGCACGATGTTTCCACCAACAAAAAAGCAGGCACCCGACGCCGCTTTCAACGCAAAAAACGACACTACGTCGCATCAAGTCCACCCGACGGACCCAGCCAAGACGGTCACGTGTCGTCCAGCTTATCACCCGCATAGGAAGGCGCGCTCGTCGAGTTCCTCCGTGAGAACTGGGAAATCTTCGCCTGGTGTCCAGCAGACATGCCAGGTATTCCCAGGGAATTCGCCGAGCACCATCTTCAACTATTTCCAGATGCAAAACCTGTGAAGCAATCAATGCGACGCTTCTCTGAGCCGAAGCGTAGCTATTGGAGAAGAAGTCGACAGATTACTCGACACAAAATTCATTCGGGAGATCAAAAAATCTGACTGGGTCGCTAACCCTGTCCTAGTGCCAAAGAAGAATTCGACTGTCCTCCGCATGTGCGTGGACTTCACCTCCCTCAACAAATGCTGTCCCAAGGACCACTTCCCCTTGCCGCGTATCGACCAATAGTCGACTCAACGGCGGGGTGCGAGCGCTTATCCTTCCTGGATGCCTATTCGGGCTACAACCAGATTCGGATGAATGAAGAAGATGAAGACAAGACTGCCTTCATTACCCCTTATGGTGTCTACTGCTACACAACTATGCCCTTCGGGCTGAAGAACGCGGGTGCCACGTACCAGCGCATGATGCAAAACTGTCTCAAAAAGCAAATTGGACGCAATGTCCAAGTCTACGTCGACGATATCGTCATCAAAACAAAACAGGAGTCGACACTCCTCGATGACTACGCGAAACCTTCGCCAACCTGAAGCACTACAAGATCAAGCTTAACCCAAAAAAGTGTGTCTTTGGCGTGCCAGCCGGACAACTTTTGGGTTACCTTGTGTCCGCCAGAGGCATAGAGGCAACCCGGAAAAGCTACAAGCTATCCTCACCATGCCACCACCAACAAAACTTCGGGATATACAGAAACTAGCCGGTCGAGTCGCAGCACTCAGCCGCTTCATCAGCAAACTGGGTGAGAAAGCACTCCCGTTCTATCAGTTGATGAAGAAAACAGACAAATTCGAGTGGACACCCGAAGCTCAAGCAGCCTTTGAAGATCTCAAGCGAGTGCTGACAAACCCTCCAATCTTGGTGGCACCCAACGAGCGAGAGCCGTTGTTCCTCTACGTTTCAGCGACCAATCGGGTGGTCAGCACCGTTCTGGTGGTTGAGCGCATGGAAGAAGGACACTCGCATGGTGTACAGAGACCTGTATACTATCTCAGCGAGGTCCTTTCTATATCCAAACAGCGGTACCCGCACTATCAAAAGCTAGCCTATGCTGTATTCATGTCTTCACGAAAGGTGGCACACTACTTTGCTGAGCACCCGATCATTGTGGTTAGCTCAGCAGGGCTGCGAGACATCCTCACAAACCCCGATGCAACCGGGCGGGTAGCCAAGTGGGTCATCGAGTTGGGGCCCCGAGACATCCGCTACGAGCACCCGAAGGCAATCAAGGCACAAGTCCTACCTGACTTCACCACCGAGTGGATCGAAGCACAGCTACCCGACGTTCCGGACTTGTCCAATTCTTGGACAATGTATTTGATGGGTCGAAGAAGCATGAAGGCGCAGGCGCAGGCGTCGTACTCGTATCTCCAAAAGGTGACAAACTCGCTATGTTCTGCAGATGGATTTCCCTTTTCCTTCGAACAACGAGGCAGAATACGAGGCATTGCTCATGGCATGCGGATGGCAAAAGCGTGCGGCTGCACTCGACTCATGATCTATGGTGACTCGAACCTGGTGGTGCAGCAAACTATGAAGGCCTGTGACGCTACAGCCGACAACATGATCGCTTACCGCGACCTGTACAATATCATGGAAGGAAGCTTTGACGGTTGCGAGTTACGCCATATTGGACGCGAAAGCAATGAAGAAGCAGATACACTTGCCAACATCGGCTCTACAAAGGCACAAGTACCACCCGGAGTTTTCCTCGAGAAGATTGAGCATCGCTCCATCAAAACAAAGCAAAAAGCGGAGTCGAAAACTTCGACTGCTCCGTTGCAACTCTGAACGCTGCGCCCAGCGTCAACGATCCACCAGTCGAAGTTTTCCTGGTGGAACCAACATGGACACATCGATTCCTGGCATACCTGAAGAACGGTGAACTTCCAGAAGACGTAACAGAAGCTCGGCGGGTGGCCAGACGCGCAAAAGCATACACCATTATCAACGGTGAGCTATACAAACGTAGCATCTCTGGGATACTACAGAGGTGCATAGCACACGAAGATGGCGAGGCCATCCTTCGAGACATACATGCAGGGACCTGCGGACATCACGCGAGCAGTCGAGCACTTGTTGCAAAAGCCTTTCGAGCAGGATTCTACTGGCCCACTGCGCTCAGGGACGCGAAGGACATCGTCAAAAAATGCATCGCTGTCAGAAATTTGCGACTAAGCCACACGCGCCCGCGTCAGAGCTGAAGACGATCCCGCTGGCATGGCCCTTTGCCCAATGGGGACTCGACATGGTTGGGCCACTCAAGAAATCCTCTCGAGGCGGGCACACTCACCTCCTGGTGGCAGTCGATAAATTCACTAAGTGGATCGAAGCAGTCCCCATCACAAGTTCGACTGCCTCAACAGCGGTCAATTTCACCCAATCCATCATATTCCTCTTTGGGGTCCCTCACAGCATCATAACGGATAATGGCACCAACTTCACGGCTGAAGAGTTCAAGGACTTCTGCAAGGACCAAGGGATCAAACTCAACTATGCATCAGTGGCGCATCCACAGTCGAACGGTCAAGTGAAAAAGGCAAACGGGCTCGTCTGTAGCGGGCTCAAGAAGCGACTGTTCGTTCCACTCAAGCGAGCAGCAGGTGCTTGGGTCGAAGAACTGCCATCTGTCCTTTGGAGCCTCCGCACAACTCCAAATAGGTCGACACAATACACACCTTTCTTCATGGTATACGGTGCCGAAGCAGTCCTACCATCCGACATTCGATTCGACGCGCCAAGGGTCACTGCATACGAAGAGGACGACGCAGAAGAAGCACTCGAAGACGGTGTCGACACACTGGATGAGGCCCGCGATATCGCCCTTGCTCGCACAGCCGTTTATCAACAAAGCCTCCGCAATTACCATAGTCGTCGACTACGCACTCGCTCCTTTATGGTGGGTGACCTGGTCCTTCGTCTGAAGCAAAAGAAGGTGCACAAGCTCGCCTCCCCATGGGAGGGACCCTTTATTGTCACAGAGGTCATCGATGGTGGAGCTTATCGACTGAAGCATGCGAAGACGGGAGAGCTCTCCCACAACCCGTGGAACGTTGCGCAGCTGCGCCGCTTCTATGCTTAGATTGCTCAGTCGTCAAAATGTAATAGGGCATATGTCGGATAGCTGCAGGTTTCAGACGCGCACTTTTCCTTACCAGGGTACCTAAGGGGACTGGAAGGTTTTTAATGAGGCGGCCTGCAGCTTACAAAAAGGAATAAAAATCAATGTTCCTTTCATCTGTCTTCTTCGCACAAGCATATTTTACTTACCCACACCCGAGACGCTCGGGGGCTGTGTCATACGATCAAACGCAAATAAACCTTAGCTACGCTCGAAAAACTCGGGGGCTGGGTCGTATGCCGATCTTTTCAAAAACAAACTAATCCAGCACACTCGAAGGCTCGGGGGCTGAGATGTAATGATTCAAAAAACATATACTTCACAAAAACCCACCCGATAGACTCGGGGGCTAGGTCAGTTCTACAATAAACAAATTCGTATTATCTACGAAGAATCAAAATTACACTCGGGGGCTCCCCCTGTACAAAATTTACGCTCGCAAAATTTTTAGTCTTCAGGTTCATCCTTGACTGGCAAACATGGACCACCAAGTTGAGCGTGGGTGCGCTCAATCAGTAACTCTGCAGACTGAATGGTACCGTCGAGACTTGCTTGCTCTAATCTTTCCCCAATTGCGGGTGGAGGTAGCACCAAAGATGGCCTGTGACTACGCACATACGCCATTGCCGCGTTTGCTCCAAGCACAAGTTTTCGGGTCAACAGGTCTCGAATTGGACCTGTATGACGGAAAATATCCAGCAAAGCACGCATCCCTTGCGGCTGTGGCCCGGCCGGGAAGAGAACCTCGTTGAGTCACGTAAATGCCATTCGGCACAACTCGAGCAACTCTGCACTCCGCCAGGCACGATCCTTCAGTGTGGCGAGTATGCGAGCATGATACCTGTCAAGCCAAAAATGTTGGCGTCCAGTTGTGGGATGGTCTACAACGCTATCCAGACGCTCCTCCACTCGAGTTTTCTCGGCCTCAAATTTATCAACAAAACCTGCGCACACATTAGAGCGGTTACTTAAACACGCAAAAGGCGAACGCCAACAGTAGGCAAGGCGAAGACCATACTCACTTTCGAGTTGTCTATTTACAAGATCCATCTCGCTAAGCACATAATTTTCTCGCTGGGTGGACAGTCCTGGCCTCGTCCTCAGTCGATTTAGTTCATTCTGGGCGTTTTTCAGCTCCTGCTTCATCTCCAAATGCTTGGTTTTCATATACTCCATCACTCTGGCATCATTGACCGCCTGCCCTTGCGATCGAGTGGTCTGAGGTTGCTGAGAGCCAGTCGAAGTAGCGGGTTCCAGTGACTGAAAAGCATACAAGGTTCCCTTAAACGAGGAATCACAAAATATACTCGGGGGCTCGGGTCCCACAAGAACAATCAGCAAACCAAGCAAAACAAGCAAAAGGCAACTTCACGATTCATCATCACATTTCGAGTTCATTACAACGCATAAACAAAGGAAGTACTCGCAACTCTTCCTAAGAAGCTGACTCGGATCTAGACCTAGACTTGCGTGCTGCACGCTCAGCCGCAGCAGCAGCTCGACTCTCCATCATGGTAACCATATCCTTTGCTAGTAGGGTTGAGCGATCGTTGATGGCTTCTAGGGGAGTCGCAGGCATTTCGGCCCTCTTGGGAAAGCCAGCCACAACCTTCTCATAGTCGGCATCAACCCCATGAAGCTGCATCAGCAAAACTGCAGACTCCGAGCCACATACCGTTTGGGCGCGCACGAAGTCCGCCAAGGTCGATGATCCTGGGCCAAAAAGCTGCGCCAGCTCCTCAATCGACGAAGGAACGTCGCCTTCCGGGAAGATGCCCCGATAAACGGAGGCGAGGGCGCTCTTCGACTGGTTCAGGCGATCCTTGACCTTAGCACACAGCCGATCAAAAGCGCCAACGGCACTCTCGAGTGAGTCATCCACCATTTGCTCGGGTGCAGGCTCCGTGCCAAGAGCGCCTGGCAAACATGGGTATTGGCTTAACAAAACGGTCACGCAAATCAAAAATTCTGCGCACAAGCAAAAGCTTACCTTCAACCACATCCGCGATTGCGCGAAGACGTGCTATTTGGAGGTCCTCAGACTCTTTCGCCTGACGAGCCTTTTGCTCGGCATTCTCGCACTGGGACTTGAGCTGTTCCTCGAGTTCCTGAACGCGTTTGAGCGCGGCTTGGTGTTCTCCTGCATAATGGTAACATTCGAATCAAATAACAAAAGGACGCCAAGATAAAGATCAATCAGCACACTTACGGGCAGTCTCGTCCATCTTCAGGCGAAGATGGTTGCGCTCCTCCTCCATTCGCACGTATGTGGTAGCATCTTCCATCATACGCAGAACGAAGGGCTGCCCAGCAAAAATAAGTTGGTAAAAGCAGTAAATAAGGGAAGAAGGTTCTTTGAGCCTATAGCCAACTATACTAGTTGCCTATAGCCTCGGGGGCTACTCCCATCGGGAGCGCTGGCGCGCACCCGATGACAAAATCAGGCAAAAGAAACTTACGTGGTGGAGAGGTGCAGGAGAAGCTGTGCCCGAGGTGGACGGCGTGAGCTCCGGCAGATTTGGAGGCGCACTCGCCTCTGCAGTCAGGTGTGGCTCCACCCGCGTGATTTCTTCGGTTGCCGGGCTTACTTCTGGTACAACTGGAGGAGTGGCGGCCTTCGGCTCATCGTCCCTCATAGGGCTGATACAGCATCACCCGAAAACAAAGACAGTAAGAGAAAAGCATAATGCATACGACATTCGTGAGGCGCGCATAGTCAAAGCATACCTCATGTCCTCGTCGTCACTATCCATAAGACTATGGACATCAACGAGTCGACTGAACCCAGGAGTACTGGATGGAGGCGCCATGCGAATCGGCGCTGCCACAAATGGCTCCTCTTCGATGGGGGATGACGAACTCGAGTCGTCATCTTCTAGCTCACGTTGCGGGTTGATGGAGGCAGAAGCGGTCCTTTTCAGGCGACGCTTTTTGTGGACAAGACCTTGCTCTTCCTCCTCTTGCCCTGCACCCTCTTCTTCCTCGGGTGAGTGCGCGGAAGCCAAAGAGATCTCATCCACTGCTTCCGCATCTTCCTCATCTAGCACCTCCAGTTCAGGATTTTCTCCCCCTTCAGGCAGGGGAGGAAGGCTAACAAAATCAGGGTGACCCTGCAAAGCACAAAATACATCCTCACTTTTCGAGTGCCTGAGCTTACAGTACAGAACAAAAATTGATCACGCGCAAAGTACATACCTCAGGTCGGGGGTGTAAGCTGTCAAAGGGATGGACTGGGCAGTCGAGGGGACATGCGTCCTTCTTCGTCAGCTTGGTGATGGCGCGGACCTGATCTTCCACTGCTCTCTTCATGGGTAGTGGTTCAGTCGACAGGCGCGTCGGATCACTCGCGCCCTGGAACTCCCACATTGGGTGTACCCGCGCCCGTAGCGGCTGTACACCCCTCTCGATGAAGGTCGCAATCAGATGCAGCCCACTCACGACACGGCCCTTGGTCTTGATCAGCTTCTCGAGCTTCTCCATCAAGGGCTTGGCTTCTGCCTCTTCAGTCGCGTTGGATTGGTGTAACCATGCTCGGGTCTTCACCAGCGGCGTCTGCTCGACAAAGGCTGGCAGCCCATCTTGTGTGGAGGTGAAGTAGAACCACCTCTTGCGCCAGTTTTGCGCAGAATCGACGAGGCGGAGGTTGAAGTATTCGACCTCTTTGCGGGCTTGGATGATGAGTCCACCTACGGTGTAGACTCCACCAACACCCGCGTTTCTCCGCACAGTAAAGATCTTTTTCCAAAGACCCCAATGCGGGTGAACGCCCAAAAAGCATTCACAGAGCACAACAAAAACAGCAACATGCATGATAGCATTAGGAGAGAAATCATGCAGTTGCACCTTGTAGGCGTACATCAGTGCACGCAAGAAGTCGTGGATGGGGAAGGAGAGGCCCCTGACCACGAAGTCGTGGAAGCAGACGCGCTCGTTCGCTTGAGGCCGCGGGGTCACCTCGTCGCCCGGGATGCGTGTGGGCAGTGCATCCACCGGTGGCAGTAGCCCGTCGCGCCGGTACCCATCAACTTTGGACACGGTGATGTCCGACCGCGTCCAGTCACCGGCCTTCTTCCTCAAAGGTGCCGCGGTGCTCGCAGCAGCCGTAGTGGTCGCGGCCTTGGCAGCAGTCGCCGCGCCAACAGGTGCCTCCTTACGCTTGTCTCCTCTACCCATGGTGGAGTGCGCAAAAAGCTGTGGAGATGGTGGAGCAGCAATGGCAAGAGCGCGAGGAGGAAGAAGATGCAGAGCAAAGCACGCGGCGGCGGGGGCAAATGGCAAGTGGGAAAAATTCATCCACACCTATTACTATTTACCACTGTGCGCCCTCAAATCGAAACCGTACATAACAAGCCTCGCGCGCAGCAGCAAATCTAGCCGTACACGTGTCAACAGGAGAGGGCAAACGTCGCCGGCCACTCCGCCCACTACGTGCGAGAATCGAGGAATCATAACTACGCGCGCCGTGAAAACCGCGCCGGGACGGTCAAGTCCTGTCAACACAGGCGTCATCATTAGTCAACACTGACATTTGGGCCCACTAGGTCACGTCCCATCGCTAACATAGCGTGTGGCGTCGCTTGTCAGATCGCGCAGTCGCCACAAACGTCATCCCTGATGTCATTAGAGCAAAGTGGAAAACGAGTGTACAAATCATTCGGGTTACGCCAATGTACACAAAACACTCCCATCGGGAGCGACTCGACATTTAGTCGACTGTTAACATTTTTTCGAATGAGATTATCCTCAACTGCAAGCAATTAAGCATAATCTCGGGGGCTACTCCCATCGGGAGCGCTGACGTGCACCCGATAGTAAGAACAAAAGAAATCAGGGTCAGTCGAATAACGTTCGACTCAGCTGCTTAGCTAGAATGCATAATGCAAATCAGATCATAATCTACCCAAGATGTATCCTCGATCAAGCTGTACGCACGGTACATAGGTAAGACCCTTCGATCTTTCGAGTGGGCCGGAGCGCACACATACTATGTTAGCTCTGAAGTTTTCCGTGTCAGACGGCACGAAGAAAATCCTGGCGGACGCGCTGGGTACCCTCAACATTTGTACTGCAGGTCGACTCTGTAAGACCTCCGCGGCAAGAGTCGATTCTGACCAGTCGGTTCCAAGTTCGAGTCTGGGGACTCGAATTTGATGTAGGCTAGTAAGGTTTTGCCCAAGAGCAGTTAACTGGTCCCGAACCTTCGAGTGTACCAGGCCTACTATGTCATTATCCCCAACACATGTTATAAAAGCAGAGAACTTGCCCTAAATATGAGTTGGCTTAAAAATTAGCTCCATCAGTGGTCAGTTCAGCACTCGAAAGATATGTCGACTGATACAATGCTCGATCAAGATGCGACGTGCACTCGCGGAGGAGTCCCTGCCCGAATCTTCGAGTCAGCCAGGCACTCGGGGGCTAGTGACGTGGGCCTACCTTTCGGGTGACCCACTACAAGGGTACCTGGTGCACGTATACAAGGCCCAAGAGGATAATAAGGTCAAGGCCCAAGACAAGACCCGCAAGGAAAGATTGTTCTCCAAGATAGGTGTAGTTCGAGTTGGTTAGGACTTGCCAAAACTGTAATCCTATTCGGTTACCCGAGACCCAGCCACCTATATAAGTGCTGGGAGGGTCCCCGATCAAGGACACGAAATCATAGCATACCGCAAGTTTAGCCTCATTATTCTTGGCGAGATCAACATCTCGCCGAGATCCTTGTAACACCTGTGTTCACAGCCATCAATAAATCAGACAAGCAGGACGTAGGGGTTTTACCTCACTCGAGGGCCCTGAACCTGGGTAAATCCTTGCTTGTCAGCCGTAGATTACCACCGGTGCTACCAAATCTCGTTCCTATTCTCAACCCGAGGTACCTTACCATGGGATTTGCCGAGTTAACCCCTCGTCACTTGGTTTGGCGTTGTCGGTGAGCTTGGGTGTTTTTGTTCCCGTCGGTCTTCATGGGCGACGGGTTTGGTCTCATTGTTGTTCGATGGCATGGCCCCGTTGGTACCGTCGGCGACAATGATGTCTTCAACAACCTCTTATTTCGAGTCTTTGCGAGCAATATTGTCGGCTTGGTCTGGTGATGCTAGCGCGGATGCCTGCCTAGATCGGAGCGATGCCCCCGCTGATATGCTTGACGCGGTTGCCAATCTACGTCGGGCGCCAGGCGGTATACTATTGCGGTGATTCAAATTACCTTTTACAGGTCTTTGCAGGTACTTTGGTTTACGAATTTTTCGGTGTCGTCCATCACAAGCGAGAGTTATGGTGGCGGAACAACGTTAAGTTCGGCTGCGGCACTGGCAAGAATTTTGAGCCATATTATCATGATTGTTTTTCTTTTTTGATTAGGTTTTGCTTTGTGTTTGTGGGTCCAGTTACTCATTATTTGGTTGTAAGCATTGTTTTCGCTATCTAATATAAACCAGATTCAATTTCAAAGAAAGCTTAGATGTATTGCTTTTGTAAAGCCTACCAACCTTATGTTTTTCTCGTGGTTGTTGGCACCACAGGTTCGCAGCGCCACAATTTAATTTCCCGTTGCAAATTGGCAGTGCGGCGCCACATGGTATGCCTCCACACAAGGTTGTCGTTGCCGCGCTACCAGGTCTAGCACAAGAACTACCAGTTGTGAAAATTGTTCTATAAATAAATATGGCAGGTAGACTAATGTGTGCATCAATAAACCACAAGCAAAGTAGATAAATTAATTGGCTTGGAGGACTATTTTCTACGTTCACTAGTTGAATGTCCGTGCGTTGCTACGGAGATATACATGTTTCGTGCAGACCGTGTTTTACGCTGCGTCTCTGTCTTCCATTTCCCTTTGCCTTCGCTCTCCTATCTAATCGCTCCACTATATCGTGATGTTACTATGTTAATCTTCATTGTTCAAATATTTTGGTCATTTGAACCGATCATATATTAGCGTGTATTAGTATCGAAGTGTGCTCTCGTAATCTATTTGTGCCACAAAACAATGTCCATGGAGATCACATAATTGTACTTTTCATGCTTAAACACTACATTAAATTCCAAGCAGCGACACATATCAAAGCATAAAAGAAAACACAAACACTATCGTGGATGTGTGAAAAAACAACAACAATCAACAGGGAAAACACCAACAATCTTTTTATGTTCTCTTTGTAACGACGAACTGAAAAAGGGATTAAAACTAAGTGGAGAAAGCAAATATTTTGGATTTTTTTGTTATTGATCACTAGAAACAAACTCCACCTTTTAATATGTTAAAAAAGAAGTATCAAGAGAGAAAAATACTATTTTTTGTTTTTTCAGTTGATGAATAGGAAAAAAAGATTAATCATAGACTAGATATAAAGGCCCAAAAGTGAGTGTAAACACCAGTGAGAGTTGAATTTGAAGTGACTCGCGTCGACAGAACTGAAGGAATTTAGAGAACGAAACTGGTTGAAGGAGAAATGAATGGCTGAGAAGGAGAGGGTGGGGGTTTCAACTATTGCACTTTGTGACTTATATAGACACAAAAGGAAACATCAATCGTACCAAAGAAGTGATGCTTGGTTACAGCAACAAGCAAAGAATACACTTTGCTCTGAAATAAAGGTTAAAAGAACTAAACGAATCAGGAATAGACCAAATAACAATGGGAATAATTAACTTGCCATGTGCATTCATTCCAAAAGAACATTGTCTAAACTTGAATTTTCCTAGGGGATTAAGGTTTTGCCTTTAGAATAAATTCAGCTCTGAGATTCGGGTTGTGGGTTTATATTTTCAAGTCCACACGGTCCTACACTAGGTAGCCGCGGGGGTTGAGATACTCTCAATGAATGAATGAATGATACGCCTAATTGGTGTATGGTTAGCTAGTAAATTTTTATTGAATATTAGGGCGTTCCTAAACATATACATGAGGATAACATAAGTTGGATTGATGTTAGCATTAGTGGCCGTTTTTAAGTACAAAAGGGAAATGGAAGAGGGTCGCGGAGATTAAATGAAGTCTCAAATCTTGTATGTTGATCCTGTCCTCCATCTTTTACGTAGCACCCTTTATTGTCACACACAAGGAGAAGCAAAAGAAAAAGAAAAAGAAAAAAGCAAAAGGACATGACTGCCACAAGGTTGTCAAAAGAAGATCATGGCAATGTCCTTTAATCTCGTGTATTACTCATAAGTGAACGTGCTTCAGTGAACTTAATTAAGGAACCAGCTAACATTGCCTTTCCATGTTTCAAGCTTGATTTTTGTTCCTCAAATACGCAAACTAGGTCTAGTCATCTCTTGATCGATTAGTTATTAGTTAGCCTAACATATAGCCTCCCGTCCAGTATCATTGCATATCGAGCAAACTGCAAACTATAGTCTGAAATTTAAACAAGCCAAAGAAAATGGCTTGACAATAACTTTTATTCACAAACCATAACTTTTCAGTACTGAAGGCATTCATCTTTGGTATTTACCACTGTATACAATGACATTGGTCTCTCTGGTATTTATTGGCCACAGTAAGCATTATATTAATATTTGATCTACTTCAACTTGCTGTACTTTTGGAAATAGATTTCTCTCGATTGTAATGCTAATTCTATGTGCGGTAAGCAACATTTTTTTGAATCTATCAGGGCATTTGATATGTCCCAGCTAAGGTTATTGATTTTGTAGGAGTATAAAAGTACTGAAAACAATTGCAAGACCTGACCGTACTTGTCTTGATGAGGATAAATGTACACTTTTCCTATCTGCCTCTTCTCAAACATGTAGTTTGAATGTGCGTGTGCAGTAACAGAAGTTGATCTTAATGGAGTGAAAAAGTGCAACAAGCACCTTCTCAAGAAATTACCAGGCCTGTATTATTCACTTCCTAAGAGAACAAAACAATAGCATAATAAGAAGGGAACTCTTACAGATGATGTCGGTAACCAGTTTTCCAGTCATTTACAGGTGCCTGCTCCTGTCATGCTGAGCTAAACCAAGTGGACTAGTTGAAGGAGAAGAATCCCCCATTATCGGATTTCAGGAGGCGCAGCGAAGCTGTATAGAAAATAAGTTAAGGGGATTAGTGGCAAAGTGAAGAAAAGATGATAAAAACTACTACTTCTACAAAGAAGGTCGAAGGAGAACATGCAGTTCTATGTAAATATGCTCAAAGTTTTTTTTCTAGGAGCTATCATACAGTCAACTATCACAACATGGGCCACTTAAAAAACAAGACTTAGCAAACTTGTACAGCAGATTTCCATCGCATCACAGTATTTCATAGAAGCAATGATGATTGCGTAAATGCTCAATAAATAGGTGAGCTTAATTGAGCAAAAAAGAATCAACCATCCCATTTCTTTCTACCTTTTTCTCTGCCATGTGAAGACAGCATATGTTGCCGTACAGGTACAGCCCTTTCCCCTGAGGAGATTGAGCAACATAAATTACAAAGTACATTACATGTTAGAACGGCATGGTCTACAAGTTCATCACCTAGCAGAGTCTGGATTGAGAGGATCTGCGGCTGTCGGTTGGATGACAAACTGGCCAGGTCCTCGCCATTTGCTCAGGAACCTCCTGCTGTTGCTCATCCGGAATGCATCCACATCCCTGTCTGGATCCAACATCCAATCACTCTCCCCTGGTTATTGACAACATATGTGAGAGAAGCTTGGAAAACTGAACTCAGGCATGTCAAACATGATAAGAGCAGACTTGGTTATAGAGGGTGAATGCTACCAGAATGTTGTATTGGTAAGTCGAAGTTGTAGATAAAATATTACATTGTCCACAGCAGGTGAAGACCTCCACATTTTACTTGATGTGCACCGCTGCGAACACCTTATAATTTACCATATGTAGGGGAGGAAACCACCATCTTGTTTTTCTTAGAATCATCATTTCACAGACTCCAGAGGTTGCTTAGCGACGACTAAAGTTATAATAGCTTGGCTTGATAGTCTTCATGATACATTTTGATGAATATGGAATAGCAGAAACCGATTAATTAAAGAAGCACACATGGACCACTGGTTAAATTAGCCATCCAATCGTTTACACGGTTTTGCAAGTTATCCAACGACATGAAAGAAGCCAGCTTAGCAGCTACAGCAACCATGAAATGCTTTGAGTGCCACAGGGCTGCTTATTAGAGCTTTTCCTACTCCTGCTCACAGCAGCCACAGAGGGCACTCTATCACTAGTGGAAAAATTAGAGCCGTGGCCAGGGTACGATAATCCTGAGATTGTAGGGAAGAAGGCGACAAGAGATCAAGCAATGTAGAGAAGAATGTATCGTACATTTTGCGAATATCAAGAGTGGAACACAGCATAATATAATATACCCTCTAATTCTACTGTGACAGTGTCACTCGATGCTTACCCCTGCTATGCTACAGCCTTGAGCCAAGTTTATGAAGCAGAGCAAATCCTAGTCCGTGAGCCGTCTGCGACTTGGAACCTAGAGTGGCCTCCCGACCTCCGAGAATGGCCGGCGGTGGAGGAGGACGATTCCGTCGAGGAGAAAATGTTTTTTCTTTGGGGTAGAAATTTCCATTTCTACTACGGTGTTATTTTTTTTTTGCTTCGTCGTTGCGCTGGGCTTGGGCCGTCAGCAGGGCGTCGAGTAATTCTGGCCCGCATGGCCCATCTCTTTGCACCTCAGCGTCGTAGCGTACGTACGATTGTCTCAAAAAAGAATCCAAAAAACAGAGAGCGTACATCTAGTAAGTTCTCCTCTGTGATTTTATTATTTCGGGGATCCGTGAGTTTTCATATATATCGAGATTTTGAGTTTTTCTTATGTCATGTTGTTGTGCCAAATTTTCCCCTCGCACAGAAAAATGCATTGCCGGAACACCAAAGAAATAGTCAAAAAATACATATATATCACAATTGGGGAAATATAAGCGTAAAAAGCAATGACAGCTGTGGGATTTGAACCCACACCCTTTCGGACAAGAGCCTAAATCTGGCGCCTTAGACCACTCGGCCCAACTGTCTTTGTTGATGTTAAGTTGATATTTTTCTGATTGTAGCTTAAAACCTTGGTCTTTTATTTTTCTCTTCTAAAAACAGCTTTTTGTGCCCCAGTAAAAAGGCTCGTGTACCCAAGACAAATAGAGTTTCTCTGGAATGTAGATGGAATGCAAGTCTTGATCTGTTCTTCTTCAGGTGGCTGAAGCTCGTGAGGAACTGTCATTTTTAAAGAGTAACCCTGAAATGTTTCTACGGGAATCGCTACACTGTGTTGGTTACTCGGGCGCTCTTGGAAACCCTCTGTACCCTACCATGGAAGTTATTGGGAAGATTGATCGTGGTGCCATTCGCAATTTCTTCCTGGTAATTTCTTTCCTGCGTTCATCCAGTGGCGAAGCTAGTGCAAAAAACCATTGGGTTCATCTCTTGTTATTATAGTGTAGTATTCCAATAATTAGCAATATCACACTCTAGTTTAGTGAAGGTTTGATGGATTTTATTGGGTTCATGTGAACCCAGTGGTTCTATACCAGCTCCGCCACTGCGTTCATCAGACCCACTATATAGTATTATAGTGTATGTAATTATGTACATGCATGTTCTTAGTTTTGGTCAGTCCTGTGATGTTTGCACCAGTATAAGTGAATGCCAAAGTCCACAATTATTCCTTGCTTATGAATAATTTGCTCTGAAAATGGTAGATTAAGGCCGAGTGCATTGTTTACAATGATTACATTGTTTATGTTCTAGAACTTTACAACCGTAATCCCAATATCTTAATTTTCTATCCACATTCGGTTTTTGTGTTTATCATATCGGCTATGATGCCTTCCTAGGTTTGATCACCCTTGTGAGATCTGTACTAGTATAGAGAAATATCAACAAGCAAAATCGTTCTATGGTTATGCGTTGCTAAATAATCGAGTAGAAGAGCAATGATTATTACTTTAACAGTAAAACTATACTGCTGACCGCTTGGTTTTAGCTGCATCAGGCGTGAACCACCAGCATTTGCTAGACGTTGCAGAACCCTTGTTTGTCTGATCTGTCCAGGGGGTCACCTGTGAACAAACCTAAGCCTGCATATACTTGTGGAGATTTCAGGCACAAAACTGACTCTGAGGTGACAAACTATTCTGTTTCTATCTTCCACCCTCTCATGTTCTAGCCTTTAGCTTCTCTCTGCCATCTCACTGTTCTACTTAAGAACCATGCTCTTGTGTAGATCACACACGTCGCATTGGCTTTTGAAGTTCCAGGAGGCTGGCATCAGGGGAAAACAACTGTAATCATGAAAGTCATACAGGTGTAATGATATCTTGGAAAGAAATATGTGGTTGATTAACAAATTTAACTACTGTGGTGTGGTTGATTGTGGAAAGGAGACTCATGAGCATATTTGTAAAACTATCTGCAGACATTGATGGGTGGCGGAGCTTCATTTTCCAATGGTGGTCCCGAGAAAGGAATGCAGTCACGGCTTTGTAAGTTATGAAACCACTATAACTATCAATTATTTTCACAATGCAATTGGATGTCTGGTGATTCATTTCTTCTGCTTGTATTTTACAACTCATAGCTGCATATCTTGTTACTTTGCATCTTTGAAAGAAAAATGGATAGCTCCTTCCAAAGGCTAAGGTGAATCATTGTTTATTTTCATATCTCTAGGTTATGACTGAGTATGATTGGATGCAATCAATTTCATCATTTAGTACTGTTTATGATGACACTGGTCTGTTTGGTATTCATTTTGCTGCGGTGAGATAAATATTTTTCTTCATCTTGTGAGCTAGTAATATTACATTCACTTGAACCTGATGTGTCTTTCGTTTCAACCATTTTACTGAAAAGACCATCCAATTGAGCCTTGTAGATAGAAGAAACTTGAATCGTAATGCTAAAGAAAAGTGTGCATGCAGCAACATAGTTTATATCTGTAACATCCCAAATTTATAACAAGGGTAAACAAGACCCAAATTTCAGAACCAACAAAAACTTTTTGAATTATTTCCCAAGTGATTGTGTTTTCCTTTATTTTGTTCTGTTGACCTTGTGTAACTTGTTGTTTGTGATTGTTTGGCTAGTAGATGTCAACTCAAGACATCCACCTAGGTAAAAATATATTCACAACACTGGTGACCATGTTATGACAAGAATTTATTCCATATGTCTTTCCCATTCTTATGTTGGCCAAAAGTTTATTTCAAAAATGATTTGGTTTTAGCAACAAACAAAATACTCTTTATTTTGAGACAGTAAAAGTATTTTCAACACTTTCATGTTTATAAAATATGGAGAACCATCTGTGATCTCCTGTCCTCTCTTCACCTGGGCATTTCTAAATTCTTATTTTTAAAACTCCTATGTTTCAACTCCGTTTAAAAGAAATACTAGTGGGGAATATATTACCTCACATAATTTCCCTTTTCAAACCATTTTGAAAACTATTAAGTTATGGGTTGATATACCCCCTTGAACAACATCTTGTCATAATTGGGTGTGACCACTTTTATAAAATAGCATTGTTAGGTGTGTGAATTATTCTTGTAGTTTGAAGTGTGTGGCTTGTTTGAATTGTGGATATTGTTGTGTTGATTGGTATTTTGGTGCTATTGCTATGGCTGTGATTTTGCTGTTGTGTGTGATGTTCTTGTGAGGATAATTCCTCAGTAGGGTTGTTATCACTTTAGGACACCCTTGGCCACCAAACTTGGAGTGTGACTTGAAGAGGAACAAATCCTCTACAATTAGGCACCCCAAGTTAAAATCCTAAAACTTAGGAAGATGGTTTCAATAAAACTCCCTCCTTATCCATTCCTCTATCTTATGAAAACCAATATACTTTCTTTATCAAAATTCTAGAGAAGGAGGTGAAATGATAATTCTCTCCATTTCATATCACTCCCTCCTCTGGTAAACCTACTTGTTGATTTTAAAACAAACCCCTCCTTTCTTTTATTAAAAAGGAAATGAAGGTCATGAGTAAAATGATCTTCATAAATAATTTTCCCTCCCAATTTCTCTATTCCTCAAAGCAAATGTTTTCTCTATGAAAATAAAACTTATTTGAAATATCATATTTGTTAAAAAGGCTCCAAAGGTTCTATAAACTATTTTACCACTGATTTTGATTTACTAAAGGATTCTCAAATTATTAATTTCCAAAAATTGTTTATTCAAATCCTATGAACAAAAATGGAGCAAAACATTTTATTTTGTAAAACCAATTTTTGTGGAGCTTCCTCATATATAGGGGAGGCTACATGAATTTTCTCTGATTTTTGTAAAATGTTTAAACCCCTCAAATAAATCCGGGAAACCCTACTGTTTTTAAAGGAAGAAAAGGAATTCTTTTCTGTCGAGGACCTATCCGTGAGAGGAGAGAAAGGTTCAGGGGGCGTTCTGTAAAATCTCCTTTGACCTCTGTGTCAGCACGCTGCCGGCACGGCGCCGTGCTCCCCACGCCGGCGATGCCGTGGTCGTCGCTTGCAGCGCGCCTCTCCCTCGCCCAGCTGGCCTCTGGCTCCTCTGCCCTCTCCCCTCACATCAGCTCCGCACCGGGGACAGCAGTGGCTCTTCCGCACGCTGCCGTGCCCGCGTCGCCGTGCTCCCGTCCACGCCGTGCTCCCCCTGCCTCCCCCTGACGCGGACCACGCCCTGGAGGAAGAGCACCGCACGCCGTCTCCTCTGCTCTCCCTTGTCTCCCATCACCCTGTTGCAGCGACGCGGCAGCGCATCGACGCCGTGTTCTTCACACCATCGCCGCCGTGTCCTCCTCGTGAAATGTCGACACCGCCTGGACCCCGCACCCCTCTGCTGCTCCGCGAGGCGATAAGAAGCAGCGCATCCCTTTCAGCTCCCTCACTCCCTCACTCATTCCCCCACTCCCTCCCTCTGATCTTTCTTCCGCCCACGGACACAAACCACGGCCGCCGCCACCAACGCGCCTCGCCGGCGACAGAGACCTCCCCATCCAAATCCCTGGCTACCAGAAGCTTCGCCGTGCCCTACTCCCCCTCTCTGCGCGAGGAATCGAAGAAGGAATCCCGGGATCGCCGTCGCCGTCCCAAACCTCTTCTTTTCCGGCCGCGGCATGTCGAGCAAGCTCGCGAGCCGCTCAGTCCACTATTCCTCGCCATTCTTGCATCAACGCATTCCCCTTGTCCCGGTTTCTCTCCCAGACATCCTCATCCCTTCTCAGGTCGTCGGAGCCGCCGTAGCCGCCGTCGCCACGCTCCGGCAGTGCCGCGCCCGTGCTCTGTGCTTGACGAGGAAGGAGAAGCGGCCCGTACCGCTTCGTTCAAGTTCGTGGGCCGCGAGCTGGACTTCCTCCCCGCACGGCACAGCCCAACTTCGACAGATCCAGCCCGTTTTCCTTTTTTTTTCAGGTGGTTTATTCTTTTACTTCTAGATTTGTTTCTGGACTCCTAGTTTAAATCGTTCTAAAATAGTTTGAGTGTTTAGTTGACCAAACCAAAATTTAGGGAGGTACCCTAGCATGTTCCTAGTCAGATCCAAGTGGTAGAAACACTTTTGGATAAATAGTTTTTGAGAATTTAAATGTGGGCCAGAACTACTGCTTTTTACCAAAAGCTCAATAGCTATTTTTCTATAATAGCTATTGATGCAAACTCAACTGTTTTGGAAAGATCTGAGTGATACCTAGCAGTAGAAATTTGTCTCTCATGAAAATGATCTTCCAAAATAAAATGGCACCCACTTTGGTATTTGACCAGAGAGCCATTTAGGGATTTTTGTAAATTATTTGGTGATGATTTTTGGTGTGAATCCACTTGTGTGAGCCTCTGTATGATAGGAGTACCTAATCCTAGCTTGGTGTGATTTTTAGAGCTATAGATTATTTTAGGTGTAATTAACTAGGTGGTATGCTTTTCTGTCATTTTATGTGTATAGTTTTATTTAGTTATATAGGGTGTGCTAGTATCTCTTTTGTGTTTGCCAGCATGTGTAAGTGTGGTACCAAGTGCTAGGAGTGTGTTAGCTCTGTATCTTAGCACTTTGGAAAAAGTTAGTTTGCATTTAGTCACCTAGTGTTAATAGTACTAGGGTAGGGTTTTTATAGATGCTCCTAGTTAATAGGTTTTGTTCTAGTAGAAGTTCTTTAGAGTGTTGAGATTTTAGTTAGCCTTGCTAGATCATCAGTAGCATGCCCTCTTGCTACTGGTTGGATCACATGCTAGGAAGATTTTAGTGTTGCTAGTTTTTATTGGGGAACAATATCCCTAGTCTGGGTATTTTCTAGGATTTCCTAACTCTCAGGAGTTGTATGCTAATAGAATCATTTGTGTGCATGAATGTCAAAATTGTTGTTGAATATCAGTAGCATTTCCTAGCTACTGATGTTGTAGCATGTCATCCCTTGCTACCCTTTGTTTGGCCCTCACTTGTGTAGAAGTGTTAGACCCCTGATTTGTAAAAGACCCTTATGAGTGTAGATCCTAGTTGTTGCTTGAATAATTAGTTGATGCTTGTGGTTGTTATCTGGTTGTGCACCACTTGTGGTTTTGTTTGGTTTATTGAATGTTGTTATTCCCTGTTTGCGACGCTAGATGATACCGTTACCGGAGTGGTCTTTGGAGAGGATTTATTGGAGAAGAATCGGAGTTTATTTCTTTAATCAGTAAGAGGAAGTCCAGGGACATTCTGCTGAAACCAGGCAAGCTACTTCACCGAGCTTGCACCTATATACCCCTATTTTGATTCATCTGTTTTACTTATTAAGAGCATAAGTGTTTTATGTGGTGTTTGCCACAAAAGCGATGATTTTGAAAACCCTTTTCCAAATTACAAGTATATGGTTGAGACACCCGATATAGAGGTGTTCGTGGTATACAATGTTTTCTAAATGAATTTGTTTTTCTCAAAAGTCTTCTATGAAACTTTATTGGTGAGATTTTTGACCCAACCAAGTTATGGTTAAAACTATTTTGCTATAAAAACTGGAAATGATTGTAAAAACCTTTTAAAAGTTTATGAAAACTATTTTGCCACCCTATGTAGAAATATCAGTGGTTTATATAAAACTATAGGATGGAAAAAAAAAACAGTTATTTATTCAAAACTCCTTTGAAAATCCCTGAAATGTTTTGTGATTTGCCGAGATGTCGGTGTTGAAGTAAGGAAGTGAAGTGTGGTGTTGTTTCTGAGAAAAATGCACATTGTGTCCTAGTACTATGGCGACCAACCAATACCCTGTGCGACCACATTTACCCACATATGGGCAAGGGCGTAGTCATATAATTTGCTCGTGTTAGTACTGGATGCCTCAACAACGAGGATAACCTCGTTCCATGAGGGGATGGTCTGAGGACCTACCCCCTGACCTGGGTCCTCTTCAAGTGTTGGTCTACCGGAAGCCGGTATGGACGTATTTGAAGGAAGAGGATTGAAGGGCTCCCTTGGGTCCGCCGGGCAGAACTACGAGTCCTCACACTTAGTTTCTGAGGATTTGAGTGTGGATGGAAAGTGTCGTAGCGGCAGGGTCCTATACTAGCATGAGCAAAGGACAGGCTATGGCCGGGAAACCGGTACGGATGTGGGAAAAGCGTGCTACCTCTGCAGAGTGTAAAACTATTCGAATAGCCGAGTCCTCGGATATGGACAGTTGGAAGGCTGTCCTAAGACCATGTGCAAGTTTTGATAAAAGTGTTGAGTTTTGAAAGGAAGTTGAAGTGGAAAGGGTATTTCGTACCTGTACCAATGAGTTGGTTCGAGGTAGCGACGTGCTTGGTATCCGGGCAAGAAGTTGTTTTCGAGGAAAAAAGTTTTTACAGAGATTTCTTACCCTTTTGAAAGAAGGTGTATTTTCGGGAAAAAGATTTAAAAGGCTTCTTACCTTTTTCAACAAGGATAGCGAGAAAACTACTTTCCAAAATGTTTTGTCTTCAACAAGGTTTAAAAATTTACTCTTCCCTTTTTAAAAGTATTTAGTTGTTTTCCTAAAATAAAGGTTTCATAAAAGATTTTTTAAAACGAGTGCATGCTCAAGTGGGGTAGTTTGCGAGTACAATCAAATGTACTCATATTGGTTTCGTCCCTGGCTATTGTCTTAGCCAGTTGTGAAGAGGAACAGTTCGAAGAGGAGTTCACTGACGTCTTTGCGAACTAGGGCGCTTCCCAGTCAGCTGCCTGTAGGGTAAAGGCGAATGACTTGGGCTCCACGTTGATTTGGTGATTCCGCTGCAAGTACCTGAGTGAAGCTGATCACTTCAAGCACGTAAGTATAATTATTCGGTATTTGTGGGTGTTCTGTGATACCAACTCAAGTTATGTGCAACAGCACACTGATCATGGGACTGTTGCAGGAAACATAACGAGTATCTCGGATAATTAATCCGGGGTCCTCACAGACTTGGTATCAGAGCCATCCTGACTGTAACAGACCTTAGTTAGCATGGACGTTAGTTAGGAAGAGAATATTTTGTTAAAAAATATATTAACACCAAAAATATATCCTTATCTAGGGAAGTCCAAAAATGGCTCCCGCTCTTCTCGTCTTCTCAATTTATTTCTGAATCTTACCTTTCTATTTTAAATTTTACTAAAGGTTTCTCTACTCTTTCTTACCTGTTCAAAATACTTGACGATGAACCCAAAAGAGACCTAATTAGCTAGCACCTACAAAGAAGAAGCAACCATCTCAATACTCAACATTCAACATCAAGTTCATTGGTCTACAAATGTCAAGATCATCGACATCAACCAAATCAAGAGATCTCTGAAGACCTCAGCTCAACCTCAGCAATTCTACTCAAGTGGCTACTTCGACAATCTCAGTGTCTCCAGTTGAAGACTAAGGCGACGAATGAAGATTTCAGCACCCTGTCTAACCAAGACCCATAGGAACACTTATGATAGGAACTTTAGTCATACTACCCGATTGCTACGAGTATTAGGCGTCCATTGGTACTAAATGTACCCTGTGTGCTTGTTGTTTGTTTGTGACGCTCCCTACAGTGAGTCCGCGGATCTGACCCTCCCTGCCTAACCGGCATGGCCAGGCGTCGGTTCACAGTAGAGTGCAGTAGGGCTTGTCCCCACCACACGAGTGACGCTCCCCGGGTTCTTCCCCAGAAAGGAGCCGACACACCTAGCTTATAAAAGGCCCCGTTCCATCTGCCATCTATCCCCACCCTCACTCACCACCCTTAGCGACCCAAATCTCCTGAGGCAAGAATCCCGTGTTCTTATCCTTCATCCAGATCCAAAAGAACCCAATGGCAAACCTCAGAGTTATCATGGAAACCACTGCCGAGGAGCATAGTGGGTTTCCGCTGATGCTTTGGAAGGCCGTCTGCCACATTCTTGGTCGGCCTGCCCGTCCTCGATATGTGGTGTTCGAGAACTCTCTCCGCTCGCCGGGAGTGAATTCCAAGTCGAGGTGCATATCGGCTCGTGCCTATTGGGCATCAGTCCGACTTACTTGATCCAGGGTAAGAGCATGCCTACCCTAGATCTAGCCCTCCAGGTAGCAGCCTGGGAAGGACTCGTCCGTCTCCGGTACTCAGAACCGGCAATGGCGGTAAGTCGAGCTTTCCACTTCCTCCCAGCCATACCTGAGCATGTTGCGGAGGCTTTCCAAGCTTCCATGGGACAGGAAGCTGACCCTGCCGTAATCACCCTGGTCACCTATGGAGCTGCAATGACAAGATTCAGTCACACCCTGATGGAGGAACTCATGACCACAAGGCGCCACCTTGCTCGTGCCCGCCGGGAACTGGGTCGAGCAAGGAACCAACCCACTTCTCACCGTGGGCAAGCTCAGGATGCAAGACAGTCGTCCTAGATGATTGCTGGATGCTTCGGTGACACAAGCTCTCGCCCGAGTTCAGCAGCCACCCCAAGAGCAGGTGTATCCTCGAAGGCGTGCCTGTAGTTCCCCACCCCTTGGAAGACAGAGATGTGGACACCACTCTTTGTCTCGGTCACACTTCACCGACTCCTAGAACCTCTCAGGCAGAGTAGAACCCAGGTTTAGTTAGCCTGACCAGCGCTTGTGTGTTTGTGCGTGTGGATCAACAGTTGTTAGTCTGTTGTTGGTTTGTTGCTTGTTTTTCTCGTGTTCTTGTAATGCAAGGTTGTTGTCTGTTCCCGGCTGATGTTAATCAGCCCAAAATAAAAACTTGGTGTTCTTATCATCTTGTTAACCACTTGGTTGACATCTGATGGAATGTCATGCTTTTTTTCAGTTAAAAGTTTTAAAAGAAACCACAGATCACTTAAACCAGGAACCGTATGTGACCCCAGACGCATACCCCTGTGAATTAATGCAAACTTTGAATGGGACTATTTTGTAGTATGCAAATTATTTTTGTGTGTGTTCTCCTACATGCAATCTCCCACAAGGTTCCTCACCCAATATGAACCTTGTGCCTGCATGTTAAAGAAAGGGGCCCGAGCCCTCCACGAGATGTGACCTCGCAGCCTTAAAATGCTTGCGAAGTGTAAATGCTCGCTGGAACACAGAAGGCATCTTGTAGGTGTTCTAATTGTTGTTCAACCTATATGGTTGAAATGTGTGCTACCACTGCAAATGGTTGAGACCATATATGCAGTGTTATTTTCCTAAAAATATATTTTCTCCAAAACAAGTTTATTCTAGTACTTCTGCATCCTATCTGTGCTGCAAGACCAGAGTGACAACCAAGAAGATTTCGACAATGCAATCTTGTCCCAGATCAGCAAAGACAAGATCAATACAATCACGGATTGCAGTACAGAAGCGAGAAATTCAGAAAGAACAGAGGATACAAGTTCCTCCTACAAACAACACTGCCAGCACGGATGCAACGGCACCTAGAGATTCCTAATCCTCTCGAACTCCCGATGCCACCAGAGGATGAGCCTGGCTCACTCAGAGCCGAGTCGCGCGCCGCCCGACGGCGGCAGACAGCTCGAGCAGCCTGCTCACCTCCAGCCGGAAGGTCTACCACCTCCTCCACCGCCGCAAGCTCCTCCACCGTGCGCTCCTCCGCCGCATCTGGCTCCTCTAGCGCAGCAGGCGCCACTGTCGCAGCACCAGCCCCCGCGCTAGACCACCAATGGCACAAGGCCACGGCTAGGAGCACCACTGCCGCGAACAGCAGGCTGAACACCGTCAAAATCGAGAACACGAAGAGCACGAAGACGAAGCAGCCCTCGAGGAAGCCCGCATCCTCCATCGCATCAACATAGGCTCTGAAGAAATCGGTAATGAAGCCCATGGTGACGACGCGATGGAAGAAATGTTTTTCTGAGGTCGCTAGTTTATAAGCCGAGCTCGGACGCCGCTCCTCGACACCGCACTGCGCGGGAAAGTGGAGGAATCGCGAGCTGTACTCGCCTTAATGGCGCGAAACCACCTAGGCATCGTGTCCCCAAAGCCGTGTCTGCCGCTGCATCGACGGACAGCACGCGCAGCAGTACCGCGGGTGAGTGCCTGCGCACTGAAAATGGAGCAAGTAAGCAGGGCGAGCGAGGAAGAAGAAGAGGAAGAAAAGGAGGAGAGACCGCCAAGTGGGCCCCGGGCCCACATGTCAGTGAGTCAGCAGTTAACCCCCCGTGTTCCTCTATCCTTTATCCCTCGCTTTTTCTGTGAAAAACCCCGGCAAAAATAATTCCTCGTATAAATCAGACCCACTGTGTCCATGAGCCAATTATTGGTGGCACAGCTAGGGGTATTTTGAAGAAAAACCCTGTTGTTTTTCAAAACCCGTGTATACACGAAAGTGAATATACGACCTTTCTAAAATAAATTATTTTGCCTCGTATCTCTCCTGTACCCCCGGGCAAATCTCGAGGACGAGATTTATTTTAAGGGGGGAAGGATCTGTAACATCCCAAATTTATAACAAGGGTAAACAAGACCCAAATTTCAGAACCAACAAAAACTTTTTGAATTATTTCACAAGTGATTGTGTTTTCCTTTAATTTGTTCTGTTGACCTTGTGTAACTTGTTGTTTGTGATTGTTTGGCTAGTAGATGTCAACTCAAGACATCCACCTAGGTAAAAATATATTACAACACTGGTGACCATGTTATGACAAGAATTTATTCCATATGTCTTTCCCATTCTTATGTTGGCCAAAAGTTTATTTCAACAAATGATTTGGTTTTAGCAACAAACAAAATACTCTTTAATTTGAGACAGTGAAAGTATTTTCAAAAGTTTCATGTTTATAAAATATGGAGAACCATCTGTGATCTCCTGTCCTCTCTTCAACCTTGGCATTTTAAAATTCTTATTTTTAAAACTCCTAATGTTTCAACTCCTTTTAAAAGAAATACTAGTGGGGAATATATTACCTCACATAATTTCCCTTTTCAAACCATTTTGAAAACTATTAAGTTATGGGTTGATATCCCTTAAACAACATCTTGTCATAATTGGGTGTGACCACTTTTATAAAATAGCATTGTTAGTTATAGGTGTGTGATTTATTCTTGTAGTTTGAAGTGTGTGGCTTGTTTGAATTGTGGATATTGTTGTGTTGATTGGTATTTTGGTGCTATTGCTATGCTGTGATTTTGCTGTGTGTGTGATGTTCTTGTGAGGATAATTCCTCAGTGGAGTTGTTACCACTTTAGGACACCCTTGGCCACCAAACTTGGAGTGTGACTTGAAGAGGAACAAATCCTCTACAATTAGGCACCCCAAGTTAAAATCCTAAAATTTAGGGAGATGGTTTCAATAAAACTCCCTCCTTATCTATTCCTCTATTTTATGAAAACAATATACTTTCTTTATCAAAATTCTAGAGAAGGAGGATGAAATGATAATTCTCTCCATTTCATATCACTCCCTCCTCTAGTAACCTACTTGTTGATTTTAAAACAAACCCCTCCTTTCTTTTATTAAAAAGAAATGAAGGTCATGAGTAAAATGATCTTCATAAATAATTTCCCTCCCAATTTCTCTATTCTCAAAACAAATGTTTTCTTATGAAAATAAAACTTATTTGAAGTATCATATTTGTCAAAAAGGCTCCAAAGGTTCTAAAACTATTTTACCACTGGTTTTGAATTATTAAAGGATTACCAAATTATTCATTTCCAAAAATGTTTATTTAAATCCTATGAACAAAAATGGAGCAAAACATTTTATTTTGTAAAACCAATTTTTGTGGAGCTTCCTCATATATAGGGGAGGCTACATGAATTTTCTCTGATTTTTGTAAAATGTTTAAACCCCTCAAATAAATCCGGGAAACCCTACTGTTTTTAAAGGAAGAAAAGGAATTCTTTTCTGTCGAGGACCTATCCGTGAGAGGAGAGAAAGGTTCAGGGGGCGTTCTGTAAAATCTCCTTTGACCTCTGTGTCAGCACGCTGCCGGCACGGCGCCGTGCTCCCACGCCGGCGATGCCGTGGTCGTCGCTGCGCCGCACCTCTCCCTTGCCCAGCTGGCCTCTGGCTCCTCTGCCCTCTCCCCTCACATCAGCTCCGCACCGGGGACAGCAGTGGCTTTCCGCACGCTGCCGTGCCCGCGTCGCCGTGCTCCCGACCACGCCGTGCTCCCCCTGCCTCCCCCTGACGCGGACCACGCCCTGGAGGAAGAGCACCGCACGCCGTCTCCTCTGCTCTCCCTTGTCTCCCATCACCCTGTTGCAGCGACGCGGCAGTGCATCGACGCCGTGTTCTTCACACCATCGCCGCCGTGTCCTCCTCGTGAAATGTCGACACCGCCTGGACCCCGCACCCCTCTGCTGCTCCGCGAGGCGATAAGAAGCAGCGCACCCTCTCAGCTCCCTCACTCCCTCACTCATTCCCCCACTCCCTCCCTCTGATCTTTCTTCCGCCCACGGACACAAACCACGGCCGCCGCCACCGACGCGCCTCGCCGGCGACAGAGACCTCCCCATCCAAATCCCTGGCTACCAGAAGCTTCGCCGTGCCCTACTCCCCCTCTCTGCGCGAGGAATCAAAGAAGGAATCCCGGGATCGCCGTCGCCGTCCCAAACCTCTTCTTTTCCGGCCGCGGCATGTCGAGCAAGCTCGCGAGCCGCTCAGTCCACTATTCCTCGCCATTCTTGCATCAACGCATTCCCCTTGTCCGGTTTCTCTCCCAGACATCCTCATCCCTTCTCAGGTCGTCGGAGCCGCCGTAGCCGCCGTCGCCACGCTCCGGCAGTGCCGCGCCCGTGCTCTGTGCTTGACGAGGAAGGAGAAGCGGCCCGTACCGCTTCGTTCAAGTTCGTGGGCCGCGAGCTGGACTTCCTCCCCGCACGGCACAGCCCAACTTCGACAGATCCAGCCCGTTTTCCTTTTTTTTTCAGGTGGTTTATTCTTTTACTTCTAGATTTGTTTCTGGACTCCTAGTTTAAATCGTTCTAAAATAGTTTGAGTGTTTAGTTGACCAAACCAAAATTTAGGGAGGTACCCTAGCATGTTCCTAGCCAGATCCAAGTGGTAGAAACACTTTTGGATAAATAGTTTTTGAGAAATTAAATGTGGGCCAGAACTACTGCTTTTTACCAAAAGCTCAATAGCTATTTTTCTATAATAGCTATTGATGCAAACTCAACTGTTTTGGAAAGATCTGAGTGATACCTAGCAGTAGAAATTTGTCTCTCATGAAAATGATCTTCCAAAATAAAATGGCATCCACTTTGGTATTTGACCAGAGAGCCATTTAGGGATTTTTGTAAATTATTTGGTGATGATTTTTGGTGTGAATCCACTTGTGTGAGCTTCTGTATGATTAGGAGTACCTAATCCTAGCTTGGTGTGATTTTTAGAGCTATAGATTATTTTAGGTGTAATTAACTAGGTGGTATGCTTTTCTGTCATTTATGTGTATAGTTTTATTTAGTTATATAGGGTGTGCTAGTATCTCTTTTGTGTTTGCCAGCATGTGTAAGTGTGGTACCAAGTGCTAGGAGTGTGTTAGCTCTGTATCTTAGCACTTTGGAAAAAGTTAGTTTGCATTTAGTCACCTAGTGTTAATAGTACTAGGGTAGGGTTTTTATAGATGCTCCTAGTTAATAGGTTTTGTTTAGTAGAAGTTCTTTAGAGTGTTGAGATTTTAGTTAGCCTTGCTAGATCATCAGTAGCATGCCATCTTGCTACTGGTTGGATCACATGCTAGGAAGATTTTAGTGTTGCTAGTTTTTATTGGGGAACAATATCCCTAGTCTGGGTATTTTCTAGGATTTCCTAACTCTCAGGAGTTGTATGCTAATAGAATCATTTGTGTGCATGAATGTCAAAATTGTTGTTGAATATCAGTAGCATTTCCTAGCTACTGATGTTGTAGCATGTCATCCCTTGCTACCCTTTGTTTGGCCCTCACTTGTGTAGAAGTGTTAGACCCCTGATTTGTAAAAGACCCTTATGAGTGTAGATCCTAGTTGTTGCTTGAATAATTAGTTGATGCTTGTGGTTGTTATCTGGTTGTGCACCACTTGTGGTTTTGTTTGGTTTATTGAATGTTGTTATTCCCTGTTTGCGACGCTAGATGATACCGTTACCGGAGTGGTCTTTGGAGAGGATTTATTGGAGAAGAATCGGAGTTTATTTCTTTAATCAGTAAGAGGAAGTCCAGGGACATTCTGCTGAAACCAGGCAAGCTACTTCACCGAGCTTGCACCTATATACCCTATTTTGATTCATCTGTTTTACTTATTAAGAGCATAAGTGTTTTATGTGGTGTTTGCCACAAAAGCGATGATTTTGAAAACCCTTTTCCAAATTACAAGTATATGGTTGAGACACCCGATATAGAGGTGTTCGTGGTATACAATGTTTTCTAAATGAATTTGTTTTTCTCAAAAGTCTTCTATGAAACTTTATTGGTGAGATTTTTGACCCAACCAAGTTATGGTTAAAACTATTTTGCTATAAAAACTGGAAATGATTGTAAAAACCTTTTAAAAGTTTATGAAAACTATTTTGCCACCTATGTAGAAATATCAGTGGTTTATATAAAACTATAGGATGGAAAAAAAAAACAGTTATTTATTCAAAACTCCTTTGAAAATCCCTGAAATGTTTTGTGATTTGCCGAGATGTCGGTGTTGAAGTAAGGAAGTGAAGTGTGGTGTTGTTTCTGAGAAAAATGCACATTGTGTCCTAGTACTATGGCGACCAACCAATACCCTGTGCGACCACATTTACCCACATATGGGCAAGGGCGTAGTCATATAATTTGCTCGTGTTAGTACTGGATGCCTCAACAACGAGGATAACCTCGTTCCATGAGGGGATGGTCTGAGGACCTACCCCCTGACCTGGGTCCTCTTCAAGTGTTGGTCTACCGGAAGCCGGTATGGACGTATTTGAAGGAAGAGGATTGAAGGGCTCCCTTGGGTCCGCCGGGCAGAACTACGAGTCCTCACACTTAGTTTCTGAGGATTTGAGTGTGGATGGAAAGTGTCGTAGCGGCAGGGTCCTATACTAGCATGAGCAAAGGACAGGCTATGGCCGGGAAACCGGTACGGATGTGGGAAAAGCGTGCTACCTCTGCAGAGTGTAAAACTATTCGAATAGCCGAGTCCTCGGATATGGACAGTTGGAAGGCTGTCCTAAGACCATGTGCAAGTTTTGATAAAAGTGTTGAGTTTTGAAAGGAAGTTGAAGTGGAAAGGGTATTTCGTACCTGTACCAATGAGTTGGTTCGAGGTAGCGACGTGCTTGGTATCCGGGCAAGAAGTTGTTCTTCGAGGAAAAAAAGATTTTTTTTTACAGAGATTTCTTACCCTTTTGAAAGAAGGTGTATTTTCGGGAAAAAGATTTTAAAAGGCTTCTTACCTTTTTCAACAAGGATAGCGAGAAAACTACTTTCCAAAATGTTTTGTCTTCAACAAGGTTTAAAAGATTTACTCTTCCCTTTTTCAAATAAAAGTATTTAGTTGTTTTCCTAAAACTAAAGGTTTCATAAAAGATTTTTTTAAAACGAGTGCATGCTCAAGTCGGGGTAGTTTGCGAGTACAATCAAATGTACTCATATTGGTTTCGTCCCTGGCTATTGTCTTAGCCAGGTTGTGAAGAGGAACAGCTCGCAGAAGAGGAGTTCCCTGACGTCTTTGCGAACTAGGGCGCTTCCCAGTCAGCTGCCTGTAGGGTAAAGGCGAATGACTTGGGCTCCACGTTGATTTGGTGTTTCCGCTGCAAGTACCTGAGTGAAGCTGATCCCTTCAAGCACGTAAGTATAATTATTCGGTATTTGTGGGTGTTCTGTGATACCAACTCAAGTTATGTGCAACAGCACACTGATCATGGGACTGTTGCAGGAAACATAACGAGCATCTCGGATAATTAATCCGGGGTCCTCACAATATCTGTCAAGTCATTTAAACTGTCTTGTCATTCTGAACTGATCCAGCCATCCGATTTTGTCGCTGAGGCTGTTGATATTGCTATAAGAGAATTGACAGCAATCGCAATACCTGGCGAAGGTACAAGTTGGCCATGCCTTGCGTGTACATTCATCATATATGTATGTTCTGAAACCTGTCAAACTGTCTCTGTTATACAGTTACAGAAGCTGAGCTCGGCCGAGCGAAAAATTCGACAATTTCATCCATTCTGCAGAACCTCGAATCCAGGGTAACAACAGAGAGCACCTCAACCTCTCTTTTCCCCTTTATATTTTCTTGCTCTACTTTATTCGACATATTTAGTGGGATTTGTTATCTTCTCAGAAAAATCATGCAGAAGACATTGGGAGGCAAATCTTGATTGATAGTTCAGGGTACGCAAGACTGATGTTAACCCTAATTGTTTTACTAAACCTGCTTGTCTTATGGAGCATTAATTAACGAAGACCTTTTATGCTTCTTTTTTGCCCGTCCACGTTACAACAGGAAGGCGAGCGAGCACTTCCTAGAGCGCATTGAGGAAGTGACTCTGGATGATATCACATCGTTCGCGCAGAAGATGCTGTCCTCGTGCCCACCATGGCGAGCTGTGGAGATGGTTTGCGCTTTTCTCCGTTGAAACAGAATCTGTTTGTTCAGATGACGCGATCTTAATTTTCCAATACTATTTTTGCAGTCGACAAGGTGCCTACACATGAATATGTCCACAAGCAGATCGAGTCGCCTCCGAGAGATCTAATGTTGACATTAAAACGCTTCTTTTCTTGAAACCAGTTTTAGATGGTCTACAACTGTTTCCATGGTTGGAGGCTTGGAGCTACCATGCCGACTAGGGGGATTTGGCTGTTTTGGTCAACTAGCATGGTGGCCCTGGCAAATGCGAGGGCAACTCTTTATATCATATCAGTACTCTAGTGACGGATAAAAAATCTACTTTTATGGAACATGATAGGAAAATATAGCTACGAAAATGTTATCCTAAATAAAATATCACATTTATGAAATGCATTTTAAATTTTTGGATAAATTATGAGTAATAAAATCATTGAGTTTTGTTGTTGTTTTAACATGACGATGAATTAGTTTGCAAATTGAGGTGTTTGTTACTTTTGTTGCAATCGTGAATCATGTGGTAGAATTTAGTGATTGGCATTAACTTTAACGTGAAACAATTTTTATGTTTTAGTTGAATTAATAATTGTAGGTAAACGTCAGAAGTGGAAAGCTGACATTGGGAATACAAAATTTATTTATTTAATGAATCAATATATCCTTGTAAATAGTTAGACCAACTAATCAATAAATGTATTTAATTTGTGTAGATCTGCCTATTATCACCGACTTATAATAGCAACCATATCTGTTGGTACTCATATTTATGTAGCGATATTCTCTTTTATCCATGCATACTCCTAATTAACAATCATGAAGTATTCATATTCAGGTAAATCTCGGCTCTCTCTATGTCTCTTCAGCCCTCCCCACTCTTTGTATCTCTCACAGACAACATATGTATGTGTTACCATGTAACATCAACCTAACAATTGTAGTACCAACTCAAATCCTTCCAAAACTAATTAGTAGTTAAGAATACAAAGATCAAATTGTCATTAGTCATCCTTTGGAGCCACTTTAAGAGTTACATCTTTAAATAGGGCGCAAGATGTATATGTTTTTGTGTCTATCTAATAATTATGATCCACCACATACAACAGTTTGTTGATGATTTTACGTTCTGGCACACTTGTAAATATTTTAATTAATTGTGATTTGTTTAGTATTCTATTTGGTGAATTCATGTACACATGATACTCATAGGTATACACTATGAAGATCTATCGGTTGTGACATATGTAGATACAATTCTAAAGATATATCTGGTGTGATATTTTTAAGTAGAAATATGATGTTCAACCCGATGTGCTATTTTAGTAACGATTTAGATTGTTCGTAGTTGGTCTTGATATTTTAAGAAATGAAGATATATCGATTGTGTTCTTTAAAAATAAAGCGGTTTTTGCTATATCGAAGGTCAAATGTTTTATGTTTTCTATTAAGATATCACACGTGTGTATATATTTTTTTTGGTATTAATGTGCATGTGGATACATTTATATGGAGCTATTGTTCTCTAGAGATTTTTGTGTTTATTTGAAGCCACAAATCGGAGTACATATATCACTTTTTACCAAGTTCACATAGATAATTTTGTAATAAAGGCTTAAATCTTGAGTGGAGATAACCATAAATGTTTCATTGAATCTTGTAAGAAAGTAAGTTTAGATGGACCACACTGGATAGCTTGCGTGTTTTCTTATTTCTGTGCCGCACCATAGTGGGTTCTTATTTCATGGGTAGAGGTAAAAAAATGTTAATCTAAATTCTCTGCTTATCTAGCGGTCCGTCGATATTGTGTGAGCATATGATAATGGATGTATGTGTGAGTGCATGTATATTTAGGTATTACTTCAAGTTTTCTAAACAAAATAAATGTATAATATGTTGTAATACATATCTTGATATTGCTCTGCAAAGTTCTACAATATATGATTTTATAATTTTACTTGAATTTCATCTCAAATTTTGGTTGATGTATGTGGGCCACCAGGAATCGGTCGTCACACTTGATTGTCGTTAAAAAAAAGGCAATATTTGTTTGCTCTCCATGTCTTGCACAAACAGATTCCGAACAATATCATTTATAATCGTTTGGTTACCAATCTGTTATGCATAAGTGGCCATGTAGAACATTTTTTGATTCTGATGAAATTTCACTTATTACTCGAACATGTAAAATTAATAACATTATTATGCTTGTATTTTGACTTTTTACTTGCTTTTCGTGTATGTAAATGTGTATGATTAATTTTACATGTTGGACAACCATTTTAGTTGTCTCCTTGTTTCCTTTGTTCCTAGAACTGTGGATCAACATCCTTTTATGTTCCATCATGGTGGGCTCGAGTTATTTACGTGGTGGATAAGGGACATGTTATACGCCGAATGCAATTAGCGTTGCGGTCTGATGAATGTAAAGATTAAATAAGTAAAAGATTAAAGATAAAGGCAAACATACTTAGTTCGACCAACTCCTTTTTATTCTCAGGTCCAATTAAGCGATATCTAATATCTTGTTATTATATTGAACACGAACACCTTTTTTTGACTTAGTGGAATTGGTTTTTTTATGGACTATCAGCTAGAGATTGTGGATTGTGATATTCTTCAAGACATGTATAGTTAATAATTAAATCTTTAAAACATAAGATAAAAATTATGCATGAGCGAGTTGTGCCTAAGAGAGCACATATATTTACCGATCGATCGATCAGCTAATTATACATCCAATCGATCAGCTTACATGTCCGATTTATAATATTGAACACGATAACTTTTTTTTACTTAGTGGAATTGATTTTTGACAGATATCAGCTAGAGATTATGGATTGTGTTATTCTTGAAGACATACATAGTTAATAATTAAATATTTAAAACATAGGATAAAATTTTTGCATGATCGATCTATCAGCTAGTTATACATCCGATCTTTCAGCTTATACGTCCGATTGGATTGTATAGATTCGAATTTGTATTTACGTCGATGGATCCGCTAACTAAACGTCCGGCCGGAGGCGCCGATCGATCAGCTAATTAAACGTCCGGCCGGAAAGCGATGCATGCGATGCGTGATATGTAACCAACTGTTGGTGTTAAGCAAGGGGATTATGCGCGAGACATAGCAACAAATGCGATCGAGCAAAAGAATTGATGGGTCCTCACCGGCTCTAGGTGCCACTCTGGCACTAGGAGGGGTGGGGATCTCGGACCTACGCAGGGCGCTATACAAAGATACTTAATGTTAGAGCTTGAGCTTGGTTTTGGTTGTTGTCTTATTCGTCAATGGAGATGACATCGTCTGCAATAAGTGATCTTCCGCGCTTCGTTCATCGACGAGATCTCCTTCTCGACGTCAATGGTGGCTTTGGAAGATTAAGTTTGTCTAGGTATGGTTCTTCAGATCTTTGTTTCGCCAGATCAATCTTGGATAATTTCTCATGGTTGCCGCGAGGAGCTTTATCCTCGCATTATCTATCCCGGCTACTACGTCTTCGGTAATGGTGATTCGTTCTCTCGGCTCCCAACAACGTCGACAAAGCGGCTCGGTTATTTGTCCCTAGAATATCAGTGGTGGTGCTCTTGCCGATGTTGCTTGATTAATTTAATGGCTGAGTGCGCGCACAAAGGCTTGGCATTGCGGGTCAAAATTAAAAGGGGAGAACCTTCGTTGGTACTCACAGGTCTGTGATTTGGTGTTTTCGGCGTTGTTCTACGGCTGCATTCAGAAAAGTACAAGATTGTGTCATGGAAGAAGAAAGAGATTGAAGATCTCATAGATTTGCTCATCTCTTTTAGTATTTTTTTTGTAATCGATGTAATCGTGTACTCTTTGTTGGTTTAATATATATGGAAAGATTAAAAAAAAAACAACCAACCGTTTGTGTTGTGTACACGTGACATGATTTTTTTTGGGAGTGAACGTGACGTGATTTGGTTAGACGTGCTGAAAACAATTTGTTTGTACCAATTAACGTTGTACGTAACTTTTTCATCTTTTAACCTCAACCATCACAATAAAGATCATCGGATTATATATTTGTAACATATGTGGATTAAACGTGGTGTCTCGAAAAACTCCCTCATTTTGCTTTTAGTATATAATAGATAGTTGTAGACCAATGACCCCTGTCCCAGCTTTATTGTTGCCCAGCTTTCTGTAGACTTTGAAGCATGTAAGATGTAGGTCGAATACTAATGTTGGGGATATCGCTTATCGGGAACTTATCGGTTCATCCAATATAAGGGGTAAAACCATAATTTAGAAAACCGAAGCAGTGTTCGAACCGGTGAGGGCGCGAGGGTCTCGGTTCTCGGTTCACAGGTTAAACCGCCGGTTCGCTCGGTTCACTTGCCTGATTTTAAAAATATAATAGTGAAGAAATATTAATAATCTGCTGAATGTATTTAAGCTACATGTGTACAATAATGACACAAACTCGCCTTACACATGGTGGTCCCATGCAATTTACGTTTCGCGAGTGTAAGGATTTCTTTTGTTGGACCCGTGGTCTGTTAGGTCCGGTTAGTCTCGAAAAACCAGCGTTTAACTGGTGTTCAGACGGTTTTTCCCGGTTCACCTGCGCGGCCGGTCCAGTGCGCTTAAGAGACCGGCGAGGGCTCCGGTTCCGGCAACCGGCGGTTCGGTCCAGTTTTTTATACTATGGGTAAAACGGTCGGTTTATCGGCATATCGGTAAGCGATAAATCGGCCGATTTATCGGAATATCGGCCGATGTATTGAACAGTGCTAGCAGCATTTAAGACTATGAAAATTGCTTGTCGTGGCATCTGCCAAAAGATGTATCTATGCTTTGAATTTTTCTATGAAAACTATTCTTACTGAGTCACTGGCTGCAATCAGCATTATACTTACTATATATTAAAGCAGCTGAGATTTAGGCCCTCACAGCGAGCCGCGTCACCGGGGCACTGTTTTACTGTGCCCCGCTACAGGATAACAGTGCCCCGGTGCGATCCAGGCCGTCCGCCGCGCATCCAACGACGCTCCACGTCGCCCCTAACCATTTTGCAGAAACACACTCGCAAAGCGAGAAATTGACCCGCGGTCCAGAATTTTACGCTGTGAAGGACCAAATTACAATTTCAGAATAATCCGAGGACTATGATGTAAAAAGTGTCAGCAAATCCCGCATCACCCTCTCTCTCACCCCCGCGCGGCGCGGACGGCGCCTTCGGCCGCCGACACGCGACGCCGCCGTTCCGCACCTCGCCGCTCGAATCGGACAGCACGGCGAGCTTCGCCGTCGTGTCCTGCACCTTCTCTCCGAGGGAAGCTTCCCGGGATGGCCGCAATCGCCGCCGCCGTCTGCTCTTTCCTCGCGTCCGGCCGACGGATGCCGCCGTCGAATTCGACGATTCCGGCGACTATTTGGCCCCATCTCCGCCACCATCCGGGTCACCGCACGCCGCCGCGTCAGACGCGCGCAATCGCGCTGCCGCGCTCGCTCTCCTTCGAGCTCTGCGTGCTCAACATTGCCGCAGCAGCCATTGATGACGTCAGCCCACGACGTCATCTCGGCCCATTTTTTTTTTTTCACACGAAAATTCTAAAAAGCATACCCCTGTCGTGTGGGCCCCACTGTAATCATCATTTCTGTAAATACAAACTACCATAAAATTTGTAAAATCCATAATTTCTAATCTGCATTTCAAAATAATGCAACAAAAAAAAAAACTTCAAATTTGCATGAACTCAACATTCTTTTAATCGTACATTTTTCCCGAGTTCAAACAATGTTCGCATCTCAAATTTTTTTTTAAGAAAATGTTTAAAATTAATCAAACGGGCACGGTATTTTGACAAAAAAAAAAAAAAAAACTCGAATATTTCAAATTGGCCTACATTTGAATAATTAAACAACATACGCTGCCCACTTATAACATATGGTCAAATTTTAAAAATCAATATTACAGAATTCCAAATACATTTTCAAAACTAAGCATTCAACAATCTACCCACTATGGTAAAAAAAATGTATGTACCAAAAAAATATATATATCACAAAAAAAAAAAGGCTCGCTACCTATGTCAGACGATAGATGTATTTTCAAAATTTAAAGGATTTCCAAATCTCACCGTCTTATATAATGTAAAAAAATAGTCCAAATCCAACTAATTTAAAAACGTAGCCTTTTTCCTTGAATTTCAATAATTTCAAACCAACATAATTTCTTAATATGCACATTCTCGCATTCGAATTATACCACACATCCACAACGTACAACATTTGCGTATTTAAAAATTTCAGATACCTTCCAAATCGAATCTACATAAATTCCCAAATTGAATAATTTTCCAAAACTAGACAACCTTTTAAACGTAAACTACCTTTCAATTTCGTTAATTTCCAAGCATTAAAAAAAAAATAACGCCCGCCTTTTAAAATGAATTTCAGCTACAGACATTGCATAAATTAGCAATAACGCCTTTCCTTACAATCATATATACAGCGCATCTAACAATTCTCCAAATCTATACAGCCTTCAAAACGTAAACTACCTTTCAAATTCATTAATTTCCAAGCATTCAAAAAAAAAAAATGCTTGCCTTTTAAAATGAATTTCAGCTACACACATTGCACAAATTAGAAATACCGCCTTTCCTTACAATTATATATACAACGCATCTAACAATTCTCCAAATCTAGACAGCCTTTAAAACGTAAACTACCTTTCAAATTCATTAATTTCCAAGCATTCACAAAAATTAAATGCCCGCCTTTCAAAATTTCAACTACATACATTACACAAATTAGAAATACCGCCTTTCCTTACAATATATAAAAAAAACATCTAAAAAACATACACAAATTATTACAAAATATTCTCAGCAAGGGAGAACCTTTTCCAAAGTATTTTGCCCCTTATTTTCTAACTACATATAATTGAAATAAAATACAATTTTTTTTTAAAAGAAACTCATCAAATAAACAATTCACAAAACTTTACAACATACAATTTGAACTATACCACACGTCCGCGACAAACCTTATTTTCCACCTGCATATAATTGAAAAAAAATACAAAATTTTAAACAACCTCATGATTTGAACAGTTCGCAAAAAATTACAACATACAATTTGAATTACACCACACGTCCGCGACATACAAACTTGCATATCCTAAAAATTTAAATGCCTTGCAAACCTAACCATTTCATAAAACAGGAGAACAATGCACATCTACATAACTTCCAAATTTGAAATTTTTTCCAAATCTAGACAAACTTTTAGACGTAAACTTCCTTCAAAATTTCATTAATTTCCAAACGCTCAAAAAAAATACACTTTCAAATTTAAATTTTATCCACACAGGCGCGGCATCGCCGCGCTAATTTACCTAGTCATAGTGGAAAGTGATGTTCAGATGACCCTTCAGAATGAGGTCGTCGCTCACCTTCCTCTTCTTCATAGCTATGTTTTCGTCACATTTCATGTCTGATAGCACATACAGCAAAACAATTTAAAAAAAATAAAATATTTTCTAACTTGATAAATGTGTTTAAACAAAAATCAGGTTAAAATTTCAAAGCACTTCACTGAAGATTAGACATAGTTCTGAACATCTTCTCTTTATTCTCTTATTCTTTATAAACAGGGGCAGAGTAAAATGCCCATAGTACTTCCATCATATAGTGAAAATGGAATGCTAAAAAAACAATGTATAGTCAAACACGCAATCTGAATCAAATACTCGGGCCACTTAAACGTTACAAACCACCACATGTATGATTAAAAGAAGCAGACACTCGAGTGTCTCTGCCTCCTCAGCTACTATGATTTGTATAGATTTTCTCTTGAATTCCATTTGCTGAGCCATTTACAAGTGATTTGCACATGAACCTGAGAATGAGAAGATTATCTACGGCTTCACCCTCTTCTGTGTAGGCTGTCTTCACACGTTTCAGATATTTGCTCATGCCTAGAGAACACATACATCAAAACGGTTTGGAAAAAAGATCAAACTTTTCTCCACACAGATAGATATCTGTGGAAAACAATTAAACTGTTCTCTTTGCAAAAGACTCCTATAGACTTAAACAGAATTCTTAAAATCACTTATGACTAATTCTGCCACGCAGGAAGGAACTGAATAGAGAGCAACCCTAAACTCTAGAGCTGAACAGATCAATAGAACGTGCAACCAGTTTGCAAGCTGCCTCAGAAAGAAATTCCCAGCTTGTCACAGATCACAGACATGTCCAATGATATTTTCAGTCACTTGTTCTTTCAGATGACTTCCACAAGATAGTAAAATGGATCTTTAAATAAAACTTGTAGTGCTGGTAGGTACAACACTTCAAGTCAAACACATCGTCTGAATCAAATACTGAGGCCACCTATCGTTTTAAACCACACTTGATAATTATAGATATTTCACACCAAACAAGACCTTACATAGCTTATTTATTACAACTCAACTGACCCACATATATCACCAAACATATACAATAGCTGGCACTCCAATAATATATATGTTCCGGAACAAGAACAAACAAACCCGATTTCACAAGAAACAACGTGGTTGGTTGAAAATAACCAGGGACACAATCACTCACTACGGATGACATGCATGTATGGAGGAGGGGATGGACACTCTGGATGGTCACAAGGGTATGTCGGTGACATGTACGTTGTGGATGTACTGTATGACACAAGGGTGGAGGTGATGGATGGACAAAAGGGTAGTTGGCAATTTGGCATGTACAATACGGATCCACCTATTTTTTCTTTTCTTTGAACTAAATATGTATGTGTATAGTGGAACACTGTTAACCAGGCAGGTGTTTATGAGCTCATGATGAATGGTATACACCGGGTGGAATGAACATACCAACTGATGGATGAATATATGCGTGGATGAGCATGGTTTATTCATCTGAGGTAGCTGGTCACCCCAGCGCGCTCGTTGAAGGAGGCGAACTTCGGGGGAAGCTTTGGCTCGTAGCTGACACAGTGCGGGGGTGAGCCCCACTGAAGCTTGCTCCACCAGCTCCTCTCCCCGTTGACCTTCACCGTCTTAGGTTGATCTTGTAGGCGCGGCAGGCGTCGCAGGCTCCAGCACCCCCGGATGTGGAGCTCGTTCCACATGGGTGCTGCTATGGTGGCATCATTCTCGTTGAATTGCTGGAGTAATGGCAGCTCCTGAAGACGTACCCTTTGGAGGTTTGGGAGGAGCTGATGAGTGCCACCTTGATGAAAACCCAGATGGAAAATTTTCTTCAGCTTGTAGCAGAACAGAATGTCAAGTGTCTTCAGACATGGTAGTTTTACTGCATCTGGCATCATGGCCTCCAATCTTGGGCAATCCTCCAAGTGTAGGTGCTCTAGTGAACTGAAGAAGGCAAACAAACTGTCTCGTGAACAGAACCAAACTAGACTTTTGAGATTACAGACATGCATATTTCGTAGATTTTCCATGTCTGGGGAATCGAAAACTTGCTCCATTTTATGGCACCAACGTAACTCACATTCTTCCAAGTCTTGGAAACTGCGGTATGTAGAAAAAGTCCAGATACCAGTATCATATGTCACTGTTATTGATTTGGTGACATTTAGAAGATTGTATAAACCATCGGGTGGCTGTTGCATCTCTGTCATCTCTACATGGCGCTCAGTTCGGCGAAGGGGGACTGTAATTGGCGACACAATTGCGATTTGCTCTGCATAATAGCTGCTATGTACATCCATATATGTTGACTGATTCTGCACCAACTCCTGTAACTTGTTATCAACCATTTCTTCTTCATGATGCAGTCGCATGTTATTAGTACTGCATGGTGCGACTCGGACATAGAAAGATTGGAAATACCGTCCAGCCCTTACTAAATCCACACAAGATTCTCCGAAGCTATAGAAGAACCTGGGGTCACTAACACACAACTGTGAACCTTCATTAGAGTGCTTATCCTTTCCTTCTGTGCACTGATCCAAGTAAAACACCTCTGGAAGTCGCTCTAGCATGTGCCAAGGAAATCGCAGCAGAGAAGGAACCCCCAATAAGAGCAATCTCCTAAGTTGGGTACCATTAGGGATGTCGGCGGGGAGCTCCTTGATAGCTGTACAAGACAAATCAATCTCCTCCAAAGCACCAAGATTCTTAACCTCTACAGACTCGAGTTTTCTACATCCGCGCAAGGACAAGAGTTGAATGTGAGGTGCCCCAGTCAGTGAGAAGGATTTAAGGTTAGGGTGCCCTTCCAATTTGATTTCATGGACCCTAGAGATTGGCCCCGTGAATGAAATCAAGTTATTGTTGTCAATGAGCTTAAGCGACTGAAGCTTCTGCATTTCTTCAAATATCTTCTGCGGAAAGTATTTTATTTGAGTCCCTGTAATCTCAAGGGTCGTTAGGCTAGATAGCGCAGCCATGGAAGGAGGTAGCTCCAGAAGGTTGGAGCAGTTCACAAGAATAAGCTCTTCAAGATTGGACATTTCTTGGAAAAAATTGGGAGGAAATGTAGTTATTTCTGAATGGGAAATATCGAGGTGTATCAAATTGCCTTTTTGGGTGGCCACATCTTGTGTCAGATGAGATAAAGGAACTCCCTTCAAGTCAAGTATTTCAAGCAGGTATAGAGTGGACAATGGTGAATATGAACTAGTATTTTCTTTTGGGTCTATAGCACTAGTTGTGGTTGTGGAGGAAATTAAGAGAGTTTTGAGATCATAGCAGCCTCTAAGTGAGAGCAACCGAAGGTTCAATAGACAACCAATGGAATAAGGGAGTATTTTTAGTGGAGTGTAGGAGAGATCGAGAACACGAAGAAAGCAGAGTTTGGGCAAGAAATGGTTCAGTTTGGAAAATATGGGTGATTTTTGCGAGCATCCTCTTAGAATAAATGCAGTAGTGCCCTTGGTTTCTTCCTCATGGCTCAACCAATCTCGGCTTACATGCCATCCATGGTCACTGACGAAGGAGATCCATTTCCTCTTGTTATCAGAGAGTTCATCTACTGTGATGCTTTCTGCAATGAGGCCATGGTATGCTAAGAATTGTGCGCCGGTATTGAGGGCTTCATGAGCTTCACTAGCAGGAGAAAATGGTAGCTGCAGCAAAGAGTGTTTCTGAAACGCTTCAATGATGACCCCTCCAAGTTGATGCATATAGGAACACTTGTTGTTGCTGTTGGTGGTGTTGGTCATACATGGTAGGAGGGTGGCCCACTGGTGGATGAGCTCGTCTGAGGTAATAGCCGCCACTTGTGGATGTTTGGCAAAGATCGCCATGGTGTAGTGGAAGCAATCGATGGCTATGGCATGCCAGTGCTCGATGCTTTCTTGACAGATTGTATTGAGTATGTGCTCAGCCGACTGATGCAGTGCAAAGATGGTGTGAAACACAACTTGTTCAGCATCGGCGATGAATCTGAATCCGTCCTCTTCCGACTTGCTCTTGTCATAGGCATCCCGAGAAGTGGGCGAGATCAACCATGTAGACCTTGTCCAGCGGAGAAGAGGAAGACCGCAATCATGTGCAAGACTGAGAGGCTCAATTGGCCACTGGAGGTTATGGACCACTAGCAAGTACTTCTTGGTTGACAACTGCTTGCCGACTAGAGGAGCTATAGTGTCCCGCATGTGAGCCGCCAATGAGCCAGCGAGAGATGATTCATTGTAGGTGTAGTACTGTAGCTGGTCGTTCTCTTCCTTGAGCCTGTTGTATTCTTGGTCGAGCAGACCAAGCTCCTTTGCCGCAGCGAGAGTCAGCTGGTACTTGATGCTCGTGATGCCTATTCCTTGGGCTTCCTCTGCCGTTGGTGTGGGCTTCAGGTCCACCTTTATGACGTGCTCGTAATCTTTGACGTTAATTTCAAAAAAATCTTTGACGTTGGTGTAATCTTCCAATACGATGCCTACTATGGCTCGTGTGAATGAAGCCATGGACCCCCCCCCCAAAATCCAATGCACACCAGAATGCCCGGAGTTAATGTACAGACGGCCTGCTCGCGATTTACGGTATTCATTTAACCTGCAAATCACCTAGTATTATTTTTTTTTTTTTTTTGAGGAAGGAACTGATACAGAATTACAGAAAACTCAGTACAACTTACATCCAGGTCCAAAAGAAAAGGAAAACAACAAAAGAACCCAGACAATTGCACAGAGCCCCCTGAGTCGCCTGTGAAAGAACGCAATCAGCTCCACAGCTCTCCCAAGAACCCTAAGCATCGCCGGCGACGCCGTACCACCGGCCACCGGAGTCCGAGCACGTCCACACGTTGTAGTCGACCGCAGAAGCCGTCCGCCTCCCAGAGACGGAACTGAAGCACACTGAACGAACACGGCCACCGCGCACAGCACCGGTCAGCACCCATCTTCCAGCCGCACCGTCAACGCCCAGAGCAGCCACCACAAGCCTCCACCCGCCTCCAGTTGCCGCTCCCCTCGCCTCCACGGCCGGCCAGAGCAAAATCGACAAGGAGAACACCCACAACCAGCAGCCAAACCAGAGCACCATCACCCACCAGCATCTCCCCCCTCCACCAAGGACGGCCAGAGAAACAAAGCAGGAGAAAGAGCTCCAAACTACCACCCCAACTTCGGCCAGCCAAAGAAAGGGGACACAAACCTCACAAGCTCCCTGGTGAAGCTTCCACTGGCTCGACTTCACCAGGCGGAGAGAGAGCCGGAGGGACAGAGGACCGCACCATGCTTTCCCTTCCGCAAGAAAAGCACAGAGGTCAGGCCACAGGACCACGCCATCCCACTGCCGTCGCCGGCCAGGGAGAGGAGAGATGGCGGCCTTATTCACCGAGGCGAAAGGGTCCTAAAACTACCCTATCTACAAGCCAGAGGCAGAGGAACGGGATCCCGACCACCCCCCGTCGCCGAGGCGAACGGAGGAGGACAGGAACCACGCCCTCGCCGCCGGCGAGGAGGGGATCTGGACGCCTCGCCCTTTTTCGCCTCTCTCAACTGTAGAGAGGAGGAGGAGACGGACACGGCAGATAATGATTAAATTTTTAATCACCTAGTATTAGTACTCATGTAATCGAAATGATCAACATCTGTCAACCTCTGTCAATCTCGATCGTGTAAACAAAATGACATGAGCAACAGACCCATAAGAAATTCGTCGCATTACTAACTATATGAAAGACGAGCGCTTTCGCGCTCCCTCAGCGTCCCGTGCACTGTTCATCACTGTTCTATTGAACAGTGTTGAACAGTGTCCGGCCTTTTTTTGTAGAAAGGTCCCCACGTTTTCCAAAAAATGTTGAACGCTCCTCCGGAATAAGACATCTTTGTAGAAAAGTTCCCGTGTTTTCCAAAAAATGTTAATCGGTCCTCCAGAATAAGACATCTTTGCAGAAAAGTCCATGTGTTTTCAAAAAATGTGAATCGGTCCTCCGGTACAATTGAAAAAATTTCCCCCAAAACATTTTTTTTGCTAATTCCCACTTTTGCAAAGTTCTAAATCTCTTTTTCGCGCTCACATGGCCGACAGAACTTTTAAACTTTGTTTTCCCGGTGGTACCTTCTTCACTACAATGTCGACGTACTTTTCACATGACAACAAAGAATAGCATCTTATTTTCCCCTAATTTAATTTTTTTTCCACGCTCACATTTTTGACACTCCTTTGAAGCATAATTTCCTGGTGGTAGTTTCTTTAAACTAACGTCGAACAAATTTTTGAATGCAATATGTGAGCTACATATTTTTAGATTTCTCGAATCCGTAGACATTTAAAACACAAATTTTTTAAAGGTAGTTTTCCACCGGTAATTTTTTAGGTAATTTCCCTACGGCGAACAAATTTTTAACTATAATCTGCGAAATTCAATATTTCCCATCTCATATAAAAAAACTTAGTTTTCCAGTTTCTTTAGCAAACAATTTTTTTCCTGCAATTTGTGAACCACAATTTTTTACGAACATCAAGCTACGGTGATGGTGAATTGCTCACATTTCTGACACACCTTTTAAACATCGTTCCCCAATAGCAGCTTCTTCACTACAGTGTCAAGGCACTTTTCACATGAACAACAAAAAGTAGCATCTTATTTTTCCCTGATTTTCGCTTTTACAAAAACTAAAATTTCTTTCCCGCGCTCATATTTTCGACACAAATTTTAAGCGTAGTTTTCCGGTGATACTTTCTTTAAGCTAACGGCGAACAAAATTGTGACTGCAATTTGTGCGCTACAAATTTTTAGATTTCTCGACCCCATAGACACTTTCGACACAAGTTTTTAAATGTAGTTTCCCAACGGTAATTTTGTAGGTCACTTTTCTATCGAGAACAAATTTTCGACTGTAATTTGCAAATTTTACACCAAAGGCGCGGCGTGACGGCGCGCCAATTTCAACTAGTTCTATTTAGGGACAGTCCGTCGGGCTGGGTAGACAGTCCGCGTCCGCCACACATACGATACGACCGATTCCTACGAGCGACACAAAAATACGTACTAGCCGGTCAACAAACAAGTGCTTAACAAGGGGGTGGATCCAGAGAACTTGCCTGTGGCAAGATGGTTTGGAGGGTGGTTGTACCCCCAACCCACCAGAGTTCAAACCCCAGGTTTGACGCTGGTGTTTCTCATTTAGGCGGAATATTCTTCAGTGGGAGGCGACGTTCCCGTCGACAGCGAGGCGCCCGTGGTGACTTCGTCAATCTCAAGACCCAACCGCCGGCTCAGTCTCTCGGAGGTGCTCATATGGGTAGGGTGTGCGTGTGTGCGTTCATAGGGGTGAGTGTATGCGCGTGTTTGTGAGCGTCTGCGTTGTACTGTGTTTCGCAAAAAAAAAAAAAAAGGGCGTGGATCCATGCAAAAAAAAATTACACCGGTGTGGACGTCCGCCAACATGCATAATTCTATTTACGCAAAATCTAATCCGTGCCCGGGCACTCTCTCGTCCTTACACGGTGCTCCCTCGCGTGCGTCGTCCGATCGCGATCGCGCGGCGCGGAGGGATCTTCGTGCGTGTGTCCGCTTCCGGACAAAACCCACCGACCATTCAAAGTCGTTCCCCTTTCTCCTCTCGTCCCACGAGGCAAAGCTCCTCCCCCGCTCTTGCCCCTTCCTTACCGTCGCTAATCGCCGGTGATTTCCTGTGTAGCTGACCTCCAAATCCCGGCGGTATTCTCGCTGCTAGTTCCTCTAGCGATTTGCTGTGCTCGATCTGGTTTTTCGGAGCAGCGAAGTGGATCCCGGCACCTGCTATCCGCCGCGGAATCGAGCTCCACCGCCCACGATTTCCGCCGGCGCTGCCCTCCACATACCTGAGGGAAGTGTGGTCGTGCTTCTCATTTGAATTCGCGCTCTCGATTTGGTGGTGTTTTGGGGGAGCAGCGAGTGTATCCCTTGCCTGGATCCTTCTCCGGCTACCCTCGCAGTCGCTCAGCCCCGCGGCGGTGTGGATTCCTTTGTTCAACTACAACGAGTTCGATTCCTTTTGTTCTCCTCTAGGTTGGTCAAGCTAGAACCCTAACTACTCGTTTTTTGTGGCGATTTTTGCGTGGTTTGTAATCTGGATTTCGATCTGAATCGTCCTTGTGTTTCTGTAGGGTGTGAAGGTTCTCTGTGCAGAACGACTAGCAAGCTTGGTTCATACTGGAACTGGTGAGTTTTAATCTTCACCTACATATCCCTATCTGTAGTGTAGGGTCTGTCCTGCAGAAATGGATGATTAGTGAGTAGTTAGCTTTGAGCATGAGCGTTTTTTGTAGGTTTGTAGATAGTTGTAATTCTGCCCCCTGCAAAATATATGATGTAGTAGCTCTGGCAACTTCTTATGTATTTTTAGCTTGTAGCATATGTTGGACACCATTTTTTTGGCGTGATGTTTCACAGTGAAGCAGTTATGTGATGTCAAAGTTTGCTAGTAGACTGTTTTTTACATCCAGGATTTTCCAGTCTAGTACTACTGCCCATGTAGAATGTATTGCTTATCGTTTTTGTGTGGGTGTGTGCAATGTTCTTTCTTCATGTTTTTTTCCCTTGTATAATGCATTTTTCCTGGGCCTTTTTAATTATCTTCATGCATATGTTAGAGTCATTTTTTGCATTCAGTAGCATGTATTTTTCGACACACATTTAGAGTTTTGTTTATAAAATATGAGAGTTAGTTGTAGTTCTGCCCTGCAAATGGATGATGATTAGTGTTTGTTTGTATTAACTAAGTTTTTGTTAGGTAATTGTATTTCCTGAGTGTAGCATGTATTTTTTGACACACATTTAGAGTTTTGTTTGATAAAACATGAGAGTTAGTTGTAGTTCTGCCCTGCAAATGGATGATTATGTTGTTTGTATTAACTAAGTTTTTTGTTAGGTAAATGTATTTCCTGAGTTTAGCATGTATTTTTTACACCATTTGTTGGTGTTCTGTTACCTGGAACATGAGAGTTTGTTTGATAGTTAGTTGTAGTTTTGCCCTGCAAAATAGATGATGTAGTATCTCTCAACTTATGTATTGCGTGTAGCATATGGTTGACACCAGTTTTGGCGCGATGCTTACATCGATGCAGTTATCTGATGTTAAAGTGTGTTAGTAGACTCGGATTCTTTGCGTTTTGATTTTTGGCTTTCTAATCCGTAGCATTTGTGTACTGTTTTTGCAGGTTTTGTGTGTGTAAGGACCATCAAGTTTTTGGGTGAGTTTCTGGGACTGGTGAGTCAGGATCTCCATGTATATCTTAATCTAAGTAGTTGCAAGCCCTATTGATTTTAGCCTGATAGATATAGTTTTTGCCCTAACTCCGCCTATGTCTTCTAGGCATAGCCGGTCCCAAGCCCGGATAAAGGAGGAGGGTTGTGATAGGCTTGGCGAGCCAACGTAAAAACTAGCCAGTCCCATGGATATAAAACCCACGAGAGTAGTACTAGGGTGGGTGACCTCCTGGAAAGTCCTCGTGAAAGGTTTCATATCTAAGGGTTGTGATAAGCTTGGCGAGCCAACGTAAAAACTAGCCAGTCCCATGGATATGAAACCCATTTGGGCGAGAGTAGTACCAGGATGGGTGACCTCCTGAGAAGTCCTCATGACAGGGTTTCATATCTAGCCTACCCCAACTTGTTTGGGACAAAAGGCTTTGTTAAGGTTAAGGTTAAGGAGATATAGTTTTTGCCCTACACAATTACTTCATCAGTGACTTAGCTACATGTTGTTTTTGTGTTCTACGCAATTTTTGGCGTGTTGTTCATAGTGATGTAGTTATCTAGGGGCATGAGGAACATCAATCTTATGCTGTCCCAGAACTTGCTATGTTTTTTACATTTTTTTGATGACTAGTTGGATGGTCTGGGTGTGTATTACATGTAGTTTCCTACAGATTTTCAAGGGTACTTAACTACGTGCCTGATTTTTGCTCTATGGTTGTTTAGGAGATTAACCACAGATTTTTTTGATCTGTGGTTGTAGCTTTGTAAGTTACTACTTAGCATTTTTTTACCTGCATCTTTTGGTCTGGGTGTATGATATATCAGACTTAGCTATCATGTAAGTTTACATTTTCCAGATTTGGTGTAAGCAATCAAATTCTTGATGTACTTTTATACTCACATGCGTCCTTCCATATGTATATTTTAGCTTTCTACTCATTACCACTGTTGTAAAGCACATGTATATGTATACAGCCTACATGTAGGTTTCCGTGTCGATGCTCCATGTCAAAACATTTTTCCATATTTTTCTTTGAATGTTCGTATATTGCATAAGTAGGATGTATACTCCATGTCATGCCCCCATTTTTTATTTACCTGCTGCATTTAATTTTCTTAATGATTCCATAAGTTTTTAAATAATATGCACTTAGCATTTGGAAAATGTAGTTTCAGCAACATGCTTTATCTTTTTTATTGTTTAGTAGGGAATCCTACAAACCTACATGATGATTCCAATTAAAGAGTAGAAGAGATTGAGAACAAGCTTGTGTGCAAAAGAATGGATTTATGGGAGAAAGTTACAGCAAAGAAAATCTGGTTCTAGCACATGCTCATAGTACAATGGAAACAGAACTGAGATTTCTACGTTTGGACTTGTGGGAGAAAACTACAACTCTGAACCTTGTTACTTCTTCTAGAACTCTGTTATTTTGGCTCACTGTCATGAACTACTACCAAACTACTTTCGAGGACTTGCAATTTTCTTTGGAGTTCCCAAGATAATGTAGTTCCTGAAGTCTGTGTGGGACTTTCCCTGTTCTTCTTGCAGCTCGGTGTATCTGTGTAGGAACATTTACTCTATTTTTTTCGCAGCTAGGTGTATTTTTGTGTAGGAGAAGGTATTTTTGCTGTGTGTGTTCTTACCTGCAAGTTTCCTGTAATGTCAATTTGATGGAGTCCTTGCACCTTTTCTCCTGGGGATTTTTCGAACTAATGTACTTCTGCACCTTCCTTCTGGGTGTATCTTTTCACCTGGACCTGGGGAGGTGTTTCTTTTGTTGTGGCTTTTCTGGCTGTTCAGCAAGATTATGTTGAGATTTTCCTTGATTTCCGATGTATTTTCCTAAGAAACTCCTCCCTGCTGGCTGCTGGAGGAAGCAGGTAGGGTTTGCCTGGGATCGTCCGAGATGTATTTTTATATTATATCGTGGGCTTCGATCGTTTGTTTGGTTGTTGTTTTATCCGCCGTCCGGGCATGTGGCGTGCGGCGCGTTGTACGGAAAACGACAAACGACGTGCTGGACCACGCTGGACTACGTGGGAGGTGCTTTTTTTTTAGAAAAGGGGGCGCCGGAGGTCCTGCTTTCCTTTTTTGGACAGGCGGGACAGCACTTTCCTTTTTTGGACAGGCGGGACAGCACTTTCCTTTTTCGGGTGGGGCAGGGCGCGGGAGGTGCTGCTTTCCTTTTTTGGACAGGTGGGACAGCACTTTCCTTTTTCGGGTGGGGCACCGTGGAGCGCAAACGGGTGCCTGGGCACTCCCTAGTCGCGTCCATTTACCTTCTATTTGATATGTTGACCAAAAAAGCTGCACAACCGGATTACTTCATTCCCGCATGAGGAGTTTTTTTATCTCAGATTTTTTGTGGTTGCAAAAAAGCACGAGTGCTTGAGATATGTTTGTATTACTCAGGAAAGAATGTACATGATAAACAAAATCAATGGTCATACCGACATCAGAAGAAAAAAACACAGATAAGCTAGAAAGAAACAAGCATGGTCATTAAGGACTACTTCTAGAACCTTAAGATTGGCACTTCTAGTTTCCATTTCTAGGGGTGACCTCTCATGCAGCTCTTCAAAATCATTACCATTGAGGTTAGTCCAATTTCTATCCTCTACAGTTTCTTACCGGAAGACTTGGAGCAATATTGAGATGCAGAAGATGGAAGTAAGGATAACGACTATTTCTTAATCAAGAGACTCAGTTGCTACTTGCTCGTGTTCAGCTAGATTCTTTGTTCGTTGTGATGTCACTGCTGATCATCTAGGTCAGTTTACCCATAAGACTTTTTTTTAGTACCTTTCTTCAAAAAGATTGATGCACCACAATACCAAAATCAAGGTTCCTCTGCAGCTTTTCTTCCAAAGACTTTTTCCTGTGAGGACCTTTCGTGTTATTTTTCATTTGAGAGACCAACCAATTGATGATCGCAGCTTAGTCTGTTTTGTGGGACATTAGATATTAATCCAATAGTCTACTTGTAATAGTACTAATTAAAGATGATCTTTTTATTAGCCACGCCACACCAAAAACAAAGCAATCAATATTACAAATATACAAAAGCAACAGCAGAACTAGTGAGCCGCCCGAAAACGTAATAACATTTTAATAAATATGGTAGGGGCCAAGCAACCTCGAGCGTGCGAATCTGCTCCTACTTCTATGGTAGAGGTGTTTGGAGGATTGGGTATAATGTTAGATATAGACTCAACTTAAAATAAAAATGGATTGTGATCATGGGAAAGTTATAATTGGCCACCCATGTAGGTACACATGTCATCTATATCATCCATTTACATCAGGATACATGTAGGACGTCGGTTGCATTTTAGGTGATTATCAGTGTGCTAATAGGGGGTTTGACATTTTACCTTACAAAGATGTAGTGAGAAAAAACATACATTGACAACCAGTAAAATGCACTTTGTAAATTAAGACATGAATGTAAAATAAGAAGTTACGAACAATACCAAAAGTCTCTCTCTCTCAGATCATCACGCCATTTTTCCCGCGAAGGATACCATCTTTCCCACGAAGATGATTCCATAACTTATGTTCAGTAGTTTAATAACTTATGTTCAGTAGTTTACCAAACTTTCTTGTTTGCCCAACCTGGAAGAAAAAGGTGACACGAATCAGTTATTGACAAGGAACCACATTATCGTTAGCATAAGCAAGGAAACAAAATTTATGTGTAAACTAAATAGTACTAGTAGAATTCAACATTTGTTAAACAAAGAACTTAATCAAGATAAGAAAATACAGTTTGCGTCTAAGAAATACCAAGCTAAGCAAGGACTAAAACAAAAACACTAGTGAAAAACCGCACACTAGTTCTTTAACATTGAGTGTAGTACTAGTGAGTTATTCCACACTAATTCCGTAGCGGTGGAGGAAATTACACATGGCACCACTTGTTGGGGAAAGTTTTGCATGGAACCACAACAATGATGATTTGTTTTGCACAAAACACGACTGTTTGGTGGTAATGATTTGAACAGAACACAAGACGTCTTCCAGAGCGGTTCGGTGCTCGATTGGCTTGCTCGTGTCCAGCGGTCTCAAGGCCGTCACGTGGATGTTCATGAGCCAGTTCGAGGAGGAGCACTACTTGGCGGCCTCCCTCTCGGCCGCAGGTCTGAGGCAAGAAGGTGGCACCGTGAAAACAATGTGTGCCACGTGCACGCCGACGCTAGCTACATGGCCAATACGGACGTCGACCGGCCTGAGCCAGCCTTGCCATCGCCGAGCAGGCGGCAAAAGGCGTCCCTCGACCAGAGGGACATCGTCGGCGGCCAAGGCCAGGCGAACGTGCCCTCGCCAAGCAGGATTTCCGTCAATGCAGCGCGCCACCGAGCAGCAGCGATGCTGCTGATCTCTCCCCATTTGGTGAAGGAGCAGGTGTGAATTCCATGGTGGATGCCACGTATGTGCTGTCAATTAGCCCAACTAGTCCAATTTTGTGTCAATAATACTAACGAAGAGATCTGTGTTCCGTGCAACGCATTTCCCAAACAGTGGTGTTTTGTGATAAAAATAACTGTGGTTGGATTATGTGGAAGATGTCCCACATACTTGCAATTTTCTCCTGACGGTGGCTGCAATTTGGGAGGCTAAAAGAAGGAGAAGGATGATCTCTTGATATTTCCGGGCGAGGAGTGTTTCTTTTGCTTGGAGCGAGCAGCAGAGAGCGAGAGGAGGATGGGAAAACAGTCCAGTGTTTCTCAGATGAACATATATCTTATTAGTCCTCTATATTTCTTTAGATATATATATTTTTTTAGGGGATTTCTTCAGATACCCTTGCTCTGTATAAAAATGTCAGCTGACAACATAGACATATGCACTTTTGGCTACACATGTTTGATCTGGCCTGTTTGCTCTGACAATAAACGATAGGAAGATTTAGCTAAATATTATAATGTTTTTATTTAGCAACACATGGATATTTTCTAGTACTAGGATTGTTTGTATTATTTTAGATAAACAAACACCTAATTTTTTTCAAGCAATGCTGAAGACATTGAGATTGTTGTACGGTCAAATTTAGTAGAAATAGTATTAACAACGCACTACTGTGCATCAACGTATATATTTACCTATCAGGTCTGGCCTTCTGAGAAGCTCTGACCAAACGAACAGGGAATAACTTGGCACATGCAGGATCTTAGATAACCAGGAAACAATACCCAGCAACACTTAAACTGAAGGCTGCCAAATAAATATTAATTCTCCTTGATTTTGCTTGACAGCTGCACACTAACTTCCTTGTACGGTCCTGAGATAACAAAAGTATTTGATGTTAGTTGTTATATAGCCAAGAAGTAAATTATACAGAAATAACAGAGAGCCAAGCAGTAAATTATATAGCCAAAAAGTACCTGATGGTAGAATATTGTACTGTATGCCCGTAATATGAATGTCAAGAGATGATCGATTTGATCAACTAGATTTACTTGAAAAATCTCAACAGTGGGAGAAGTGAATGATCTTTTGTAGTGTTTTTGGTGGAACTAATAACTACAAAAGCAAGGAAACATCAAACGGAAAAAGGCAATATTTTTTGTTTCGTTTAGTATTGGTCAGTGGAAAAGGAAATTAATTCTAGACGTGAGAAGCACACACTGGCAAAGACCCAAAAACAATGAATTTTTTTTTTGCATATGTTTCGAAATTGAGAGATAGAGTAGTTCAAGATCTGAAATAAAAACAGTAAATAGATGATTTTTTTAAATGTTAGTTAGTCGCTAGAAAAAGGATTGTACTCTAGATGTGGAAGAGTAGTGGCGAAGTGCAACTGGAACATGAAAACATTTTTTTGTTTCTTTTTTCTGTTTTGATCACGAAAAAACAAAGACTATTGTGGATGTGTGAAAAAACAACAACAATCAACAAGGAAAACACCAATGGTCTTTTTATATTTTTTTTGTAAGGATGAACTGAAAAAGGGATTAAAACTAAGTGGAGCAAGCAAATATTTTTGGATTGTTTTGTTATTGATCACTAGAAACAAAGACTATCTTTTAATATGTGAAACAACAAGTATCAAGAGCGAAAAATACTGGTGATTTTTTTTGTTTTTCAGTTGATGAAATATGGGAGTTGAAATTGAAGTGACTCTTCTAGCTATGACAGAACTGAAGGAAGTTTAAACAACAAAATTGGTTGCAGGCGAAATGAATGGCTGGGAAGGAGAGGGCAAGGGGTTTTGACAATTGTCGTGTGTGACTTATATACACAGAAAAAAGGAACATCAATCACACAAAGATGGGATGCTTGGTTACAACAACAAGCAAGGAATACATTTTCCTTGGACAAAGGTTAAAGGAACGATACTGATCATGAATGACCAAAGAATAAAGGGGATAACATGCCATGTGCATCCATGCCAAAAGAAGATCATCTAAACTTGAATTCGCCTAGTATTTAAGGTTTTGCCTTCAGGATAAGTAAATTAAGCTCTACGATTCATGGTAGTGGGTTTATATTTTCAGGTCCACACAATCCTACCACTAGGTAATCGTGGGGGTTGATGATACCCTTGTCTGATACGCTGAATCCATGTATTGCTAGCTACTAGTTTTTTATTGGATATTTGGGCGCTCCTAGACATATACATGAGGATAACATAAGTTGGAGCGATATATGGCCTGCAAGAGATGAAATGAAGTATCAAATCTTGTATGTTTATCCTACCGTCCATCTTTTACACAACACAATTTATTGTCACAGACAAGGAAAAGGAAAAGCAAAAGCAAAAGCAAAAGGACATGACTGCCACAAGGTTGTCGAAAAGAATGTGTTAGTCATCATGACAATGTCTTTTAATCTTGTGTATTACTCATAAGTGAACATGCTTTAGTGAACTGGAAGGAACCAGCTAGCATTGTATTTCCATGTTCGAGCTTGCTTTATGTTGCTCGCACGCAGCGAAGTGCAGAGCATCTATCGATCGCTTGATGTTGAGACCGAGGCACCGAGCAGGAGCGACACGCACATGTCTGGCTGTCCCCCATGGACAGGCGATGCGGGTGGCCGATGTGTTTTGAAAAAAAAAATTGACAAAAGGGTGGCCGATGTGTGGCCGTGTGTGAGTACTACGACGCCGCCGCGCCCACTCCAAGCTGTCCCGCAGCCAGCGCCCAGCAGTCCACTGTCTACACCGACGACGCTCGTCGATTCATCGCACCAGGAGCTGGACAAGCTCGAGGAGCTCGAAGCGCACACCAACGTAGACCCTCTCCTTTCTCCGTAATTCAATCCAGCTGCGTTCAAAGAGCAATTGCTATTCTTTCTGGCTTCAACTCCACGATTGGACATACAATCCTACGGGCGTGGCTATACTTCGCGCGTGCGACCGGTCGAGCGGTTTCCGACAAGCGCACATGGCGTTCGGACAAAGCGCACGTGGTCGTCCCGGGAGGCTCCCGCCGCCGTCGTGCACCAGCAAGCTCGCCCCGCCGTCGCCGTCGACCCCCTTGCTGCCGGCGCCCCCGCAGCGTCGTCCTTCTTCTTCCCCAGTTCCGTCAATCCCCCCGCTGCCGGCGCCGGCCAGACCGCCGGCGGCCGCCACCCACGGCCGGCTCCGCTCCCGCGGCGCCTCGCCGTTCCGCCCTCCTCCAACCGCCCCCCACCGCCGATCCACCGCCGCCCGCGGCCATCCCTCTAAGCCCGGCCCGCACCCCCCACCGTTAAGTTTCTTCCGAGCCTACGCCGGCGCCGCCGCGGCTGGCCGCGTCGGCCCCGTCTCCGGCTCGGTCCTGGCTCGCCGGACGCCTTCTCCTTCGCACCTCCCTGGCGGTCGGCGCGGCGTCGCCGACGCCGGCTCGTGGATGGGAGAGAATTTGGGACGGGAGAGAGAAAGGGGATGGGGAAGGAGAGCTAGTGGGTGGGAGGAAGAAGAAAGGGGATGAGGAAGAAGAAATTGGGGGGGCGCGGCGTCGCCGGTGGTATCTCTGCCGGTGCCGGGGAGGGTGGGGCCGGTGGTCGCCGGCGCCGTCTCGGGCTTGCGCCATGAATCGGGATGATTTAGTGCGGGGACGGAAAGAGAGAAAATAACAAAGGAAAGAGGAAGGAGAAGACCACGTGGGGGTGGGACCCACCCACGAGCAACGCTGCGCATCCGCGCGACTGCTCGCGCGCTCGAGAAACAGGCAGCCCGCAATCCTACTCCTCTTCTCCTCGCTCCAATCAGCACAGCCACGGCTCAAGCAGCTGGCAAATAAATTGCAAGGAGGCAGGAGACCGGAGATTGAACGCACCCACATTGGGACCAAGGAGGCATGGAGGGCGAGCGCCGGCTGCCTCGCTTTTACCCCGCACACAGCAGGCTCCCAAGCTCCTCGCATGTCCAGATACTGCTCCACCGAGGCTGGTCACTGCACGCATGCTAGGCAATCGACAAAATGCCAGAGTCGTCATACTGTCTCCTAAGTCATTAGCATTATCTTTCAGTTCGTAGATGCAATTCTACCCTAACCTGTGTATGCAAGAGTCATGTCCAGAAAATCAAATTATGTACTAGCCTAACCTTCTGAAGCAGCGGCGGAGCCAGGTTTGGGCCAGGCCCCAGGCCAAATGGCCGAACAGTGTCGAAAACGCTACAGTACACGGGCCAAACAGTGCCAAACGCTACAGTGCTCCAAAGGAATTCTGGGCCACACCCCGGGCCACGGCCAGGACTGCCCGGGGCCTGGCTCCGCCAATCTGAAGGTCATCGGCTCTGATTATCTAGAGAGGAGGTTCAGAGCTATACACAACAATGCTGAAGGTGGAGCAGCCTGCCATGTTTTTGGGCATAAGAATTTCTGTTTTGGATTCTGTGATTGACGATATCAGGTACCAATCTGACCATTCTGTAGAATCGAAATACACAATTCTTGTGCTAATCTGATAGTTTCTCCAACACAGGTATGTAAAAGCGCATGTAGTTGTGTAGCATACCCTCGAGAAAGGAAACGGATGATTAAAGAGAAAACAAAATCCAAATTAGTAGATTAAAAATAAATACAAAATTTAAATTTAACGTGACACGGTACCAATTACAAAGATAATACAAATTGCAAATAAAATTTTAAATTTATAGTAGATCAAATTAAAACATATTCTAAATTATTAAAATTTGTACTTTTTAAGTTGTTATATGAATTATTATGATGTGTATGGGGATAGTTGTGTTATGGTTAACATTCCGTGGGTCCGTCAAATTTGGGGCAAAATTTCATTTTTGCCAATATTTTACATTTAGGATATGAGCGATATGTTTAGCACTAAAAGAAAAATTAGAGTCGACATTTATCGACCGAAAGTTCATTTTTTCAGTCCTGTTGCAACGCACGGGCATGTTTACTAGTAAGAAGAAAAAAAAAACAGAACGCACACATCCTACTTGCGCTAGCTTTGGAGATTACAGAAACTAACTTTTTGTTTACTGGAGTAGTAAGTATCAAAGAATATTTATTCAAATGGGTCAAAACTCTTTATTTTTTTTTTGAATTTTTCATACTTATATTCATACGAAAAAGGGAGCCTTACAGATCGGAACACAAGCAAGGAAAGAAACGAGCAGAAAACAAGAACAGCGAAGGTCTTCTCCGTCTTCAACCTCCAGGATGCCCAGCACGCCGCTCCTCCACCGACGAGGACGCCGAAGAAGGCAGCCACCAGGATCACCCGCCGCGGGAGCAGAAGAGCTCCTAGCCCAAGGGCGTTGACGAGCCGCAGTAGCCACCAGCCCCGTGGAACTGGATTTGAAGGCAGCCAAGCAACATCGGCCGGGGAGCCTCCCCAAGCATGATCTGCTCCAGATCTGAGGCCTGCGCCTCAGATCCTCCACCTGCACACCACCCTCCCGCACCTCCACCGTCTTGAAACATCTCCACCCGCCGGCTATACACACGCCACGATCCCGCCGTCGCCGCCAGAGAAAGCAACGGAAGGAGGGTGACTCACCCGCAGCTCGGCCGCGCCGCCGAAGACGACGCCGGGTCGGGGGAGCCGCAGAGCACCAAAACGACGTCGCCGGCGACCCCTCCACGCCAGCGCCGCCCCAAAGCTACCTTTGTACCTCGCCGGAGCGCAGATCCAGGGATTTCCCACCCTCCCGCCGCCGGAGCGGCCGGCGGAGGGTGAGAAATCCCTAGATACGCCGGCGGCCGCTGGGGATCGAGAAGTCGCCTCCGCGTTCGCCTCTGGGAACTGTAGAAGGGGAGAGGGTTCCAGAAATATGTGGGTGTGTGTACTACGAGTGTTCCAAGTGGCTATTCACTGTCAAAACTCTTTATTAATCGAACACCAACAGGAAAAACCTTGACAAAAAGAAAAGAAAATCCAGTCCTTGGGGAACTGTTCATCTTTTCCATCCCGCATATGTCGATGGTGTGCCGATGTTACCGCCTCTGGAGTTTCCCGTGCCTACCGGAATAGCCGAAACAAAATATCCACATAGGCAGCTGGGAAGTCACTAATCTCCGTCGGGAAGTGTCGATGACGTCTACCCCTAAGAATCCACGTCCTGAAGAAGAAGATAACGCTGGGTTGATCACACATTACATATCGACCTCCACACGGCTCCCAATGATGCCAACAACGACAGGAAGCACCACTGGAACGATGGCGGGGCGGGGAGGACTTATTCCATCTTGTGTCCCTTACCCAGAGTGGCCTGCCGCCCATGCATTCCGTGGGCGCGTCGCCTCCGCGGGAAGGACGGGGACGTCGTAGGAAGGACCGCGAACTATGTCTCCGACGCAACGCTGAAATCCTGTACGGAATGGTTGAATCCGAAATGGCCGGTGGTGGAGGGGGATGACGATTCCGCGACTCAATTGTGGAAAAATCCAGGATTGAATTGTGCAAAAAATCCGGTGTAACATTATCGGATCAAGCACATTGAGACGCGTTTCCACTTAGTCCGGGAATGCATCGATGATGGCAACGTCTCCGTCATGCACGTTGGCACCACAGAACAACTCCACCGATATTCTGACGAAATCTCTCGGGCGCACTTAGTTCCATGATCGTCAGCATCACCGCAAACTTGCGCAAAAAAAAACATCAATGTCAAATAGCTTAGGAGGAGTTTTGTTGAATAAACTTGTACTCCCTCCGTTCCTAATTATCAGATGTTTTACATATGGACTACATACAGACTAAAATGAGTGAATATACACACTAAAACGTGTCCAGATGCGTACGAATCTGAAAAAACTGAGAAAAGCTAAAACATTTTATATTTAGTAACGGAGGGAGTAGCTGTTGGTTAGCCTGTTAGGGTTTCAGTTTCGTCAGTTATTTCATTTTGTCAGTTTAGTCGGATTAACAGAGGATGAGCCCCATTTTTGTTCCACTGACTTTTGCTCTTCATTTTTAAAATCGTTCAAAAATAGTTTCCGTTCACCCCATTTTTGTTCATTTTTTAAAATCGTTCAAAAATAGTTTCCGTTCACTCCCATTTTGTTCACTTTTAAAATTGTTTAAAAATAGTTTTCGTTCACTTTTAAAATCATTAAAAAATAACTTTTCGTTCATAAACATTTTTTTGCTCACTTTTTAAATATGTTCAAAAATAATTTTTGTTCACCGACCTTTTTCTGTTCACTTTTTAGAATCATTCAAAATAATGTTTGTAAACTTTTAAAAACGTTCAAAAGTAACTTTCGTCCATAAACCTTTTTCTATTCACTTTTTAAATCTATTCAAAAATAATTTTTGTTCACCGATATTTTTTAGTTCACTTTTTAAAATCGTTCAAAAGTTTTTTCGTTCACTTTTAAAATCGTTAAAAAATAACTTTCGTTCATTAACCTTTTTCTGTTCACTTTTTAAATCTGTTCAAAAATAGTTTCCATTCTCTATCATTTTCTGTTCATTTTTAAAATTGTTCAAAAATAGTTTCGTTCACCGGTCTTTTTTGTTCACTTTGAAAATCGTTCAAAAAATAGTTTCCGTTTGAACCACATTTTTTGTTCATTTTTTAAAATCGTTGACAAATAGATTTCGTTCACCGGCCTTTTTATTTGTTCAGTTTTTAAAATCGTTGAAAAACAGTTTCCGTTCACCCCGAATATTTGTTCATTTTTAAAAATCATTCAAAAATAGCTTTGGAGGAGTTTTGTTGAATAAACTTGTACTCCCTCCTTTCCTAATTATAAGATGTTTTAGATATTACAATGTGGACTACATACGAACTAAAATGAGTGAATATACACACTAAAACGTGTCCAGATGCGTACGAATCTGAAAAAACTGAGAAAAGCTAAAACATTTTATATTACGAAGGGAGTAGCTGTTGGTTAGCCTGTTAGGGTTTCAGTTTCGTCAGTTATTTCATTTTGTCGGTTTTGTCGGATAAAACAGAGCACGAGCCCACATCTTGTGTGCGGCCGTGCTCACGTACGCGCTGCAGACTTATGAAGTTATGATCGATCGGATCGTGGCGCCGTTGTTCCCTTGCATCATTCCTTCCAAGAAAACAGAGAAACAGCGTTCCAAATCGCTGTCGCACCGGAGGCAGTCACGGCGGCGCGACGCCCAAACCTGCTAGTAAGCTCCGTGCCGCAATTGCTGTTGTCTCTGTTACATGCAGGCATGCATGGAGATCCAGAGCATGGTGCCCAGCACGTTGGCATCCTCTGCGTCTCAATGTCGCATGCACAACAGCCACGGCCGGCAAGAACTGGTGTTTGTCCATGCTACTGAAACTTTACAAGTACACATACATGCGCCAATCACCAGCCTGCCTTAATTAACCACTTATGTGGAAATTACACGCGGGGACACAAAAAAACGGCCCTCGCGTCGTCCTCTCCTAGGGTTCCCGCCGCCGCCCCTCTCCCTTGCTGCTGTTCGCTGGCGGGTAGGCGCCCTCGATCCTGGGCGGGAGGGGAAAGGGCTTCTCCTCCCCTATGACAGTATTGTCAAGGCTGTGGAGTGCCTGGGCTTCTTTTGGTGTCATCGGGTTCCTGCTCGTCAGCAGCGTCTCTGCATCTCGGTGCCTGCTCCTTCTTCTTCAGCAATTGTAGTCCCTGCTTACGCTTTTCGGTTCGTCATCTCCGGTCTTTTGCAGTTCAACCTTGGAGATATGTCAGCTTCGGCGAGGCGTCTCAGATTTCTGCCCAGGTTGGCCTTGTGGTCAGTACCCTACATTGCTCAGTGTGAGCGCATCCGGCGCCCGACGGTGCGGCGTCCTTCGAGCCAGGACGAGAGGGAAAGGTTCCCTCTTCGGCGTTGGAAATGGAAGGTGCTGCAGCGCCCCCAACCTGTGGTGCAGAAGATGGTTCTTCCTCAAGTCAGCTGGTGGATCCTCCGAACCTGCTCTGTCTTCTCCCTATTGGCTTCACGAGGAGGGCACCTACAGGCTGTGCTTTCAATTTCTTTCTCTTGAACGCCGATTCGCCCGTTGTTTGCTCTGAATCTCGGTGCGTCGTAGGCGGTGGACGAGCGACACGTCGGCCATGCGTTTAGCGGGTGCTAGGGACACGACGGTGGCGACACCATTAATTGGGGAGGAGGAAGGGCGAGCGAGAGTGTGTGGAGTGGCTGGTGGGCGGGGTAGGGGTGGACACAAGGCGAACACGGGCAGGCGCGGACAGTGTCCGTTTGGTCGGAGTTGTTCGAGTCGCCCGGACAAAGCAGTAAAACCTAGGCTACCGTTGAAGTAGCCCTAACCACATTGGACCGCCCCAGTAGGGCCCATTCCGTCCCCACATATGCCGCTCCCCGTCCCCACTACGGGACTAAACCCCTAGCTCGGTCTTAACTGCTCGAGCTCCACTCCGCTCCCCATCCCGTCCCCTCCCCTCCTCGTCCCCTCCGCTCCTGTCCAGCAAGATATCCGGCGACGAGATCGACTGGGATTCCATCGAGGCGGAGTTCTACGATGTACACGCTCTAGAATCTGCCACCGCCATCGTACGGCCAACCAATGGCTTTCACGACAACTACAATGAACTGAATTTTGTATTTTTGTTTTTCGACCAAACTGTGTTCATCTCCAAGATAATATTGAATACTCCCTCCGAGGTTCCTTTTTTATAGGATGTATTACGTTTATGAAAATTTTAAACTTGACTATATTTGATCAAGATCTTAGGAAAATCGATCGACATCTAAAATACCAGGAAAATAATATATGAACATTTATTTCGGAATGAATCTAATGATAATGATTTGGTATTGTAAATACTAAAAATATTTTCTAAAACTTTGTTTAGAAATAGTCAATTTTGACTTTTTCAAAAACTAATACACCTTGTAACAAGAAACGGAGGGTAGTATTTTTTTTCTCACTTTTATATTTGTCAATCCGATCAACCGATTGATTTTTTCTTTTTTTGAAATATCACCGTCCGACTTTATTCATACAACAACAACCTGTCTGATTGAATAATATCAATCAGAAAACCAGGGGTAGTTTCATACAGGAAATCTGGAGATCTAAGGGAGAGAGCTTCCCGAGCGCAAGAATGCGCTGCTTTATTAGCTAATCGCCTTACAAAACTGAACGAAAAACCCTGGAAGGCGGAGATACGAGATTTCATCTCCAAAACTACCGGAAACCCAGCTGATCGCTGCTTTTTGTCATTTGTCCAAGCTGTAACAGCAGATTGACAATCGGTTTCCACCTCGACATGAGTCCACCCTTTTGCTCTGGCCATGAAAATCGCATCACGACATACCAGAAGTTTAGTAATTCCTGGATCAATGACATGCTGATGCCTTCTCCCCTCAGCTGCCACAAAGGACCCCATGTTGTCACGCACTACAAGTCCAGTTGCGGCCACTGCTCCCCCAATAGGATCAATCGATTGATTAGAACGCCGGCAGAATCGATCGATCTATCCTAGAGCTAGCTAGCTGCACCTGGTCCTCGATGAATCAGTCAATCAATCTCCGACCCAGCTGCATCATTTCCGGGCGCCGACCCATGATAATGCAGGGAAATAGTCTCTACTATATAATATGGCCTGAGGAGGTGTTGGTACGTTTTTTTAAATTTCCGATTTTACCCTCCCACCAAGTCTCATATTACCCACCACTGCCACTCATAAGTGGAAAAAACGGTTCGGGTCCCTTTTTCCCCTGCGTGGCTGCGTTCCCCGTTCCTTGCTCTGGCTCCCCTTCCGTGCCCCTACTCTCCAACCCCACGGACGCTAGCCGCCGGAATTCTGCGCTGCCGACCTCGCCGCCACAGCGCCCTACCTCCCCGCTCTCCTCTGCCGCCGCCCACCTCATCTCCTCGGCCATAATCGGCCGGAATCGCAGACGGCGTCGTGGGCAGAGACGAGGGCCGCCGCTGATGCTCGTCATCCGCACCGGCTACTTCGCCACCAGGCTCGCCCTCGCGCGGCCGCCCCTCGCCCTCGTCCTCCACGCGAGTAGGACGTGCTGGTGAGCAGCGGAGGACGGACCGGCGAGGAGCAGCGGCGGAGGCACAACGGCGGCCGGGCGGCGACGTCCTCACGCACTGCCTCTCAGGCGTTGTGGGCAGAGACGCGGGCGGCGAGTTGTGGGGTGCGGCGATTTCGTGGTGTGCTGTCTGTCAAAGCCGCTCCCTCGATCCCGTACGTCAACGACGCTCCCTCGGAGCCGTCCGTGTCAACGCGCGGCAAGGGGAGATGAGCGCAGCTTCCGCCGGTGGTGCAGCAACGATACGTTGCGCAAGGCGGCGGCGGCCTGGCCCCATATGTATCCAATCGCGTGCGAGAACAGAAGGACGGAGGGTCGGAGGTCGAGGGCGTGGCGCCGGAGGTTGAGGGCGCTGCGCCGGAGGGCGAGCGACGGCCGGAGCCCGAGCTGTCCGGTCGTGACCGCAAGGCGCGGGGGCGCGGGGGAGGGGGTGGGTAAGATCGACTGGGGGCACGGGGAGCAGGCGGCGAGGACATGGGATCCGGTCTGGAGTGCAGTCCGTGGAAGAAGAAAATAGGAGCTGAGGATTAAGAAATTGGGGATGGGAGCTAGCTAGCGCAACGGAGCAGAGAGTCGAGAGTGATACTGGGCTACGTTTTTTTGTATTTTTTTACCTGCTTGGCTGCTTCCGTATCGAGTGAGTGAGTGAGTGACTGAAAACTTGTCCGTGCGAGTGCTACTTTTCCCTCCAGTCTAAGCGTTTGTTGAACGCAGATTGCCTAATTTAGAAATACTAGATGACCCGTTGCGCGACTGCGCAACTGCCGGATGCAACTACCACATTTTTGACACATGCTTTATTTGCTGGTGAAAAGTAATTAATTTTATTTGTATTCATTTAACTTATACCATATAGAACCCATACTCTGTACTGTCATCATTTGATACCGATAGTTATGCACCTAAACAAAAATAATCATTTCATTTCCATGTCTAAATTGACAGTTTTAGAACAGTGGAAATTTGAACGTTGCACTTGCACTCCGCAACTGCCGAAAGCAAGACCCCATTGTTATCATAGGCTAATGAGAATAAAAAGGATTCCACATTTGTGCATTACAACCAATGTAACCAAAGGTGAAGCACATAACAACTTATTCTCAAAGTAGATGCAGGGAGAACGGCACAAAACATCAACAACTTGAAAAACATCACCGGCTCCTCTTTTTTTTATTACCTAAGGAGAGATAAGAACAATAGTTTAGTATTTGGATCAGATAATACAGTTCTTATCTTATAAGCTAAAGAGCATACCATAAAGAGAATCATTATTGTCAGGAAAAATTACAATAGGCGGGTCAAGTTGTCTGCCATGTGGTTTCAAGTTCATGGCATCTTGATAGCGTGCCCTGAACTACATGAGAAAATCTTATCGTACATTCATATTGAACAGCGTGATAGGCATAACATAGGTTCAGAGGCTTCACATATAGGTAAGCGAACTACATGTGCTAACTCTCTTTTCGCTTGTGAGGCAAGACCATATATACGATAATTTATGCACATATTGCCGCTAAGTGTGACCTCAACCTTTACACCTCATAAAGCCTTCTTGATCTGACAATGGAAAAATATAGGAAATCCTGTGAGTGAAGAGTGAGCACAAAACTACAACCTAAGCATTGTGTAGTGGAAAAACATACAAGTAATATAAAAAAGTGTGTTAGTCGATAGAGTAATCTAACCTTCACACAGTGAGGATATCTGATCTGATAATGGTCTGACTGAGACGTTTCTATTCAAGAGTTGTGCAACACAATCAATGTGGAATGCCTTAGCCTCTGTACCAGTAACATCAATCAAATTCTAACTTTTTTTATCCAATCCAACATAATGGCAAAAGGAAAAGCATTTGTAGTTTATCTTGATTATAAAGACTGATCAATAATCAAAAGAGGAATTTTTTCAGTTTCAGTCATTCCATGAAAAGAGGAATCAAATTCTAACTTCTTGATTATACAGACCGATGAATATAAGCATCTTGAGTATCTGATAATGCTGAATCTACGCTTTCCAATGTAGGAAAGAAAATGCATATTGGCCAAACTAAAAACTAAAAAGAACCAATTCCTAGTAGCATGTGTACCTAGAACTCATCTAGGACATCAAAACATAGATGCTTATAAGACTCATACACAGAGCTCTTCTCATATATCAAACGACAGATCAATATTATTTTCAGTGGAATGCACGTCGCCTATTTATAATCTTGACAACATCCCTTTAAAAGACTAAACCTTACCAGCGATAAAACACAATCCCATACCCAGCTTAGAGATGAGAGCAGCCTTCAGACGGCCAGCAAAAGCCACAAGAACACTGCAGCCATGTCAGTCAAAACCAGAAAGAAACGACCGCAAGACATAAGGAACAGTCGGAAGATAGAATTAAACAAATGAAAGTGAGAACCGAACCGAAGAGGGAATAAAGAGCAGCCCCAAATTGAGCACGGAAAAAGACGAAAGGAAGCAGCAGAAGAAAGAAAAAGAGTGTCCAAATGGAAAAAATCCAAGATGAATAACCCGACAGAGCATATGAAGAACACATATAGATAGCAAGATTATCACTGAAATAGAAACAATCATGAAGAATTGAAGATAGCGATAGATTAACACATGATGTACATAGATAGCAAGATTAATACATGACTAATTATAAGGTTGCCGCAGATGCTATACATAGAACAGCTAAATAAATCGGCATCATATCTATGTATCTCTCATAGGCACCTGGGTACAACGAATATAGGCAGAATATTTAGCATCAACAGGAGCCAAAACGGGAGCAATAAAAAAGCATCCTGGGCATTTTTGCAATGCTGGCAATTACACAATTCTAGTGTGATAAGAGAGGAAGCCACAACAGGCTAGACAGTAACAAAGTAGCACACCACACACAGTTCTGAAAATCATACTCTGCATTATGGAAAAAGAAATAAAGAGGAAACATCTAAAGAATAATCTTCAGGCTAAATTTCCGTGACACTCTACCCTATACATATCCAAACCACAAGTTCCCATAGAATTTAGATTGAAAACAAATGGAAGATGAGATTGTTCCAAAGCAGAAGTTGGAGGAGCTGAGGATCATACCACACACCAGCGATGACCGCCTTCCCTCTCTGCGTCCTCCGCAACTCAGCAGTCATGGATATAGTGTCGTCGTCTACTGCTATATTGCAAGAAAACTGAATTTTGATTCCTTGTTCTCTGAACCACTCGAAATCTTTTTCAATGCTAGCTGAACGTTCCAGCCCATTTTTCTTGAAGTAAACACCTGGATGCACATTATACATTAATACTATGCATATGCTGCAGGTTATGTTCTACTGATATAAGAAGCTACTTAAGAGGAAGATTGATAGTGAGAGTACAAGAAGAGGAGAGGAATACCAGCGCACCAGAAGGTCAGGAGAGGGAGATGCTAACTGATCCAGCACCGTTTCACGGCAGGTTCCCGACAGCTCTGTTTTAGGTGACAGAAGAAGAGGCGTCGCCGGTGAGCAGGCCAGGCACAAAAGAGGCAAACCAATAAGCCTGAAAAGCAATCAGAAACAGAAAAATGTAGTTTGTTAGCAAATCGAGCAATAAAGCACAAAAGAGGCAATTTAAAGGTATCTAATCCACAGTCCCTAAACAGAGTAAACTTCAAACTGATGCTCAATACTTCTGAAACGTATACCATTACATACAAATATATAGATTTGTTAAATAAAATAATTTCATTTGCTGGTCTTTTTATGGTTATTTCCGTTGGTTAAGTTTACATGCCAGTAATTTACCATCTACTCGAGAACACACAAATGCTTCTATAAAAGTCTCAGACCACCAGATCAATCATGTATTTAAGATTTGTAGGTAAACAAAATAAAGAAAGCTTTTGACCATATATCTCCTCTACCTTTGTCATACTCTCTTGTCCAAATATGCAGAAGTGATATTTACATCATCACAAACCATATCACCACATATCAGTGACTATAAATGGACAAATGGATTAATGATGACAGTGCAAGAAAGAACAGCAAAGCTGCATACTCAACTGCAAACTAAAATCACAACTTTCAAGTGCACATGGAAGCTAATTATATAGTGTAGCCATGTAGGTGTTCTGAAGCTACATGGACCGAACACATTCAGCAGACCAAGCAAAGGTAGAAACATATGTACAGCTACACTAAACTGCCATTGATAGCGTGGGGCTTTGGTTTACCAACGCAAAAATTAAGATTTTTATGTGAAAAGCTTTAAATATTACAGTCATGTACCCAACAACTAATCTCAGTCTCCATGTATATGTTTTTTTTGCTTGATATACCATAAGTGCAATGCAAGCACATGATGTTCATTTTGATATGCTTAGAAATAAGCCAGAAATCGATGTATGACAAAAAAAAATACTATACTGGAAATTTTAGAAGTAATGAGATGAGCAGCGGTTGCAAACCAAAAATATGGAGTCATATTGTATAGACCTATGAACTTGTATCAAGCAGAGAATGCTATTTCCCAAGGAAAGTCAAATCCAATTCTCCTGGTTAGAATACAAACCTTGGAGCAACCAAACAAATGGATACCAGAGAGGAACCTGCAGACAATTTTTCTTTGCTTAGTAACCTCCATAATCACAATAAATTCAATGCAGAAATATTGTGAAAGCTAGAAAGAACTCATTTGCATTAGATTGCAAGGAAATAAACGATTGCGGATGATCTGATAATATACCAAACTAATAAAATAAGGAGGGATTGGGACAGACAAACATGCACAATCTAAAGTAAAGGGAGATGAATGGCACCTATGCACTTGGCATCACGAACACAGCTGACCAATTCAAACCATAGGCTGCTTTGCCATTGCTGCTTGTCAAGGACTCAAGGTTCACCTGCGAACCGTCGACGCCATCCGGCTCCGGCATAATGGATGACCATGGTGGTGTCATCCCGAGCTAACGTCAGCCTCAACCGTCGAAGCACATCAACATCTTTCAGCATCTCTCCCGCCGAGCTCCTCCATCTAATTTCTTCCTTTGCAGTGACCTCTCTTTTTTCATCTAGGCATTATCTGTCTGTTCATTAATTTGTTTCATTTTTCATTAACAAATACATAATAGATATATCTTAATAAGTGACGAATTAAAACAGATCTAAATGATCTGGAAAACAATAAGAAACTGAAATTTGACATACTCGTTGCTCCGCAGCAACAAGAGAAAGGCTCGAGCCCCAGACTGCAGCGGACGAACTTCACGCGGTCGCGCCGTCACCCTCCGTGCTGCTGCCCTAATCCTAGTCCTAATTAAACTAACTGCCGATAGAAAGCCATGCAAAGTGCAAGACTCGTTATATTTCAGTAGCACAGTCGACAAGAGGCAACACAGATAGTGAAATCATTGTAGTTCGTCTGCTCTTGGCTTGCTCCTGCAATTACATCAAATGCAAGAGCAGCTTCATGGAAGAAAATACCCAACAGCTAGTAATTTAAGGCAACGGAAAATAGAGTTTAAGCGTAGTGCCTAATTAAACTAACTGTCAATGGAAAAACATCAGAAATTCAGTGCTAAGATGTAATTACCTGAAACACATGATCCAGTGGACAAAGTAAAGGTTCTGTTGTCATTGTACCTTCCATAACACCAAGATGTCTAAACAACATCCTATCAGATCCAGGGGTAACACCGTATCTCTGGACGAAAGCAGTAGAGCAAATCAGTAAAAGAAAAGGCCGAAAGCATGTTCAAAACTGGTAGGTGCATTTCAGCCCAAGTGAAGCTAACATAGGTGATGAATACATATGTATCCAAAATTAAGTTGCTCATTTCGATGCAAAATCTAAATATCAGAAATAGGATTCGCTAAAACCAGAGACTATCCACATTGCATATTGCGGCTCATGAAAAAATGTTAAATGTCTTTCCTCAGGACCAGTGAAACGAAAGGAAATGCACTAATTTGAGTAGATCCAAGAAAGGAAGATACTAAAAGTTACCTATTATATACTGAAAATAACACTCATCTACAGTTCTCTCTCCATTTTTAAATGTTCATTTGGGCATAAATCCTTCCGGCACAATAAAATATCACCACAGGGACAAATGAAGCATCTCATTGGCCCTATCACCACAGGTAAATAGCAGGCATAAATCACATAAGTGGGTAATGTACAAAATATCCATCTAGACATTTAAATATTAGGTAATCTGATCATGCAAACATTGCCTAACAAACTGGACAATTAGACTGATAAAAATGGAAATGAAAGGCCACAAATAAGACTGTAAAATACTAATAGCGATAGAGATGTCATCTCGTACATACACTAAAATAAAATACTAATAGCTCCTATGTGATCCCACCCGTTGTTGGCATTACAAAAAACCTGCATATAGCATGTACCAGTGTAAAGGTTAATCATCAGACCAACTAATCCTGATTTAAAGTGAAGCCTAGGAAGGTTCATTTGGATTCAATTCCCTTGAAAACAAAATCAGCTATGAAATCCTCCATTTCCTTCACCAATGAAATTGCACATACATGCATTGTACTTCCTGCTTTGACGAGTAACGTAATAGTTGTGAAAGCATCCAAAAATATCTACAATCTTTAAGGAGATAGTTCCTGATTCCCCAATCTAACCATTGAATACTGAAGATTTTAATAATACAGTATCGACAAAAGAATTTATGACCATGGTAACATCAGGAAAATATATCTATTAAAAAGTCTATCTAGTTCAGGCCAAGTCTTTTGTGTAACGAATTAAACAGCCAGTTCTCTCCAAGTTTGGACAGAAAAGACATTGACAATTCTCTCCAAGTACAATCCATGGTATGAAGTAGCTAGCTGAAAATAAAACACAAACAGGACAATCCAGTAATTAAAACAAACATTCATTGGTTACTAAACAATTTAACGAACTCCAGTGACTTTAATTGAGATCATCTGGGTTTAGAACCAACCGCTTTGTGTACGTTTTGACACCATGCTTCTATTCCCAAACGCCTGACGGATTTTTCAACCATGAATTACTACAACTGTACAAGTGATTTATTCTGACTCTATTGTAGTCTCTATAAAGCTGGGATCACACTACCACCAAAACACAGTACCATCATCCGTACCTGCTCCCTCAGCTCACTGACTGCATCCATAGCCAAAAATACTTCTCCAAGAATACTTCTCCAAGATCAAGACAATTGACAACATTGATTCTGTATCAATAGGACACACATGAGAAGTGAGACATAGCTCGAGGTAAACAACTGAACTGTAATGGCAATTTTTCATTGTCAAATGAAAGCAACTATTAGAAAACACCAGGACATAAGATGAAAGGAAACGTTACAAAAATATTACATATAAGAACGGAAATATTACACCAGGAAAAAATATTAGAGAAGATGGATCGTCGGAGAGAAACCTCAATGGGGCTGCAGAAAAGATGGCGAATCAGGCGTAGAAGCTCATGTTGCCTTTGATCAAGGACCGGCATACTCGAATAGCCAACACCCTGCAAGCCAAAGAAGAATCAGAGCTTCCAAATACCACAGCTACTTACAAAATAGACATAAGGTTTCAAAAATAATATATGAAACAAACTCCCATAATATGTAAAAACATCTCATTAATGGGGAACAGGGAAATTCAAGTGGTACGAAGTAGTGACATAACTATACCAAAGAGAAATTATTAGATCACCTCACAGAAGACTCCTAATATACAAAATAGACCTATTAAGTTAGCTGTAGATGGGCAGTGGCGAGCGAGTAATGTAGAAACCCTCTGTGTGACTTAAACTTAAACTTCATGTAAGAAACTTAAACTTCACTCTGTCGCACCCTGTAGATATTACCTAGAACACACATGACCATATATATGAAAAATACATCTAAAAATTCTCATCTAGAAAATGACCAGAACTGAGCAGCCAATTATTTATCTAATCGTATTGGTTATTTTATCAAATTAGCAATTCGAGCCTACAATCACATATTTGATTATTTGTAGAATAAGAACATTTCTTGAATTATAGTCAATCACGTCCGAAGTTTATAACCATATAAAGGAAGGAGTTTAACATCAAAGAAGCCATGAAGTTGTAGCTGCTGCGTACCCAGTAGCACTGTGAGAAGATTGTTGTTGTCTACCACGTGCAGAGAGAAGTGGAACCATATATGGAGAGTCCGGGTAGGCAAATTAGGCTTCGCTTGATCTCGCCGCTGGGCACCAACGACGCTCCTCTTGATGCTCTCTGACATCACCTGCATCAGTCGTTCTCCCCATCGACGCCAGCACCTGACAAAGCAGAGCGGGCAGTGGAGGTGCGACTCGCTGTCATGGTTCTCCTGAAGACGTAATTGGAGCAGACAATGTCGACTCCCAAGCACCGAAGTCTCAGCCGTACCCGGACTATTGTCGCTGTTGTCACAACTGAAGAACGTAACACTTTTAGCATCTGGTAATTCATTATTAACTACAGCTCTGGAGGACACATCTTTAAACGCACATATCTTGAACATGAGAGGGAGTGGGATTACCTTATTATAGTGGCAAAGTATTGTGTATCTTTTCCTTTGTTTTAGACGCCTGTCTAAGAATAGGACTCAATTCTCCCATGGAAGTTACCGCCCTTTCATCTGATTTCTGAACATCCAGAGAATAAAGCTCCAGCAGACAGTTCATAAAAAATTCGATATGCTTTATATTTCTGTTGTAGGTATAGACAGCCAGATGCTAAAACATCTAGCACCTCTGGTAAACAAAGATCACTTCACTGTATTCAAGCCTTTAATTTGCTTCTGACCCAGAAAAACAATCTCTAAAGAACACACAAACATGAGAATTAAAGGACTATTAAGCGCCTAAAGTAGGAATAAGAAATCTTCAACTCTAGCAGTGGAAACTATTAAGAACAGATAAACATTTTGATAAATAAGAAAAGCACACAAAACAGGTTGGAGCTCCCGAATAGAAACTGTATAGGTCTTTCAGATATATCATACCCCAACTTGCGACGTCCAAGGCAGTATTCAGAGGTTCCATCGAATCCGATGGAGGCTTGTGGATCAGGTCTCAATCAGTCTCACCCAGACCACGCGACGCCCAGCATCGCTGCAACAAACATTTTGCTTGTGTTAAACAGATTAGAAAAGCAAGAAACATACACATTTAAATGGAAAAATAGGAGGCCCTCATGTGAGAAAAATTCCGCCATGCACAAAGCAGGCATGGAGCTAGGGCTGCAGCCATAACGTTCATGATTCCTCCTCCTGAGGGTCCTCAGCAAGGCTGATTTCAGTGGCAGCACCTTGCACACGCTCTAGCAACAGAGAGACCATAGGAAGAGGGGAAGAAAGATGGGAAGAAAATCACCTTACCTTCTCCTCGCTCGTGCCGCTGCCGCATATGCGTGTGCCTCTCCCTTGATCCAAGACGAACGGGAACTGCAGAGAGGAAGGGGAGAAGAGACCGAGCATCCATGGCCGTAGCTCCTCCTCTAGGCCAGCTCCGCCCCAGGCCCCTCCTCCATCCAGCGCCGTCGCCCTGCCCGGCCGCCGCCGCTTTGACCCGCCGCCTCGGCTCGGCCTGCCTCCACTTTTACCCCAGCCTTTAGGAAAAAGAGTAGCAACATCGAATCAGGCTGGAGAGAGACGAAAAAGGCTTGAGAGAGAATGCTAACCTAGCACAAAGGCGCCGTTGTGGTCCTTTTCCTCCCACAATCCCCGCCGGCCGTCCGAGCTGCCGTCCAGCCGAGCGCCCACGACCTCCGCCTTCCGGGCCGCTGCCGAGATGTGCGCCCACGGCCGCCGCCGTTCGAGGTTGACCAAGCCAAGGCCAAGGCCGCCGCCCGTGCCGTCCGGCCGGTGACCGCGCCCAGACGCCGCTGCCGTCCGCTCGCCGTTAGCCTTGAGGACCACGAGACTCGTCCACCGGCGCGGTGCTTGCCAATCGGCAGCCGCCGCGGCGCCGTCGTGGTGCGGTCTCGTGCTGGAGGAGAGGAGGCACGGGGGAGAGGCGGCTGAGAAGGAGGAGAACGGGGATTGGGGGAGGAGAGACGGGCGCGATTGGCTAGGGTTTCACCGCGGGCGTGAGGTTTGGCGAGCGACGGACGCGACGCGATTGGCGACCACGGACGTGAAGAAAACTCGCTGCGGCCGCCTGTCGCCCGCGGCAGAGAGGGCAAGGGCGGGGGGCCCGTCGCCGGCGTCGCCTCCAAGTCGCCACGCGCGACGCGGCTCAGCGACAGCGCGGAGAGGGGCGCGGAGGGGCGCGTGAACAGCGGAAATTGCGCATCGAACGGCAGCAGGCGAGACAGCGAGGCTTTTTTACCGGATCGGACGAACCAGACAATGTGGGTGACGTGGATGGGGGCTCTCCAACAAGGAGTCCACGGACCTTTATAGAAGTAATGTACAATATTTGTCAAAAATTTCTGTGCTTTTTTAAAATTTTGTTATTGATTTTTCTTCTAATAAATAAATGATTTTTAATTATGTGCAGTTATGGAGACAATAGGCACCGACACGATAATATTGGATGGGAACAAAATATTGCACGGTGCGTTTTTTTACATTGCACATTTTTATTATTTTCCACATGAAATATTCAAGCTAATGACAAGTACTATTTGTGTAGGATGGTTTTAAATTGAGGAACAAATTTGGAAAATACTACGTTGAACATGGGTACATATGAACCCGGTTAGGAAATGTATTTTCTAAATGTTTAAAAATTCTGAAAATAATTTGCGTGTACATCTGCACATTCTATGTTTACGTAAAAAGTTTCGCAGAGAAACGACTTTTTACTTGGCCTATGTAAAAAAGACAAAAGTACGTCACATATATACTGCTATATAGCACTGAATTTTTCTCCTTTTTACGGAGGCAAAGTAAATAGTAATTTCATGACGAAACTCATGTGCCCTGCACATGCTTTGCATCGACTATGCATGGAAATTTTGTTTCGAATTTTTTAGACATATTTTACATCTTCTATGCACGTTCCAAATAAGAGGGTTCATATGTATCCATGTTCTATCTATTCACTCTCAACAAATTTTTGCTACACGTACTCAAATACCAAGAAAATGAAGCGCGAGATAACATTTCTGACATTATACCGCAATATCTAACTAGGATCAATGAGTAGATATTAGTGGGTGTTAATTTCATGTTCGAATGATGTCAAATTATACCTTTTGTCGACACACATTTCAATTGAAGTGGAATCTTATTATTGTGTTATATTTCTATATATAATATAAAATGGTGCAAATGACAAAACATAATTATGTTGATAATCTGGAAAAAGAAAACACAGCCAATTCAACTGCTGTCGACGTTGTTACATTGTTGTTCTCCAAATTTATATTTAGTGTAGACGCTCTTCATATCGTCGTTATATTAGATCAATTTATTCCATCGTTGTTAATACAGAATAAATTACTTATCTACATAGCCCGTGGCAACGCACGGGCATTCAACTAGTAGTAATAATACCAACAAGAAACGGATAAGAAAAATGTACCAAAGGTCTATTATCCGGTAGTGCGCTTTGGATCTATCCGGGCCGGTGGCGCTGGAATCTTCTTTAGAGATGACAAAGCTCCAGTCCTGCTGGAATTCGGATCCCCTCCTTTTGCTCTGCCGCCGTGAACCAAGTCGATCCTCTTGTCCGAGCGAGCGCCGGGGTGCAGGAGGAGGTTGTGAGGGAGTGGTCGGTCAATGTGGCTGATGTCTGTGTGTGTGTCCTGTCATCGAATGGGTCGTTATTCCCTCGTAGCAAATCCATTGGAGACGAACACGGCATTTGGCAAAGCTGCAGAGGCGGGCTGCGATTTGGTCAAGCGGATTATATAAATTAAAGAGAAAAGAAAGGTGCCGCAATCAATCCATTAATTAATCTACTGCGATTATGTCAGAGCAGGGAGGACAAATTTGATGAATAGAGTTGGTGAAAAGAGTGAGGCCATTTTGGAGCTCGGGCTTGGAAAACTCAAAAATTGATTGATACATGGATTGGGTCTCCGAACATATGCCGCCACTTTATCGCTGAATGAATTATTATTAAAGAAAAAAAATGAAGTATGAGGTAATCAATCGATTATCTACTGTGAGTTGATCAAAGGACTAGAGGACAAAATGAGAAGCGGTCTGTAAACCAGAAAATAAAATAGTTTTCTTCGGTTACAGAATTTGCCTACTTTCCTATATAATAGAAATTTGCTTACCGTGCAACCGAAGTTCTTCCATGTGGAGGGGAGAGGATCATCGTCTCTCATGTGGTGTAGCAAATTTTCGTCCGTTCGCTTTTGGTGTCACGGTGACATCTCTCAGACGGTGATGGTGGTGTTGCCTCGAATAAAGTCCCTCGGCTTCAATCCCGTCTCGGTGGCGCTTGTTTTGGCGTTGTCGGTGAGCTTGGGTGTTTTTGTTCCCATCGGTCTTCATGGGCGACGGGTTTGGTCTCATTGTTGTTCGATGGCGTGGCTCCGTGGGTACCTTCGGCGACAATGATGTCTTCAACAACCTCTTCTTTCGAGTCTTTGCGAGCAATATTGTCGGCTTGGTCTAGCGATGCTAGCGCGGATGCCTGCCTAGATCGGGGAGATGCCCCCGCTGATATGCTTGACGCGATTGCCAATCTACGTCGGGCGCCAGGCGGTATACTATTGCGGTGATTCAAATTACCTTTTATAGGTCTTTGCAGGTACTTCGGTTTACGAATTTTTCGGTGTCGTCCATCACAAGCGAGAGTTATGGTGGCGGAACAACGTTAAGTTCGGCTACGGCACTGCAAGAATTTTGAGCCTTATTATCATGATTGTTTTTCTTTTTTGATAGGTTTTGCTTTGTGTTTGTGGGTCCAGTTACTCATTATTTGGTTGTAAGCATTGTTTTCGCTATCTAATATAAACCAGATTCAATTTCAAAGAAAGCTTAGATGTATTGCTTTTGTAAAGCCTACCAACCTTATGTTTTTCTCGCGGTTGTTGGCACCACAGGTTCGCAGCGCCACAATTTAATTTCCCGTTGCAAATTGGCAGTGCGGCGCCACATGGTATGCCTCCACACAAGGTTGTCGTTGCCGCGCTACCAGGTCTAGCACCGTAAGGCTTAGTTGTGCACACAAGAACTACCAGTTGTGAAAATTGTTCTATAAATAAATATGGCAGGTAGACTAATGTGTGCATCAATAAACCACAAGCAAAGTAGATAAATTAATTGGCTAGGAGGACTATTTTCTACGTTTACTAGTTGAATGTCCGTGCGTTGCTACGGAGATATACATGTTTCGTGCAGACCGTGTTTTACGCTGCGTCTCTGTCTTCCATTTCCCTTTGCCTTCCTCTCCTATCTAATCGCTCCACTATATTGTGATGTCACTATGTTAATCTTCATTGTTCAAATATTTTGGTCATTTGAACCGATCATATATTAGCGTGTATTAGTATCAAAGTGTGCTCTCGTAAACTATTTGTGCCACAAAACAATGTCCATGGAGATCACATAATTGTACTTTTCATGCTTAAACACTACATTAAATTCCAAGCAGCGACACATATCAAAGCATAAAAGAAAACACAAACACTATCGTGGATGTGTGAAAAAAAACAACAATCAACAGGGAAAACACCAACAATCTTTTTATGTTCTTTTTGTAACGACGAACTGAAAAAGGGATTAAAACTAAGTGGAGAAAGCAAATATTTTGGATTTTTTGTTATTGATCACTAGAAACAAAGTCCACCTTTTAATATGTGAAAAAAGAAGTATCAAGAGCGAAAAATACTATTTTTTGTTTTTTCAGTTGATGAATAGGAAAAAAAGATTAATCATAGACTAGATATAAAAGCCCAAAAGTGAGTGTAAACACCAGTGAGAGTTGAAATTGAAGTGACTCGCGTCGACAGAACTGAAGGAATTTAGAGAACGAAACTGGTTGAAGGAGAAATGAATGGCTGAGAAGGAGAGGGTGGGGGTTTCAACTATTGCACTTTGTGACTTATATAGACACAAAAGGAAACATCAATCGTACCAAAGAAGGGATGCTTGGTTACAGCAACAAGCAAAGAATACACTTTGCTCTGAAATAAAGGTTAAAAGAACTAAACGAATCAGGAATGACCAAATAACAATGGGAATAACTTGCCATGTGCATTCATTCCAAAAGAACATTGTCTAAACTTGAATTTTCTAGGGGATTAAGGTTTTGCCTTAGAATAAATTCAGCTCTGAGATTCGGGTTGTGGGTTTATATTTTCAAGTCCGCACGGTCCTACACTAGGTAGCCGCGGGGGTTGAGATACTCTCAATGAATGAATGATACGCCTAATTGGTGTATGGTTAGCTAGTAAATTTTTATTGAATATTAGGGCGTTCCTAAACATATACATGAGGATAACATAAGTTGGATTGATGTTAGCATTAGTGGCAGTTTTTAAGTACAAAAGGGAAATGGAAGAGGGTCGCGAGAGATTAAATGAAGTCTCAAATCTTGTATGTTGATCCTGTCCTCCATCTTTTACGTAGCACCCTTTATTGTCACACACAAGGAGAAGCAAAAGAAAAAGAAAAAGAAAAAAGCAAAAGGACATGACTGCCACAAGGTTGTCAAAAGAAGATCATGGCAATGTCCTTTAATCTCGTGTATTACTCATAAGTGAACGTGCTTCAGTGAACTTAAGGAACCAGCTAGCATTGCCTTTCCATGTTTCAAGCTTGATTTTTGTTCCTCAAATACACAAACTAGGTCTGGTCATCTCTTGATCGATTAGTTATTAGTTAGCCTAACATATAGCCTCCCGTCCAGTATCATTGCATATCGAGCAAACTGCAAACTATAGTCTGAAATTTAAACAAGCCAAAGAAAATGGCTTGACAATAACTTTTATTCACAAACCATAACTTTTCAGTACTGAAGGCATTCATCTTTGGTATTTACCACTGTATACAATGACATTGGTCTCTCTGGTATTTATTGGCCACAGTAAGCATTATATTAATATTTGATTTACTTCAACTTGCTGTACTTTTGGAAATAGATTTCTCTCGATTGTAATGCTAATTATATGTGCGGTAAGCAACATTTTTTTGAATCTATCAGGGCATTTGATATGTCCCAGCTAAGGTTATCGATTTTGTAGGAGTATAAAAGTACTGAAAACAATTGCAAGACCTGACCGTACTTGTCTTGATGAGGATAAATGTACACTTTTCCTATCTGCCTCTTCTCAAACATGTAGTTTGCATGTGCGTGTGCAGTAACAGAAGTTGATCTTAATGAGGTGAAAAGAAGTGCAACAAGCACCTTCTCAAGAAATTACCAGGCCTGTATTATTCACTTCCTAAGAGAACAAAACAATAGCATAATAAGAAGGGAACTCTTACAGATGATGTCGGTAACCAGTTTTCCAGTCATTTACAGGTGCCTGCTCCTGTCGTGCTGAGCTAAACCAAGTGGACTAGTTGAAGGAGAAGAATCCTCCATTATCGGATTTCAGGAGGCGCAGCGAAGCTGTATAGAAAATAAGTTAAGGGGATTAGTGGCAAAGTGAAGAAAAGATGATAAAAACTACTACTTCTACAAAGAAGGTCGAAGGAGAACATGCAGTTCTATGTAAATATGCTCAAAGTTTTTTTTCTATGAGCTATCATACAGTCAACTATCACAACATGGGCCACTTAAAAAACAAGACTTAGCAAACTTGTACAGCAGATTTCCATCGCATCACAGTATGTCATAGAAGCAATGATGATTGCGTAAATGCTCAATAAATAGGTGAGCTTAATTGAGCAAAAAAAATCAACCATCCCATTTCTTTCTACCTTTTTCTCTGCCATGTGAAGACAGCGTATGTTGCCGTACAGCCCTTTCCCCTGAGGAGATTGAACAACATAAATTACAAAGTACATTACATGTTAGAACAGCATGGTCTACAAGTTCATCACCTAGCAGAGTCTGGATTGAGAGGATCTGCGGTTGTCGGTGGATGACAAACTGGCCAGATCCTCGCCATTTGCTCAGGAACCTCCTGCTGTTGCTCATCTGGAATGCATCCACATCCCTGTCTGGATCCAACATCCAATCACTCTCCCCTGGTTATTGACAACATATGTGAGAGAAGCTTGGAAAACTGAACTCAGGCATGTCAAACATGATAAGAGCAGACTTGGTTATAGAGGGTGAATGCTACCAGAATGTTGTATTGGTAAGTCGAAGTTGTAGATAAATTATTACATTGTCCACAGCAGGTGAAGACCTCCACATTTTACTTGATGTGCACCGCTGCGAACACCTTATAATTTACCATATGTAGGGGAGGAAACCACCATCTTGTTTTTCTTAGAATCATCATTTCACAGACTCCAGAGATTGCTTAGCACGACTAAAGTTATAATAGCTTGGCTTGATAGTCTTCCTAATACATTTTGATGAATATGGAATAGCAGAAACCAATTAATTAAAGAAGCACACATGGACCACTGGTTAAATTAGCCATCCAATCGTTTACACGGTTTTGCAAGTTATCCAACGACATGAAAGAAGCCAGCTTAGCAGCTACAGCAACCATGAAATGCCTTGAGTGCCACAGGGCTGCTTATTAGAGCTTTTCCTACTCCTGCTCACAGCAGCCGAGGGCACTCTATCACTAGTGGAAAAATCAGAGCCGTGGCCAGAGTACGATAATCCTGAGATTGTAGGGAAGAAGGCGACAAGAGATGAAGCAATGTAGAGAAGAATGTATCGTACATTTGGCGAATATCAAGAGTGGAGCACAGCATAATATAATATACCCTCTAATTCTACTGTCACTTGATGCTTACCCCTGCTATGCGCCTATGCTACAGCCTAGAGCCAAGGTTATGAAGCAGAGCAAGTCCCAGTCCGTGAGCCGTCTGCGACTAGGAACCTAGTGCAGTATTCCTTACCCAGAGTGGCCTCCCGAGTCCCGACCTCCATTGATCCGCGCGCGCGCGTCGCCGGCACGGGGAGGAAGGGGACTCCCCGTCAGCTCCGATGCGCCGGCGACACTCGCTTCACCGCTCTCTCACCCTCTGCGCTCACCACGCAACCGCCGACCACGCCTCCGGGGCAACTCTGAATCCTTGGCGGAGTGGTGGGTTCCGGTCGGGGAGGACGAGCGCCGTCGCCGCTGCCTCCGAGAATGGCCGGCGGTGGAGGAGCACGATTCCGTCGAGGAGAAAATGTTTTTTCTTTGGGGTAGAAATTTCCATTTCTACTACGGTGATATTTTTTGCTTCGTCGTTCGCTGGGCTGGGCCGTCATAAGCGAGTAATTCTGGCCCGCATGCCCATCTCTGTGCACCTCAACGTCGTAGCGTACGATTGTCTCGAAAAAGAATCCAAAAAACAGAGCGCGTACATCTTGTTTGTTCTCCTCTGTGATTTTATTATTTTCGGGGATCCGTGAGTTTTCTTATACATCGAAATTTTGAGTTTTTCTTATTTCACGTTGTTGTGCCAAAATTTCCCTCGCGTAGAAAAATTCATTGCCAGAACACCGAAGAAATAGACAAAAAATACATATATACCACAATTGGGGAAATATAAGCGAAAAAAAATTGACAGCTGTGGGATTTGAACCCACGCCCTTTCGGACCAGAGCCTAAATCTGGCGCCTTAGACCACTCGGCCAAACTGTCTTTGTTATGTTAAGTTGATATTTTTCTAATTGTAGCTTGAAACCTTGGCCTTTTATTTTTCTTCCAAAAACAGCTTTATGTACCCAAGTAAAAAAGCTCGTGTGCACACATAGCTTGACAACAATGAAATCTTGAAGATGTCTGCCTTGTATATATCCTGGACGAAGTGAGTACCACATTGTGAGATCAAGCATCGAGTCAAGCAAACAAGCAATCAGCCATCTCGTCTCGTGCAAGCTTTAGACTCATCCGCCTTTCTGTATACCAGGAATCGACCGTGTATTTATTAGAGCAAAATACGCATAATTACACTAATTGCTACCGGATTGAAGAAACTGCATTTTTTTAGGGGGCTACCGTGTTTTTTTTAGGTTAATCGAGCTACACCATTAGTCGTGATAGTTTGCTATGCATGGAAAAAAAATCTTCAAATTATGATATGTGATGAAAATCCAAGGAAATGATGACGTTATAAAATACACCGGGATGAAGGAAAGGCAAAAAATAGACCCTTCATATTTTGGGCAAACGTCTGCATCCCGTCTGAAAAGTGTAATACTGTGGCACTGCAGTAAATTGGGCAAACGTCTGCATCCCTTGCTTCTACAAAACAATAGGGCTTAGTTATTTGTCCTCTGATGAAACATAAATATATATACTGGTAATATTCTACAACATATTAGTAACAAATTTGTTTGTATAACTAATCAGGAACCAATTAACTATTTCGCTACGCTAAAAACTATGAAATCTGAGATATTTGGTAAAAAGATTCAAAACATCTAAAGATAGCCCGTGCGTTGCAGTGGGAACCTCAAAAAAATTATGGTTAAAAAAAAGGATATTTTATGCATGAAATGAAAAAATTCTCCGAAATATGAGAGATTTGATTAGTCACAATAGTCGAAAATCTAACTTTAATCAATATGAAATGTTGCTATATTTAACCGATAACATTGATGATGTGGAAAATTGTATGGCTAGAGAATTTATAATGTAAATATCTTGCATCTATGTATGAATATAAATCAATAAATATGGGATGACATTGATAAATGAATGTGTCAAATAGTGGATGATGTGTGATGACATGGATAAATGAATGGCTCAAATAGTTAATGATGTGGACACCTTGAATGTAGAGATAAACTAATTTAATGCATGTTAGTGGGATTTTGTTTTATAAGAAGTATAGTGGAAAATTGTATGGCTAAAGAATTTATAATGTAAATACCTTGCATCTATGTATGAATATAAATCAATAAATATGAAATGACATTGATAAATGAATGTGTCAAATAGTGAATGATGTGGTGATGACATGGATAAATGAATAGCTCAAATAGTGAATGATGTGGACACCTTGCATGTAGAGATAGACTAATTTAATGCATGTTAGTGGAGTTTTGCTTTATAAAAAGTATAGATAGATAGATTGAAGCCCGGTTATAAGTCGTACATCTACAAATGAACAATATGATGTAGATAGATAGATAGATAGATTGAAGCCCGGTTATAAGCCCGGTTAGTGGGGTTTTGCTTTATTTTCCATCCTCTCGCTAAAAATCCAAAGAGAACCAGAAAATAAATGTAGAAGAAATATGTTACTCGATTGTTGCAGATCTCGCATCTGCACGTGCTCTTAAACTAATAAGAAATACTCCCTCCGTATCAAAATATAAGACTTTCTACCTACTTTCCACACACATGAATCTTGCATTAAAACATGTCTACATACATGTGTGTACATATGTGTGGAAAGTACTCCCTCCATCTCAATATACAAGGCGCCTAAGCACCTCTAATTTTTCCCAAAATATAAGGCGTGTAAGCTTTTTTTGTGCCGTTTCTTCCAACTCTGCCCCCTGCCTGCATGCAGCCCTGCGCTCATCTCTCTCCGCAAAATACTCTTTGGCGTTAATACTTTCCTTTTCTATATTAAATAGTTTCCTTTCCTAGTGGATGCTAACAGATTCATCACTGACGCTGCAAAAACTACCAAAACTCCCACGACTCGTCTCATCTGCATGGCAAAAAATTCATTACTGTGTTTGCATTGACGGCAATAAATCCCTAGAATTACACTCTCTTTCCTCGCAAGGCTGTACCTCTAATTAAAAGAGGCAGGGGTAGAAGGTAAAAATTAGCTTGCGCTAATTATCGTGCCAAATCGCTTAGGCGCCTTGTATATTGAGACGGAGGGAGTAGATAGAGAGTCTTATATTTTAATACGGAGGAAGTACTATATAATCCAAGGAATTGCTTAGCTCCAAGATTGATATTGATATCAATTCTTCTTGGTAAACTTCGACCTCGATGAGTGAATCACTAAAACATGCATGACTCACCTGCACCGTCGTCGCCACCGCCAAACCGTTTGCAGAAAACAAAGAGAAGTGGCATCCCGCGTCCATAGCAGAGACAGGGTAGTCCGGGAGAGAGAGAGAGAGGAAGGGAGGCGGACGTGCTCCATGTTCCCCACAGCTTCATTTTCGCTGTTCCGCCCGGCGAGTGCTTGCCGCTCCCCACCGCCAACAGCGGAGAAAGGGGGGCGCTCCTTGGGGGTTGGAGCTGCCGAGCCCGGCTGGCCGCCGTTTACTGGGCCCGTACGCTCGGCGGAGCGTCGTCCATGGCAAACTGGAGGTGCGGAAATCGGTCATACCGGGCCGGAAACCGGTGTGGGAGGCGGCAAATTGCCCTCCAGCGGCGGGAGTCGAGGTGGGGTGGCGCCGGGTCGGCGGCTCGCCTGATTTGTTCCGGGAGAGAAATAAGAACCACGGAGAGGAAGCAGGGGAGGGTCGGGTCGGGAGGAGAGAAATGAATCCAGTTTACCTGCTCTGTTGGACAATTCAGATGGCTTCCTCTCCAAGATCCAACGGCTGTGAGCCTACCCGCCGGGAATGCCCTGAGCAGGCGGGCCATCAACCAAAATTACAGCTTGAACTAATAGTTTCCGGCGCATAAGGTTTTAGGACGATTACAAACAAAAGTACTATACTACCGAAGTACAACTTTTAGTCTGTACGATATGCATGTGGTCCATCATGTATTTGTGTGAATCTATCGTAAAACTAAGAAACAAATTATTAATCTGGATTTCCTTTTAGATAGCTAGTAACTTTGCATAATTTTGTATGGGGTTGACCAAAAGTTTGGAAATATTACAGATTAACATGTCCGATTTGTAAGGAAGGGGGAAAGCATAGGAAGGAGTGGAGGACGTGCCTTTATCATCACCGAAGCTTTACTTTCATAGTGTAAGTGATTAGGATACGTCACCACTCTCTCTTTGCCAAATTAAGCTACCACATCACTTTACTCCATAGGTGGTAGATACAGCTCATCTCACTGGAATTGCCCCTAGTTCTCAAACAATTGATTCCCACGTCCCGAATCATAGACTCTGCAATTATTCCTCATTTCGCATATTTTGATTAAATATCACCAAAATAATAATTATCCCCTTACATATATACCAACAAACAAATATTCAGGGTTATTAATCCATCACGAGACACTTTACTTAGTAAATCAGATAGGTAGACCCAGATGTAGCTGGCTTGGCCTACACGTACTTGGCGTCTGTGACCATGGCAATGCCATCGACAGTAGCACCGGCTGCCGCGCCGCTGCGGCCAAACCTGGCGACGGCGCAGTCAGTGGCGAACAGGCCTGAGGAGACATAATCGGCGGCACCGCCCATTACGGGCATCTTAGCGGCGACGTTGAGCTTGCTGACGTAGTCGGAGCGGTAGGTCTGACCAAGCACGCCGTGGACGTCATCGGAGAGTGACTGGAACTTGAAACCAAGGTCGAGGTGCGCGAGGCAGTCGTCGGCAGTGACTCCATAGTTGTGAACACTGGACTCTTGGGCGGTGATGGGCACGGCGCTGGCCACGAGGCGGAACACCCCTTTGAGCTCGACGACCACATCATTGGTGGCTGATGTGCGAGTGATGGATAGTGCGGGGGCGGACGCTGGGGACCAGCGTGCGCCGTCGGCGAGCGGCAGGTTGATGCGCTCGTCGTCGAAGGTGATGTCAAGATGGTCGACGTTGGGGTTCCACTTAGCGGAGTGGACAGCGCCCAGGCTGAAGTGGTGGTCTGCGAAGAGTACGCCGATAGCCTGGATCCAGGTGAAATCACGGTTCGTATCTGGGTTGTGGTTACCGATGAAGTGGGCGTTGATGTGGAGGTCGGAGTCGGCAACGATGCAGAATTCCTGGTCCTTCTTTCCATGGAAGTAGAAGTTGTTGCCGTCGCCTCCCGTGAAGCGCGGGTCACCGCACGACACTCCCGGGTAGAAGTCACACACTAGACATATATAAATAAACATACAAGTTATTGTACAATTATATACATGTTATTTCACAATAGAGAATCTAATTTGCACATAGAAGCATTCTTACGCTGATTCAGAACTTATAAGTAGTTACTTCATGTTAGCTCACAACCGGCATAAGAACGTAATATATGAGTCACAACTATATATGTAAAAACACAAAGAATACACGATATATTTTTTGCGTCTCATAGACAAAAGTTTATGTATGGTCTGCATTTTCTTACGATTGTCTTGACTTTCAACATAAGATAAAAAAAATTGTGACGTAAAATCTAGCGTGGATCCATTCAAACATGGGTGTGGAATATCCATTTTCATACGTATATATGTAAACATGTACGAGATGTATGTAGTGACGGTAGTTTGGATTCAGAGAATTTAGAGTTAATCTTTGGTAAACTTGAAGGATTTTTTATAGCAAAACTACAGTTTAGGACACACTGAACAAATTGATGGAAAATATCTACTCCAAACCGGATGTTTTTTTCGTCCTTCGGAAATCAAGTTTTGCTTATCCATAAATTGGCTAGATTATCCAAACAAAGATTTCGTTTGTTAGAACCTGAAACACACTAAGTTCGTACTTTTTCTATAAGCTAGCTATGGATCCAAACAAAAGAGGAGGGAGTGTATATGTGGACGTACGGCAGAAGGTCTTGCAGCCGGGGCAGAGGACGAGGCACTTGGTGGGGCATCGGTCGGTGCAGGTGGCGCTGCAGGGCTTGGGCTTGGGCTTGTTCTTCCCCTTCTTGGTCTTGCCGTCGTCCTGGCACGTGAACTTGCTGTTGCGCTGGCCCGGGCTGTCCGGCACCAGGACCGTCATCCCGCGCGGCGTCTGCGCCGACGCCGACGACGCCGCCGCCAGCACCACGCACAGGGCCACCAGCAGGCCCGACCCGAGCGCCATCGTCGCTAGCTTATGAAGGAGCTAGCTGGCTGGCAGGCTCGATCGATCGATCGATCTGTGTGTTTCTCCTTGGCTGATGTCTGTCGTCGTCGTGTGATCGATCGATGGTGCTATGGCTTGCCGGGGTGGTGTGGTCTTATAGCTCCATGGCTGGCCGGCCAGGCTAGTGGCGAGATGGCGAGATGGGCGCCATGGTTGACCTGGAGGAGAATGAGGAGATCCAGGAGTGTACGTGCCGGGTCAGCAATGCAACTGGCTTTCCTTGTCAGCCAAGCATGCAAACACGTCGTCGACATGATTGCATGCAATTGGTTAACTGTTGTTACTAGTAGCTGACTATACTGGCCTAGATGAAAGTAACTTGGACGTGAGAAGGGAGGAACCGATAGATTGCGAGCGAGACCACGCGTGCGTGCGTGGTTTCGGGCCGATTTCTCCCTGCTAAGCTAGCTTCATTTAGTGTAAGAATTTATTTACCGGGTTTGCTTAATTTTCAGCCTAGTGCTGGGTCAAGTGATGTACCGTTGAATCGCATCATGTTTCGTGCGCTCGCCAATCGAAAATTGAGATGCAATTGAGTTTTTCCAGTTGCAAGCGGCTCGCATGCAATTCGATTTTGGTTCGTGATTCACGCTAGACATGCATGGGTTATAACTGAGCTTTGATAACGTCGTCGAACTAACATGCATAAGTCCCAGTTGACAGCAGAAGCCCTTGCCATTCGCGCCTCGGACTGTTTGTCGGTGATATATAGAACGTATCCGATGTGGAGACATTACGTGAACGTATCCGATTTGTAATGACACCCTGATTATTATTGATGAATAAAGTGCGTGGGTTCTCTCGGAAAAAAGATCCCATCTGACTGAGAATTAGACACACGCTTTCTTTACGTACGCTCGATTGCTTAGTTAGTTAGTGACTCGATCTCTGTACGTGTTGCATGAATTGTTGTTGTACTAGCATATATAGCGTAGCATGCATGGTCAATGACGTCGCCCGCACGTACGATAACATGCATGAAGAATGTGTACGCTCGCTACCGTCCAGCAAGTTGTCGAATAGTTTTGCCCGGGCTCGGCGGCAGTGGTAGGTGGCTTGAGCATGTCGATCGTGCGTAGGCGGCATGGAAGAAAGGCAAGATTAGCGGCACATATGGCGTGAAGACGAGGTCTGTGCTTAGCTAGATCGGTGACGGTGCCCTCTAAAAACGCATATGCGTGGTCGCCGGCGAGCCGGCCGGAGACGCGTACGACGGTGCGAGCGGTGGCGGAGCGTGCAGGTGCAGCCAAGCTTGGGTCAACTCGATAATGGGCTGATACAGCATAAACAGAGGCACGGTACTGTTACTGGGCTCAATTTATGGCAGAGACCTTTTATCCCCGATGGGCCATGGCCGGGATGGTCGTGTTGCGGCCGATCGACGCACGTGTCAAACACAGTCCATGTCAGTCAACTCAGCTTAATTCAAACTTTTTAGAAAGGGAAGATACCTATCTATCACTCCGACCTATTCGCCGATGAACGTGCTGGTAGGAAGCACTGCTCCGTTTTTAAATATATATAATGTTTGAGTCTTTATCCACATTTAAATTTACATGCATACAAATGTAAATAGGCACTTTGTACCGAATATGCTCACGAGAACATGGAGACGCCCCTCTACATATCTCACAATTCCCTTCCTAACTAGCCAACACTCCTGATTGCTCCACCCACCGTATGCCCATTCTCCATATCGTATTTTTTATGTATTAGGTTCGTATCTCTATGGTATAAATGTCCACGGTCCCGCACAGGCCATTGAATGCCATTAACATTAACCTGGCGGAGATTAAATGACATCCCTTATCCGTCTAGCTTAATTAATTCAAACTTAACTCTTACCAAAACTAAACACAATATAACACTACAAATTTAATTGCCACCTATAGTCAATCTTTCGAATGATTTTTATATAACTGTTACGAAAACTGAACAAAATATAACGTTAGAAATTTTGTTGGCTCTTTTAAGATGCTCTCCAACAACAAAGTCTCCATAACCGCAAGCGACATTGTCATATGATCTAACCATTAAATTAGATCATATGTTTCACCCAGGAAAATACCGAAATCTGTAGACACATGTTTAACAAGGTAAGAAAAAAAGACTGTCATTGTCAGGTACAACTAATGAAAGCCGATCTAATATTTTCACTGAGAACTCGAGCCTTCGTACTTGAAGAGCATCACCAAAAACTATGTCGTCCCCACTTTCCAAGGACACTGCAGCAAATCAACAATCTCAAGCTCACAATTGTCACCTGAACAATTTTGTCTTGTTCACCCCCACGTGGAATCTGCACAACATGTGGTGTGTAGCATCATTTTCATACCAACAAAATTCTTCTCCTCCGCCATCTGTTTGTATTCTCGAACTCAACATGAGCCCTTAAACTGCCCTTCTGGACACAACCATTCTGATATTCCACACCTTTAACAACACCATGGTAACCGTCGCTTGTGATGTCGTAGTCAACGTGCTCGATGGTGCCGACAAAACTGGTCATCCTGACGTGCCACCTCGAAGCCACACGAGCAAATTCATCCATGCCATGAATGCATGGTACTTCTACGAGGCATAGAGGGGATTTTATTGCAAGAGTTCTAGTTAAAATTGTTGAATTAAATTAAAATTAAGATATAAACAAAAAAGATAGAAAATTATGGAATAATCCGTAGGATTACTACCAGTGGCCATCGACAAACTCTACCGTTACAGAGACGCATGCGAGAAGAGACATCGAGCCTCCACCATTCAGATCTGATGAATAGGCTCACTGCAAGCGGCAAGGAACATGTTGCTGAAACGTTGACCAGGGGACGTCCCGATACTGTCTCGGATCTCCGTGCATCGAAGTCGGGGAAGAACGATCCACCACCTTCGGACCAACATCGTCGATCGAGAGCATCCACCTCGTCTCGACCACCAGTGTCGCCGCTAAAAATTGCAAGAGCTAGAAACACACCACGAAAGTAATATCGTCATATCTGAAGAACAACGATAGGACCAATCCACCTGCTCCACGACGATGTTGATTCTCCACCGAGAAAGGGAAGGAGTAGCACCTTATTCAACATGGTACCGTCCCCGCTATCGATGTGGCGTCTTAGGATAAACCTATGCCAACACTAGCTACTCCTCAAAGTCGACGGACGGAGTTGGCAAGGACCTGCAGCCTCGCGGGGGACAAGGGGGCAAAGTGCTCGCCGCCCTATAGGCCTATCTAATGAATATACGACACTAGAACATTTTTTTTGTTTTGTTCTGAGAAACAGCAATAGAACAATTTCTAATTTTCATTTTCTTTTGAGAAACAGCAATAAAACGTTTCTAAACACTGTTCTATTTTGACGTTTAGATCTCGAATTTGACTCTCAAAATCAAGCCTGCACGTGGGCCCACTTGTCAGGGACCCGAGCCCATCAGGCCCGCCTAAAACCAAAACCCCACTCGTTGGCCCGGTTGAACCCCCATGGCGCTGGCGCCGCCGCCCCGTGGTCGTCTCTCCCCGTAATGGCGGCCACCTCCACCTCGGCCTCCCCCGCCGACGACCTCCACGCCTTCCTCCGCCACGGCCTCCGCACCCGCGGCGCCGTGCTCCGCGCGCACGCCTTCCTCCTCCGCCGCGGCCTCCTCCTCGGCCACCCCGTCCGCTCGGGCCTCCTCCTCTCCGCCGCCGCCTCCACCGCCACCTCCGCATCCCACCTCCTGCGCCTCCTCCTCTGCCACCTGCCCCCGCCCTCCCGCTCTTCTCCCTCTCCGCCGCGCTCCGCACCCTCGCCCCGCGCATCCCCTTCTCCGCGCTCCTCTCCCTCTTCGCCCACCTCCTCCGCTCCCACTCCCCTTCCGGCTTCCCCGACGCCTTCTCCTTCCCGCCCCTCCTCTCGGCCGCCACCGCCGCGGACTCCCCGCGCCACCAACTCCCCGCCGCGCTCGCGCTCCACGCGCAGCTCCTCCGCCGCGGCCTCCTCTTCTCCCCGCCGCCCCACGCCGCCAACGCGCTCCTGCATTTCTACGCCGCCGCCGGCCGTCTCCCCTCCGCGCGTCACCTGTTCGACGAGATGCCTTTCCGGGACATCGCGTCCCACAACACCATGATGACGGCCTATGCTGCTCCGTCTGCCACGGGTGGCGAAATTGATGCCGCCCGCGAGCTGTTCGACGGAATGCTCCTCAGGAACGTGGTGTCCTGGAACGTCATGATCAACGGGTACGTGAAGGCGAAGCGGCCCGAGCAGGCGCTGGAGGTGGTGCGGTGGATGGCGGGGGTCGGGGTGAGGGGCACGGCCACAACGATGGTCGGGGCGGCCACCGCGTGCGCCAGGCTCGGGAGGCTGGGGTCCGGGAGGGAGGTGCATTCCGCGTACCTGCGTCGCTTCGAGGAGGATAACCTGCTGTTTTGGACCTCGCTGGTCGACATGTATGGCAAGTGCCGGAGGGTGGGGGCTGCGAGGAAGGTATTTGATCGGCTCGAGACCAGGAACCTTGTTTGCTGGAATGCGATGATCATCGGCCATTGTGTGTACGGAGAACCTGGTGATGGGATTCAGTTGTTCCATGAGATGATTGGACGAGGTGGGTACATTGGTTTGTGTATCCTGCTACTTCTCTTAGGCTCCATGAATTTTCAAGCTTGATATATCTGACACCTGCCTTTTCAGGGAAGAATGGTTCAGATGACCAATGGGTTTTGCGACCAGATGAAGTCACTTTCGTCGGTGTCCTCTGCGCGTGTACACGTCTAGGTCTCCTGGATGCTGGGAAGGTATATTTTGATCAGATGAGCACGATGTACAGTCTCAGGCCAACATTTGCACACTATTGGTGTATGGCAAACCTGTATGGGAGCGTTGGCCTTCTGGAAGAAGCTGAGGGCCTATTGAAGAGTGTGCCAGAGGAGCTGAAGGCACGTGCCTTGGGTGGTTTGCTCGGGTTGTGCCGGTTCAGGGGAGAGTGGGAACTTGGGGAACGTATAGCCCTCAGGTTGATCGAGCTCGAACCAAGGAACTGCGCTCACTACGCGCTGCTGTGCAGCGTATATGCTTCGGCAGGGAAATGGGAAGATGCTCACAGGGTAAAGGCTATCATAAAGGAAAGCGATGAGAGGTTCAGTCCTGGGCATCGTCTGGTGGACTTAAATCAGATTGCTAATCATTTCAGAGTTAGGGAGAGGCAACCTGAGAACCAGGACTTGTATGTTATCTTGGATGACTTGGTGTCAAAGCTGAAGTTAACAAGCAGAGAAGACGTGCAAACTGAACCTGGGATAAAATAGTTCAGTATGCGCTTACATACCATTTCCGAGCTGCACAGGTTTTGAGCAGCAGCTAAGCCAGTACGGCAGGCTATGCCATGTTGTGAACCCAAATGTAAGAACACGGGAAGGGTTGCAAGAAGTGTATCCTCAGTGTATTTGTCCAAAGCTGCTTAAGATTCTTTTTATCAGCAATATCTGAGATGATACATTGCACATACAGATGCGTACAAAGGACACACCGCAATCTATACATGACACTTAAAATGCCCTGTTCTTCATTGAAACCCTCTGATAGCATGGTTCTGCTTGGAAGATAAGATCAAGCTCTTGAGTTGTTAGCAGAAGGATCGTGCCGCCGTATTTCTGCTGGTTCGTATGAATTAAAAATTGCAAGAATCTGCGGCAAATGGAACAGAGTTGAAGGGCTGGGCTACAGTTATTTTTGTGGGAACAGTTCACTGGTCTTCCAATTGGCAGAGCATGAAGGATGCAGCCGTAAGATTTTCTTTGACCATTTCCTGCGTCGACAGTTCACCGTGATTGGCCCAAGGCAAGTCTAAGAGAAGCCAAGTCTTGTGTAGAGTAGAGTTGGTACCCTTTTTTCTTACTCTTTTTTATGGTCATGCCAATGTATCTGATGAATATTGATAATGCCATCTGAGCCATTGTTGTAGGAATAGCAAATAACTGAGAATACACAGATTCTTTGTGGTTCTATCACTTTGCTCAACAAATGGAACTTTTGAATCAGTGCACTAAACTACATGACACACGGATCTGGAACCTGAATGTTATCTTTTTTACAGCTTCCTGAGCTTTAATAACTTAGTGCCCGCATGTTGCTGCAGAAATCTCCATCTCCACTAATTTAACTGCAATCTCCATCTTTATTGCCACTAATATTTATAATGTAAAAATCTTTATTTCCATTAATATTTACAGTATAATATAAAAAAGTGCACTGAACTACCATGACACGGATCTGGAACCTGAATGCTACATATTTGTACACTTTCCTTTTTTACAGCCTTTTGAGCTCTGACTAGCTTATATGCCCACTCAGGATTTGCTTCTTACTCCAGGACATTGGACTATCAGACCACAACTTGCTCACATGGCAGCTATCTCCACTAATCTTTCTTACACATGACTTCTTCTGTAGTCTCTTAAAGCACGTACATGCAGCTCTCCTGAGTATTCTCCAAGAGAAACACAAAACTTGTCACGGCTGCAGAGAGAACCGGTCAAAATGTAAAGCGGAAATGCCTCATCAAGTTGAAAAGACGGGAAATAACGATGGCGCTGGTGTGGGTCAAATTCTGTGCGACATGTGTTGTGTCTGGGAACAGCTAAGCTTTGCATGAATAGAAACAGATCGAAAAATTATCTTCCTTCCCATGTTTTCTCGCTTTCTATCCCTAATCTGGACTTGCAAAACTATAGTTTTTCTAGGGTAAACTCTGGTGATAATTCAGGGGGGATGACCCTTAACCTCGACTTCTCTTTTATTTTAGCGTACCTCATGTAGGAACACTCTAGAGAGAAACTGGCAAGTCAACAAATAAGGCCCATTCTAGGTCGAGAAACATGCGCGTTAAATTATGGCTTGCTTTAAATTATGTGGACTTTGCTGGTTGATATGTATGGCAAGTGCCGGATGGTGGGGGCTGCGAGGAAGGTGTTTGATCGGCTCGAGATCAGGAATCTCTTGTTTGCTGGAATGCGATGATCATCGGGCATTGCGTGTATGGCGAACCTGTTGATGGGATTCAGTTGTTCCATGAGACGATTGGAGCAGGTGGGTGCATTAGTTTGGATATGCTGGTACTTCTCTTAGGCTCCATGAATTTTCAAGCTTGATATATCTAATACCTGCCTTTTCAGGGAAGGACGGTTCAGATGACCAATTGAGGAGTGTGCCAGAGTTGCAGCCACGTGCACTGGGTGGTTCGCTCGGGTTGTGTCAGTTCAGGGGCATTGGCTACTTGGTTTGATCGAGCTCGAACCAAGTAACTGTGCTCGTATATGCTTTGGCGGGGAGATGGGAAGACAATCACAGGTGAAGGCTATCATAAAGGAAAGCGATGAGAGGTTCAGTCCTGGGCATCGCCGGGTGGACTTAGATCAGATTGCTAATCAGTTCAGAGTTAGGGAGAGGCAACCTGAGAACCAGGACATATATATATCCTCGATGACTTGGTGTCGAAGCTGAAGATAACCAAAGAGAAGACGTGCAAACTGAACCGGGGATAAAATAGTTCAGTATGCGCTTACAGGCCATTTACGTGCTGCGCAGTTTTTGAGCAGGCAGCTAGCTGGAAGCAGGCCAGTTATGAACCCACATATACGGACACAAGATTGCAAGAAGTGTATCCGCTGGTGTGTTTGTGCAAAGCTGCTTAAGATTCTCTTTTCACCAGAAATGTCTGAGATGATACATTGCACATACAGAGCATGCTACTGACGCTCTGCAATCTATTCAAGAAACTTGGAATGCCCTGTTCTTCATTGAATCCCTCTGATAGCGTGGTTTTGATTGGAAGATAAGATCGAGCTCTTGAGGTTAAGAGGGTTGCCTCATTTCTGCTTGAGGTGATGTGGATTTTTTTTTAGAGAGTAGAGGTGATGTGGATTGAAACTACAGGTTTGGGTGCTGCGACGCCGACGAAGGAAACAGAGCTGAGGGCTGTCCTGTGGTTATTGTGATGGGATCAAATTATTGGCCGTACATTTGGCATAGGATGGAGGGTGCAGCCATGAGGTTTCTTTTACTTTCTTCCTGCACCTGACAGTTCACTGAAAGTTTTAAGAGAAGGCAAGTCTTGATAAAGAGTAGAGTTCTTACCCTTAATTTTTTTCTTACACATTTTCGTGGTCAGGCCAATGTATCGTGATGAATTTTGATGTTGCCAGTTGAGCCATTGCTGAAGAAATAGTTTCAGACGAAACTCGTGCAGCTGGACACGATCGGCCATATATAAGGCCTGGTCACTGATCAGTTGAGATTACAAGTTACATCCGTGAGGTACAAGTAGATCAATACTCATGAATTTTAAAATGGTTCATGGAGTGTAAAACTCATGAGTAGTACTTTTCTTTTTGAGAGAAAGATCAATAGTACCTATACAAGTAGATCAAAATATTCATGAATTTTAAAATGGTTCATGAATTTGAAAACTGGTTGGTGAATTTTAAATATCATGAATTTCAGAAAAGTTCATGAATTTGAAAAATGATTCACAAATTTGAAAATGGTTCATGAATTTGAAAAATGGTTTGTGAATTCAATATCCTGAATTTCAAAAAATAATATGAATTTCAAAAATGGTTCATGAATTTAAAATGTCCTGAATTTCAAAATCGTTCATGAATTTGAAAAATGGTTCACGAATTTCAAAAAAAATCATGAACCATTCTCAATTTTCGAATTTTTTATTTTAAACATTAAAAACAAAAACAAAAAATACAGGAAAATAGAAAAACTACAAAAGAGGAAAAAAAGCAGAAGAAAAAAGAAACTGAAAAACAACGAAAGTTTCTAGAAGGTTCTCAAACCAGAGTGATGTTCTCAAGTACATTTCCTCTATTCACAGCGATGGTGAGCTTCGCGGCTCGATTCCACCTAGTGAGGGTTTTCTCATCTTCTCCCATACTTTCAGGACAACGGAGACCGGCGAAATGGAGTGGGTCCGAGATGTGGTGGTCACATGTATTGAATTGTGGGCTCGCGACACCTCCTCCGTGCCTACGCTCCAGGACAATAGTCTAATGTTGCCTCTTGTGAACATGGATGACCCCGACATTGTGCACTTTATGTTGTCCGTGGAATTGTCCGAGGAAGGGATCGGAAGGTTCGCAAGGTTTCAGTGGTTACAATCGATTTGGTTATCAAGAAGGTGATTTCGATGGTTCCATATATTAAAGGAGATGAAGACCTCTGTGGCGAAGATGTCGACATGGCCAAAGAAAAGTCTCACCTTCTCACGTCATTTCTTTCGCCCGAGTTTCCCAAGTTCTTTAGTCTCACCACGTACTACTATGTGCATCGACTATTACTTGTGGGATCCTTTGTACCTTTGTTGATGATCAATGGATTGGTCGTTGACCTTTTCGTAAAAAAACAAAAGTGAAATCCTTGTAACTAGTTTTCCTTCCTAGGCCATGTGCTTGGATCATTATCCAGAACGGTTAAGAGGGGGGGTATGTAAATTGATTTTAGAAGTCCAAATTTTAGAGCTTCAGCTATATATGCTCTCAGGGAGACTTGTTAAGGACAATATGTAAGTTTTCCTTCTTAGGCATGTGCTTGGATCATTTTTCTAAATTATACTTTTGAAGTCATTTGGGATAATGATTGTATCACGTGGACCGTAAATTTGTCCAGGTGACGAGCTGACATGTCCCCTTCTTCTCGCTCCCTTTCCCCATCCCCCCGCCGCCCTAGTCCGCCGCTCTGCTCGTGCGCCGCTGCAACCCGCCGGCCAGGAAATCCCGCCCCGTCTCGATTGCGCGTAACCGGAGGAGAGTCAGCATGCGAGGGAAGCGATCTACCCCGTACCAGGGCGGCGGAATCTTCCTCAGCTCCAGCCAGCCACCTCCTCGCCCCGTTCAGGGTCGCACGGTGAGCCCCTCGCCGATTCCTCTATCATCTTCCTTCTCGTTGTCACTTCAGACCTTCTCATCAGTCTGAGTTGCGCACGGTGGTGCTCCATGCCCCTAGCACAAGTAGCCGTTGCCATGTTACCATCATTCTAAAATACATCTAGCAATAATTGCTGAACTGAACTTAAAATATGGAGTTATCATCATTCTAAAATAGGCAACTTGCCGGCGAACAAGGCGTAATCAAGGCAATCTAAATTTTCCTGTGTTTTTTGAGGCATCCCATTCACCTCCACATGGTGTGTCCTCATCCCAATGGAAGATAACTCCATATTCATTGGAACTTGGACCCAGCACAGCCTTGGGTCTTGGTCTTCTTCTTTCTCCAATAAGAGCAAGTACAATAAGCTTATGTAAGCAGGCTATAAGGACTAAAATAATATTTGTTGGATGACATGGAGGAGAGAGAAGAGGAGAGAGAAGGGGAGTGGGCTCTCATGCAAGAGCCAGCTCTAGCACGTGCTCCTAGGCACTTTGTGAGAGTGGGAGGTGGGCCATATCTAAATAAACTAACACATTCTTATATTTAACTATTGTACATGTTGGCTATATGGTTGGCTATACATGACATGGCAATCTCTTATAGCCAGCGGTCGGCTGTACTATTGTACTTGCTCTAATAACAGTTGATTAATTTATTAAAGCAACTTGTAGATGTTTTCCTGCAGCCAAGTTAGGCCCTCCTTTTAACCGGATGCCGGCAACAACGTCGTGCGAGTCCTCAGTGTCCTAGTAGCTCGGTCTTGATCAAGCTCCTCTGTTTTGTTTTTGACGAACAAGGCGTAGTTAAAATAATTGGTATTTTTGCAGTCTTGTTGCTCCCATTCAAATGTTCGGGGCTCATCCTAATGGAAGATATACTGAGCATCCAGCAGCAAGCAAAGTTAACGTATCCAACCTCGAGCCGAGTTACATAGCACATGCCCTCCCTGCTAATTTTTTTCGGACCTGGACCCAACGCAGCCTCAAGTCATGGTCTTCATCTTATAGTAATAGCAATTGCACAATTTATTAAAGCAGCCATTGCAGCCAAGCGATCCCCTGCTTCTAATTCATGTAGCAACCTTAGTTTCTGTATCGACACAGTGATCAGCATTCGCAAACTGACTTCGTCACAAATTCAAAACGATTCCAAACAAACCAACCAGAAGCTAATTAATGGAGGCAACTGCAAGGAGTGCCATGCTGTAAAATCCCATGTATGGAGTGCCAAGCTGTAAACCTCGTCTCCAAGGTTTCCGCCCAGCCGGAGATGATAACTGATGACTAATGTAGTCGAAGGATCTAATTCATGGAAAAAGTGCACACTTACCAGCTGTGCCTAATATAAGCAGTAGTTGCAGGTAGGGCCAGGGTTGCTTTGGCAGTGATGTGTTTCAGTTTTCTCTGTGTTGTGTATTTGGATCTAATTTGATTTGAAGTTGTTTCACCCTACAATTTTTTCTCGTCCTGCCCTTCTTATCCATCATTGACGTAGACATCTCGTTTGACTCTCAGTTGCATCTATGTAGACCTTTCATATGCACAATGTTATCATCCAAGTTGGGTTTTCTGTGTGGTTGTCATCCACGATTTCAGAAACAAAAGGAAAGTGGTTAGTCAACTTTGTTAGCACAATTTGCTCAGTGTCATCGCCACCAGATGATGACTATTTCTATTATAACCCAATGCATTATTACAAAGTTTATGCTGTGAGGTTGTTTGTTCGGGCAAGCAAGCCATAATGGATCTTTGAAGTGGGAATATGTGATTTGAGGTTGTCTATTCTTGTCTCACTATAATAAATTGTCGGGAAGAAAATTTCTTTGAAGATGAGCCTACCAACTAATTTTCTTCATTAATACTCCCTCCGTTTCATTTTACTTTGCGTTCTAACTTTTTCTAAATTTTCCCTTTTACCTTGCGTTGTGTAGTTGATTTCCTACTATGCCCCCACGTTGGTCTCCGCAAGCATTGAAGTCTCCACAAATCGATTGCAAAGGAGGTGAGGTCACGAGCAGCCACCAGTGCATGCATGGAATTAATGGCAGCGTACGGAGATGGGCTGCACCAGGGGCAGATTAGTCCACCCAGACTCTAAATTTACACATCGGAGACCTATCTTGGTATCTGGGCTTTGCGCAGAACGCAAAGTAAAAGGAAACGGAGGGAGTATGAACTGAATGACAATTAATTGTTCATAGAAACTGTAGAGTTATTCAACTAACATCCCCTTAGACTAGCCATAGTGGGGAGTATCATATATTAGTATTATGCATATGATACTAGTCTATGTTACTACTTTCATAGTGGGGAGTAACATATGTGTGGTATCATATACTAGTACATTTATTAGGTCCTACACTCATTTTGTCTTGGAATCCGTTATGTTACGGTATCTGCCTATGATACCACTATCACCTCATTAATTGCAGTGCCACATCATCTTTTTGCCAGCATGGCATGCATGATACTCCTTATCATACTCCCACTATGGCTCAGGTCTGGTGGGGTCCACGCCAGGAATCTGACGATGTACAGCCTACGTCGAGGGCCAAACCGTCGGCGTATACTATACATGTGTCATGATTTGGGAGCTCTTCTGGCATCCATACGCCGACGGCAATGCTGCTGCTGGCAGCTCGTTTTCAGCAAAAATTACAGCACAATAATAACAAAATGACAACAAACAATATCAAAAGCAATACCACAATAAGATCACACATAGGCTAATATCAAAATGACAACAAACAAACAAGATCACAAGCAATATCATGAAGCAAAGTGCTATGTCATAAGTGTAGATACACACATAGGGATATCATCCTACATCTAGGGCGGCGACGGCGACGGGGTGAACCCCATATCTTCCTTGGTGAGAGTAGGCGACCGACGGACCGGCGCAGCAGTAGAAGTCCCAAAAGAAGGCGAAGCAGCAGGGGAAGCACCACGTGAAACACCAGGGCTAGGACCACCGGAATGTACCGGTGTGATCTCACGGTAACCCGGCGATGGACCACCATCGCGATCAAACGGGATGATCTGATGCGAACCCGGTGTGTCACCAGGAGAAGCAGAAGCAGAGTGTTCGCTCTCCGAACATCCCGTTCCCTACATGTTTGAGCAAGAGTTAGCAACTTGCGAGGCAAAGGAAAGAGGTAACCGGTGGTTTGGCAAAGAACTTACCGTGGTCGATGAGTAGTATGTGAGAGCGAATTTTTCCCTCGATGGAAACCGTGGGCAGGGCCCCGGCCTAGGAGGCCGCTCTCCTGGCACGGAGACCCGCACTCCAGTGCTCATAAACGTCACCACCGAATGCAAGATAGTTTAGATGTCAGACGTTGCAGAAATAGAGGTTCAAACTAGGGGAAGTGGGACTTGTCATGTTTTGCAAAAATAAAGGCTGAAACTTACAGCTGACACCAACTCTTGGTATGAGTCGTAGGCATCACGACTCCGCTCCCACTCTTCATAGGCGTCGTCATACTCGGCATGAGCGGAAGCATAGGCCGCCTCGAAATCGGGCAACAATTTCAAAATAGTGAGTATCGTCAACTTAGCCATGTAGGAACAAATGTCAGAAAGAGAATAAAAATGACAAAAACTTACATCGATGGAGGTGGCGGTGGATCGAGGAGGCGGGATAACGGAGATGTCGGCAGGGAGGAGGGTAGCTTTGATACGCGTGAAGCTCATGCCAGGCCTGACCTTGGTAGGCATAACACACGTACGGCCATGCTGCAATCCGTGCCCCGCCAGGACCACCGAATTCTTGTCAGTCGCCTCGCGAATGGGGTCATCCACCTCCGGGTGAAAATGCTTGACCACCTTGCAGTAGGCATCCAAGTCCTCCTTGGCTTTGCTGTAGTACTGGGGAAACGAGGGCTGAGGCAGACTTGGATCAAGCTTCTTCTCCTTCATCTGGCGCCACGTTTCCAAGTCAGTTTTCGGCTCCCCGGAAACTGACTCCTGCATCGTGAAAACAAATGTTATGCGTATCAAGTAGGAACACAAGTGGGAACATGACGGGAAATAAATGCAGATCGTTCCATATATATACCAGCTTTTCCTTGAAGCGGTCGATGTTGCGGTTTCCCGCACTGTGTGTTCCTTGGTTGCCTCGGTTTACCTTGTTCCGCTTGCTCATGACGTCAAAGTCGGGGTCGCCCCCGACCCACCTCGTAACCAACGCCTCCCATCCGTCTTCTTTGTTGTCGGCCCAGATAGGGGCAACCTGAAATTGCAATGCTCAATTTCAAGAACAGATAATGCAATGGCAACTTAGCAGAAATATAGAATCACATTGACAGTTACTTACCGACATGTAATCCTCCTTCGTCAAATTTGGCCTCTTCTTGACATTTTCCGCCTTCGTGGTGGTCTTGCCCTTCTCAGCCAAGAAGTTGTTGGTGGATGCTTGCTTTTGGTTGTAAAACTGCTGTGGTGTCAACCTCACACAAGCCACAAGCAAAGTCTTATCCGCGCTTGCCCTATGCTCGGGAGCACACGATAATGCCGCTTCAATCATGCATAACAAAATTGTGAGAGTCAAGAGTTAGCACGGTGGGGTCATGAACTATGAATGAAACTTGAGTAATAAGCCTTACCCAAAACTAGTTGATCACAACGTTAGAAGCTTTCACGAAGCCCGGGCATCTTGATTGGGAGAGAGACACGCTCCGCTTTTTCTTGGAATACTCTTGTTCTTCACTTATATCTGTTGAGTATTCAATTTTCGCGCTGTTTAGCTTCTAGCTCTTGGTTTTCATGTATCTCTTGTCAGAGCTATTAGTTCTTTTGTAGAAAGTACTCTCTTGCTTCACTTATATTTGTTTGGAGAGTTGCTTGGTTAATATGTTGGTACAGAAAATGTTGCATGTGGTAAATGATATAATGGAAAAACTTGCATAATCTTGTAGATCATTGAACTTTGATAACCTGATTCCTTGCAAACGTTTTTAGGTATTAAGTAATAGATGGTAAAGCTTGCTGGTTAATTAAGTTAAAATCATTAGTGGATTATTGTCTTTAAGCTTGCACCGTACTACAAACACTAAAATTGTTGAACGTGTAGTTAGACTTGATAGCTTTCCATGTCTGAAAAGTGGTTCGTAATAACTAGGTTGTGTGTGAAGGTCGAGGGATCTAACGGGGTACTTGTGACGCCGTGAACGGCCCTCCTTGGGGTAAATGTTAACCATGCGCTTAATGTTGAACCTGCTAGTTGTTTGCAATAAACTTGTGAGTTCTTTTTGACTAATGTTAAGCTACGGTTTTGGCACTTCCACCATCCAAATTTGCTAGCCTCTTCGGTGCTGTGCATTGCCCTCTTCTCACAATGAGAGTTGGTGCAAACTTCGCCAGTACATCCAAAACCCGTGGGAGGACTTCCTCTTGTTCTCCTACACATAAACCCATACATCTTCCTCAAAACAGCCACCATACCTACCTACCACAGCATTTCCATAGCTGTTCCGAGATATATTGCCATGCAACTTCCATCTTACATTACATGACTTGTTGTCATTTATCATTTATATATTGCTTTGCATGATTCTATATAGCTGATGTGTGGTTTACCCATGTTACGCTGGATCATTGCACATCCTGCTACACTGGCAGAGGCATACAGTTTTATACATCATGTTTTGTTCATTATGAGTTATTTGTACCAAAAGTTTGTAATCATATTAGAGTGTTTGCCCTGCTAGAAAAGAGCCATGGAGGCCATCGAAAAGAGAAACAGAAAAAGAAAAAAAAAAAAAAAAAATTAAAAAAAGGAAGAAAAAAAAGAATAAAGAAAAGGGGGGCAACACTACTATCCTTTATCAAAGTTGTGCTCATGTTTAGCACCTGCAGTATTCATAGTCATCATTTGTGCTCATTTTTAGCACCTATACTCCATTTGAGAGAGCTTTCATGTTTTACTAGTATAACTATGTGGGGAATTTACGTTATAGAACTTGGGTTGTATATTCCAATGATGAGCTTCCTCAAAAGTGCTCTAGGTCTTCGTGATCAACCGAGTTGGATGCACCCCCACTAGTTCCATTGGAGAGCTTTCATACACATATAGCTCTATGTGCATCCGTTGCATGGCAATCACTACTCCTTGCATAGCTTCGATTATAAGACTTCCTCTTGTCTAATGATCACTTATAGCTTTGTGAGACTTTCTTCCATTGGCCTTCCAAACCCCCATTAACGTTCTCTTTGCCATAACATCCTGGTGCCAAACTAAATGCTTACGCTCACCGGTTGAGTAGACCTCGAAACAGTGGATTCATGACGTTCGTGTTTACTTTTACTTGACTGGATCCGTTCTCTATGTTATGAAAAATTGCTTGATGCTTGGAATTGAAGGATAGAACTCCTACACCGGATACTTAAAACATCTATAATGAACCTTGTACGGTTTCATGTCTTAAAGGCCGTCATTCATGAAAACTTTTAGCTTTTAACTATATTGCTTTATTATCTCTTATTTAATATCAATTATAGACATTTGCTTTGAATGATTTGATCTCAGCTCACTTACCATTACATCATTTTTAGATCAAGATTATGTTGGTAGCATGTCTCCTCAAAAATTATTTTGTTTTTATCGTTTACCTACTCGAGGACGAGTAGGAACTAAGCTTGGGGATGCTAATACGTCTCAAACGTATCTATAATTTTTGATGTTTCATCCTTGTTTTATACCAATTGCTACATGTTTTGCATCTACTTTATGTCACTTTTATACATTTTTTGGGACTAATCTATTAACAAGATGCCACAGTGCCAGTTCCTGTTTTCTGCTGTTTTTGTATTCCAGAAAAGCTAGTCTGGAAATATTCTCGGAATTGGACGAAAATTTACGGAGGCCCCTATTTTATCAAGAGACACCTGGAGCCAGAAGGGGAGGCTGAGATGGGCCTCGAGGAGCCCACACCATACCTGGGCGCGGCAGGGAATCTCCAGGCGCCCTAGTATGGTGTCGTCTCCTCGTGCACCGCCTCGCGACGCCCTTTGGACTATATATTGCCCCTGACCTAAAACTCACAGAGGGATCGACGATTTCTCCAGAAAAGTTCCAGAGCTCCGCCGCCACCAAAAAACTTAATTCAGGGGACAGAAGTCTCTGTTTCGGCACCCTGCCGGGACGGGGAATTGCCCCTGAGCCATCTCCATCGACGCCACCGCCTCCATCATCGTCGTTGCTGCCTCCCATGATGAGGAGGGAGTAGTTCTTCATCGGGGCTGAGGGCTCATGCCGGTAGTTATGTGGTTTATCTCTCTCTCCCATGGTGTGATCTTATTGTGATCATGAGCTTTGTAATCTAGTTGAATCTATAGATGGTTTCCCCTTCATTATGCAATAGTTATGCTACTCAAGTGATTTGTCATTATAATCTGTGGAGTCATGTAAAGCACGTTATCAAGGTGACAGTGTGGGTGATGTGTTTGACTCCATTAATATATTAGAGAGATATTTCATGAGTATTCTTGTGTTGGATGGCACTATTCACTTGTGGAGTTTGTGTACTGTTTAGGATACCCGTAGTGACATTGGGGTGTTCTAGGTGTGTATCACCGACCTTGAGGTGTGCTTTTGTAGCCCTACGCAATTATCTTGGTGTGCTATGATATTGTGGTGTTTGTTTACTCAGACTTTAGGGAGTGCTGTTATAGCCCTACGCAGTAGATTGGTATTTCTATCCAACAGGAGAATAGTTCAGAGTAGCATAGTGAAGAGGAAATATCTATGTATTTAATTATATTATTATTGTTGAGAGTGTCCACTAGTGAAAGTATGATCCCTAGGCTTGTTTGTAAGCATTGAAACACCGTTTACAACCAGTTCTGCTACATGTTTGCTTGCTGCCATTTTTATTTCAGATTGCAATTACCACTTATAATCATCATATCACTTACATTTTAATATCTCTTCGCCGAACTAGTGCACCTATACACTGACAAGTGTATTGGGTGTGTTGGGGACACAAGAGACTTCTTGTATCTTAATTGCAGAGTTGCTTGAGAGGGATATCTTTGACCTCTATCTCCCTGAGTTCGATAAACCTTGGGTGATTCACTTAAGGGAAACTTGCTGCTGTTCTACAAACCTCTGCACTTGGAGGCCCAACACTGTCTACAAGAATAGAAGCGTGCGTAGACATCAAGCTATTTTCTGGCGCCGTTGCCGGGGAGGTAAGGTAAAAGGTACTCACATCCTCCAGCTACTTAGCTATTTTCTAGCACTGTTGCTGACGTGTGAGTGCTCGAAGGTATTTCCTTTAGATTCTGCAATTATATCTTTTTGTTTCTTGTTTTTATTTCACTAGTTAGGCTTAATGGAAAACAACAAAAAAATTAGAGATCTTTATGAAATTTATCTTGAATTAGGACATGATGCTTTTGAAGAGAAAATTAAAAAACCTATGGAAAATTATTTGCATGATGGTAGCAATGTTATTACTATAAATGTTTTGAACACCATTATTGCTAATGCTATGCAAAGCTCTAAGCTTGGGGAAGCTGGTTTTGATGAATATGATATTTTCAGTCCCCCAAGTTTTGAGGAGAAAATTTTCTTTGATGATACTTTGCCTCCAATTTATGATGATTATAATGATAGTGGTATTTTGGTGCCACCTACTATGGAGGATAAAGTTTATTATGATTATACTATGCCTGCAATTTATGATGATTACAATGATGGTTGTGATAGTTTTACTCCCACTATTACTAATGAAATTGATTATGCTTATGTGGAGAGTAATGATAATTTTATGCATGTGGATCATGATAAGAATGCTTTATGTGATAGCTATATTGTTGAGTTTATTCATGATGCCACTGAAAATTATTTTGAGAGAGGAAAATATGGGTATAGAAATCTTCATGTTATTAAATTTCCTCTCTTTGTGATGAAAGTTTTGAGCTTTCTCTTGTGTTGCTTTTATATGATGGTTTCTTTAAGACCTACTGGTCATTATGAGAGAGGGAGACACGGTTTCATATATCACAATAATATTAAGTCTCCTCTCTTTATGTTGAAAGTTTTGAAGCTGCACTTGTTTTGGTTCCTACTCTAGTCTCTTTGTGCTACATTGACTTGTTTTTTACAAGGCTCCTATGCATAGGAAGAGTGTTAGATTTAAACATGTTTTATATATGCTTCTTGATGCTCTTTTTATGTTTCAACTCTCATCTTTATGTGAGCATCATAAAAATCACTATGCCTAGCTAAAAGGCGTTAAAGAAAAGCGCTTATGGGAGGCAACCCATTATTTTTATTTCTGCAATTTTTCTTTTATTTGAGTCAAGGTGTTGTTTACTTCTGTAGCAACTCCTTTGTATCTTTATTTTCTCGCATTGTTGTGCCAAGAGTAGCCTCTAGTGTTAAGATGATGCTTAATTTTGATTGCTGCGCAGAAACAGATTTTTGCTGTCACTGTACGAAATTCCTAAAATCACCAGATTGTTAAAAATCTGAAATTTTTGTGCGTAATCTTTATGAATGTCTGAATCTTTCATTAGTTCAAAGTTTTTTGATCTGAGCGTTGTAAGTGCCTCGAAAAAATTCATCTTTACTGGCTGTTCTGTTTTGACAGATTCTGTCTCTGTTTTTTTGCATTGTCTCTTGTGGGCTTTAGGCAAGGTTCTCTATGGAGGGCTGTAGCTAATGTTTTATTGAGTTCTTGCAATGTGTCACAACAGAACCAGTGGATTAAAATTTTTGAGTACTAACCCCTCTAATGAGATTTACTTTGAGTTTGGTGTGACGGAAGTTTTCAAGGGTCAAGAGAGAAGGATGATATAATAGGATCAAGAAGAGTGAAGAGCTTAAGCTTGGGGAGGCTCCCATGGATCTCCCCAGCATATTTCAAGAAGACTCAAGCGTCTAGGCATCCCCTTCTTCATCGTCAAAATTATCAGGTCATCTCTAGTGAAACTATATTTTAATTCTTTCACATCATATGTGCTTTTCTTGGAGCGTCTGTGTGCTTTTATTTTCAGTATTGTCTTTTATTTTCAATAAGCTTGATCACAACATTCTTGATTGGGAGAGAGACACGCTCCGCTTTTTCTTGGAATACTCTTGTTCTTCACTTATATCTGTTGAGTATTCAATTTCGCGCTGTTTAGCTTCTAGCTCTTGGTTTTCATGTATCTCTTGTCAGAGCTATTAGTTCTTTTGTAGAAAGTACTCTCTTGCTTCACTTATATTTGTTTGGAGAGTTGCTTGGTTAATATGTTGGTTCAGAAAATGTTGCGTGTGGTAGTGGTATAATGAAAAACTTGCATAATCTTGTAGATCATTGAACTTTGATAACCTGATTCCTTGCAAACGTTTTGAGGTATTAAGTAATAGATGGTAAAGCTTGCTGGTTAATTAAGTTAAAATCATTAGTGGATTATTGTCTTTAAGCTTGCACCGTACTACAAACACTAAAATTGTTGAAGGTGTAGTTGGACTTGATAGCTTTCCATGTCTGAAAAGTGGTTCGTAATAACTAGGTTGTGTGTGAAGGTCGAGGGATCTAACGGGGTACTTGTGCCGCCGTGAACGGCCCTCCTTGGGGTAAATGTTAACCATGCGCTTAATGTTGAACCTGCTAGTTGTTTGCAATAAACTTGTGAGTTCTTTTTGACTAATGTTAAGCTACGGTTTTGGCACTTCCACCATCCAAATTTGCTAGCCTCTTCGGTGCTGTGCATTGCCTCTTCTCACAATGAGAGTTGGTGCAAACTTCGCCAGTACATCCAAAACCCGTGGGAGGACTTCCTCTTGTTCTCCTACACATAAACCCATACATCTTCCTCAAAACAGCCACCATACCTACCTACCACAGCATTTCCATAGCTGTTCCGAGATATATTGCCATGCAACTTCCATCTTACATTACATGACTTGTTGTCATTTATCATTTATATATTGCTTTGCATGATTCTATATAGCTGATGTGTGGTTTACCCATGTTACGCTGGATCATTGCACATCCTGCTACACTGGCAGAGGCATACAGTTTATACATCATGTTTTGTTCATTATGAGTTATTTGTACCAAAAGTTGTAATCATATTAGAGTGTTTGCCCCTGCTAGAAAACAGCCATGGAGGCCATCGAAAAGAGAAACAGAAAAAGAAAAAAAAGAAAAAAAAGAAAAAAAAGAAGAAAAAAAAGAATAAAGAAAAGGGGGGCAACACTACTATCCTTTATCAAAGTTGTGCTCATGTTTAGCACCTGCAGTATTCATAGTCATCATTTGTGCTCATGTTTAGCACCTATGCTCCATTTGAGAGAGTTTCATGTTTTACTAGTATAACTATGTGGGGAATTTACGTTATAGAACTTGGGTTGTATATTCCAATGATGAGCTTCCTCAAAAGTGCTCTAGGTCTTCGTGAGCAACCGAGTTGGATGCACCCCCACTAGTTCCATTGGAGAGCTTTCATACACATATAGCTCTATGTGCATCCGTTGCATGGCAATCACTACTCCTTGCATAGCTTCGATTATAAGACTTCCTCTTGTCTAATGATCACTTATAGCTTTGTGAGACTTTCTTCCATTGGCCTTCCAAACCCCCATTAACGTTCTCTTTGCCATAACATCCTGGTGCCAAACTAAATGCTTACGCTCACCGGTTGAGTAGACTCGAAACAGTGGATTCATGACGTTCGTGTTTACTTTTACTTGACTGGATCTTTCTCTATGTTATGAAAAATTGCTTGATGCTTGGAATTGAAGGATAGAACTCCTACACTGGATACTTAAAACATCTATAATGAACCTTGTACGGTTTCATGTCTTAAAGGCCGTCATTCATGAAAACTTTTAGCTTTTAACTATTTTGCTTTATTATCTCTTATTTAATATCAATTATAGACATTTGCTTTGAATGATTTGATCTCAGCTCACTTACCATTACATTATTTTAGATCAAGATTATGTTGGTAGCATGTCTCCTCAAAAATTATTTTGTTTTTATCGTTTACCTACTCGAGGACGAGTAGGAACTAAGCTTGGGGATGCTAATACGTCTCAAACGTATCTATAATTTTTGATGTTCCATGCTTGTTTTATACCAATTGCTACATGTTTTGCATCTACTTTATGTCATTTTTATACATTTTTTGGGACTAACCTATTAACAAGATGCCACAGTGCCAGTTCCTGTTTTCTGCTGTTTTTGTATTCCAGAAAAGCTAGTCTGGAAATATTCTCGGAATTGGACGAAAATTTACGGAGGCCCCGATTTTATCAAGAGACACCTGGAGCCAGAAGGGGAGGCTGAGATGGGCCACGAGGATCCCACACCATACCTGGGCGCGGCAGGGAATCTCCAGGCGCCCTAGTATGGTGTCGTCTCCTCGTGCACAGCCTCACGACGCTCTTTGGACTATATATTGCCCCTGACCTAAAACTCACAGAGGGATCGACGATTTCTCCAGAAAAGTTCCAGAGCTCCGCCGCCACCAAAAAACCTAATTCGGGGGACAGAAGTCTCTGTTTCGGCACCCTGCCGGGACGGGGAATTGCCCCCTGAGCCATCTCCATCGACGCCACCGCCTCCATCATCGTCGTTGCTGCCTCCCATGATGAGGAGGGAGTAGTTCTTCATCGGGGCTGAGGGCTCATGTCGGTAGCTATGTGGTTTATCTCTCTCTCCCATGGTGTGATCTTATTGTGATCATGAGCTTTGTAATCTAGTTGAATCTATAGATGTTTTCCCCTTCATTATGCAATAGTTATGCTACTCAAGTGATTTGTCATTATAATCTGTGGAGTCATGTAAAGCACGTTATCAAGGTGACAGTGTGGGTGATGTGTTTGACTCCATTAATATATTAGAGAGATATTTCATGAGTATTCTTGTGTTGGATGGCACTATTCACTTGTGGAGTTGGTGTACTGTTTAGGATACCCGTAGTGACATTGGGGTGTTCTAGGTGTGTATCACCGACCTTGAGGTGTGCTTTTGTAGCCCTACGCAATTGTCTTGGTGTGGTATGATATTGTGGTGTTTGTTTACTCAGACTTTAGGGAGTGCTGTTATAGCCCTTCGCAGTAGATTGGTATTTCTATCCAACAGGAGAATAGTTCAGAGTAGCATAGTGAAGAGGAAATATCTATGTATTTAATTATATTATTATTGTTGAGAGTGTCCACTAGTGAAAGTATGATCCCTAGGCCTTGTTTCTAAGCATTGAAACACCGTTTACAACCAGTTCTGCTACATGTTTGCTTGCTGCCATTTTTATTTCAGATTGCAATTACCACTTATAATCATTCATATCACTTGCATTTTAATATCTCTTCGCCGAACTAGTGCACCTATACACCTGACAAGTGTATTGGGTGTGTTGGGGACACAAGAGACTTCTTGTATCTTAATTGCAGAGTTGCTTGAGAGGGATATCTTTGACCTCTATCTCCCTGAGTTCGATAAACCTTGGGTGATTCACTTAAGGGAAACTTGCTGCTGTTCTACAAACCTCTGCACTTGGAGGCCCAACACTGTCTACAAGAATAGAAGCGTGCGTAGACATCACGGGGAGGCTAACATTTGACCAGGGCACTGGCCTCCTATATTGCCAGTGCCTCTGCGCGACGGCCTCCGGCACGACGACGCGGTTCCAATTCAGCGAAAGCGGGAAACTACTGCGGCGAACACCCGAGGAGTTGCTAGGAGTATCCATGGCTGCGGCGAAGTGGCATACTGAGATAGCAGGGAGATCGTGGGTTTTTAAGGAGTAGTGGGCGGTGCCGCGGCGCCACTACGCCACTACGCCATAGTAGTTACTCCGCCTCGCTTCGAATTCCAAGAAGATGGAACGTGTCCACATTGGAAACGGACACCCAAAATTCTCCGTTGCTATAGAGGCACATATCGGAAACAGAGCCAGAATTAAGACCGTTGCCAATACTATGGGTAACAGAGTTAATACTTTCTCCGTTATCTATGTTGACGGGCCAGCCACGGCCCAAGTCAGGTTTGTACGCACTGGCCGCGCGGAAAGCGCGATTCTCCGTCGCCTAACGCCTGCCGTTTCCATAGAGGGGTATCCGATGTGTCGTTCTGTACTAGTGATAGTTCCCATATATGAAAAAATTAAGAACTATCATGAACATAGGATATGGTACAGGATGAAAGTATAAATATTCATGTCATCTACAAACATTACCAGTCGTGTTCTGTAAAAAAATGCGAAACATACTTATCTATCATTTCTGCACATGCGACAAAGTCATATATTTGATGGTTTTTGCATGTTATAATTTCGTAGCGTTCCCTGCATCTGTGAATTTTTTCTGGCGTTTTTGTAAGCACTTGAATGCATAACCAGGCTAGGTTTGAAGTTAAACCGTTTCGTGATCTCCAGAATTTCACATAGAAATTTCATATATTTAACACGGATCAAGCACACCACTGTTTAAGGTTCGGAGGCGGGATATTTCCCAAAAAATACGAATGGTTACTGATATTCGTTCCACTGATTAAATTTCTACCCGAGCTACAGGTTGAAAATGGACAATTCATCAAACAATGGTTACTGATATTCGTTCCACTAATTAATTTATATAATGTATTATACATATATTAATGACATATGCATGGTTAGGTGGGGTTCCGGAGCCCCGCTTCGGTGAAACCATAGACCCCCCAGAAAAACTCAAAGTTCCCGTCAACCCCCTAGAACGGCGTCAAAAGGGGTAGGCCAGTGGACTTTTTTGCTTGGTGCTTTTAGGTTAGGCCATGGGAACATGGGAAACCAACTTTTATCACAAGTTCTCACAAGATTTCCCCGGTTTACCCGAAACGGGAGTTTTCACCTCTAAGTGTAGAAACTTGGTAGAGATAAAGTGATGTCGGTGAAGCCGGTCACACAACGGAGTAGGATCTTTCACATTTAAAATACCCAACACACTTGTTTACATATGGTATGGAACCACCTAGGTTTGGGTGGGGTTCCGACGCTCTGGAGCCCCGCTTCGGTGAAACCCTAGACCCGCTGGAAAAACCCTAACGTTTTCATCTACCCCATAGACTGGAGCCGAAAGGGGGTAGACAAGTGGACCTTTTTGTTAGTTTGTGTTAGCCTAGGCCATAGGAACATGGGAAACCAACTTTTGTCACAAGTTGTCACAAGGTTGCCCCTTGTTCGCCCGAAACGGGAGTTTTCACCTCTAAGTGCACGAACTCACTAGAGAGAAAGTGAAGTTGGTGAAGCCGGTCACACAACGGAGTAGGATCTTTCACATTTTAAACACCCAACACACATGTATACATATTGTATGGAACAACTTTGGTTTTGGTGGGGTTCCGACGCTCCGGGGCCCCGTTTCGGCAAAACCCTGAATCCGCTGGAAAAACCCTAATGTTTTCGTCTACCCCCTAGACTGGAGCCAGAAGGGGGTAGACAAGTGGACCTTTTTGTTAGTTTGTGTTAGCCTAGGCCATAGGAACATGGAAAACCAACTTTTGTCACAAGTTGTCACAAGGTTGCCCCTTGTTCGCCCGCAATGAGAGTTTTCACCTCTAAGTGCACAAACTCACTAGAGAGAAAGTGAAGTCGGTGAAGCCCGTCACACCCCGGAGTAGGATATTGGAAATTTACAACACACAAAACACTTGTATACATATGGTATGGCACAATCTAGGTTTTGGTGGGGTTCCGACGCTCTGGCCCCGCTTCGGCGAAACCCTGAATCCGCTGGAAAAATCCTAACGTTTTCATCTACCACCTTGAACGGCGTCGAAAGGGGGTAGGCCAGTGGAATTTTTTACTTGGTGGTGTTAGGTTAGGCCATAGGAACATGGGAAACCAAAGTCTACTTCAAATAAACACAAGATTCCATCCGGTTCGCCCGAAGGGGGAGTTTTCACCTCTAAATGCAGAAACTCACTAGAGAGAAAGTGAAGTCGGTGAAGTCGGTCACACCCCGTGTGGGATATTGGAAATTTACAACACATAACATACTGGTATACATATTGTATGGCACAACCTCGGTTTTGGTGGGGTTCCGACGCTCCGGGGCCCGCTTCGGCAAAACCTGAATCCGCTGAAAAAACCCTAACGTTTTCATCTACCACCTTGAACGACGTCGAAAGGTGTAGGCAGTGGAATTTTTTGCTTGGTTGTGTTAGGTTAGGCCATAGGAACATGATAAACCAAAGTCTACCCCAACTCAACACAAAATTCCATCCGGTTCGTGACGTGCAACTGTGAGCGACAAGATTCGCGACGTCATTTTATGTGGGTAGAGGCCGCTATACACAATAGCTACATACATAAAAATGAATAAAAAACATATTAAATTTAATTGAGAGTCATAAAAAAAATGAAGATTAAAAAACATAGTAACTATGCCGACGGCAAAGCCATCGGCGTATAGATATACATAAAAAATGAATATAAAATGAAGATTGAAAAAACATATTCACTTCGGCGTATGTATATACATAAAAATAAAAATAAGTTTTTGAAAATCCAAAAACTGACATATACGCCGACGGCAAAAAATACGCCGAGGGTGGCCGTCGGCGTAGATTATATACGCCGACGGTTTTGTTTACGCCGAGGGCCACCTCGACGGGCTGGTCGCGGCGGGGCCTACGCCGACGGCCCCGACAAAAAGCCGTCGGCGTAGATGCCTGCCGTCGGCCTAGGAGGCCATTCCTGTAGTGAAGGTTATGTCTTTGGTTATATCTTCAGATGACGACAATGACTACCTTTTAATTAATTTCCAACATATATAGTTGCCTGCATCCAATCATTCGAACCTGTGGAAGATGATGAACAAGTAACTTGCCATCAAGGTACGCAGTCAAAGATGATACTAAAATGAATTCGTGAGGGCTTGTACATATACACTGGTAGAAAATAGGTCTTTGGTCCAGACCATTGGTCCCGGTTCAGAGAAAAACCGGGACCAGTGCCTGGCACTGGTCCCGGTTCGAGCTGCCAGGGCCCCGTGGGGCATTGGTCCCGGTTCGGTTGGGGGCATTGGTCCCGGTTCTTGGCACGAACCGGGACCAAAGCTCCAGAGCCGGTCACGTGGCGTGCGCGGAGCGGAGCTTTGGTCCCGGTTCTTACCAAGAACCGGGACCAATACCCCTCCCCTGCCTATATATAACCCCCACCCCCCTCTCTTCTCTCCTCTGTTTTTTTTTCTGGTTGGATTGGTGGGAAGTGGGTGCTAGTTTTTTTTTCTTTGCCACGCACAAGATGTGTTCGATGAAATGCCCGAGCCACACTTAAGTTCACACAAGATGATATCCTCGGCCGAGGTTAGCAACTATATCCTTTTCATCTGTAATTGATACAGAAATATTGCACGTGTCGATGTACGGTGGTCATTTCACTATTCAAGATGTTATTGTAATGGTATTTGATAAACTTAATTATATATATGATGCAGATGGATGCACGGATGCGATGGATGTACGGCGAACGACGCAGTTCCGAGTTTATTGCAGGCCTGCATAAATTTCTCGATGTGGCTGAGGCAAACAAAGTGATAATTTTATGCCTTGTCCATGTGAGAAGTGTCGGAACGTCAGGGAGTACTCTGACCCGAGAACCATTCAAGACCACGTGCTTCGGAAGGTTTCATGCCCAGCTATAATTGTTGGACCAAGCACGGAGAAAGAGGGGTTAGGATGGAAGACAATGAAGAAGAGGAGGATGATGACAACTATCCTATGTTCCCTGAGGAATGCGGTGATACTGTAATGGAAGACGTTGAAGAAGAAGGAGGTGAACATCGGGCATCAGATGAGCCCGCTGATGGTCTTGGTGGGGTCATTTCTGATGCAAAGCGAGAATGCGATACAGAAAAGGAGAAGCTAAAGTTGGAGGCCATGCTTGAGGATCACAAAAAGTTGCTGTACCCAAACTGCGAAGATGGCAGCACAAAGCTCGGTACCACACTGGAACTGCTGAAATGGAAGGCAGAGACTGGTTGTTCTGACAAGGGATTTGAGAAGTTACTGAAAATAATGAAGCCGAAGCTTCCAAAGGATAACGAATTGCCCGAGACTACATACGAAGCAAAGAAGGCTATCTGCCCTCTAGGATTAGATGTGCAGAAGATACATGCATGCATTAATGACTGCATCCTGTACCGCGGTGAGTACGAGAATATGGATAAATGCCCGGTATGCAATGCACTGCGGTACAAGATAAGACAAGATGACCCTGGTGATGTTGAGGGCGATGACGAGCCCCCCCGGAAGAGGGTTCCTGCTAAGGTGATGTGGTATGCTCCTATAATACCACGGTTGAAACGTCTGTTCAGAAACAAAGAGCATGCCAGGTTGTTGCGATGGCACAAAGAAGAGCGTAAGAAAGACGGGAAGTTGAGACACCCCGCCGATGGGTCCCAGTGGAGAAAAATCGACAGAGAGTTCCCGACATTTTCAGATGACGCAAGGAACTTAAGATTTGGTCTAAGTACAGATGGCTTTAATCCTTTTGGGGAGCAGAGCTCCAGTCATAGCACTTGGCCCGTGACTCTATGTATCTACAACCTTCCTCCTTGGTTGTGCATGAAGCGGAAGTTCATTATGATGCCAGTGCTCATCCAAGGCCCGAAGCAACCCGGCAACGACATTGATGTGTACCTAAGGCCATTAGTTGATGAACTTTTGCAGTTGTGGTCCGAACCAGGTGTACGTGTGTGGGATGAGCACAAACAACAGGAATTTGACCTACGAGCGTTGCTGTTCGTAACCATCAATGATTGGCCTGCTCTTAGTAACATTTCAGGACAGTCAAACAAGGGATACAATGCATGCACGCACTGTTTAGATAAGACTGAAAGTATACATTTGGGAAACAAGAATGTGTACCTGGGGCATCGTCGATTTCTTCCGAACAGTCATGCCGTAAGAAAGCCCGGCAAGCATTTCAACGGTGAGGCAGATCGCCGGAAGAAGCCTAACCTCCCTGATGGTGATGTTATATATGACATGGTCAAGGATTTAGAAGTAATCTTTGGAAAGGGTCCTGGCAGTCTATCTGTTCCGAATGACGCTGACAACCACGTACCCATATGGAAGAAGTGCTCTATATTCTGGGAGCTACCCTATTGGAAAGTCCTAGAGGTCCGGTCTTCAATCGACGTGATGCACGTGACGAAGAATCTTTGCGTGAACCTGCTAGGCTTCCTGGGCGTGTATGGGAAGACAAAAGATACACCGGAAGCACGGGCAGACCAGCAACGTATGAAAGACCCATACAACAAGCAGACGGATAAAGGGCGTCAATACTTAAGCAGCTACGCTCTTACCAAAGCAGAGAAGGAAATCTTTTTTGAATGCCTGAGCAGTATCAAGGTCCCGGCTGGCTTCTCGTCAAATATAAAGGGAATAATAAATATGGCAGAGAAAAAATTCCAGAACCTGAAGTCTCATGATTGCCACGTGATTATGACGCAGTTGCTTCCGGTTGCATTGAGGGGGCTTCTACCGAAAATGTTCGAGTACCCATTGTGAAGCTATGTGCATTCCTCAATGCAATATCTCAGAAGGTCATCGATCCAGTAACTCTACCAAGTTTACAGAAGGCTGTGGTCCAATCTCTTGTCAGCTTCGAGTTGGTGTTCCCCCCATCATTCTTCAATATTATGACGCATCTCCTGGTTCACCTAGTCGACGAGATTGCCATTCTCGGTCCTGTATTTCTACACAATATGTTCCCCTTCGAGAGGTTCATGGGAGTCTTGAAGAAATATGTTCATAACCGTGCTAGGCCAGAAGGAAGCATCTCAAGGGGCTATGGAACAGAAGAGGTCATTGAGTTCTGTGTTGACTTTATTCCTGACCTTAAGCCGATTGGTGTTCCTGAATCGCGGCATGAGGGGAGACTGAGTGGAAAAGTGTAATACCCCACAGTTTAGAGAGTCGGAAGGGTAGAAATACAATATGTGCATTTGCATAGCATGCATCAGAAAATGCGGGAAATTTTGGCGCGTTAAATTAAACGATGCAAAGTGATCGATGTTTCTCTCGACTCGATGAGTTAGGGTTTAGATCATCGTGTTGAGTGCGATAAACTTCGAGATGATCTTTTTAACAACTAAGTAGGAACTAGGATCTTTTGTCGAGGCATTCCAGGATTGGACATGACTTTTCCTAAATCTCTAACATTTTGAGCACAATTCAATAATAACACATTTATATATGAGCAAATAGGAATCCAATACATCAAGATAGTATATCATCCCAAATCATCATCCATATACATATATGATCATAGAAGTATCCATAAAAGAATTCAAATACATCAAGTTATTATCCCAAATCATCTCATCACTACACTCATCTCATTTACAAACTTCAAAGTCCAAATTCCCAAGTACATATTGATACACCAAACACAAATGTGTTATTTCACAAACTTTCCAAAATGAAATTAAAATAACAATTCACATTACAATTTAATCGAATAAGTACATATCTCATCCAAATGAAAAGAAAATTACAAATAAATAAAGAAGAATCCTAAAACTAAATCTTGATCTTCTCATTATCTTGATCATTTCATCTTCTAACCTGCAAAACAAACAACACATACAAGAGGAAATGGGGGTTAATGTTAAAATGTTGCCAACACCATTTGGTGCTGGCATGTTAATATATTGAACCTGGATTTTAGCCTAACCAAAACTATGGTTCAATTAGGCTAAGTAGTGGAGAATGCTAGTAAACCAAAGGCAACGGTGGGACTGATCAAATCTGGATCATGCTCATTAATCTGAAGGCAACAGGAGGGGCAAAGGCTTTGTACAGCACTGAATAGAAACATCTTAGGCAATCAAGAGCAAAGGCAACAGGTGCTGTTTTGAGCATTTTGATCTCATGATCTTAAAAACAAGGCAACACTTAAATTTGCAAACCCCACACAATTAAACCAGGAAACAAATAGACATAAAAGGCACAGTTGGTATCACATTTGCCTATCGATTAGGCAAATGGACCCTAAACCACTTATTAAGCTAGCCATCAGCTTAATTGGCCACACACTTGAGTTTAATCATTTCAAACCGACTATCTTAAGCCTTTCAATTCTCAGCCAAGCATTTCCACACAAATATCTGGATCAGATAGGATCAATGAGTCAAGAATGACTCAGAGTTATCACCATGGGGTGATGAACTGCGCAGCAGCAGCATTGAGCTGATCTCCTAGGTGAAAAGGAGTGCAAAAGTGGTCAAATAGAGCAGCTCGAGGTGGAAGAGGGCCATTGCAAGCAGGTGAATCACCACAGCCAATTATCCTGGTGTCACAAGCACAGGAGTGCTCCAATTAGTATAAATACATACCCAAGCTGCAGCCACCAGCACACACAAGTCACAGCAACCATAACACACACAGAGCACAACCATCAGCACATCCAGTACACATTTCCATCTGTTCTTCCACAAGAACAAGCACAACCAATCTCTACTCATGGAGATCATCTAGTCCATCCACCACAAGCCATTTCAGCTAGTTAAATACACATTAGGAACTTTGAAGCAGCGAGGAGGAGGAGGCAAATTCCACAAGAAGCAGGTTATCATCATTGTCCAGAAGAACAAGCTGCTCATCAACAGCAGGTTGATTTTAAAAGCTAGAGAGAGACCCAGCAGGTTCTGTAATTGACAGAACCATGCTAAGAGAGCATTTTTCAGCATCTGTTCTTAACAGAACCTTGCTAAGCAAGGTAAGGTGCTGTAGAAAAAGTGGTGCAAGGCAGAGACTATCTGTTCTTTGCAGAAAATAGGAAAGCGAGAAGAAAGGAAGTGCAGTTGCTTGTTTTAGCAATTGTTTGAGCATAAAAGGGGCAAGGGAAAATAGCATCAGTATAGCATCTGTTCTTATTTATCAAAATACACAAGGCAGTGAACTAGCAGAGCTGGATTAACTGTGCTTTGCACATCTGCACACTTGGAAGCACAGGAAAGCATTAAAATCATTTTTAAACAAGCAAGCTGCTGTGTAACTCTACAAGGAGGCATCACAGCAAGCAAAAATTGCCTAAATCATTCTTATAGCACTTATTCATCACAACTAGATCATTTAGCACAAGTTCTAGCTCAGAATTATTTTTCTAAAGAGATTTTCATCTTCTGTGAGCAAGAAATGCTCCCAACAATAAATCCAGAGGTAATGGATGGATCTAAACATGCTAAATCTACACCATTCATCTCATTCTTGGTGCACAATAGGTAGACAGTGCACATAAAGGAGTAAATCATCAAGAATCATCATCTGTTCATCAAGAACCTAATTAACAGAGGCATACATGATTATTCCTAAATCCAGAAGTGCTTGCATCAAGTAGAGGAACTAGGAGAAGGAGATTAGAGGGAGGAAGATGAGTTTACCGTGCGTCCATGGCTGTAGCTCCACGGCGGCGAGGCAGTGCTCGCGCAACCATTGGAGGGGGCTCATGGAGGTCGTGGTACAGCACCACCGCACCATGGCGGCACAGAGGACGAGCTCTGCGCCCAGCCACGGTGAGCACGCCGGAGATGGAGCCATTGTTGCTCGGCGAAGCACTGGAACCCTAACCCTAGGGTTGGGTTGCGTGCGACCGCGAGAGGAGGCGAGGCACGAATCGCCTAGACAGAAGAGAAGAGCGGAGAGAGGGGAGCGTTTTGCCCCAGGCGGCAACGGCGGAGATGGCCGGAGCTGGCCGGAGCAAGGCGGCGACGGTGAGGGCGACTCGGTCGCCAGGAGAGGTTGAGCACGGGCTCGTGCTCGTGCGAGTGAGGAGTGAGAGAGAAAGAGAGTGGTACGGTTCGGTTGAACCGAACCAAGTCCACGTTCTTTGAGCTGGTTCAACCATAGTTGACCAGAGGCTTATTTGTAAAATTTTGAATTTACAAAATCTTCCAAACTTCAAAACTTAATATAAATTCAAATAAAATCCTATAAATAATTTAAAAATATCTACAAACATCAGCAGAAAATAAATAATCCAAATAAAATATCTACTTGATTTATTGAAAACTATTTCTTGTACCAAAAATTCAAAGGATCCTTAAGTGGAAATGACTTTGAAATAATTCAAATTATTTTCAAAAGAAATAATACGGGAAAATAAAGTCTTGAAGTTCAATTATATTGAACTATTTCAATTTAACCACTTTACATTTATTCCTCATGAAAATTATTGTCAAATTCTTTAAATAATTAAAAAATCCAAAATACTTGAAAAGTATTAAAATCCATAACTTGGGAATTTTGGGGTGACGATGCATCTCATGATTATGCATAATAGCATGCTGCTAGATTTTCAGTAGTCCTTATCAGGATTACTTTGTTATTTTCAGAACTCGGGGTTTTATCGCAAACCCTAGAACCCCGAAGGATTGAACGGCCATTTCTACCACAGGCAAGTTCATTCTTGCATATCCTTATTGAAATATTTTTATAAAACTATTTTCAAAAACATATTATTATCATTGCATTGAAAAAGAAAAACTATTTTCGAATGATGTGAATTGCTATATATATATTGTTTGGTTGACGATGGAACCATGGTATGGTACGGATCTCTTGGTGGAGGTTCCATCGTATGGGAAAGTATATACCTAGGATTAATTACCAATGTCACAGTGATCCTTGCGCCGTATTGAAGCGTTTACCATGAGATCTGGCATGGGACGGTGAAGTCATCTGTGATCTTTTCCCTTTCGCATGTCAACGGACAGCCAGTCCCGTAGGCTGTAGATCTTGCGGGACTACATGCACATGGGTGGGATTCCTTAATTCCCACGGTTTCTGGTGTCTATGATGGATTGTAGGGATGTCTGGAACAGTCTATCTTTATGGTATAGGGGAGGACTTTGGTCCGGAACAGTCTACCAAAAGATATAGGGGAGGACAAACCTACAAAAGGGTGGGCATGTGGGGTTGTTGGAGAAGAACGGCGAATGGCTTGGATCATCAATCGGGCCCCACACCATAGGAAGTGTGGACAGGAAAGTACGCCTGGTTGTGCAACATGATGTTGATCTCTCATGGGTAAAGTTACGCAGCTCTGCAGAGTCAACAACAAGAAATTGTGACTGTCACATCCGTGTTCCCGGAAGGAACTACAGAACACCGCGGGAAAGGCATCCCAAGTGATGACTAAAGACCCGTGGAGACTGTGAGCATAGTTTTCTGAAATAAAACTTGACCTTTTGAAGAAATGTTTTCCAAAACTTGCATTATGCCTAGGACCGTTGGTCATGGCAGTAGCTAGTGCATTCAAAACAAAAACTCTTTCCTATATTATTTGAACTTGCTAAGTAACGCTCGAGTTGCTTACCCTTTCCCCGTTGACCTCCTGCTTAGATTTTTGGAGCCATCCAAGGAGATGATAGATATCCATGACGACGACGAGGTGGTCTTTAACAAGGAGTCAAGTCTACATGGTGGAGCTAGGAAGAGTCAACGGCTACATCGACAATGAAGGAACATCAACAAAAGTGAAATGGCAAAAATGATGACCACATTGCCAATGGAGGAGACAACATCATTTTGGAAGATGAAGTACAACCTGGATAAAGATATTCCGGATAGATTATAATAGGGCTGTGACAACAGCAGTAGTGGAATAGGAATTGGAGTTAGAGCTGATATCCAGCTTAGTGATACGATTTGGATTTTTCTGTATTTCATTTGCAAGAGGCTTGCTTCAATATAATAGAAGGGTCTCGAGATTTTGTATTGATTAGTGATGTAATCCTATAGTGTTACCTTGGACCGACTATATTTCTGTTGTACTACTCTGAGGGATGTAATATTTGCGGAGAGGTCCTTCCGTGCGTGTTACATCAACGACTTGTACACTACAACATGCAGTGGTGTGCTGGGTCACCGCAGAAGGTATCAGAGCAAAACGACCTTAGGATTAAAATCCTTTCAGGAGACTTGTAGGTTGGTAAAACTATAGGAAGTTATCATATTTATCTAAATCCTACATTTCTATAATATGATGGTTATTCACCTGATAATACTACTGTCATACTTGTATACACATTTTCTTACTCAACAAGAGTAAATCTTCTTATCTATTCTTTTATAGGTTTAATACTTACTTATCTTATATCTTGTCAACTTGGTATGATAAGTTTGAAATTATCTTCTACCAGCTAGTATCCCAAATAGATTTACATCCAAGTCAGTGTTACCTATATGGTATCATTGATAACACTATCCTATGAAGTCATGTGATGAAGTAGAACCCTATCGTAAGGTTGTGAAGGCAGGAGGACGGGAGAAGTCTGTTGATGGTGAAGAATTGGAGATAATCAAGTATGGTAACTATGGAGAGGATGCCAATACCCTAAAGTTTCATTTCAAATGGAATTCACTTTAGTATGGTATAGAGTCGTGAAGAAAATAGGAGACGACATAAGAAATGAAGAAAGCTACAGTACTACTTATGGTGTATGATCAACAACTACATGAAGGATTCAGAGATGTCAAGAGATGTTTGTTTAAGCCAGACGAAGGATTCAGTTTACATGGAGTTTAGTTCTGTACGTAACCAAACCAGACCACAACTACTCTCTGAGTACTTTGCCTTAGTTTATCCCTTTGCAAATGGGCAATTGGGTAACTACTGAGTTAAAGAGTTGCTAGATTAGGACTATAAGGTGATATAAACCTATCTTGTAGTGTATAGCATCTAAGCCTGGGTACTTTTGAGATGTTTTTACTCTGAGTACTATTTATTTTACGGGCTTATGTTGCATGTTTGCTATATAACTGCATTCGGATTTATTGGTTCTTATTGGATTTTTGATTGACTAGGTTGGTACATGAAGTTAGGATTTAATGTACAATGGCATGATTGTCACATTGAGTTCTTCTCTTGATGTTACTGATCTAGATGTAGATAGTATTTGTGTGAGGGAGAGACGTGTTCTCAGAAGTTTGAGACAAGAATGAAAGTTCAAGAAGAGAAGGGAGTCCAGAAGACAGAAGTCAACAAAGCTACTAATGTGAAATGTGGAGAGTGTTACATCATATTTGGATTTGGAGGTATATTTCACCAGTACACAGAAGGATGGAGGAACAAAGTAACTCAACCAAGAGTGTACAATAAGTTGGACGAAGATCTAATGAGGAGGATACAAGGAAAGCTACAGAAGGAACTTTGTTGAAATAGGAGAAATCGGTAGTTTGAAGAGCATATCATAAGGTTTTGGCCTGACAAACCCTTGAGTTTGGACAATCAAGCTTAAAGCCTGATTCAAGGTTGAAGAAGGACAGTATGGACAAACAGAGTTGTCGTAACTGGGTGGAATAAGTTATTGCTGGAGTAATATGGAGAAATTGATACTACTTAGATGAAGTTCTATAAGATGTTTAGTAACATTTATATGTCTAAGAGTTTTATAAGGGTGAAGATATGGGAGTGTAAAGATTTCAAGAACATGGATTTTTCCAGTTCTGATGGAATAAATGAGAAGTTGATCGTCTATTCTGAGGCATTACAAGAGATGGAAGTGGAGAAACTAACGTTTCCTATTAGAGATCTGACATTTACAGGGAGACAACTTGGTATTGGATGTACAGATTACAAGGAGTGGATGAGAAAGCCATCTGACAAATGATGATAAGTCAGTAAGGGAAGAGGAAAGTGAAGTATTGGGATGGATGCATGATAATAATTCTAGAGATGACATATTAACTATGTCAAGAAGTGTAATTATAGAGTCCAATGTTTAAAAGAAGATTATAACCATGGGAGAAGAGTTTGTTTTGTCATGAATTGACAACAACCCAAGGAAGATGGACTAATTTGGAAAAAAGTACCTCAAATATATGATGCCAAGATACTAAAGTCACAGTTACATATAGAGCAACGGTGGAGAAAGAGGTATTATCAAGAGGACTGACATCTTAGAGCTAACCACTCAGATGGAGGACGCATCAAGGCGAGATTGCAGAGTTACATGGTCAAACAAGTCACGACTGTATGGAACCAGTCTGCAGCATCATACATGAAGGAGATGACACGTCAGCCAAGGTTTATAATGATGGTCAACATCCTATTCAAATTTGAATTTAAGATAGCATCTCATGCACAAGTTTAGGTGTGTGATTCTTTTCTTGAGACCATTGGATGAGCCAATTGGAATGCTAGCCAGAGTCGTTATCCAATTTATCGGAGAATCGCCTTGGTTGTCCACAATATGGTGGATATACCATGTATTCTTTGGGAAACTGTTGGATATAAAGTAGTAATTAATACATATTCTACCGGAGGACAATACTGGGTATCCACAACATGGTGGATATACCATGTGTTCTTCGTGAAACCAAGAGTCCTATAGAGTGGAAGTATGATTAGAAAGGTGGATTATGAAGTCGACTGAATGGAACTGACTGAGTGAAACTTGAGTGACATAAGATCAGAACGAAGGAAGTCTTAGGGAATTCCAAGGGGGAGAGTGAACAAGCGTACTGGATAGTACTTGAAGAAGACAACGCGAAGTTTAGAAGGAATGCCTTTACTGAGATAAGGCTGAACTAATGCTCTTGAAGTTCTGCGAGATAGATGAGCATTGTCAAAAATCTTTACAAGATCCTGAAGTCAGAGAGGCAGTCGAGATTTGGAGGTTGAAAGTCGTAAGGGATTTAGTGGTCATAGAAGCTATGACTAAATGATCTAAAGTAGAGTAAACAAAAGAGACCAGAGTTCATGAATGGGAAAGTCTAAATACTTGTTCCCGTCGAATCTGATTGAGACTAGGATCCAAGGGGATTAATATCCGAGGGATTTGTAACCCTGGTTACAATTGATTCCAGAGAACATAGAGTAATCATGGTTGGATAAATTAAGGGTCTAATGCATTCAGAGGAAGCAAACCATTGAGAGCAAACTATGTTGTATATGACATGTTAAGAATAGTTACCTCATATTCTCGATCAAAAGGAGATGAGCTTTACCATCAGAAGTGGGATCATCTTAAGCTCGTGATTACAAGGAAGTGTACCACTCAGAGATCATTTAAGGATGTAGAAAAGGATCTTCGACAGAAGGCTATAAAGCCAGGGATAATGCAAGAATGTCTGAAATGGACAATCCGAGAGACATGAAAGAGTAGTAAGATTCTTGGAATTTATCAAATAATCGATGACAGTTAGCAGATGGAAGTATGAATCAGTGGAGGATGTACAGAAGGATTTTGGACAAGGGATCACCTAAATATACGTCCACATCAGAAAGGAATTTGAGAGATCATATCTGCAGAAGTTCTTTCTATTCTATTCTACGCAAGAGAGTCGAAACTTCGGGACGAAGTTTATTTTAAGGGGGAGAGAATGTAATACCCCACAGTTTAGAGAGTCGGAAGGGTAGAAATACAATATGTGCATTTGCATAGCATGCATCAGAAAATGCGGGAAATTTTGGCGCGTTAAATTAAACGATGCAAAGTGATCGATGTTTCTCTCGACTCGATGAGTTAGGGTTTAGATCATCGTGTTGAGTGCGATAAACTTCGAGATGATCTTTTGAACAACTAAGTAGGAACTAGGATCTTTTGTCGAGGCATTCCAGAATTGGACATGACTTTTCCTAAATCTCTAACATTTTGAGCACAATTCAATAATAACACATTTATATATGAGCAAATAGGAATCCAATACATCAAGATAGTATATCATCCCAAATCATCATCCATATACATATATGATCATAGAAGTATCCATAAAAGAATTCAAATACATCAAGTTATTATCCCAAATCATCTCATCACTACACTCATCTCATTTACAAACTTCAAAGTCCAAATTCCCAAGTACATATTGATACACCAAACACAAATGTGTTATTTCACAAACTTTCCAAAATGAAATTAAAATAACAATTCACATTACAATTTAATCGAATAAGTACATATCTCATCCAAATGAAAAGAAAATTACAAATAAATAAAGAAGAATCCTAAAACTAAATCTTGATCTTCTCATTATCTTGATCATTTCATCTTCTAACCTGCAAAACAAACAACACATACAAGAGGAAATGGGGGTTAATGTTAAAATGTTGCCAACACCATTTGGTGCTGGCATGTTAATATATTGAACCTGGTTTTTAGCCTAACCAAAACTATGGTTCAATTAGGCTAAGTAGTGGAGAATGCTAGTAAACCAAAGGCAACGGTGGGACTGATCAAATCTGGATCATGCTCATTAATCTGAAGGCAACAGGAGGGGCAAAGGCTTTGTACAGCACTGAATAGAAACATCTTAGGCAATCAAGAGCAAAGGCAACAGGTGCTGTTTTGAGCATTTTGATCTCATGATCTTAAAAACAAGGCAACACTTAAATTTGCAAACCCCACACAATTAAACCAGGAAACAAATAGACATAACAGGCACAGTTGGTATCACATTTGCCTATCGATTAGGCAAATGGACCCTAAACCACTTATTAAGCTAGCCATCAGCTTAATTGGCCACACACTTGAGTTTAATCATTTCAAACCGACTATCTTAAGCCTTTCAATTCTCAGCCAAGCATTTCCACACAAATATATGGATCAGATAGGATCAATGAGTCAAGAATGACTGAGAGTTATCACCATGGGGTGATGAACTGCGCAGCAGCAGCATTGAGCTGATCTCCTAGGTGAAAAGGAGTGCAAAAGTGGTCAAATAGAGCAGCTCGAGGTGGAAGAGGGCCACTGCAAGCAGGTGAATCACCACAGCCAATTATCCTGGTGTCACAAGCACAGGAGTGCTCCAATTAGTATAAATACATACCCAAGCTGCAGCCACCAGCACACACAAGTCACAGCAACCATAACACACACAGAGCACAACCATCAGCACATCCAGTACACATTTCCATCTGTTCTTCCACAAGAACAAGCACAACCAATCTCTACTCATGGAGATCACCTAGTCCATCCACCACAAGCCATTTCAGCTAGTTAAATACACATTTGGAACTTTGAAGCAGCGAGGAGGAGGAGGCAAATTCCACAAGAAGCAGGTTATCATCATTGTCCAGAAGAACAAGCTGCTCATCAACAGCAGGTTGATTTTAAAAGCTAGAGAGAGACCCAGCAGGTTCTGTAATTGACAGAACCATGCTAAGAGAGCATTTTTCAGCATCTGTTCTTAACAGAACCTTGCTAAGCAAGGTAAGGTGCTGTAGAAAAAGTGGTGCAAGGCAGAGACTATCTGTTCTTTGCAGAAAATAGGAAAGCGAGAAGAAAGGAAGTGCAGTTGCTTGTTTTAGCAATTGTTTGAGCATAAAAGGGGCAAGGGAAAATAGCATCAGTATAGCATCTGTTCTTATTTATCAAAATACACAAGGCAGTGAACCAGCAGAGCTGGATTAACTGTGCTTTGCACATCTGCACACTTGGAAGCACAGGAAAGCATTAAAATCATTTTTAAACAAGCAAGCTGCTATGTAACTCTACAAGGAGGCATCACAGCAAGCAAAACTTGCCTAAATCATTCTTATAGCACTTATTCATCACAGCTAGATCATTTAGCACAAGTTCTAGCTCAGAATTATTTTTCTAAAGAGATTTTCATCTTCTGTGAGCAAGAAATGCTCCCAACAATAAATCCAGAGGTAATGGATGGATCTAAACATGCTAGATCTACACCATTCATCTCATTCTTGGTGCACAATAGGTAGACAGTGCACATAAAGGAGTAAATCATCAAGAATCATCATCTGTTCATCAAGAACCTAATTAACAGAGGCATACATGATTATTCCTAAATCCAGAAGTGCTTGCATCAAGTAGAGGAACTAGGAGAAGGAGATTAGAGGGAGGAAGATGAGTTTACCGTGCGTCCATGGCCGTAGCTCCACGGCGGCGAGGCAGTGCTCGCGCAACCGTTGGAGGGTCTCATGGAGGTCGTGGTACAGCACCACCGCACCATGGCGGCACAGAGGACGAGCTCTGCGCCCAGCCACGGTGAGCACGCCAGAGATGGAGCCATTGTTGCTCGGCGAAGCACTGGAACCCTAACCCTAGGGTTGGGTTGCGTGCGACCGTGAGAGGAGGCGAGGCACGAATCGCCTGGACAGAAGAGAAGAGCGGAGAGAGGGGAGCGTTTTGCCCCAGGCGGCAATGGCGGAGATGGCCGGAGCTGGCCGGAGCAAGGCGGCGACGGTGAGGGCGACTCGGTCGCCAGGAGAGGTTGAGCACGGGCTCGTGCTCGTGCGAGTGAGGAGTGAGAGAGAAAGAGAGTGGTACGGTTCGGTTGAACCGAACCAAGTCCACGTTCTTTGAGCTGGTTCAACCAGAGTTGACCAGAGGCTTATTTGTAAAATTTTGAATTTACAAAATCTTCCAAACTTCAAAACTTAATATAAATTCAAATAAAATCCTATAAATAAGTTAAAAATATCTACAAACATCAGCAGAAAATAAATAATCCAAATAAAATATCTACTTGATTTATTGAAAACTATTTCTTGTACCAAAAATTCAAAGGATCCTTAAGTGGAAATGACTTTGAAATAATTCAAATTATTTTCAAAAGAAATAATATGGGAAAATAAAGTCTTGAAGTTCAATTATATTGAACTATTTCAATTTAACCACTTTACATTTATTCCTCATGAAAATTATTGTCAAATTCTTTAAATAATTAAAAAATCCAAAATACTTGAAAAGTATTAAAATCCATAACTTGGGAATTTTGGGGTGACGATGCATCTCATGATTATGCATAATAGCATGCTGCTAGATTTTCAGTAGTCCTTATCAGGATTACTTTGTTATTTTCAGAACTCGGGGTTTTATCGCAAACCCTAGAACCCCGAAGGATTGAACGGCCATTTCTACCACAGGCAAGTTCATTCTTGCATATCCTTATTGAAATATTTTTATAAAACTATTTTCAAAAACATATTATTATCATTGCATTGAAAAAGAAAAACTATTTTCGAATGATGTGAATTGCTATATATATATTGTTTGGTTGACGATGGAACCATGGTATGGTACGGATCTCTTGGTGGAGGTTCCATCGTACGGGAAAGTATATACCTAGGATTAATTACCAATGTCACAGTGATCCTTGCGCCGTATTGAAGCGTTTACCATGAGATCTGGCATGGGACGGTGAAGTCATCTGTGATCTTTTCCCTTTCGCATGTCAACGGACAGCCAGTCCCGTAGGCTATAGATCTTGCGGGACTACATGCACATGGGTGGGATTCCTTAATTCCCACGGTTTCTGGTGTCTATGATGGATTGTAGGGATGTATGGAACAGTCTATCTTTATGGTATAGGGGAGGACTTTGGTCCGGAACAGTCTACCAAAAGATATAGGGGAGGACAAACCTACAAAAGGGTGGGCATGCGGGGTTGTTGGAGAAGCACGGCGAATGGCTTGGATCATCAATCGGGCCCCACACCATAGGAAGTGTGGACAGGAAAGTACGCCTGGTTGTGCAACATGATGTTGATCTCTCATGGGTAAAGTTACGCAGCTCTGCAGAGTCAACAACAAGAAATTGTGACTGTCACATCCGTGTTCCCGGAAGGAACTACAGAACGCCGCGGGAAAGGCATCCCAAGTGATGACTAAAGACCAGTGGAGACTGTGAGCATAGTTTTCTGAAATAAAACTTGTCCTTTTGAAGAAATGTTTTCCAAAACTTGCATTATGCCTAGGACCGTTGGTCATGGCAGTAGCTAGTGCATTCAAAACAAAAACTCTTTCCTATATTATTTGAACTTGCTAAGTAACGCTCGAGTTGCTTACCCTTTCCCCGTTGACCCCCTGCTTAGATTTTTGGAGCCATCCAAGGAGATGATAGATATCCATGACGACGACGAGGAGGTCTTTAACAAGGAGTCAAGTCTACATGGTGGAGCTAGGAAGAGTCAACGGCTACATCGACAATGAAGGAACATCAACAAAAGTGAAATGGCAAAAATGACGACCACATTGCCAATGGAGGAGACAACATCATTTTGGAAGATGAAGTACAACCTGGATAAAGATATTCCGGATAGATTAGAATAGGGCTGTGACAATAGCAGTAGTGGAATAGGAATTGGAGTTAGAGCTGATATCCAGCTTAGTGATACGATTTGGATTTTTCTGTATTTCATTTGCAAGAGGCTTGCTTCAATATAATAGAAGGGTCTCGAGATTTTGTATTGATTAGTGATGTAATCCTATAGTGTTACCTTGGACCGACTATGTTTCTGTTGTACTACTCTGAGGGATGTAATATTTGCGGAGAGGTCCTTCCGTGCGTGTTACATCAACGACTTGTACACTACAACATGCAGTGGTGTGCTGGGTCACCGCAAAAAGGCACGATAGGAAAGAAAGCACTGATATGTAGGGACGGGTATTCTTTAACTCAAGCACACTACACAGTTCTACAAAGTTCCACCTTCGTGGCTCCGTATATCGAGGAACACAAAAATTATGTACGCTCCAAGAACCCGGGGAAGGATGACTCGTGGATTAAAGAAAAACACATGGAGACCTTCGGCAGTTGGTTGCGATTACAGCTCATGAATGACACCACTGTCGGAGATCAGCTCTACTTGTTGGCCGCGTCACCATCTTCGACTGTATTGAATTTCCAAGGGTACGAGATAAATGGGAATACATTTTACACGATCGCCCAAGATAAAAAGAGCACCAACCAGAACAGTGGTGTCCGCTTTGATGCAACAAATGACGATGGGCAAAAGGACACATACTATGGTCGCATAGAGGAGATATGGGAACTTGACTATGGACCTACTTTTAAGGTCCCTTTGTTTCGGTGCAGTTGGGTCAACATGAATGGAGAAGGGATAAAGGTAGACCAGCTGTACGGGATGACAACAGTGGATCTCAAGAATCTTAGTTGTTACAAGAACGAACCATTCGTCCTAACCAATGATGTGGCTCAGGTTTTCTATGTGAAGGACATGTCCTTCAGACCGAAAAAAAGAAAAAATAATCAAATGAATACATCAGACGATGAGCCAAAGCGTCACGTAGTTCTTTCAGGGAAAAGAAATATCGTAGGAGTCGAGGACAAGACAGACATGTTAGCAGATTATGATAAGTTTGATGAAATTCCGCCCTTCACAGTGAGAACTGATCCAAGCATCCCGTTAAATAATGAAGATGCTCCATGGTTACGGCTGAAGCGATCATAGGCCAGGGACATACGCGAAGAAGGCTTCCACCATACCCACTCTAACCTACTCGGAGGCGGAGGCGCTTTCTGCCTCGAACTACCCCTGCCCGCCCGGCTACGCCGTCCCCACCGGCTGGAGGCTGAGCACCGGAGGCGTGCCGGTCCCTCCTATCCCTCAAGGTTTGGCACGTCGGGCGGCCATCACGAACCACTACTACCTAGAGCTCACTCCGGAGCAGCGGATGGATCCCCGCTGGCATCCCGACTACCGCCCGACTTGGGACGCCTTCTTCATCAATCGGCGTGAGAGGGCACTCGCCATGTACGAGGAGGACGGCCCGCCTCCTTCGAACTTCAACGAGGCCGGCCGTCGGCTGTGGTGGAGCGGCCGGACTCTCCAGAGCGTCATGAACTACATCGCGGCCGGCGATAACCCCGCCTGCGCTACCCTCAGTTCCAGTCCAGGCGAGCACCGCCCGACGACAGCGACGACGACGGCGGCGACTACGACGACTATGAGGACGAGTATTATAGGCCTAGGCAGGAGTATGACTAACCTGGTTCGTCTATGTATCCAAGATTGTTGTCATTAACTACTTCTGGTCTAGCTAAGACGACGATCGTGTAAAATGTATTCTTTATCTCTGCATTTCCAAGTCTATGAAGAAGTTTTTTGTATACTATGTCAAAACTAAAGTTTATCATTTATCCTACCAACTAGTACACATGAAAGTACTCCATGCCAAAGGATTTTATTTTTTGACTATTTTTTCACTTTCTTTGACTTTTTTTAAAAAACGGTCAAAATGGCCGTCGTTACTATTCATTGTTCTGTGCACCTTAAAATTATTTTTGTGATATAACCACTAGTTGTGCACCTTAAAATCATTTTTGAAAAAATTGCAGAGTAAACTATCACACACTTGTAGTTCAAATTTGAATTACTTTCGAAAAATGGGCATAAAGTCGTTTAAGTAGGCGAAATTAGCTAGAAACCGAGAAAATAACCAATATTTGTGGATTATCCATAAAATATGGTCTACTTTGTGTGATAATTGGATCGGTGCCATTTTGCACCATATTTGTTGTACTTGCTTCACAAAAAATGTCATTTTTGACAAACAAAAAACAAAAAACAATATTTAGATAAGTAATTTGAAAAAATAGAAAATGGTTTTGGATTATTTATTCAAATTTAAACACTTTTCATGTTGAAAGTCTTTTCAGATTCAAAACCATTTGAAATTCATATTCAAACACCTAAATAAGAAAAAAAAGGCGGGAACAAAATTTCAGAACCGAAAAGTTCGAAATAATTTTGAAAAAGGACTCTTTGGTCCCGGTTTCTACCAAGAACCGGGACCAAAGAGTCCATGGACGCGCGCGCTTGATCTGGCATTAACTGCCCACTCTTTGGTCCCGGTTGCTGGCAAGAACCGGGACCAAAGAGGCATTGGTCCCGGTTTTTGCCAACAACCGGGACCAATGACCCCTGGTATAACTGCCTCTGCCTCTTCTCTTCCTCATTCATCTCCAAATCGACGAAGGACCGCGCGACGGAGCGAAAACATGCCGTCAGGCTGCCCGACCTCCGCGCCGCCCCACGCCGCCGCCGTCGACGTCCGCGGCGCCCTCGACGCTCGCGCCGCGCCGCCCGCACGCGCGTCTTCTCCAACTCCGGCCGAGGTCCGCCGTGCTCAATTCCGACGCCGTCTGAGCTTCTCCGGCCTCGCCGTCCTTTCCAGCGTGCTCAGGGTGAGCTTCTACCCCTCCCCGACCTTTCCTCCATCCTCCTCCTGTCCCGTAGCTCACTGCCGACGCGTGCTTGCGAGCGCCGCCGCGGAACCACGTCGCCGGAGTTACTCCGGCGACCATTTGGTCCGTCGCGCTGCCCGTTCACCTCCCCACGTTCCCGTGCGTGCGACCTCCCGTGCCCTCCTCCGTCGTGTCCATGGTCGACAGAGCCGCCGCCGGCTCTCTGTGTCACTGACATGCGGGCCCCGCTCGTCAGATATTTAAACTTATCATGCGCAATTTGAATCTAAATCATCTGTAAACTTTGAAAATCAATAGCTCGAGATTTATAATTCCAAATAATTCAAACAAAAATTCTCTGGATAGCTTATGAAAATGTCTGTGCAACTAAACTATTTTCACCCTGTTTAGATTAATATTAATTGATGGGTATTTAGAATAGTACAGAACGTTAATTATGTAAATTTGTTTGTTTCTGATACTCTAATAATCCAAAAATTATGAATCCAATTGTGTTAACTTTGTATTGCAGTAGCCTAGCACCCCTAATTTTTGTAGAATTAATTAAGCAACATAATGAATTAGGTATTCAAATAAAGATTGTAGCCACTTCTGTACTATAACAATTTTAATTGTCATTTGGTTAATCTAATTTAGTTGAATCCAATTGGGTTAGGTCACAAATAATCAACACTGTGTAACCCTAAAAGGATTTAATTTTTAGAGTAAAAGAACTTAGTCAGTAGCTAAAACTTGGTTATTAAGCTTCTGGACTAAAACAAATGTGTAGAGAATTTGGTAGATCATTTTGAGTCAAATCCAATTGTGTTGCCTTCTAGATACCACTAGCTATCTGTAGAATTTTAGATTGTATTTTTGTGAGCAACAGAGAATAATTGATGAATTAAATGGTGTGTGACTAGTTCCTGAAATAAATAAATGTATTTGAATTTGATACTAATTTGAATTGAATTAAACTTCAATTGTTTTGACTTCTATATGGCAGTAGATGTTTGTAGAATTTTAGATTGTATTTTTGTGAGCAACAGAAAAGTTTATGTTAGGAATTGTTAGTACCGTGTTAGGAAAAATTAAGAAATATCTTGTTTAAGAATATTTAAAGTGTTAGCAAAATTTATGTGTTAGCAAAATTAGCAAATTTAACTTTGTATTCACATATCCGATTCACATTTGTATGCAAAGTTACCCAACTAAAGTGTTGTGCATTGTTCTTAATTTGCAGAAACTATGGAACGAGACGAAATCAGGAAAACATCCTCCAGGATATAATCCCGGGCCGGAAGATGTTGTCGATGTCACCTCGGAGTTTTTGAACAACTCCGGTGAGGGAGATGAGTCTCTCAACCGAAGAGACGGCTCCGGTGAGGTAGAACCCGACGGCGGGGTGAGGGAGAAGTCGGCGAGGGAGAAGCCGACGAGGGAGAAGCCGACGGGGAAAAAAACTCCGGCGAGGTGCATATACATATATTAATGAAGCCGAAGATTGTATTAATTAAGCCTCTGCTGTCTATATACATATATTAACGCTCTTTCTTCTTTTAGCCCTCCGGATCGAGCAAATCTTCTGTAAGGACAAAACGAGGCCCAGCCAAAAAGTTGGGCGACCAAGAAAGGTACAGGATCGAAAGAGTCGCTGAAGACGGCACACCGACTGCTCCCCCTGGTGTTGCAAAAAAATGGTAAAGCAATGCGGAGTTCTTGTTAGGGACTTCATCCCGATCACCGTTCGAGAATGGCATCGGCCAAAGGAGAAAGGACAGCTATATGTCAGCGATAAGGGCAAAGAAAGACTTTGGAGAAAGCTCATGGTTAATTTCACCCTGCCGGCGCCAGAGGTGGATTCAGATGAGGAGGATCCAGATGAGGCAGAAAAGATTGCCCGGAAAACATGGAGCAAAAAGTCAAGGACTGGGCTCTTAAGAAGATGGCCGAGCTATTCAAGAACTGGAAGAAAAGATTGAACAACCTGTTTGTCAAGAAAAATAAGACTCCAGACTTCGATAAAGGGTATGAGAAGATAAAGGACTACTGGGAAGAATTTGTGGCGTACAAGAAATCGGAGGAAGCTCTGGAAAAGTCTGCAAAAAATAAGGCAAATGCTGCTCTAAAGATGTACCACCATACTATGGGGCCTGGTGGCTACGCCATAACATCCTAAGTGGGAGAAACTTGAGGCGGATGCTGGCTAAAGGGATCACTCCAGAGCCACTCGCATGGACCGAACGGGCAAGAAATTGGTTTTACGGGCATGGGGGCACGTTGGACGCAGAAGGGAAGTGCATATATAACAAACGACACAAAGATAATCCCCTACTACCCATCAAGAAATTAGAAATGCATTCAAGGATGTTGAAGAGGGACGGTTCATTCCCGATAGAGAGGATGACGAGCTCACACGCGCCCTTGGGAATAAGGAACACGACGGACGACGAGGCGTGATAGGCTCCAAGCCCAAGACAATTGCGATTCCCGAGCACAGGAAGAAATTTCCTGATAGAAGCCATCAGAGGAGAAAGGAAAGGGAGGCAATGGAAGCACGCGCTGCTGCAGACCGGCTGCGTAATATAGAAGAAGAATTAAAGCTGCAGAAGGAACAAATTGCCGCACTTAGCCAGCAAGGTACTAGCGGCCAATCTCAGCGGCACATGGTAGAAGCTGCATGCGATGGTACCGGGCCCATCGAATCGGAAAAGCAGCGTGGCTTCCACGGAGCTCCAGGATGGTAATGATGATGCAGTGGCTCCTCTTCGTCGCTACCCAGTGGATGATATCACGGAGAGCACACCTTGTGAGCTGCATGTGAAAGTTTATAACTTATCCGTGAAGGTGGCGGTCGGCTATGCCCTACCAATTGGACCTAATCCAACTTACCATTTTCTCCGGTTCCAAATGGCTACGCTGTTGTCGGGGTGGATGCAGTGATGAAAGATTTTGAGGAGCTGAAGCTGCACACCCTGCAGGTGAAGATGGGGAGGTGCTTGAACTTGGAGAAGCCAAGAAAGCGCCAATTCTATGGCCAAAGGAATTCATCGTGCTTCCGAACTGGCAGCCAAGGCCATCGACTCCTCACCAGTCTCCAGCGCAACAGTCCTCTTCACCGCCTCAGCATTCTCCAGCGCAGCCGTCCTCTTCACCGCCTCACAAGTCTCCAGCGCAGCCGTCTCCGCCGCCGCGTGACCAGTCTCCAGCGCAGCCGTCTCAGCAGAAGAAACGGACCAACGCCGCTCCCCCGCTCCCCACTCAGAAGAGAGGTCGCACTCAAAGATAGTCGACATCCCGTCGGTTCCTCCCAAGAGACCTTATGACAGGACTGAAGCGGAAAACGCGAGGTAGTGGCTGCCTACAATAAGGCTTTTTTTGCACCAAAAAAGCCCGAGCAAAAGAAGGTATATGATGAAAAAACCAAAAAGTGGGCTAAGTCCTTCCTTGAGCAGCCATCCCAGATATCGATGAATCTGCCATCTGACTATGGTCGTGAACTTAAAGCTAGCACGTGCCCAGTCTGAGCAGAACAAGGGAAGAAGTGCAAAAAGCGGGAAACAAATTGCCCAGCTCGGACAGCAGAAAAATCAATCGGTCCCCCCGCTCATAGTGTGTTCCGATGTCGACAAGGACTTCAGAGCCGCTATGGATAAGGACCTGGAATTATTGGACCCCAGAGCCATAGCTGCTGCTAAAGAACTTGGTGTCACTGTATCGCAGGCCAAGGAAATGCTACCGCCTTGGGTATGAGCCTTGGTCAACTTTTAGGCTATGAATATGCGCCAATGTTAGAGATGGCACGGAAATATGTCCAAGGGGAGCCTATGGTCAGTAATGAGGAGCTCACGGGTCTATCAACACATATGCGAAATCTGCATACCTGGTACCTGGTGCACACATCAAAGAAGGACGCGAAAGAGTGGTTTCCGTGGACGTTAGAGTGGAGCATTTCTTCAAACGTTACATTATACAGGTTCAACTGACTGAACTGTTCCAGTTATTCCAAAAGCGCGCCCTCGACAAATCTATCCTCTCTTGCTATTGTCTGTAAGTGATTTATTTTCGTAATTAAGTCTCTAGCTCAGCTCGTTCATTGCCTGTATTATATTATCCTGACTATATATATATCCTTTTGTACGCTATTATGCAGAATGAAGATGCTGGAATGCAAAAGATCTAGAGTTTTTGAGGTTGGGTTCGTTGACCCATATATCGTGAATTCACATACGTTAGTCAATCACCCCAAAGACGTGGAGCATGACCTGACCACCTTTTTAACCATGCAACATTTCTGTACGGAAATACTATTTCCTTACAACTTCAGGTGAGTGTTTCTGTCTTGTACATATTTTTATTTGGCTTTCTCGATGTTAAGTGTAATTGATGAGCTATGCATGTCTGCTTTATGTAAACGTCCGCAGGTTCCACTGGATTCTGCTAAGCATTCAACCTGACAAGTCCATAGTTGAAGTCCACGACTCATTAAGTTGGGACCAAGCGTTGTGGTCCGACATGAAAGAAATGCTCAACAAGTAATTTCAATCATTATCGCATTATATCGCCCTCTTTCGTTCGTTCCCTGATGTCAAGTAATTAATAACTCCTTTGTTCATTTTCTTTGCCAAAGCAGGTGTTGGACAATTTTCAAACAGAAGGTAGAAGGTCCATTCAAAGATGAGCTAACTTATAAATCGGTGAAAAGTCCGCAGCAGCCACCGGGGAGTAATTTATGTGGATTCTACGTTTGCGAGTTCATTCGCGAGTTGACCACTGAGCGGAGAACAACTCTTTCAGCGAAATGCGGGAGAAGCTCGACCCAGAACGGCGCGTAAGCAATTCAAGAGGAATTGGCGGGATTTCTGCTTAGGGAGGTCATCGATGAAAAGGGAGAACATTATGCTTCGGACGATGAACTACATATGTGATCTATCTCCATGTAATTAAATAGTTGTATTCTCGCAAGAGATCGAATATTAATTATATATGCATCAACGTGTACTGTGTATATAGTAGAGCGTATAATATGCGTACGGAAACGATGGAGAGCACGTCGGCGATGCGAAGAAGGGGGAGACGACGGAGGCACCGACGAGAGGGAGAGGGGGCACCGGCGAGAGGGAACCGGCGAGAGGGAGAGGGGGCACCCTAAACCCTAAATACCAAAAAAAAAGGCACTCATTGGTCCCGGTTCGTATTAAGAACCGGGACCAATGAGTCTCCCCACGCCCAGCCAGAACTGGCCACGTGGACCAGCATTGGTCCCGGTTGTTGGACCAACCGGGACCAGCATTGGTCCCGATTGGCCAGTCCCGGTTGGGCAACCGGGACTGATGTCCAAGCCCAACCCGGACCATAGGTGCTTTTTGTACTAGTGATACCACTGCCTGGAGTCTAGCTCGTTCTTACTTATTTCAATAGGTCAACTTCCCAACACCAGTGCTGTTGAGGCATCCCACATGGTCTTACTTGCAGGCATGATGCTTATTAGTTTTCTAGGGAATATATAATTAAGTGGCCTTTGGGGTTTGCTACGGCCTGATTAAAGATGAATTTGTTATTTGACATATCACCGCTGTCATTGGACGAATATGCTTTGTCTTAAAATTTTGATTTCTCTCTGGCATTCATTTGTTCAAGAGTAACTCAGCTTAGCTCCATGTTACAGAAGGCATATGCATGCCTCCAGGCTCTAGCAACGCAGTTCCCATTACGAAGCAAATTTTTTTTTTTTTTTTGAGGAAAGGATCCGACACTTATATTCAGGGAGCTGAATACAACTTACAACCAGGTCCAACAAAGAACAGAAATTACAAAGAAGCCCTGCAAATTGCACAAAACACCCTGAGCTCCCAGGAAGAACCACAATCGGATCCACCACCACTTTCCCAAGACACCTAGACGGCAGCGACGGCGCCGTACCACAATCCGCCGGGGAGAGGCCACCACCACCAGAAGTAGACGGCTGCAAGACTCGTCCGCCGCCGCGCGACGGAACCTGAGCTCGTTGAACGATCACAGCCAGAGCAGCAACTCCCAGGAACCACCCGACTTCCCGCCGACGCCGCGCCGTCCAGGCCCACCTCCAACACCAACCCTCCACCAGCAAACGCCGCTCCCCTCGCCGCCACGGCCGGCCGGAGTAGAGCCAACGGAGTAGACCACCTGCAAGACCACCAGCAAAAAACGGATCGCCCACCTCCACCTCCTTCTCCCCTCGCCACCGCGGCCGGCCGGAGAAGCGAAGTCAGAGGAGCGCACCCGGAGAACAACTCGAGGTTTGACGATGGCGACGACACCGACACCACCAAGACGGAGAGCAAGCCCGAGATAACCAATCCTCAACGGCGACGACCTCTCCGCCACGCCACTGCCGCCTAGGAACACAAAACCGCCCGATCCCGAAGATCGGCGGGACAGAAAACCTCCAGCAACAGCAAAGAGGTAGAACATCGCCGCTCTCACCTCAGCGCAGCCAGCAGCTACTCCAAGGGAAGGGGAGAGCAGCAGCTTATTTCCTGTACGCGGTCGCCGAGCCTTCCTCCCGCCGCCGCCAGGACCTAAACTACTCCTATCTACACACCAGGAGACAAGGAACCAGATCCCCACCTTCCCCCGCCGCCGGAGCGACGGGAGAGGCAGAGATCCAGCCTTGCTCCGGCGAGGAGGAGGAGAACTCGGGGACGCCCTCTTTTTCGCCGCTCTCTACTGTAGCGAGAGAGAGGGGAGGGAACCGGGGGGGGGGGGGTGCACACGAAGCAAAATAATTTATGCAGCCTACCGCTATAACTAAAACATGTTTCGAGTCTTGAATGCATTATCGTGGCCATTTCGATCGTAATGTTTGAAATATGTCAACATGCCTTGTTTTGTACCTGAGATATCTCATTTTAACCGGTCGCTGGATTTCTGAATGCTCAACATTTTCTGTACTGCTTAAGTTGGCCTAAGGATGACCCCAACGGGGCGACGCATCGAGTCCACGCGCCTCCGCTCCTGTCCGCGGGGGCCAAAAACACGGCCCAACGGGGCGACGCAAACGGACCGCGGTCCCTTTTTTGGTCCGCCGCGCGTCCGCCCCGACGCATCCCTGGCCCAAATTTGGGCCACCGATGCGTCGGGGCGGACGCGCGGCGGAGAGAAAACGCGTCCGCGCGTCCACGCGTGGCGTCCGCCCGAGCCCATCTGTCAGCGACAGGGCGCCGGTCAGCCTCCCCCTGGCCCAGTCCTTTTTAATGCCAGGGGATAGGGACGGCCAGCCCCCACCAACCCACTCCACTGCCCCACTCCCGCTCCGTCTCCGGCGACCAAACCCTAGCCAAACCCTAGCCCACCGCCACCGTCGCAATGCCGCTCCGGTGGCCTGGATTCGGCAAGGCCAAGAACGACGGTGAGGCGGGGTCATCCTCTGGCCGCCACCGCCGCCGCTACCGCACACCTCCCCCTTCCCCACCTTCTCCCCCTTCCCCACCTTCTCCCCCGGCGCCGGTCCCCGCCGTCTTCGAGCTCGCGCCGCCCGGCGGCGCGTTGCGCGACCGCGTCTACGTGCGGAAAGAAGACTGCCAGTGGTACTGGGACCACGCCACCCGCTGCCGTGGCCAGATGTCAAGCTCCCCGAGCATTGGCACCTGAACCCGCAGCGCATCCCGGTGCCCCCGATGCCCACAAGCGACCGGGCACGGGCTGAGGAGATCGAGCGGCGCCGCCGGCGCCTCCCGGCCGAGCTCCGCAACGACCCCGCCTTCGCGGCCACGTCCCGTAACTGGGTGGAGTGGTTCCGCGACGAGCACAGCCTGCGGCGGCAGGCCCTCTACACGCGGGCTCCGACGCCGCCATCTGGGCGTTGGACACCGCCACCGCACACGCGGCGCCCGGGCGCACCGCCAGTGCCGCGCGCGCAGCGGATTGTGTCGCGCCGCCGCCGCCGCGCGCGCTGCGGATTGGATCGCCGCCGCCGCCGCGCGTGAAGACGGAGGTGGATCCCGAGCTGGATCCCGAGCTTTGAGGCCGTCTACGAGGCCTCGCGCAAGCAGATGGTGGAGGACGAGCGCAAGCGCTGGGCCATCGTCCTCGCCGACGTCGCCAGGGAGCAGGAGGCGGCCCTGCAGGCGCAGCAGGCGGCGGTCCTGGAGGAACCACAGCCATGGTGGCAGGCCATGGACGTGGACTGCCACCGGCGCCTCCGCTGCCAGAAGGCCTGCTAGGGCAGCAGTGGGTCTTCAATGGCGGCGCCTGGGAGCGCGAGGAGGCGCAGGAGCAGCCGCCCACGCCGCCGGCCGTCGTCCCACCGCAGGCAGGCGGCGGACCACCGGCGCACCTCTGGAAGCAGCCGGACTACGTCATCCTCGATGGAGATGACGAATAGGAGTAGAAGCCCGCGAAGGGCAAAATTTGTAGTTTATAAATATTTTTGTTTTTAAAAATATTATGTAAAAAGGCCATTTGTGGCCCACCCCCCTATATATGAATAGAAAAGGCCCATATATGGCCTGTTTAGCTAAAAAAAAAACCCGGGCGGACTCAATGCGTCGGGCCGTTGGGCGCACTGCCACCAACGGCGGACAGGGGCGGACTGGGGCTGTCCTTTTGGCGACGCAAACGGACCAAACGCGGACCAAACGCGCGTCCGTTTGCGTCGCCCCGTTGGAGTCATCCTAACTCACATGCTCCATACAAGCCCTCCAGTAAACCACATTGTGGGGTCAAATATACTCGTACATTCCCCTGCTTCTTCCGACCTACCCCCACCGCGCCGCCCTAGCCCGCCGCTCTGCTCGTACGCCGCCGCATGCAGCTGGCCGGAAAATCCCGCCCCGTCTCGATTGGGAGTAGCTGGAGGAGCATAAAGATGCGAGGGAAGCGCCTCCGCCGTAATAGGGTAGGCGGAATCTTCCTCAGTTTCGGCCGGCCACCTCCTCGTCCCGTTCCGAGCGCACGGTGAGCCTCTGAAGAAATTCCTACTCCCTGAGCGCACGGTGGTCAGTCAGATACGTCTGAGTTGCGCACTGTGGTTCCTCCATGCCTCTAGCACAGTAGCCATGGCATTGTTATCATCGTTCCAAAATATGCTAGAAGTAATTACTGAAATGAACTCAAAATATGGAGTTATTATCATTCTAAAATAGGCTAACTTGCCGGCAAGCAAGGCGTAGTCTGGGCAATCTATATTTTTCTGTGTTTGTTGAGGCGTCCCATTCTCATCCACATGTTCTGTGCTCATCCGAATTTAAAATAACTCCATATTTATTGAGACTTTGACCCAGCACAGCCTTGAGTCTTGGTCTTCTTCTTCCTAGTATAATAATAACAGTTGATCAATTTATTAAAGCAACTTGTAGATGATTTCCTGCAGCCAAGTTAGGTCCTCCTTTTAACCTGTTGTCGCAGCCGGTGCCGGTAGCAACGTTGTGCGAGTCCTCAATGTCCTAGTAGCTCGGTCTTGATCAGGATTATTGAAGAAACGAGCCAACCTACTTGACACGGTCTTGATCAAGTTACTCTGTTTTATTTTCGACGAACAAGGTGTAGTTATAATAAGCGGTATTTTTGCAGTCTTGTTGAGGCACCGTCTTCCTCCCATTCACATCTTCTGTGCTCATCCTAATGGAAGAGACGGAGCAACCATCAACAAGAAAATTTAACTTAACCAACCTCGAGCCGAGTTACATAGCACATGCCCTCCCTGCTATTTTTCTTGGACCTGGAGTCCTGGACCCAACGCAGCCTCAAGTCTTGGTCTTCATCTTATAGTAATAGCAATTGCTCAATTTATTAAAGCAGCCCTTGCAGCCAAGCAAGCCCCTGCATTTAGTTCATATATATAAATCAACTTTAGCTTCTGTAAATTCGCAGACTGACACCTTCACAAATTCAAAATGAATCTACACAACTAACCAGGAGCTAATTAATGGAGGCAGCTGCAAGGAGTGCCATGCTGTAAAATGCCATGCATGGAGTGCCAAGCTGTAATCCTCCATCTCCAAGGTTTCCATCCTGCCGGAGATGATAACTGATGACTAATATAGTCGAAGGATCTAATTCATGAAAAAAAGTGCACACTTACCAACTGTGCCTAATATAAGCAGCAGTTGCAGGTAGGGCCAAGGTTGCTTTGGCAGTGATGTGTTTCAGTTCTTTCTCTGTGTTGTGTATTAGGATCTAATTTGATTTGAAGTTGTTTCACCCTACAATTTTTACCGTCCTGCCCTTCTTATCCATCATTGACGTAGACATCTCGTTTGACTCTCAGTTGCATCTATGTAGACCTTTCATATGCACAATGTTATCATCCAAGTTGGGTTTTCTGTGTGGTTGTCATCCACGATTTCAGAAACAAAAGGAAAGTGGTTAGTCAACTTTGTTAGCGCAATTTGCTCAGTGTCATCGCCACCAGATGATGACTATTTCTATCATAACCCAATGCATTATTACAAAGTTTATGCTGTGAGGTTGTTTGTTCGCGCAAGCAAGCCATAATCGATCTTTGAAGTGGGAATATGTGATTTGAGGTTGTCAATTCATGTCTCACCATAATAAATTGTCGGGAAGAAAATTTCTTTGAAGATGAGCCTACCAACTAATTTTCTTCATTAATATGAACTGAATGAAAATTAATTGTTCATAGAAACTGTAGAGTTATTCAACTAACATCCCCTTAATCCATGACTGGCTTCTTTATTCCTACCCATCTGGAGTAGACGAGGCGGGTTACAGGTGGCCCATGTTATGCAACAACTGCAAGGTTTTTAAGGCCATTTCCATAGTAGATGCAGTCAAACGAGATTTTTCGTAATTGGTTGGTTTTTTACATCTTTTGCCAACTGCCAAGGTTATGTCTTTGGTTATATCTTCAGATGACGACAATGACTACCTTTTAATTTCCAACATATATAGTTGCCTGCATCCAATCATTCGAACCTGTGGAAGATGACGAACAAGTAACTTGCCATCAAGGTACGCAGTCCAAGCTGATACTAAAATGAATTTGTGAGGGCTTGTACATATACCACAGCCTGGAGTCTAGCTCGTTCTTACTTATTTCAATAGGTCAACTTCCCAACAACAGTGCTGTTGAGGCATCCCACATGGTCTTACTTGCAGGCATGATGCTTATTAGTTTTCTAGGGAATATATAATTAAGTGGCCTTTGGGGTTTGCTATGGCCTGATTAAAGATGAAATTGTTATTTGACATATCACCACTGTCATTGGACTAATATGCTTTGTCTTAAAATATTGATTTCTCTCTGGCATTCATTTGTTCAAGAGTAAATCAGCTTAGCTCCATGTTACAGAAGGCATATGCATACCTCCAGGCTCTAGCAACGCAGTCCCCATTACGAAGAAAAATATTTTATGCAGCCTACCGATATAACTAAAACATGTTTCGAGTCTTGAATGCATTATCGTGGCCATGTCGATCCTAATGTTTGAAATATATCAACATGCCCTGTTTTGTACCTGAGCTTTCTCATTTTAACCAGTCACTGGATTTCTGAATGCTCGACATTTCTGTACTGCTTAAGCTGGCCATGAACTCACATGCTCATACAAGCCCTCCAGTAAACCACAATGTGCAGGCAAATATACTGTCCAAGTTCTTGTTTGGTCTTGCATCTCGAGAGTCACCTCAGATGCGTGTTTCACTAATCCAAGTTCTTATTAGGTCTGATGCACGCACCCTTATATCACTCACATTATCTAGAGAACCCTTATGCAGAGGGTACCCTATAATGATACATAGGACATATAACAGAGTGGCCTTTGGGGTTCACAGTGGACAGATTAATCAAAGAGTGGCCTTTGGGGGTTCACAGTGGACCGATTAAACAAAGAATGGCCTTTGGGGTTCACAGATGCACCCAAGGTCTGTAGACTTTATAAAGAATTAGTTGGACAGTATATATTTGAATACACAAGTGACAGATCATGTACCTTCATTGTCATCTGTACAGAGTATGAAAATTTTGGAGTACAGCCTTTTTTTCTCTTCTTTATGCTTCTTAGAAGGCTCTTCATGTTCTAGCTAGCATCCTCACGTTCTCCCCATCCCATGTCTAATTTCAAAATGAATTTCTCTCTAACCCGGATTGATTCAAGAATAGCTCAGCCTCGGACCACGTTACATAGCACATGCCTCCCGTGTAAACAGCACATTTTAGTTATTAGGAGTCCTTCCTTTGATTCGCTATCCTTGGCTTCTGGATCTACCTTCCCCCATCACTGATCCACACGAATCAACCACCAGCTAAAGGAGGCGGCCAATAAATTAAAGCAAGATAGAGTGAATTTACATAAATTTCTCACTCTGACGAAAGTTTCATTTAAATCCATCTGTACCCTGAACAAGCTGAACAGGTTCAAGTCGGTCCAACGAATGGTTCCCGCTAGTACTTGGAGACACAATTAATACGTTGCACATGCCCTAGTTGGACCAGTTCAGCTGTACTTTAATTATCAGGGCTTGAACATGGCAAAGCCGGGAATCCAGCAAAGTCAACTTTCGAACGCGCTCTTACAGCCAAGCGAGCTACTCCTTGTTATCTATCACCCTCGTCTTCTGTATCTTCTTCCACCTTGCTTTTGCACCGCTGCCTCCAACCATCACAGAAAATACACACAAACCAACCACCGAGCTAACCAATGGAGGCGACTGCGCTGAGTGTCGGCAAGTCCGTGCTGAGTGGAGCTCTCAGCTATGCCAAATCCGCTCTGGCGGAGGAGGTGGCCTTGCAACTTGGAGTCCAGCGTGACCAGCTCTTCATCTCCAACGAGCTGGAGATGATGCAGGCTTCCTAGAGTCGGCTCATGACGAGAGAGACGATAACAAGGTGGTCAAGGTCTGGGTGAAGCAAGTCCGCGACGTGGCCTACGACGTCGAGGACACCCTCCAGGAGTTCGCCGTCCGTCTCAAGAAGCAGTCCTGGTGGCGTATCCGTCGCATGCTGCTAGATCGGCGTCGTGTGGCCAAGCAGATGAAGGAGCTCAGAGCCAATGTTGAGGATGTCAGCCACAGGAACACACGTTACAACCTCCTCAAGGGCTCCGGCACCAAGTCTGCCACCACGGCTGACCAGCTTGCCATCACTGGTGAAACAATGTCTGGCATCGACGAAGCAAGGCGGCAGTGGGACAAAGCAAAAGTGGATCTTGTTCGATTGATCAGCAAGAAGGACGATAACCTTAGGGTGATCGCGGTGTCAGGAACAAGGGCGGGTGAGCTGGGGGGGAAGTCCATAATCAAAAGGGCTTATGAAGACCCAAAGATACGCAAGAAGTTTGAGTGCCGAGCCTGGATCCCCGGGTTGTTGTGTCCTTTCAATTTAACAGAGTTCTTGCGAAGCATTATCGAACAATTCCATTTAAATTTTCTTGAAGTGTCTCGGGAACAACAAGAACCAACTTTGGAGGTACAAGTTCTGGGGAAGATGGTGATGATGAAGGAAGAAGATTTGGTTGTTGAGTTAATGAGATTCATGAATGAAATGAGTTACCTGATCGTACTTAGTGACATACACACCATTGAAGAGTGGGGTTACATTAAACCATACTTCCAGAACAACAAGAAAGGAAGCCGCATCATAGTCTCTACGCAACAAGTTGGAGTCGCAAGCTTCTGCGTCAGGCTGAAGGATGCAGCGCCAGAGCATCAACGACTGCTCATGAATGAGAATATTTATGCATTCTACGAGAAGGTATAATAAAATCCAGAAAACCATTTAACTAGTGCTGTCTCTTATTGTTCCTTGTGTTCAACTATTTTCGTACCAAATCCCATTTGGAGGTACCGTAGGTTCATAACTAGTAACAACATCAGAAAGAAAAGGTTGCATACTTGCAGTATTTACATTCAACTTACCAGTATCAAGATCCACACATCCTTTGTCCGTACATTCTCACACGGGAAATAAAACTATTGAGTACGAGGGCCTTTCTTTACAACTGGCTGAGTTGAACTCCCTTATTATTGTAGTTTTACCTGACGATATGTAAAACTTATAAAGCATTTCATACTTTTTGAATTTCTGAATCATAGCTTTTAAAGTTTGATTTATTTCTGCATATCATTTTTGTGTATAATCTTATTATAATACACATATTACACAAAGAATAATAGAAATAGTAGACAGACTATCATATTATTGCTAGTTTCCTTGTTGATGTGTAATGCAAGGGAGCTTGTATACACAAACTATCATCGAGAAAGAGTAGTTGAACTCTCGTAGTATTATTTCTGTCCATACCAAGATGCATGTAGCCTCGCCACGTTTAGAGGAAGTTCCAGTATAAGCATTTTTCATTCAATGGTAAGGATGATGTAAATCTTATTATAATTCGCATATTACCTCTTTAGAGGTAAGTGGGAGCATCTTAAAAGAGCTCATGATCTTATTATAATTCGCATATTATCAAAATAATTATAGAAAGAGTAGTCTCAAACTCTCATATTTTTGCCCACTGACGTGATATAAACTAATAAAAAATATTTCATACTTTCTGATTTTCTTTATCATGGCTTCTAATATACGATTTTTTTCTGCATATATTTTCGTGAATAATCATATATTTTGTACAGAATCGTCTAGTTTATAATCATATATTTTTGTCTATAAGCAGTTTTTTAGTTTATGCTGTCAAATTCTAAAGCGACGCAGTCTGGTGGTGTGTGCTAACCTTTTGGTCCACCGGGTGTCCCACCTAAAAATATCATTATATATTTATATAAGTTATTGGATGATGTACCATCCTGCAGATTTTTTTGCTTTGACAAATTTGAATTTCTGAATTATTTATCTTGCTATTTGTTAGAAGGAAAACAGTAGCTTTCTATAATTCTATTGCATATTTCTATTATTTTGGAGTTTTCTAGTTACATTCGTACAAGAGGATTGTACAAAGGCATATGAATCTACTGAAAGCTATCTCTCCATGCTGACAACATTGTATAGGCCTTCCATATTGCGTTGTACTTAAGCCAGTACTGCTCTATCTTGAACAAAGATCTGCACTTACATAGATTAGGCCCTTCATATTGAAAAATAAATGAATTTCTTGATTTCCAAATAACCCAAGGCCCAAAATGATAAAATTTTATTTATTTTTCTATCTAGTTAATGTGCCCATGATATCCAATTAAAAGATGAAAGCTATGTCATAACATCAGAGCATATGTATAAAACAAAGGCAATTGCGGTTAATTCTTTCGTTTTATCTACAATAGAAGCACGGTGTATTATCTAATAAAGGAACCAACTTTTAATATAGCCCTCCAAGTTGGAAATTCAACTCAGAATTCCATATCTAACTACCACCCAAAATGTACGTATTATTGATTACGATCTGAACTCATTATTTTTATATTAGTTAGGGTCAAGCTAATTCAATCGCTAATAATATATTTTCATTTGGTATTTCTTCACATAAGATTTTTATGGAAAGATCATCCATGATTACTGAAATGAGTTTCCTGGTCATATCGGGTGCCACAACTTGCCAACTGTCACCTAATCTGATGCATCTAGCACCAACATTTGAGATTTGATATAACCAGTGTACCAATATGGACGCCTGGATTGTAACTTCTTGGAGGTGCTAATTAGAGAAGATCATAGAGTTGGCCAGAGAATCACCTATTAATGATGAATGGAAAATATCATATAAACATTTGTAATATTTATAATCTGACTAAACATTGTTTTGGTAAATAGAAAGCAGCATCTAAATTATTCCTTGTGTCTAGGGTTCTCAAGATGGATCAGATTCAAAGGAGGCTGGGACTAGCTCAAGTGCAGATACTACGGCTAGTGACAGTTCTTCAAATCAGAAGATGCTTAGTCGTACAGAGACGATGCTAGCGGCTCTTAAGGAATCTCAGATCATTGGGCGAGTGACAGAAAAGGCAGATATTATCGGACGAATTACAATTGAAGATAGCCAACTTAAAGTGATCTGCGTGTGGGGAATGGGTGGTCTTGGAAAAACCACACTAGTCAGAGATGTCTACCAAGATGAAAATCTCAGTGGCAAGTTTGAGAAGCGTGCTTGTGCCACAATTATGCGCCCTTTCAATGTTGACGAGCTCCTCCAAAAGTTAGCTTCGCAGTTTGGCTACAAGGATGTCTCAGAAATGCACACAGAATTACCAGGAAAGAAATATTTAATTGTTCTTGATGATCTATCAACCAATGCAGAATGGGACACTATAATACCATATTTTGGTGCAGAGGAGACATCAAGCCGGATCATAGTCACCACAAGGGTAAAGGATATTGCAACACATTGTTCAAAGAATGATGAAAATATATATGAACTCCAAAGTCTGGAAGGCAACTACGCACTTGACCTGTTCATCAAAAAGGTACAAATAGTGTATTAACTTGTATTCTAATTGTTTGAATAAAAATTTGATAGTTGTAGATCTAGCAACATAAACATGTGATTATATGACCGATTATATCTTCTTTCATTAGGAATGGCATGTGGCCTACCTCTATTTTACTTTAATTTTCAATGGCCATACGTGTACGTTTTTTTTGTTGAGGACAAGGCAATCGATTTATGCCGCTCAATTAGATGAATTGATCCAGTTTATAAGGAAAGCCAAGTCCAAAAACCATACAATGCTCTGTTTATAAAGAAAAACCGAGCCACAAAACCTCAGACCCGCCGTCCACACGACGGGATTCCACCAAACGCAACAACCATACAGCTGCGCCTCCGGGCCCGTGCTGCTCCTGGGCCGTCGTCCCGGCTTACACCACTCGGCACCAAGGACGCACATGAACCATAATGTCGCACGACCGAGCCATCTCGTAGGATCTGCTACCAAGACGGCCGCCGACAGACCACAAACGTCACACTAAATCTGGGACCACCTCCCCGACGTAGCAAACAGATCAAAACTTCGCGTTGCACAAAGTCGAACCAGTTGCGTCGACGAACTTGCTGTTCGCATAGCTTCAGGATGCCACCCAAACCGCACTAGGCCACAACCCTGTCAATAGGACCGTTGCTACATGGGAGACCGGGAACGCCGCCTCGACATATCACCACCATCCGAGGCCGCCGCCCTGGCATCCGCCTCTCCTGACAGCAGGGTCCTGCACATTTTCCGTGAACCAATCACAACGCGAGGGCTAGGAACTCCAAAGGCGACGCCTTCAAAAAGGAAGCGACTCGTTCACTATCGCCGTCGGCTCGAAAGGAGCTTAGATTTTCACCTGGGATCATAGAACCACGCATCGGTCGGGATCAAAGCCCCACAATGATGCTCGATGGTTGGAGGAGCACGGCTAACACACCTTGCGTCCTTACTGCTGCTCTCGCTTCACGGTCAGATCGATCTTCCGGTAAGGACGCAAGGTTGCGAGATCCCATCGGTCGGATCTGGTGCGCCCTTTACTTCGTCATCCTCGCGGCCCTGCTCTGGTGGTGGGAGTTGTGGCTGGGGTGGAGGACGAAGCTAGGCATCTCCCGTAATAAGGCCATCCTCTCTTTCTTCTGGAGGCTCGTCGTTGTGGTTTTTCTCCGCAGCACCAGGCGGTCGCCGGTGATGTTCTGCGTTGAGCTTTCGAGGTGGAAGCTGGGCGCGGCCTGCAGATCTGGTGTGGCCTTCTTCAACAAGCGGTTCAATGGACTTCTCTGCAGCTGGAGCTTGCTTCTATTGTTCTTCCTTCTGGCCGGCCGTGGAGGCGAGCAGAAGGGCGAGCTTGTTGGCGCATTCTTCAGCGACGGAGGAGGCTGGGGATTTACTGGTGCGACGACTTGGAGTTCATCCTCGGTGGCCAGTGCCTGGTTGCCGACCCTTGATGCCGGCGGGCAGCAACTCCAGGGCCTGGCGTCGGCGTTGTGTCAGATATTCTGCAACCTCCTTCGGAGGCCCTTTGATGGTCTCGCGTCGGAGCTCATCCTCTCCACTGCACCAAGTGGCCTACTCCCTTGGCTCATCGTCTCCTTCGGCGTGGTGGCGACGGCCATCGCTCGAGGCTGAAGATCGCCAGCGGTGTTGGAGGACCTGACTGTGTTTTCCTCTTTCCTTTTAGAGTCTATTATGTAAAAGCCAAGGACCTGGTCGATTTGGTTTGTTTAGTAAGGTCCTTTTTGTAATTTGTACCACAAAGTTTCGTTTCTGGGTTAATGCAGTACCAGGCCTATAGCTGGCCAAACAGGCCAGTTTAAACGGGCCGGCCCGCGGCATGGCCTTTTTGGCATGACCCAAGTCCGGCACGGCACGACTTAAACGGGCCGTGCCAAGGCACGGGCCCGTTAGTGCTCGGGCCGCCTCCGATTTGAGGCCCGTGGGCCGGCACGGCATGACACGATTAGTTTTTTTAAAAAAATTTATAGCTATTTTTACCTATTTTTCGAATTTTTGAGCCGTAATAGTGCCTAATCCGGCCTGTCGGGCCCTATTAGTGCCAGATGGGCCATGCCTAAGCCGGCCCGTCGGGCCTTAACCGTGCCGCCGGGCCGTGCCGGAAGTCCAGCTGAGGCCCGCGTGCCGGCCCAACACGGCACAAATGGCTACCGTGCCAAACGGGCCGTGCCAGCTATACCCAGGCCCTTCTGGGCCTATCCCTGTTGAAAAAAAAAGAAAACGTTGCCATCGATCCGGGCCGCCGCCCCGGCTTCTTCGCTCCAAGTCGCACGCAGCCATGGCACTGGACAACGGTAGCAAGGGATGCTAGCACCTCATGCTGAAACCAGCGTCCTCCCACCACCAAACACCACCGCCCAGGCCTGAATCACGCCCTGGACTGACATCACCGCAGCAGCCCCACGAACAACGAACCGCAGCCGCCGTCTTCCCCAATCTTGACCTCGCTGCACCCCGCCAAATCTGCCTGCCCAGGCCCAGATGTGGCCCAGACGGCCGAGCTCGATCCGGCCAGCCGCAGCCCCGGCGACCCGGCGATCCGGCCAGCCGCAGCCCAGACGGCCGAGCCGTGCTGCCGGAGAGCATCAGCAGCAACCGCCGCCAGAAAAACCGCACCCCACAGCTGCGTGCGAGCATAGCAACACTCGCTGCCACCGGCACCGACAGGGCTTTGCCCGGCGGCCTGCACCGGTGACGGCGAGGGGAGGGGATGCTGGACGGGACTTTGGGGCGCCGCCCGGGTCACCAAGGTTGGCGAGCGGGGCTCTCGTGTTTTGACAGTGGTGTGTCCTCAAGTTTGCGATCTTGTTTGTATACGAGAGTTAAGCAATCGATCACTCGACTATACAGATCTGTCCGAGCAACCCAGTGAATTAATTTAACAGGATTATGTACATCTTAAGTAGATTTTTTTATTTCATCATATTCTCATGATTAAATTAGAAAGACTAAATTGTAACAACTTCATTTTCAAAGTACTAAAAAATCTGAACTTGTATTAATTTCAGATATTTGGCAAGACTACCAATATGGATGAGGAGTATCCTGAGTTGGTTGAACACGCAAATATGATCCTAAAGAAATGCAATGGACTTCCGCTTGCTATAGTCACCATTGGGGGATTTTTGGCAAACCAACCAAAAACCGTTATGGAATGGAAGAAATTGAATGAGCATATCAGTGCTGAGTTGGAGATGAATCCAGAGCTTGGCGCCATAAAAACCATCCTTATGAGAAGCTATGATGGTCTACCCTATCACTTCAAGTCTTGTTTCCTGTATATGCCCATCTTCCTGAAGATTACAGAGTTGGGCGGGGACGTTTGGTACGCCGTGGACAGCGGAGAGTTACGCAAGGGAGGTTCGAGGCAAGACTATGGAGGAAATTGCAGATGGTTACTTCCTAGATCTTATAAGCAGGAGTATGATCCTGCCATCTCAAGGAACAATCCATAGCACAAAACGGATTAATTCCTGCCAAGTTCATGATCTTATGCGGGAAATCGGCATTTCAAAGTCGATAGAAGAAAATCTTGTTTGTACACTGGAGAAAGGTTGCAACCCAATCAGTCAAGGCATGACGCGCCACCTTGCTATAAATGGAAATTGGAAAGGAGATCGGAGTGAATTCGAGACCATAGTGGACATGTCTCGTGTACGATCAGTAACTGTTTTTGGTGTGTACAAATCATTTTTCATTTCCAACAAGATGAGTCTACTGCGAGTGCTGGACTTGGAAGACGCAACATATGTATATGACCATCACCTTAAGCATATTGGGAAGCTTCTTCACCTAAGATACCTTTCACTAAGGGGATGTGATGATATTTTTCACCTGCCAAATTCATTGGGTAACTTGAGAGAGCTCCAAACGTTGGATGTCAGAGGTACGGAAATAATCAAGCTGCCGAAGAGTATCCTCAATCTTACGAAGCTTTACAATCTTCGTGCTGGTATGAAACCGGATAATGAGGACTTCTCGCATCACGGATATGAAGAGAAACGGGTAATGGCCTCCAGGGCATGCCAGATTCCTCTCTATTTGATGGCATCTTGTTTATTTTGTTATACACCTTGGTTCAGTGATGAACATGCCCTGAGCCGCGGTGATGTATGCACTAGGATCTGCTGCGCTGCAATCCCTGCTATTGCGATGAGTCTAGAGAATCATGGTGTTCTAGTGCCAATTGGGATGAGAAAGCTGAAAGCACTACGTACATTAGGTGTTGTGAACATTGCACGACGAGGGAAGGCCATTCTGAAGGACATAAAAGGACTCACCCGGTTGCGCAAGTTGGGAGTGACGGGCGTCAATAAGGAAAACGGACAAGACCTGTGTTCCGCTGTCGTTGCTCTCAGCCGCTTGGAGTCACTATCAATTCGGTCAGAGGGGGAGCCAGGATTATCTGGATGCTTGGATGGAACATTCTCATTTCCGGAAAGCCTGCAGAACATAAAGTTGTATGGCAACCTGGTCGAACTGCCAGAATGGATCGAGGGGCTCAAGAATCTGGTGAAGTTGAAGCTACGGAGCTGTAGGATATCAGAGCATGGTGACGCCATACAGGTCCTAGGGAAGTTACCAAACCTGGCATCCCTGCATCTATTGGAGAAGTCATTCAAGGGTGAAGAGGTCCATCTCAGTTTCCGTCCGGAGTTCCAGAGCCTGATGGTGCTGGAGCTGGAAATCGGAAAGAATCTTAAATCAGTCAAGTTTGAAGGAGGGGCAATCCCTAAGCTGCAACTGCTGAAGTTGTATCTTGAGGTGGGCAACAGTAGTTCACTTTCGGGGCTACCATCTCTGGTTGGCCTTAAGGAAGTTGTGCTCACTGCTTTCAACTTCTCCGGACTGGCATATGTGAGGGCCCAACTTGCACTGAATCCAAACAGACCCATCCTGAAGACGAAGAATTGATCTCCATCCAGAGTCAGACCCTATCACTTCAAGTCTTGTTTCTTATATGCCCATCTTTCCTGAGGACCAAAGGGTACAGCGTGGAAGATTGGTGCGTCGGTGGACTGCGGAGGGTTACTCAAGGGAGGTTGGAGGCAAGTCTATGGAGGACATTGCAGATGGTTACTTCATGGAACTTATAAGCAGGAGTATGATTCTACCATCTCAAGGATCAATCCATAACACCGAAGGGATTGATTCCTGCCAAGTTCATGATCTCATGCGTGACATCGGAATCTCAAAATCGATGGAAGAAAATCTTGTTTTTACTCTCGAGGAAGGTTGCAGCGCAAACAATCAAGTCAAGATGCGCCACATTGCTATTAATGGCAATTGGGAAGGAGATCAGCGTGAATTCGAAAGCACAGTGGACATGCCCCGTGTACGATCCTTAACAGTTTTTGGTGAGTGGAAGTCATTTTTCATTTCTGAGAAGATGAGTCTACTGCGAGTGCTAGACTTGGAAGACACAGCAGGTCTATACGACCGTCACCTTAAGCATATTGGGAAGCTTCTTCACCTAAGATACCTTTCCTTAAGAGGATGTGATGAGATTCGTCACCTGCCAGATTCATTGGGTAACCTGAGAGAACTCCAGACGCTAGATGTCAGAGGTACGGAAGTAATTAAACTGCCGAAGAGTATCATCAATCTTCAGAAGCTATACAATCTTCGTGCTGGTATGACACCGCGTGATGAGGACTTCTCATATGACGGATCCGCAGAGGAAGGAGTACTGGCCTACAGGGCATGTGCATTGCCTTTGATGTTTATTTTTGTTTGTTACTTATTCTGTGTACCTAAGATCGCAAGTCAAGACGATGACTTCGGCCGCCGTGATGCATGCACTAGGGTGTGCTGCTCTATGATCCCTCCTATTGTGATGCGCCTGGATAAGTGTGGTGTTCTAGTGCCAACAGGGTTGAGGAAGTTGAAAGCCTTGCGTACACTGGGTGTTGTGAATATTGCACGACGAGGGAAGGGTATTCTACAGGACATAAAAGGACTCACCTGGTTGCGCAAGTTGGCAGTGACGGGCGTCAATAAGGAAAACGGACAAGAGCTGTCCTCCGCGGTCATTGCTCTCAGCCGCCTGGAGTCATTATCAATTCGGTCAGAGGGGGAGCCAGGATTATCTAGATGCTTGGATGGAACATTCTCATTTCCGGAAAGCCTGCAGAGCCTAAAGTTGTATGGCAATCTGGTCAAACTGCCGGAATGGATCCAGGGGCTCAAGAATCTGGTGAAGTTGAAGCTACGGAGCTGTAGGATATCAGAGCATAATGACGCCATACAGGTCCTAGGGAAGCTACCAAACCTGGCATCCCTGCATCTGTTGGTGAAGTCGTTCAAGGTGAAGAGGTCCATCTCAGTTTCCGTCCGGAGACGTTCCAGAGCCTGATGGTGCTGGAACTGGAAATCAGAAAGAATCTTAAATCAGTCAAGTTTGAAGGAGGGGCAAGCCCTAAGCTGCAGCTGCTGAAGTTGTATCATCGGGAGGTCAACAGTAGTTCACTTTCGGGGCTACCATCTCTGGCTGGCCTCAAGGAAGTTGTGCTCAGAGGTGGCTACACTCGCTCCGAACTGGAACATGTGAGGGACGAGCTTGCACTGAATCCAAACAGACCCGTCCTGAAGAGGGAGTGATCTCGATCCAGAGTCAAATTGTGCACATCGATTCGATGCCTGCGAGGAGTACAGTTTGTGTTTTCATTTCCTGACGGTGTTGATTAATCGTTGTATTTATTTTTGTTTTGGACAAAATACTGTTAATTGCTGAGGTCGCACCTCAGGTCGATGTATCTGAATTTGCTAGAACACCACGCGCTTGAATAATGTATCTGAATTTGCTTTTGGCTGTACTGTATTTAGTATCTACGAGCGGATGACCATCTCGTCTAAGTTATCTGTCCGTACCTGTTGCCGTGCAAATCGATATGCTCATATGCTAGTTTGTGAGGAAAATACTTCAATTACATGTCCCTTTGGTTGCATCTGTCTGCATCGTCTTTTTTTCCCTTTGGTTGTTAACGTTCATGCACTGATCTCATCACATAATTTTTTTTATCACGTGAACCCCCCAGGGGATAACGAAATATATATGCAGCCGAGCATCCACCGCAAAGATAGAAGTCTGAAGATAAACTGCACAACTTTAATGGCGCGCAGAACGATAAACTGCACAATTTTAATGAGTCAAACAAGCCCCCACAGTGTATATGTGGTATTTGTTCTACAGAAACTGAGCAACCATCAGAACAACTCCAGCATGATCGAAGAAAGCTATCACCAGCTTCATGCAGAATATCCAGCCACAGCGGCAATCAGCAACAGGAAAGTCTTATGTGCGCATATCTTTTCTTCCAGTTTCAGTTTCTGCTCGAACTATAGGCATCATCCTGATCTTGCGAGTCGTTATCATCGCCAGCTTGGAGATTTGTCGGAAGCAGAGTGGCAATTGTTGAGGAACCACCAGACGAAGCAGGTTAACGAGAGCATCAGCGCCAGCCCGGATATCATCTTGATCTGTAGTATTATGTAAACCTGCCCAGTATTTCATAAAGACACAAGAAAAATGAATTAGTTCAGCCGGCAATTTGATAAGTTTTCCTTCAAAACATGTAGGCCCTGTTGCGAAGTTTCCATATTGCCTAGCATATGGAAGCGATGCCAGCGATTTAGAGGTTTCGGTTCACTGGCATTACATCGAAGACTTCGTACCATGTTAAGGACTCCTCACGAATTTCTGCCAAGGGCTATCGCCACTTTCCAATTTCCACTACCAATTGCACATCAAGCTGATGTTGAACAAAGCCAGATTCTTGATGCCCAAACCTCCTTTGGACTTTGATCTGATCACATAATAGATGTATTTAACTCATGGATTGAAAGACTGATGTGTTGTCCTAGCATTCCGTAAGGATTTAACTCATCGGGCTTACTGGAATCGGCGTTTTCAAACTCAAGAAATATTTAAAGAAATAAGATGGTTAAGATCATTTTTTCTTTCAGAATAACAAAACGGTTAATGATCTTCTGTAGTACTGTAACATTTTTACAAAGAAACTTTATGATTCGTATATTATTTTGGATAATGATCTCTTGGTAGCCAAGTCAAATAGTCGATACAACTATTTTGAAATTGTTTGACATTTGGAAGAATAAAAAGTTTGATCTTGGCTAACCACTTTGCTATCTTACTTGATTTTGGATATGGTTTAATAAACGTGGAACTGATTTTTTTCCAGGTGGCATCCAGGTCACCCTGATTCTGGTTGCCTCGTCACCTCCTTCTTGCCCGTTCTCTCCCGTCTCTTTCTCTGCCTTCACCGCCGTTAGAGCATCTCTAACCCATCCCCTTTCCATTAGAGGAGAAAAACGATTCCTAAAAGTTAGATTCCTAAATTTTCTCCTCTAAACTTTGGCCGCCGGATTCGATCCCCAAAAACTTAGAGGAGTAGAAATTTTTCATCACAAATTTCAAATCTCAACACCACATGTCAAGTATCCATATTACAAACATGCATAAATATTATCCAAAATACATCAAATCCATCATGTTAACTCCAAAAGTGAGGCCTTCACCATCTCGGCCACCTCCTCCACCATCTCGGCCACCTCAAATAGCACCTCGGCCACCATCACCACCACCACCACCACCACCACCACCAACACCACCACCACCACCACCACTCTCTCGGGCCAAGATCCTCGCACGAGCAATCTCCCAATATGCCCTAGCCTTGTCATCCAATGTGCTTGGGTTCATGAACATGATGTTGCGGTCGGCATCCTCCCTCTCCTTGGCCAACTTCTCCCTCTCAAGTGCTAGCCTCTCCTCCTCTAGCTTCTTATCCTTTTTCACCCTCTCTTCTTCGAGTGCAATCCTTCGCTTCTCCACCGCCATCTTGGACCGCCACTTCTCCTCCTCCAACACCTTGAGCTCATTCCACCTAGCCTCCTTGTCCTCCTTGCGTTCGGCCGGCAATGCTTTCTTGGTCTCGATGATGGCATTGAACTCTTCCTTGTAGGCGCCGACACCACCCCTCTTCTTCTTCTCCTTTGCAAACTTGACACCCTCCGGCCTCTTGTTGAGGTCTTCTTCATCATCATCATCATCGTCCTCATCCCTTTGGCTTATCCTAGACCTCTTTGGCGTGGTCTCATAGTTTCTCCGAACCCACTTCTCATTGCCTTGGAGCTCCTTGTAGCAATGGTGCAATGTGAAGGCCTTAAATCCACCCCTCTTGTTGCGGTGCTTGTACACATCTTGTTGGAGAGGCCCCCACTCGGTGATTGGCACCCCACTCGGTGGTGCATTGGTAACATACTCCACGGCCCCGGCCCAACGGTTGCAACACTCAAGAATTGTGCCCCAACGATGACCAAGTGAGCCTTGGGTTCGGTATGATGGCACGGTGACCAGCTTCCCCGCCGAAACAGACGACCGCGCCACACCGGTGGTGCCCAAGCGCTTCCGCGGCATCGGAGCCGTCGCGGGGGTCGTTTCCGGCGGCGTCGCGTCGGCGGCAAAGTCCGGCGGGGCCGCGGAACCAAGCTCCGGTGACATTCCGGCCTTGGGTTGGGCGAACCCCGGCGCCGGTGACGGGTTCCAGCGGTTTTTGGCGGGAGGGGTCGGCGGCGAGGCGGGAGGGGAAATTTTAGGAGTCGGGTCAGCGGCCGAGCAAATTTTGGAGAGAGGGGTGGGATTAAAGGAGCCGGTTTCGCATATTTGCTCCTCTAACGGTTTTTGCGGCTTCGGTTAGATCCGCCTTCGGCGGTTAGAGGAGAAAAAAAAGGGATTCGGCCGCGGAAAGGGGATGGGTTAGAGATGCTCTTACTGCGCACCTGCAAAACCAGCATCCTGCCGCCACGCCTACGCTCTAGCCCGCCGCTCCGCTCGCGCGTCAAATGCCGGATGCGGCGCCGCATGCAGTCAGCCGGCAGATCTCGATTGCCGGAGGATGCGAGGAAGGAGAGCCCCCTGTCGATGCCACCTCTGTCGTACCAGGACGGTGGAGTCAGCCGCCTGTACCGCAGCGTTCCCAGCGCACGGTGAGCCCCAAAATGACCCCCCTCGTCATTTCAGCGCGTCAATTTCTTGCCCCCACTGTTCTCAAAAAAAAATTTCTTGCCCCCACTGCCCTGGATCCTTTTCTTGTCGCATGCTGCTGCCGTGCACTTCACGCCCACCAGATTAGTCGGATTCCTTGAAGGAGAAGAGCGGGGATTCCAGTTGCTCCCGTCCATCCACATGCTCTGAGCTTATCCTAGTGCAGCAAGCAAGGACCGAGCACAGCCTCTTGTCTTGGTCTTGGTCTTGTTCTACTGCCTTCTTGACAAGTTGCGCATGCTCTCTTGCAGCCGGACGAGCTCCTCCATTAAACCATCATCCTTAGCTTCTGTATCTACATACGCCCAGTGTTCTAAGTACCACCTCCATCACAATTTCACGACTCATCCACACAAACCAACCCGCCAGCTAACATGGAGGCGACAGGACTGAGCGTCGGTAGGTCCGTGCTAAATGGAGCGATTCAGTACGCCACATCCGCCCTGGCAGAGGAGGTGGCTCTGCAGCTCGGAGTTCGGCGTGACCAGCTCTTCATCACCAACGAGCTCGAAATGATGCAGGCTTTCCTAGAGTCAGCTCATGACGAGAGAGACGGCAGCAGGGTGGTCAAGGTCTGGGTGAAGCAAGTCCGCGACGTGGCGTATGACGTCGACACTAGTAGGAATGTGCTTATAGCAACCAGCCTACCGCTGGCGGACGGCATTTTCGTCCGCCAGCGCTACTACCGCTGGTGGGCTGGTTTCGGAGCCCGCCACTGGTTCTACACGTACCGCTGGCGGACGGCAGCTCTGCCCGCCAGCGGTAGCAGCAGGAATTTGGGACGAGGTGGGGGCAAAATACCGCTGGCGGACAAAACCGTGCCCGCCAAACGTACCGCTGGCGGACGATACAGAGTGCCCGCCAGCGGTAGTTGCCTCGGCTGAGCCCGCCCAAACCTAGCACATTACCGCTGGCGGGCGCTCCACTCCGTCCGCCAAGGGTAACCGGAAGGCAGCCACCGTTTTAATTGTGCATTGGAAGATGATCAGCCGGCCGCCATTTTAATTTCGCTTTGGAAGATGATCAGCCCACCGCCGTTTTGATTGCTGCCTGGCCGCCGGCCTCCCTCTCCAGCCTATATAAAAGGCCACTAATCCATGGCCTAAGCACACACAAATCTCTCTAATCTCTCTCTTTGCAAAAACTCTCTCTCGAGCCCTCTCTCTTCTATTCCAATATGGAGCCACTCGCGCACGTTCCTCCGTCTCGGTTGTACTACTTCATCAAAGAAGATATGTACTTCAAGGTATGGGTCACCCTCCGTGCACATCGCGTGGAGAGGTGGATCCGCGACGTGAAGAAGTTCTTCCTCGACGCCGCACCGATCAAGTGCGTTGGACTGGACTGCGAGTTCACCGACCCTCTCCCGGGTCGACAGAGGGATCTTCCACCCGAGAAAAGGCAGCGCGCCGCCGTCCTTCAACTCTCGGTGGCGACCGAGACTCTTGTCTTCCAGATATGCAAGGCTGATCGGGTGCCGCAGGCCCTCGTGGATTTCTTAGGTGACAAGACCATCAAGTTCTACGGCGTGGCTATCCACAATGACTTGCGGATGCTGCGCTACTACGGAATTAAAATTCCGTCCGAGGTCGACCTCCCAGAGGGATAGGCGGAACCCAACCGGCAATCCTACTCCGAGTCTCGTTGCTCTCTCCAATGCTATCATTGGGACAAACCTTGAGATGAAGAAGAAGAAGAAGAAGGACAAGGACGACGACGAAGAAGAAGACCTCCGGATTCGCGGATGGGGCAACGTTCCATTGAGCTACGAGCAAGTCGAGTATGCCGCTCTTGACGCTCGCCTCGGCTTCAAGATTGCGCGGAAGTGGGATAGTCTACGTGGCTATAATACCAAGGGCGATCGTCTTAATGTCGCTGATTAGTAGACTAGCGCTATATATAGTGATGTGTGCGCTCCGGCCGTTGTGTCTTCTCTCATGTACGGTCGTCCATTCGGTTACCTAATTTCTCACTTAAAAAAAGTCCTTGTTAATGCCGAGAACTGCATTTTAATTTGTCACTTAAAAAATAAAACTTGTATTTATAAAAAGTTTTTCAAAAGATAAAAAAAAAAGAAAAACAGAATAAAAATAAAAAAGACCTTACCACTGGCTGACGGGGCAGGACGTCCGCCAGCGGTATGCTCGGGCCACTTACACGCGGGCCCCGTCCGCCTCTTCTCTCCAAAACAGAGCGTTTCGCTCCAAATTAACATCTCGCTCCCGCGCGTCGTCCTCTCCAAACCTCATGCTCCCGTCGCCGCCGCCGCCCACCGCCTCCACGTGACGCTGCGCCCACGCCGCCGGCGAGCACGCCACGCTCGGCCCCTCCCCCTCCCCCTCCCGCCCTACCGCTGCTCACCGCGCCCCTCTGCTCGCGGCGCGTACGCCCACCCGCCCCCTCTGCTCCCCGTCGCCACCCTCCACGCCGGCGCGCAGCCGCCCGTCCGCGCCCGAGCAGCGCCACACCGCCGTTGATGTCCCCCTTCCTCCCCTTCCCGAGGTGCGGCCCGTCTCCCTCCTCTCCCTCCCCTCCAATGGGCTGCATCAAAGGTGTTTGTTGAAATGTCAACAACAAATTGAGATGAACTAGTTGTTGTTAATTGCTAGTTGATGTTAATTGCTAGTTGTTGTTAATTTTTTTAACTATCTTGAAGATGATATATGTGTATCGATGTGAATTTATTGTGCTTGTGGTGGTGGCTGCGATTGCGGCCTTGTGACTATGTATGAAACGTTTGCAGGTAGCCTGGAGACCCTTGAGATTGCCGGAATGTTGATTAATTTCCATTCCGGCAAATTCGGGTACTACATGTGCCATAATTTTAGCAAAGGTCATGCCGAATTTTTTCGTGCAATTTGGCATGACTTGCTAAAATTATGACATATGGAGTAACTACGATTTATGGGTATATGCAAACTTTTCATCACCACCCAAGTGAATTTTTTCTTATAGTGTTGTTTTACTAACTACGATTTTTTGTGTGTGCGAAGATGGCTAACAATATGGAGCCCGGGACTTCTCGAGGTGGAGTCAACGAGGAGCCGGAGGATAATTATTTGATGATGGTTCGGAAGTCAATCGACGCCGAGCTGGATGCCGACGATGACGAGACAACATCTGGTGACGACGGAGGTGGCCACGAGACCACATCTGCTGGCGGCGGAGGTGGCCACGAGACCATATCTTCTTGCGGCGGAGGTGGCCACGGACCACTTCTGCTGGCGGCGGAGGTGGCCACGAGACCACTTCTGCTAGCGGCGGAGGTGGCAACGAGACCACATCTGCTGGCGAAGAAGGTGGCAACGAGACCACCACATCTGCTGGCGGATCCCAGCGTGAACGTAAGCCAAGGCGCCCAAACAAGCTCCCTAGCGGTCGACTGACATTTACGGAGGTGAACTCTGATGGGCTTCCTATGCAGCCAAAAAAATATGCAAAAGGGTACGGTTTAGCCTTGGGATGCATTGTGCGGGACTTCGGCAACATCAACCAGGAGAACATAAGGAATAAAGAGAACTCACATGTGGCCACATTCCTTATTTCCAAGTTGCACGCATCGTACACTTTCCCGAAAGACTACGACGACAATGATATCAAGAAGAATATGTAAACACATACGCCCTCGGCAAGTTCAGCAAAGCCTTTTCAACTTGGAGATCAGAAGTGGGAAAGGCCATTCTTAATGTTGATGATTTCGATAAGATCAACGCCAAGTGGCCCTCCATTTCTGAAGAAGACTACAACATTTTCAAGGATAAACAAGGCCTAGCTACAACAAAGGCGCTATCCCAGTGGGGGAAAATGATGCATGACAAGAATTTAGGTCCCCACAATCTCGGTTGTCGTGGATACGAGGGGGTGGAAGATGTTTGGGCAAAGCAGGACAGAGAAAGGAAAGGGGATGACCCCTATGCCAAGATCAAAGACCCGATGGCGAAATGATATATCAGATCCCATTACAGGGAAAATCCCAAGACTAAAGGGGAACTGGCCTTGAACAAGACAGTCAAGCAACTTGAGAAGGAAATTCTGGAACAAGAACAACTTGCTCAATCTCAAAGCGACTCATCGTCTGTGACGAAGGACCCGTGGGACACCTCTTTTCACAGGGTGATGAACAAGAGAAAGAATTTGGAGGTGACACTTCCGCCGCATCGTGGCCGGGTGATCGGGGCCGGAGTCGATCGCAAACGGTCAAATTACTACCCCGAGTCCATGGAGGAGCGTCATGATAGGAAGGCGGTTTCCATGCAGGACACCATCGACAGGGCAGTGACAAAGGCCATCACTGCCATCCTTCCGACTATGCAGGCCACCATGTATGAGTCGTTTGGGAGTTGGATTGAGGGGGGGAAAAAAGGACCTAGGCCCGTTCCCAGCTTACCAGACCGCATAATAGCTAGCAACAACTCCATCAATGTTTCACCCGCCAACCCTAATCCTGATAGGGATGAACAAACGCCAGCCGCCAACATCGTACATGGCACCGCGGCTCGTAGCAGCCCTTCCATCTCTTGCACGCCGGGGACCGTCCCCGGTCCGTCGCCATTAGACGAGCTCAACGCCCTCACGGTAATTTAATTAATCATGTTATATATTACTTCATTCTTGCATGGCACCCTATCTAACGCCTTACTTGTGAACGGTGAATAGGCCGACCATACAAGATGCACTTTGCTCCTAATTGTGGACGGTGAGCTGAAGGAAGTGGCACAAGCAACCGTCGAGACACCACTTAACCGCATCCATCACAACCAGCCTATTTCTGATGAATTTTATAAGGTTTCATTGGCTCGGGTGTTCCAGGGTTGTGATTTTTTGGATCCTCCAACTCAACCCCTCGAAGCCGAAAGCGAGTTAAGCCTAGAGGAATGCTTGATTTGGCCCCTGATATGGCCAAAATCACTAATTCGTTTGGACCCTTCCGGGTCGACGCCAAGCCAAGAAAAGGCCACTCCACCAGCTGAGCCCGCGGTAGAGGACAATGTTAATGAAGACCCCACTGACTACCTCAAGTTTTTGGACAACGTCAGTCCTCTTGATCAACCTGACCGTGATCTGATGGTGAATAGGCCTGTGCCTAGTCTCCCTGAGAAACATAATTGCACAAAGCGTCTATTCAGTTCTCAACCAACGCCTGAAGCTCAGCCATGTGACGGTCTCAGCCAGGGCACACTCAATGATGTGCTCAAACAGACGATATCTAAGAAGCCTAGGAAGGCGGTGTTGAAAAAAAGGAAGCAACATGCCCTTGATGAGTCCATGAGCCAGCCAGTGCCGGGATCTAGGTTGAAGTCGCGCCGAGTTCAAGACAGGATAACCATCCCCGATTGGCATGCTACTCATGTGATGGCTAAACCGATCCTGCCGCCGAAGTGGTCGTGTTGTTTGTCTGAGGACATGAAGATACTACATGAAAGTGTTCTTCATTCTGAGGCCAAACTTCTCATAGAATCACGTAACGTATACCCGCTTTACATAGCAAAGGTACCAAAACTTATGGGCTTTTTGCATGAAACCCCCGGAGACATGCTCTTTGTGAGATTTGATGACATATTTGACATGTACCACATGAAAGCACTCCACCGATCCATGGTCCGCCTGTTTGTGCTAAGTATGGCGCGCCAGCTCATTAATGATAAAAACCCGGACATCATGATAATCGACCCCTACTACATGTCCGACTGCTTCGTGAACACCACTCAGGGTAGGATACGCGTGACAAAGTTCATCGAAGATATCTTCCTGGCGAATAGTACCAAGAACATCTTTCTCATGCCTTACTTTCCCAAGTAAGTCATTACCTTGCCGCCATAACATCTATTCATACATTTTCATCGTTAACTTTGCATAAGTGAGAATGATGGTCTCTTTTCATTGTTTTGTGCAGTAACCAAGACGGCACACTCATCGTTCTGTACCCTAAAGAGTCGTTTGCCATCTATCTCGACGTGGGTAGTGATGAGAAGAAAGACTACAGGCACATCAGTAGTGTTCTCGATGATGCTCTCAACGGTTACTGCTTTCTAAATGAAGGCATCCTAAGAAGAACTAATAATAAGAGAGGCAAGATGGCATTCACCCACAAAGTGGATCTAACCTGCATCAAGAAGGCGCATGGCAGTCCGACGGACGCCTGGTATGTCATCTATCTAATGCAGCAGTTCATACGGAGTCACCGAAGACTAGAATTTCCAGTTGCTATGGATAAATGGTGCAAGGAGCTGGCGAAAACCACTGATGCTGATATCACGCAAGAGTTTGCTCTAATCCAGAAGTCGTTTGCTGCAATAATCGTCAGGGAAGTTTGTCGTGACACGCCACCCGGGTTTTTCTACTACCAAGGTGCAAAGCCATCTAACGTCGATATAGAAAATCGCATAGCACAACAGTGTGACTACAGGCCATTCAACTCTTTGAATGGTTGTGAACCGTTCCCGCCGAAGCGAATGTCAAAGCCGACCAAGATGATAAACAAGTGAAAGGTGTGTTGTCGGTTTAGTACTCTTGTTAAATTAAATTGCCTAGCTCTAGTTTACACCATCTCTTAATTTGTGTGTCGATTTATGAGGCATGCTTTTGAGTTTACCCTACTTTAATTTTTTACAATGCCCATGATTAAAATGATGTGGCGTACTATATGAAATTCTGATAGTTTGTTGAACCTTGTATCGTGCACACATACAACTTCTGTGCCTCCTACTTGGTTCAACAAGGTTATCAGAATTCCTTGTGTGCTTCCAATAATATTCTAAGTATGAGGCATATTTTTTTTTTTGAATCTTGTTTTGTCTAAGTCCTTGTGTGTCCGAATCTAATTAAGTATGTGAACAATTTGGTTGCCTAGCTAACATTTCTATTTGCCTTTTGTGTATACATATGAAGAAGTGGGAGAGAGTATCTAAGGAGGAGGTGGAAGATAAAGACTTGAAGCCACTGAAACAGAGCAACAACCGGATGATCGAAACCAACTTCATGGCGCCCTCTCTTAAACATTGCGGTTCTTTATTTTTTATGTGATGTATTTGTGTATGACAACTTTTGATATACTATGTACTGTGGTTTGTAATGCATGTGATAATGAACTAATGTATTTGTGTATCACAATTTGGTCATTTGTGTGTGGCACTAGTGGAAAAACCACCTATGGTCCCGGTTCGGATTGGACATCAGTCCCGGTTGCCCAACCGGGACTGGCCAATCGGGACCAATGCTGGTCCCGGTTGGTCCACGAACCGGGACCAATGCTCGTCCACGTGGCCAGTTCTGGCTGGGCGTGGCGGGGACTCATTGGTCCCGGTTCTTGACCAATGAGTTCTTTTTTTTGTATTTAGGGTTTAGGGTGTCTCTCTCGCCGGTGCCCCCTCTCGTCGGTGCCCCCTCTCCCTCTCGCCGGTGCCCCCTCTCCCTCTCGCCGGTGCCTCAGTCGTCTCCCCCTTCTTCGCATCGCCGACGTGCTCTCCATCGTTTCCGTACGCATATTATACGCTCTACTATATACACAGTACACGTTGATGCATATATAATTAATATTCGATCTCTTGCGAGAATACAACTATTTAATTACATGGAGATAGATCACATATGTAGTTCATCGTCCGAAGCATAATGTTCTCCCTTTTCATCGATGACCTCCCTAAGCAGAAATCCCGCCAATTCCTCTTGAATTGCTTACGCGCAGTTCTGGGTCGAGCGTCTCCCGCATTCGCTCAAAGAGTTGTTCTCCGCTCAGTGGTCAACTCGCGAATGAACTCGCAAACGTAGAATCCACATAAATTACTCCCCGGTGGCTGCTGCGGACATTTCACCGATTTATAAGTTAGCTCATCTTTGAATGGACCTTCTACCTTCTGTTTGAAAATTGTCCAACACCTGCTTTGGCAAAGAAAATGAACAAAGGAGTTATTAATTACTTGACATCAGGAACGAACGAAAGAGGGCGATATAATGCGATAATGATTGAAATTACTTGTTGAGCATTTCTTTCATGTCGGACCACGTCGCTTGGTCCCAACTTAATGAGTCGTGGACTTCAACTATGGACTTGTCAGGTTGAATGCTTAGCAGAATCCAGTGGAACCTGCGGACGTTTACATAAAGCAGACATGCATAGCTCATCAATTACACTTAACATCGAGAAAGCCAAATAAAAATATGTACAAGACAGAAACACTCACCTGAAGTTGTAAGGAAATAGTATTTCCGTACAGAAATGTTGCATGGTTAAAAAGGTGGTCAGGTCATCTCCACGTCTTTGGGGTGATTGACTAACGTATGTGAATTAACGATATATGGGTCAACGAACCCAACCTCAAAAACTCTAGATCTTTTGCATTCCATCATCTTCATTCTGCATAATAGCGTACAAAAGGATATATATATAGTCAGGATAATATAATACAGGCAATGAACGAGCTGAGCTAGAGACTTAATTACGAAAATAAATCACTTACAGACAATAGCAAGCGAGGATAGATTTGTCGAGGGCGCGCTTTTGGAATAACTGGAACAGTTCAGTCAGTTGAACCTGTATAATGTAACGTTTGAAGAAATGCTCCACTCTAACGTCCACGGAAACCACTCTTTCGCGTCCTTCTTTGATGTGTGCACCAGGTACCAGGTATGCAGATTTCGCATATGTGTTGATAGACGCGTGAGCTCCTCATTACTGACCATAGGCTCCCCTTGGACATATTTCCGTGCCATCTCTAACATTGGCGATATTCATAGCCTAAAAGTTGACCAAGGCATACCCAAGGCGGTAGCCTGTTCCTTGGCCTGCGATACAGTGACACCAAGTTCTTTAGCAGCAGCTATGGCTCTGGGGTCCAATAATTCCAGGTCCTTATCCATAGCGGCTCTGAAGTCCTTGTCGACATCGGAACACACTATGAGCGGGGGGACCGATTGATTTTTCTGCTGTCCGAGCTGGGCAATTTGTTTCCCGCTTTTTGCACTTCTTCCCTTGTTCTGCTCAGACTGGGCACGTGCTAGCTTTAAGTTCACGACCATAGTCAGATGGCAGATTCATCGATATCTGGGATGGCTGCTCAAGGAAGGACTTAGCCCACTTTTTGGTTTTTGCATCATATACCTTCTTTGCTCGGGCTTTTTTGGTGCAAAAAAAGCCTTATTGTAGGCAGCCACTACCTCGGCGTTTTCCGCTTCAGTCCTGTCATAAGGTCTCTTGGGAGGAACCGACGGGATGTCGACTATCTTCTGAGTGCGACCTCTCTTCTGAGTGGGGAGCGGGGGAGCGGCGTTGGTCCGTTTCTTCTGCTGAGACGGCTGCGCTGGAGACTGGTCACGCGGCGGCGGAGACGGCTGCGCTGGAGACTTGTGAGGCGGTGAAGAGGACGGCTGCGCTGGAGAATGCTGAGGCGGTGAAGAGGACTGTTGCGCTGGAGACTGGTGAGGAGTCGATGGCCTTGGCTGCCAGTTCGGAAGCACGATGAATTCCTTTGGCCATAGAATGGCGCTTTCTTGGCTTCTCCAAGTTCAAGCACCTCCCCATCTTCACCTGCAGGGTGGTGCAGCTTCAGCTCCTCAAAATCTTTCATCACTGCATCCACCCCGACAACAGCGTAGCCATTTGGAACCGGAGCAAAATGGTAAGTTGGATTAGGTCCAATTGGTAGGGCATAGCCGACCGCCACCTTCATGGATAAGTTATAAACTTTCACATGCAGCTCACAAGGTGTGCTCTCCGTGATATCATCCACTGGGTAGCGACGAAGAGGAGCCACTGCATCATCATTACCATCCTGGAGCTCCGTGGAAGCCACGCTGCTTTTCCGATTCGATGGGCCACCGGTACCATCGCATGCAGCTTCTACCATGTGCCGCTGAGATTGGCCGCTAGTACCTTGCTGGCTAAGTGCGGCAATTTGTTCCTTCTGCAGCTTTAATTCTTCTTCTATATTACGCAGCCGGTCTGCAGCAGCGCGTGCTTCCATTGCCTCCCTTTCCTTTCTCCTCTGATGGCTTCTATCAGGAAATTTCTTCCTGTGCTCGGGAATCGCAATTGTCTTGGGCTTGGAGCCTATCACGCCTCGTAACCGTCCCGTGTTCCTTATTCCCAAGGGCGCGTGTGAGCTCGTCATCCTCTCTATCGGGAATGAACCGTCCCTCTTCAACATCCTTGAATGCATTTCTAATTTCTTGGATGGGTAGTAGGGGATTATCTTTGTGTCGTTTGTTATATATGCACTTCCCTTCTGCGTCCAACGTGCCCCCATGCCCGTAAAACCAATTTCTTGCCCGTTCGGTCCATTGAGTGGCTCTGGAGTGATCCCTTTAGCCAGCAGGTCCGCCTCAAGTTTCTCCCACTTAGGATGTTATGGGCGTAGCCACCAGGCCCCATAGTATGGTGGTACATCTTTAGAGCAGCATTTGCCGCATTTTTTGCAGACTTTTCCAGAGCTTCCTCCGATTTCTTGTACGCCACAAATTCTTCCCAGTAGTCCTTTATCTTCTCATACCCTTTATCGAAGTCTGGAGTCTTATTTTTCTTGACAAACAGGTTGTTCAATCTTTTCTTCCAGTTCTTGAATAGCTCGGCCATCTTCTTAAGAGCCCAGTCCTTGACTTTTTGCTCCATGTTTTCCGGGCAATCTTTTCTGCCTCATCTGGATCCTCCTCATCTGAATCCACCTCTGGCGCCGGCAGGGTGAAATTAACCATGAGCTTTCTCCAAAGTCTTTCTTTGCCCTTATCGCTGACAGTCCTTTCTCCTTTGGCCGATGCCATTCTCGAACGGTGATCGGGATGAAGTCCCTAACAAGAACTCCGCATTGCTTTACCATTTTTTGCAACACCAGGGGGAGCAGTCGGTGTGCCGTCTTCAGCGACTCTTTCGATCCTGTACCTTTCTTGGTCGCCCAACTTTTTGGCTGGGCCTCGTTTTGTCCTTACAGAAGATTTGCTCGATCCGGAGGGCTAAAAGAAGAAAGAGCGTTAATATATGTATATAGACAGCAGAGGCTTAATTAATACAATCTTCGGCTTCATTAATATATGTATATGCACCTCGCCGGAGTTTGCAACATTTAATGTTCCACCGGAGCCTTCGGCTTCTCCCTCGTCGGCTTCTCCCTCGCCGACTTCTCCCTCACCCCGCCGTCGGGTTCTACCTCACCGGAGCCGTCTCTTCGGTTGAGAGACTCATCTCCCTCACCGGAGTTGTTCAAAAACTCCGAGGTGACATCGACAATATCTTCCGGCCCGCGGATTATATCCTGGAGGATGTTTTCCTTATTTCGTCTCGTTCCATAGTTTCTGCAAATTAAGAACAATGCACAAAAATTTAGTTGGGTAAACTCGTATCGTAAACCCGTAAACTCGTAAACTCGTATCGTAAACCTGTAAATTTTTTCCCTAACACAAAAAATCCTAAGTGTTTGAATTCCTAAGTATCTAGAAGGCAACACAATTGAATTTGACTCAAAATGATCTACCAAATTCTCTACACATTTGTTTTAGTCCAGAAGCTTAATAACCAAGTTTAAATATATAATGCAAGCTAAATGAGTTTTAGTCCAGAATTCTCTAACACTTTTAATATTCTTAAACAAGCTATTTCTTAATTGGAGATACTCTAAAATATAATGCAAACATATTTGAACATTCAATTTGGATTACAATCTAAATGAACTACAATCTAAATTTGGATTCAAACATATTTGTAATTTCCTATACAAAAAAAATCCTAACATGCACTAACCTAAAATGCTATTTCCTAAACAATAAAATTCTAACACTAACCTATACAAAATTTTCCTATACAAAACAAAAAAATCCTAACACTAACAAAATTTTCCTATACACTAACAAAATTTTCCTATACACTAACAAAAAATCCTAACACTAACAAAATTTTCCTATACACTAACAAAAAATCCTATACACTAACAAAATTTTCCTATACACTAACAAAAAATCCTAACACTAACAAAATTTTCCTATACACTAACAAAAAAATCCTAACACTAACAAAATTTTCCTATACACTAACAAAATTTTCCTATACACTAACAAAAAATCCTAACACTAACAAAATTTTCCTATACACTAACAAAAAAATCCTATACACTAACAAAAAAATCCTATACAAAATGCTAATTCTAACTCACCGCGAGAAGCGGTGGCGCGGCGGTGGGGGACGGCGGTGGCGCTGCGAGCTCGGCGCGGGGACGGCGGTGGCGCTGCGAGGCAGCGGCGTGGAGGGACGGGAGGTGTGCGGGGAGAGGAGGGCGGCGTCAGGCCGGCGTCTTGGCGGGGAGGAGGCCGGCGCGCGTCGGCCGGCCGGGCGCGTGGCGCGTGTGCGGGGAGGAGGGCCGGCCGCGTCGTGGCGTGTACGGGGAGGAGGCGGGGCGGCGTGCGGGGAGGCGGCGGGGCGGCGCGTGGAGGTCGGCGGCGGGGCAGCCTGACGGCGTGTGGTGGCGGCTCCTTCGTTCTTGCTCCTCGTCGATGAACCGCGCGTCACGTGCGTGAGAATGAGGAAGGAGAAGGGGCCAGGGCAGTTATAGCAGGGGTCATTGGTCCCGGTTGCTGGCAAGAACCGGGACCAATGACTCTTTGGTCCCGGTTCTTGCCAGCAACCGGGACCAAAGAGTGGGTCATTAAATGCCAGATCGCGGCGCCTGTCCGTGGACTCTTTGGTCCCGGTTCTTGCTAGCAACCGGGACCAAAGAGTCCTTTTTCAAAATTATTTTGAACTTTTCAGTTCTGAAATTTTCTTCCCGCCTTTTTTTTTTCTTATTTAGGTGTTTGAATATGAATTTCAAATGGTTTTGAATCTGAAAAGACTTTCAACATGAAAAGTATTTAAATTTGAATAAATAATCCAAAATCATTTTCTATTTTTTCAAATTACTTATCTAAATATCGTTTTTTGTTTTTCGTTTGTCAAAAATGACATTTTTTGTGAAACAAGTACAACAAATATGGTGCAAAATGGCACCCATCCAATTATCACACAAAGTAGACCATATTGTATGGATAATCCACAAATATTGGTAATTTTCTCGGTTTCTAGCTAATTTCGCCTACTTAAACGGCTTTATGCCTATTTTTCGAAAGTAATTCAAATTTGAACTACAAGTGTGTGATAGTTTGCTCTGAAATTTTTTCAAAAATGATTTTAAGCTGCACAAGTAGTGGTTATATCACAGAACCGTCGATAGTTTTGGATAATTCGATCCCTTACAATGAATAGTAACGGCGGCCATTTTGACCGTTTTTTAAAAAAAGTCAAAGAAAGTGAAAAAATAAACAAAAAATAAAATCCTTTGGCATGGAGAACTTTCATGTGTACTAGTTGGTAGGATAAATGATAAACTTGTTAAGCAAGTACTTGTGAGCCGTTGGATCAGGGGTGTGTTTCTTTTGAGGGCTTGTGAGCTGTTGGATCACTCTGTGAGCCACCAACCGGGACTAAAGGGAATCCCACCAATAAGGAAGAAGCACACGGATCGTGTGTTTTTTTCGAGCGCTTGTGAGCCGTTGGATCAGGAGTGTGTTTCTTTTGAGGGCTTGTGAGCTGTTGGATCACTCTGTGAGCCACCAACCGGGACTAAAGGGAATCCCACCAATAAGTAAGAAGCACACGGATCATGTGTTTCTTTCGAGCGCTTGTGAGCCGTTGGATCAGGGGTGTGTTTCTTTTGAGGGCTTGTGAACCGTTGGATCATGGGTGTGTTTCTAGTCCCGGGCCGTGATACCACCCGGGACTAAAGGGGCCACGACCCTATATATAGCATCCATCATTGGCACTACACGGGTAGCAGAGAGCAAGATTTCTGAGAGGCAAGAGTTCCTAGAGCGGAGGCTGAAGGTGAACCCTCCCTCGGTCGGATCCAAGCAGCGGCAAGGGTCTTTGATGATTAGCAACATCCCCAACAATTGTTCGGACGGTTGCAGATCATCAAAGACGTCTTGCCACTGTCTGGATCGAAGGCCGATTTGCCGTCTCACAACCACGCGATGATTTGCAGTATACAAAGCATTCGGATTCCCGTCATACAGCCCTACGATGCATTTGATATGCAGTCACTCACGAGGCACCGTAGGGCTGTATGACGGGGAAACCGTGTGTTTTGGTCAGTTTTGCTTATATATAAGGAGGCTCCACACCGCCCTCCATCCCCTCCCCAGGGTGCTGCCCTCTCCCTCCCCTATCTAGGTGTTTGATCAAATTTCCCACTCATTTTTTCAGATTTCCCCGAGGAGGTGGTACGTCGCCGTATCAGGGAGGAGGACGAGCACGTCAATCGCTATGTGTTTATGTTGGATACGCCAGCGGTGTATAACAGTTTTCACCACATAAAGTTCGTGATGTATAATGGTTAAATAAAAATGGACCCGAGCTATGTATTATGGTTTTCACCACATAAAGGTTTAATACATTACTACACATCACATAAAGGTTTAATACATTACATTGATTTACATAAAAGCCATGAACCCTTCTTCACGTATGTCCCTGGCCTATGATCGCTTCGGCCGTAACCATGGAGCATCTTCATTATTTAACGGGATGCTTGGGTCAGTTTTCACTGTGAAGGGCGGAATTTCATCAAACTTATCATAATCTGCTGACATGTCTGTCTTGTCCTCGACTCCCACGATGTTTCTTTTCCCTGAAAGAACTACGTGACGCTTTGGCTCATCGTCTGATGTATTCGTTTGCTTGTTTTTTCTTTTTTTCGGTCTGGAGGACATGTCCTTCACATAGAAAACCTGAGCCACATCATTGGCTAGGACGAATGGTTCGTTCTTGTAACAACCAAGATTCTTGAGATCCACTGTTGTCATCCCGTACAGCTGGTCTACCTTTATCCCTTCTCCATTCATGTTGACCCAACTGCACCGAAACAAAGGGACCTTAAAAGTAGGTCCATAGTCAAGTTCCCATATCTCCTCTATGCGACCATAGTATGTGTCCTTTTGCCCATCGTCGTTTGTTGCATCAAAGCGGACACCACTGTTCTGGTTGGTGCTCTTTTTATCTTGGGCGATCGTGTAAAATGTATTCCCATTTATCTCGTACCCTTGGAAATTCAATACAGTCGAAGATGGTGACGCGGCCAACAAGTAGAGCTGATCTCCGACAGTGGTGTCATTCATGAGCTGTAATCGCAACCAACTGCCGAAGGTCTCCATGTGTTTTTCTTTAATCCAGGAGTCATCCTTCCCCGGGTTCTTGGAGCGTACATAATTCTTGTGTTCCTCGATATACGGAGCCACGAAGGTGGAACTTTGTAGAACTGTGTAGTGTGCTTGAGTTAAAGAATGCCCGTCCCTACATATCAGTGCTTTCTTTCCTAGCGTGCCTTTTCCACTCAGTCTCCCCTCATGCCGCGATTCAGGAACACCAATCGGCTTAAGGTCAGGAATAAAGTCAACACAGAACTCAATGACCTCTTCTGTTCCATAGCCCTTGAGATGCTTCCTTCTGGCCTAGCACGGTTATGAACATATTTCTTCAAGACTCCCATGAACCTCTCGAAGGGGAACATATTGTGTAGAAATACAGGACCGAGAATGGCAATCTCGTCGACTAGGTGAACCAGGAGATGCGTCATAATATTGAAGAATGATGGGGGGAACACCAACTCGAAGCTGACAAGACATTGGACCACAGCCTTCTGTAAACTTGGTAGAGTTACTGGATCGATGACCTTCTGAGATATTGCATTGAGGAATGCACATAGCTTCACAATGGGTACTCGAACATTTTCCGGTAGAAGCCCCCTCAATGCAACCGGAAGCAACTGCGTCATAATCACGTGGCAATCATGAGACTTCAGGTTCTGGAATTTTTTCTCTGCCATATTTATTATTCCCTTTATATTTGACGAGAAGCCAGCCGGGACCTTGATACTGCTCAGGCATTCAAAAAAGATTTCCTTCTCTGCTTTGGTAAGAGCGTAGCTGCTTAAGTATTGACGCCCTTTATCCGTCTGCTTGTTGTATGGGTCTTTCATACGTTGCTGGTCTGCCCGTGCTTCCGGTGTATCTTTTGTCTTCCCATACACGCCCAGGAAGCCTAGCAGGTTCACGCAAAGATTCTTCGTCACGTGCATCACGTCGATTGAAGACCGGACCTCTAGGACTTTCCAATAGGGTAGCTCCCAGAATATAGAGCACTTCTTCCATATGGGTACGTGGTTGTCAGCGTCATTCGGAACAGATAGACTGCCAGGACCCTTTCCAAAGATTACTTCTAAATCCTTGACCATGTCATATATAACATCACCATCAGGGAGGTTAGGCTTCTTCCGGCGATCTGCCTCACCGTTGAAATGCTTGCCGGGCTTTCTTACGGCATGACTGTTCGGAAGAAATCGACGATGCCCCAGGTACACATTCTTGTTTCCCAAATGTATACTTTCAGTCTTATCTAAACAGTGCGTGCATGCATTGTATCCCTTGTTTGACTGTCCTGAAATGTTACTAAGAGCAGGCCAATCATTGATGGTTACGAACAACAACGCTCGTAGGTCAAATTCCTGTTGTTTGTGCTCATCCCACACACGTACACCTGGTTCGGACCACAACTGCAAAAGTTCATCAACTAATGGCCTTAGGTACACATCAATGTCGTTGCCGGGTTGCTTCGGGCCTTGGATGAGCACTGGCATCATAATGAACTTCCGCTTCATGCACAACCAAGGAGGAAGGTTGTAGATACATAGAGTCACGGGCCAAGTGCTATGACTGGAGCTCTGCTCCCCAAAAGGATTAAAGCCATCTGTACTTAGACCAAATCTTAAGTTCCTTGCGTCATCTGAAAATGTCGGGAACTCTCTGTCGATTTTTCTCCACTGGGACCCATCGGCGGGGTGTCTCAACTTCCCGTCTTTCTTACGCTCTTCTTTGTGCCATCGCAACAACCTGGCATGCTCTTTGTTTCTGAACAGACGTTTCAACCGTGGTATTATAGGAGCATACCACATCACCTTAGCAGGAACCCTCTTCCGGGGGGGCTCGTCATCGCCCTCAACATCACCAGGGTCATCTTGTCTGATCTTGTACCGCAGTGCATTGCATACCGGGCATTTATCCATATTCTCGTACTCACCGCGGTACAGGATGCAGTCATTAATGCATGCATGTATCTTCTGCACATCTAATCCTAGAGGGCAGATAGCCTTCTTTGCTTCGTATGTAGTCTCGGGCAATTCGTTATCCTTTGGAAGCTTCGGCTTCATTATTTTCAGTAACTTCTCAAATCCCTTGTCAGAACAACCAGTCTCTGCCTTCCATTTCAGCAGTTCCAGTGTGGTACCGAGCTTTGTGCTGCCATCTTCGCAGTTTGGGTACAGCAACTTTTTGTGATCCTCAAGCATGGCCTCCAACTTTAGCTTCTCCTTTTCTGTATCGCATTCTCGCTTTGCATCAGAAATGACCCCACCAAGACCATCAGCGGGCTCATCTGATGCCCGATGTTCACCTCTTCTTCTTCAACGTCTTCCATTACAGTATCACCGCATTCCTCAGGGAACATAGGATAGTTGTCATCATCCTCCTCTTCTTCATTGTCTTCCATCCTAACCCCTCTTTCTCCGTGCTTGGTCCAACAATTATAGCTGGGCATGAAACTCTCCGAATCACGTGGTCTTGAATGGTTCTCGGGTCAGAGTACTCCCTGACGTTCCGACACTTCTCACATGGACAAGGCATAAAATTATCACTTTGTTTGCCTCAGCCACTCGAGAAATTTATGCAGGCCTGCAATAAACTCGGAACTGCGTCGTTCGCCGTACATCCATCGCATCCGTGCATCCATCTGCATCATATAATTAAGTTTATCAAATACCATTACAATAACATCTTGAATAGTGAAATGACCACCGTACATCGACACGTGCAATATTTCTGTATCAATTACAGATGAAAAGGATAAAGTTGCTAACCTCGGCCGAGGATATCATTTGTGTGAACTTAAGTGTGGGTCGGGCATTTCATCGAACACATCTTATGCGTGGCAAAGGAAAAAAAACTAGCACACATGTGCGTGGCAAAGGAAAAAAAAAACTAGCACCCACTTTCCCCACCAATGCAAGAAAAAAAACAGAGAGAGAAGGGGGTGGGGCTTATTTATAGGCAGGGGAGGGGTATTGGTCCCGGTTCTTGGCACGAACCGGGCCCAAAGCTCCGCGGCAGGCCACGTGTCCGGCTCTGGAGCTTTGGTCCCGGTTCGTGCCAAGAACCGGGACCAATGCCCCCAACCGAACTGGGACCAATGGTCCACGGGCCCCTGGCAGCTCGAACCGGGACCAGTGCCTGGCACTGGTCCCGGTTTTTCTCTGAACCGGGACCAATGGTCTGGACCAAAGACCCATTTCTACTAGTGTGGAATTGTCTATATTCCTGTTGTTTTGTTCGCGTGTACACCTGAATATACTGTATTTATACTAAATATACTGCTGGAATAGGATTTTCAAAAAAAAAATAATACCACGAAATACTACCGCTGGCGGACATACAGCCTTACCGCTGGCGGACAGACCACCCAGAACCCCTAACCAGCGACTAGTACCGCTGACAGGCGTGGTGGATTACCGCTGGCGGACGCTTGCCCGCCAGCGCTGTGGCATCTACCGCTGGCGGGCGCAATGGGGTGCCCGCCAGAGGTAACCGGCCTTACCGCTGGCGGACGCCGCCCGCCAGCGGTAATTATTACCACTGGCGTAATGATCGCTGGCGGGTGCCCGCCCGCCAGCGGTAGGCCATTTCCGTCCGCCAGCGGTAGGCCTTTTCCTACTAGTGCGAGGACACACTCCAAGAGTTCGCTGTACGCCTCAAGAAGCAGTCCTGGTGGCGTATCCATCGCAAGCTGCTCGATCAACGCCGTGTGGCCAAGAAGATGAAGGAGCTCAAAGCTAGCGTGGAGGATGTCAGCCAGAGGAACATGCGGCACAGCCTCATCAAGGGTTCGGGCTCCAAGCCTGCAACCGCTGGTGACCAGCTTGCCATCACTGGTGAAACCATGTCTGGCATGGACGAAGCAAGGCGGCAGTGGAACAAAGCAAAAGCGGATCTCGTTCGATTGATTAACAAGAAGGATGATAACCTTCGAGTGATTGCAGTGTCAGGAACAAGGACGAGTGAGCTGGGGGAGAAGTCCATCATCAAAAGGGCCTATGAAGATCCAAAGATAGACAACAAGTTCGTGTGGCGAGCCTGGATCACCGGGTTTAAGGTATCCGTTCAATTGAACAGAGTTCTTGCGAAGCATTATTGAACAACTCCATTTGAATTTTCTTGAAGTTGCCGGAGAGAAAGAAGAACCAACTTTAGAGATGCAAGTTCTGAAAAAGATGGGGATGATGAAGGAAAATGATTTGGTTGATGAGTTCATAAGATTCATGAATGAAAAGAGTTACCTGATCGTACTTAATGACATACACACCATTGAAGAGTGGGATCATATTAAATCATGCTTCCACAACAACAAGAAAGGAAGCCGCATTATAATCTCTGCACAGCAAGTTGGAGTCGCAAGCTTATGCGGTGGGCCAGAGGATTCAGCACTAGTGCATCATCGTTTGTTCATGAATGAGAATATTTATGCTTTCTACGAGAAGGTATATCAAAATCCTTAAAACCATTTTACTAGTGATCTCTTTCTGCATATAACTTTGGTGTATAATCTTATTATAGCTTTTAAAGTTTGATTTATTTCTGCATATAATTTGGTGTATAATCTTATTATGCACATTTACACAAAGAATAATAGGAATAGTAGACAAACTATCATATTAGTGCTAGTTTCCTTGTTGATGTGATGTAATGCAAGGGAGCTTGTATATACAAACTCTCATCGAGAAAGATTAGTCGAACTCTCATATTATTTCTGTCCATACCAAGATGCATGTAGTCTCACCAGGTGTAGAGGAAGTTTAACATTTTTATTCAATTGTAAGTATGATGTAAATATTATCTTACCTCACTAGAGGTAAGAGGGAGCATCTTAAAAGAGCTCATGATCTTATTATAATTCGCATATTATCAAAATAATTATAGAAAGAGTAGTCGAACTCTCATATTTTTGCCCATTGACGTGATGTAAAGCTAATAAAATATTTCATACTTTCTGATTTTCTTTATCATGGGTTCTAGTATACGATTTTTCTGCATGTTTTTTTTGTGAATAATCATATATTGTTGTACAGAATCTTCTTATTGACAATCATATATTTTGTTGTATAATCAGTTTTTAGTTTATGCTGTCAAATTATAAGGCGATCACAAGTCTGGTGGTGTGTACTAACCTTTTGGTCCTCCGGGTGTTCCACCTAAAAATATATCATTAGACTTATATAAGTAACTAGCTGGGTGGCCCGCGCGTTTGCGCGGCTAGACTGTTTATTTAGTTTATAGTTAACACTGTAATTTCTGCAATATAGAGTAAATATCATATGACTCGATAATTTTCGGACTTGAATTAGTCGTAGTTTATTTTTCATTGCATTTAAATTACCTAGCTATTTTAGACACAGTTAAAAGAATATTTTTTTAGTACTGTTGTTTTATTTTTCATTTGGAAGTATAAAAACATAATCTTTTTCCTGCCAACCATGATGTTTCATTCTGATTTATTGATAGGCAACCAATATGCCCATATATCGTGTTATTTCTTGGTAGTGTAATGCAAACTACAGAGTTCATGTCTTGTACAAACTGGACATAAATCTATAAGAGTTGTAAAACTTTTTATCTTTGATCCAAAGACAAAGTCATAAACAAAAAGACTGAATATGATAGTTAGAACCCCTTAGCAAAACTATATATATAGAGAAATAGATGTTAGTTGGTAATCAAGGGAACAACATAGAGACAATCAAAAAATATTTGTTTAATCTAGTACAATTGATCATGGAATTCAGGTCAAAGTACTCAAGATAACAGAAAAGAGAAAAACAATTGTCAACCTGGACTCAAAGTGAATGCATGCATGCTTACTCATATTTCGGTTTTCTGGTCATCATGTCTGCTCGATCACTTCTGCCAAAGCTTCTTGTTGTGGGCGTTAACTCTATTCAAACTTAAAATCCAGCGTGATTCAGTTTACCATTGTCATAAGTTCTTCATAATGCGGCTATGTTCTCCCCAAAACTTGTGTACAACCGTAATAGAGGCGAATTCAATCGTTAGGATGGGCATTATTTGAAGAAGAGTACACAAAAGCAAAATATTTGTAGTTAACCTTATTCTCTCTTATGAAGTTTACAAATCAAAATTTATCTTCTAAAACCTGCAATGAAGCGTGCATACTTCGTCATATTGTCTCTATGTAGGTCGAGCAAATCTGATTGATAAGATAAAATATTTCATCGGTAACCTCTAATCCATGGTTTTTTGTGTAAAACTACGTCATATGGCCCTTTTTTACTAATGAATGGCTGGCAAGTAACAAATAGTAATCCCTTCTGAACATGTAAAAACTGACGATGGTCTATACTCCCCAAAATTTCACAATGAATCTTTATTCCATCTGACACTGAGGTACATAAAAGCTCAATTTCACCAAGGTTCATTCAGTAAAAGATATAAGGACATGCCATGCGTAGGAAATTGTAAATGTGATAAATAAAATACTCTTCACACATATACTTTTTACGTGTAGTTTCTAGCTGTATTTTGCTAATTAATTTGGAAATTATGCTCGATTTAACATGAGCATAGACAGAACTTTAATATTACCTGTATTATCCAAACCGAAGCGGCGATGTAATTTTCGTAATCCTCGTGTAAGCTACGGGCCAGCTCTGCCCATCGCCGATGGCAATGCACGTATGGATCCTAATATTCCTGTACATAGGAGGTGAATAATAAGTTTAATCTAGCGGCTGCCAATGTATCTTGTGTAACAAAGAACAGGAAAGAAATAATACAATCTTCTGATGGAAGTAGCACAATGCACTTCACGTCTTATGAGATCTCTGGGTGTCAACAATATATATATAACTGCGCAAACATTGATATTAATCCGTCGGGAGATTGTTCTTGTCGCCTTACCTCAATGATACATGCAGAAAAGAATTGTTTCTACCTTCAAAGTGACCGGAAAACCTTGATCAGCAAATAAATTAATGACCTTCAGAGCGACCAATGTTCTTACCTTTTTTTTATCTTTATCCTCACTTCCAAAAAGTAGATATATTGATCTATTTTTTCACAAATCATAAGAACAGACCGATAGAAAACAGAGTTATATCTCCTTGTCAAGCTCGGAATCGGATGCGATGGCAGACAGACGCCCTTGACTCACTTCCAATTGGGAGATGATGTCGTGATCGCGGCAGTCGAGCAGCTACAACATAAAGAAGACGATGAACCTTGAATGGGTTTGGCCGCCAGGGAGAAGTACCAAGTGGCCAGCTATAGAATATTGATCTGAATAATTAGAACGCAAGGAATTCCTCTTCTTATGAACCCGTGTCTTCTAATCCTTTATTCAAGCAATAAACCAAGCCATAATATGTTTAGAAAGACACAGATTGATGCGTAAATTGTACCAGCTACTGCGTGTAATACGTTGATCCCAAATATCATCCACTAAAATATAGCGACACATGCATCAGTATTGAGGAGAGATTAGCTCAGTATCAACCAATATCAATGGCACGTACGATGTTCTTACCTTTTTTTTATAGAGGGCACTACTGTAAGGAATTGCATGGAGATAATTCGTCAACGCCGCAAGCATCTTCATTGTACCGTCGTTACTGCCGCCCGTCATGCCGCGATGTCGTCCGTCATGCCGCCATGGCCTTCAGCATCGGTAACCTTGCTAGGCAAGGGAAAATTGTGGCTACGTATGTCGTCGACTCGTGGCCGCTAGACGGCAACATCAGGAAGAGGAAGAGAAGCGGACCGGCTTTGCCGTGCATGCATGGATTGTGCTAGATGCCTGGATGGCTCGTACATGAGGTCTAACAGATATTTATTTGCCGTGTAGGCAAACGTGATTGTTCTGGACTTCTCTCTGTCCTTCCATCATGTGAATCGTTATTATGTGTGAATCTGAGTCGTTCTTTTTTGCAAGTTAGATGATTGATTAATCTTCACCGTATATTGTTTGTTGTTTTAATAATATAATAAAATATATGTAATATGCTGTTAGATTGGAATATTTTGTATTAGCTTATTCAGACATTGCAAGACCAAAGCATCTGATGTCATGTGGAGAAAGCTACAACATCTGCAAGATGATAATAAGGAGGGCAGACACAACAACTGAAATCTCCCTACTGCAGCATAGATGAAACATTAACTAAATTTCATTTCAGAAGACATAGTAATGACAGCAACAGAATTATTACCTATAAGGTTTGTAGTCTCAAATATTCAGGAAAACATGACTATTGAGACGTACGTGGTAAGTGGTTAAATACCAACAAAATTCTTGGCATAAAAATCAAATGATCATACCTATCGTGCAGCAATGGCTGACACTCGACACTGGGTAATGATGCCTTCAGCATCGTCATACGTCGCCGCCTGCCCCTAGACATCCTCTCCGATCTGTTGCAATGTGTTGATGGCCTGGTGGACCAAATAATTGTAGAGAGGAGTCCGTCGTAGTCACCCAATGATGCAAGCCAATAGCCATCTATCTAATTCAAAATTCCAAATCTGCTCCTCCGCAAAAATTACACCTTTTCTAGTAACAGGGCACCCATAAAAAAATTAGAAGTAAATCACCAATATGTAACATGGGAGACAGGGCAGAAAATAGTCTAGCAAAGTTGGTGGTTGTTCTCTGGACTCTTAAGTAATTCTGAAAATAGCACGAACAAACATTCTTAGCTCATGTGGGGATCTTTAACATTTTGAACAGGCAGTTTTAGAAGTGAACATGGGATTTGACCTCAGTACATTATTCGCCAAGAAGTATATGAAAGGAGAAGACACATACATAGGAAGTTATGTGACACAGTTTTCAGAGCATCCTTACTGGACTCCCTTGAACCATCCATAAACTTTTCGAAATATATGATAGAGGCATGTGGCTTATGTCCTGGGCCAACTGCAAAACTTAATTAAGATGTATGAAGATAAGTATACCTTGATAAATAGTGTATGCAATATTTGGATCGTCATAAGTTATTTCTTGTTCATGTTTTCCAAATCCATATGCTTAGTACAACCTATAGAATGTAAACATTGAAAACACAGGGCATCAAATAAACTTACTAAATCTAGACAAATAATAACAATACCCGTAAAATGTTGGTGTTCCAGAAACTGCTACCTGCAAATGTTGCCCCGTAGATTTTTAAATATCGATGAATCTCAGTTATTAGCTTTTTATAGTTTTATGCAATGGAGTCATCACATTGGAATGCCTCACAACGTAGAGAAAGTCTAAAACATGACACAAAGCAAGGATAGTAGTTGTAATAGTACAATCTCCGTATTATTTCTTCATCCTTTCTGTACTCTAAATCTCACGTGTGACCAATTCCATCAAGCATTAGTTATAAACCTGAATTCACCATATAACAAATATAGAAAATCTGTGAGGAGCATAAACTCTATATGTTAATAGCTCGTTAGCAATAACATTGTACATGTCAGATAATTACATACCTCAACATTGGCATACTCGTTATCCTCAGTTACCGACTCCCTGGCCAGTTAAAGTGGACTGACGCAAATCATTGCGCCCTTGCCGACGTCGCTGCGAGGTATGAGGAAGACGCCCGGCAACCCAACATCGAGCAAGTCCCTGCTTTGCCTGTCAAATTAGTCATGGTTCATCCTGTGACAAAACTTCTAATTCAATTGATATGACAATTTTGATTAGCCGATTGGCAGCTGGCTTCACGTGTTGTGTAGCCGTACTAATCATGAACATGATGCACGCTTCTGCCATGTTTCGCCTCGCCTATCAAATTAGTCATGGTTTTTACCCCAAAACAAATTAGTCATTTTTTGCCATGTAAAACATATTGCTTTTTGGGGAGCGGAGCATATACCCTGGCTAGCTGGCCGGCCGGCTGGCAAGTCTCACTGAACGATCGGTCGCCTCCTAATTCCCGCCGCCGTTTTTGATCGTCGCCGGTTCTGACTACTCGGCCTTGTAGCCGGGTCATCGTCGATCAGAAGACTTTGTGTTGCCATTAATACAAATAGTCCGTGACTAACACAAACTTCGTGTTGCAGCAGCCGGCCGCCGGAAAATCTCTGGTGTCGATCAGATGCATCGCCCTCCAGGTGAGTCTGCCTCTAGGGAGCACCATCGACATGCTTTTGGGTATGGCTAGAATACGTACGCGGGTCTGGCTATATTTTTTCTCTCCTGATTGGATAAGGACTCTCTTCTTTACACGGTTGGATCTGGCTAGTAGACGTGCAAGAGATGGAAACCACACCGGCCGGAAGTTACGAAGTATAAATCTTAACCGTTGTTTCATACTTGATTAATCTCCACCGTTAATTGTCTTGTGTTTTAATTATATAATAGATTGGATGATGTACCAACCTGCAGATTTATTTTGCTTTGACAAATTTTAATTTACGAATTATTTATCTTGCTATTTGTTAGAAGGAAAACAGTAGCTTTCTATTGCATATTCTATTATTTTGGAGTTTTCTAGTTACATTCGTACAAGAGGTTTGTACAAACACAGAAGCGAAAAGAGGAATCTACTGAAAGCTATCTCTCCATGCTGACAACATTGTGTAGGCCTTCCATGTTGCTTTGTACTTACGCCAGTACTGCTCTATCCTGAACAAAGATCTGCACTTATACAGATTAGGCCTTTCATTTTGAAAAATAAATGAATTCCTTGATTTTCAAATAACCCAAGGCCTAAAAATGATATTTATGTATTTATTTTACTATCTAGTTAATGTGCCCATGATATCCAACTAAAACATGAAAGCTATGTCATGAAATCAGAACATATGTATAAAACTAAGGCAATTGTGGTTAATTCTTTCGTTCTATCTACAATAGAAGCACGGTGTATTTTTGTAATAAAGGAACCAACTTTTAATACAGCCCTCCAAATTGGAAGTTGAACCCAGAATCATATCTAACTACCACCCAAAATGTACGTATTATTGATTACGACCTGAACTCGTCTTTTTTATAGTAGTTAGGGTCAAGCTTCGCTAATAATATATTTTCATTTGGTAGTTCTTCACATAAGATTGTTATGGAAAGATCGTGCATTATTACAGAAATGAGTTTCCTGGTCATATCTGGGCCCACAACTTCCCAACTGTCACATAATATGATGCATCTAGCACCAACATTTGAGATTTGATATATCCAGTGTACCAATATGGACGCATGGATTGTAACTTCTTGGAGGTGCTAATTAGAGAAGATCATATATAGTGTTGGCCGGAGAATTACCTATTAATGATGAACGGAAAATATCATATAAACATTTGTAATATTTATAATCTGTCTAAACATCGTCTTGGTAAATAAAAATTAACATCTAAATTATTCCTTGTTTCTAGGGTTCTGAAGATGCAGATTCAACGGAGGCTGGGACTAGCTCAAATGCAGATACTACGGTTAGTGACAGTTCGTCAAATCGGAAGATGCTCAATCATACAGAGACGATGCTAGCGGCTTTTAAGGAATCTCAGCTCATTGGGAGAGAGATAGAAAAGGAAGAAATTATCAAACTAATTACAACTGAAGATAGCCAGCACGAAGTGATCTCCGTTTGGGGAATGGGTGGTCGTGGAAAAACCACACTGGTGAGAGATATCTTCCAAGATGAAAAGCTCAGTGGAAAGTTTGAGAAGCGTGCTTGTGCCACAATTATGCGCCCTTTCAACGTTAACGAGCTCCTCCGGAACTTAGCTTCACAATTTGGCTACAAGGATGTTCCAGAAATGAAAACCGAATTAACAGGAAAGAAATATTTAATTGTTCTTGATGATCTATTGTCCAATTCAGAGTGGGACACTATAATACCACATTTTCCCGCAACGGAGACATCAAGCCGGATCATAGTCACAACAAGGGTAAAAGATATTGCAACACATTGTTCGAAGAAACATGAAAAAATATACGAACTCCAAAGTCTGAAAGGCAACTATGCACTTGACCTATTCACCGAGAAGGTATATATAGCATATTATCTCATATTCTATTTGTTTGAATAAAAAAGGATATTTGTAGATTCTAAGAACATACACATGTGAACAAGTATATCGTTTTATACTAAGGATGCCATGTGGCCTACCTCTATTTATTTTATTCTTGTTTTGAACTAGAAGGGTGGTCCTCGGAGGGTTCTGTCTTTACTCTTTAGCATCTTGAGAGTCTAAAAATTAAATTATCCAACCATATGTATATTTAATGATGCGTCTATCCTGTTTAGAAATAAAACACTTTTTGTAATCTTATTTATTTTGGCAAATCACTCCAACCTAGGTGACTACCGATTGGGAGAAGGAGAAAGGTGTTGGTACAGTAAATCACTCGAATTATGGCTAGTAATATTGTTAGAAACCGATGCCGATGATAAATGCAGAATCTCAACAATCGCATGTTCACATAGCATGCAGGCCTCCACCTTAAACCGTTTAAAATAGGAAGCTAATTAAATGGTGGAGTGGGTCTGGTGCAGTTTCCTCTCCTCTATTCTAGCATTAAATACAAAAATGATGCCTAACTCTTGAGAACTCCTGGATTTGGAACTATGCCTAATAAACTGAGATGGAAAACTGCAAGAAGAGATGCATTTTTTTTTTGAGAAACACAGTACAAACGCAGACGCTCACATACACGCGCATACACTCACCCCTTTGAACGCATACACGCATACCCTACTCCTATGAGCACCTCCGAAATACTGAGCCGGCAGATCGAGTCTTGAGATTGACGAAGTCACCACGGGTGCCTCGCTGTCGACGGGAACGTCGCCTCCCACTGAAAAAATATTCCGCCTAAATGAAACACACAGATGTCAAACCTGGGATTTGAACTCTGGTGGGCTGAGGGTACAACCACCCTGCTAACCATCCAACCACAGGTTGGTTTGCAAGAAGAGATGCATATTGCATACACATGCACATAGGATGTGTACTTCCAACTTGTGTGCTGTATATACTAGTAAAATGCACGTGCTTTGCACGTCAATACGTATTTTTTTCACACGAAAATATCTTACCCGCTGCAGAACCCAGAAGCTGGCTACAATACTTGGTCGATTTACAAATAAATATTTCTCAGGTATTTAGAAGTAGGAACGGCTCTGAATAAATCTACTTTCACATGATTGTCGACCTTTGCAATTTCGTTTTTGTATTTGTCGCGAAGAAGACAATACACATATGCGTCTCAATGAACATCTATTTGAGCCTCCCTTTGTCGGTATGTGTAAGTTTCGTCCATTCTTTTCCTCTGCTTCCCAAAAATTACATCAAGCTACCATCATATCAAATGACGCATGAAACGACCCAGAAAGAGTAGTGACCATTTTTGTCGTGTCTAAAAATATTTCAGTCACATGTTAATATATAATTAAAGTTTTTTTACCATCGCGCAGAATATTCCATGACATAAAAACGTTTTCACCTGTTGCAAAAACGTTTCCATCATACGTTAAAACAATGTCTCCATCGTCAATAATCTATGCCACATAAAATGGTTTCCATCACAACAACGGTGTACAAGAACCTGATGTCTTATCCTCATTGATAGTCTAATCTTTAATGAGAACTTCATGCAAGGAACAAGTAATTTTAATTTGCGATGGTTGGGTGCAATTTGTCTTAGGAGGCATGTGATAAAATTAATCTTGTAGAGTTGCAATGTTTTTTTACGAAAAGAATTGCAATGTTGTCATGACAAATAATAATATATATATACATAAAAGAACCACGGTTTTTATATTATTATAATTTTACATTATTTTACTTAAGTATTGACACTAAGAGTAACGATCAAAAGTGGTAGAGACTATATATTTTTGATATGTGGACTGATTAATCTCCTGTTCTCTCCTTTTTTAAGGAAGTTTTCTAGATGGTGTCTGAATAATCATTTGTTAGGTAAGACGACTTGAACAACTCGATTATACAATAACTGAGTAGATGGATGGATGATTCAGTATATACACTGGCGGACCCAGAGGGTGGGCCGGATGGGCCGTGGCCCACCCAGATATTCTGAAAACATTTTTTTACCTACTAAGAATCAGAAGATTAAAACCTGTCTAGATGGCCCAATAAGCCCAAATATACAAAACTTTCCTGTACGAGAATGATATGGACGAGCACGCTCGATCCGTCCCCCAGTCCCCGATCCCTAGTTCGCTCCATTGATGAAACATTTTAATCTGCTTTGGAGGACTGCAATTTGCATGATCTAGGCTTCTCGGGTGATCCTTTCACGTGGAGAAATAATAGCCATGATGCAGAAACATATGTAAGAGAATTTGTTATAATCTCCAACTTATTTTGCTTGTGTTAATTGTTAAGGTGTAGTGATATTTTCGAAAATACCAAATTAATATGTAATTTTTTTGCTTCTGTTTGTTGTAATTGTACAATTGATTATGGACAAAAATAGTGATATTGTGGCTCCTTATTGGAATGAAGCAGAGAGGATTGCATCTTCTTCATCACTATTTTTTTTATCATTCCATTTTAGGTTTTGTGCGTGCTTTGTTCATGTTTTAAACTATTTGTATTGGAATCATGCACATTTAGAACACATGTATGGAAATACTTGCGGTACAATGTTTTATATTATTGTTAATCAATTTGCTATTTTTAGTATTCATTTGGAAAAAAAATCGATGTGCAAGTTTTTTCAGAAGTGTGCCCACCCTCTGATTTTTTCCTAGGTCCGCCACTGAGTATATAGGCTAACTGTCAGACTTGGTAAAATGCTCACATTAATGGCCGTAGTTTGCTTCAATACTACTATGAAGCGATAACAACAAAATTAAGATTTTGAATGAACGTATGCCACATGCATGGGACCACAAACCAGTGGCTACCAAATGACAGAAGGTGCAGCTTTTTTGCATGCGCACTGGACCTATCCCGAAGCATCCAACAATCACCAGCGGGATTCCACGAGCGCGGGAATGGGTGGCGAATCCAAGCGCTCCCGGCCGTTAGATCAACTGAGTTTTGGTCTGATGAACGGACATAGAAACTTTAAGAGGCAAATCAACGGCTTGGATTGCTCCAGTGTGCACCGGCGGGAAGGTTGTGGAACTGAGTGGTCAATCCAAATTCAAAAACTCGTGTACTATATAGTGGTATAGATAACATGCGATAATAGTGTGTGCTTGCGTTTGAAATATTCGTGAGTAGTAGCATGCAGAGATTTTTAAAAAATGGAGATCGAGATGCATATATATATACCTGTTGCTTGCATGCTGCTTAAATTGAATGTCGTGTATTTATTTTTAGTTTCTTAATTTTTGTGCCATTTCTATATTCAAATGAAATGTCGTGTATTTATTTTCATGTTATAAATGTCTCTGGAAATTTCCACAAATATCTGTATATAGACTTCAATTATTTTTTAGTTGTAAATCCACGTTTCTTGTGGTATTTTGAAATCATCAATATTAAAGATAAATGCATGTGCAAAATAAAAGTTATTATACTTGCAGATGGCAAGAGTACTATTATTTTATTTTATTCATGTTAGTTGAATGTGAGTTGCACTTGAACTTTAGTTAGTTCAGATAAGTGTTATAGTCTGTGTGCTAAGATGATGAACGACCTGATACTAATATGTCTTTCATCATTTATGTGCCTAAATTGTTATTTGCCCAAAGTTTTATGAGAACACAAATGTATGTGCAACCGATAATTCATATTCAACCTAGTTAGGAAAAAATCTAACATTAGAAATGACCATCCATTTACCTTGAAATTCAATGATAGCATTTGAGTATATGCATATCCTGGAAATTCATTTGTAGGTCCTAGCTCGCAAGCTCTTGTAGTCTACCAATATTGTTGAAACTCTTGGATATCTTTTGTTCTGATTGTTCGGCTCTATAGTCTGGGTATACCTTTTTCTTTATAGGTTAATAAAACTCAAACATTCTGCTACAAGATAATATATATAATTGGAATAAAATATTCGATTAAAGTTTTTCCCATCCCAACCTTAATTCAGAGGATTACGATCCATCATAATTTATTCCTCTAAGCTTCTTGGCTTGGACAATTCCTATGACAGAAATTGCTTACTTAAATCTCATAACATGCACATAGATACATCATGGATCCCATAAATCTATGCAGATGGAATTATAAATAAAATCTAACTTCAGGCATTCAATTTCTGTTTGCATGTATACAAACTCTTACGTACCACATGCTCGTATATATAGATATTCTCTACACGCGTATGTGTCTGATTCTTTGCACGCAAGTATGTGAAAATTTCCTTTTTTTCTTGCCCTTTATTTATAGCTTTCATAATCTATAATTCGTTGTAAAAAGCAGATGCACAGGAAATATAGAGAACCCTATAAATTACGCTTTGTCAAATTAATAATTAATGTCTATGGCATTATTAATTAAACATTGCGCATTTATATTTATACTTAGAATATATATTAAGATTGCACATGAAAACTGCAAGAAGAGATGCATATTGCATACACATGCACATAGGATGTGTACTTGTAACTTGTGTAGTTGTGTGCTGTATATATACACTGCGATAATAGTGTGTGCTTGCGTTTGAAATATTCGTGAGTAGTAGCATGCAGAGATTTTAAAAAAACTGGAGATAAAGATGCATATATACCTGAAGATCGTGTGTGCTGTTGCTTGCATGCTGCTTATGTACGTTCCTTTGCGGGCATGCTTTTAAAAAGGAATTTTGCAACCCGATGAAATAATTAATAGGATTATGTACCTTTTAAAAAGGAATTTTGCATTTCATCACATTCATATGATTAAATTAGAAAGACTAAATTATACTAGTTTCATTTGCGAAGTACTAACAATCAGAACTTACATTAATTTCAGATATTTGGCAAGGGCACTAATATGGATGAGGAGTATCCTGAGTTAATTGAACAAGCAAATCTGATCCTAAAAAAATGCAGTGGACTGCCGCTTGCAATAGTCACCATTGGGGGCTTTTTTGGCAAACCAACCGAAAACCATTATGGAATGGAGGAAGTGTAATGAGGAGCTGGAGATGAATCCAGAGCTTGAGATCATAAGAACCATCCTTATGAGGAGCTACGATGGTTTACCCTATTACCTCAAGTCTTGTTTCTTATATATGCCCATATTTCCTGAGGACCAAAGGGTACAGCGTGGAAGATTGGTGCGTCGGTGGACTGCGGAGGGTTACTCAAGGGAGGTTGGAGACAACTCTATGGAGGACATTGCAGATGGTTACTTCATGGAACTTATAAGCAGGAGTATGATTCTACCATCTCAAGGATCAATCTATAAAACCAAAGGGATTGATTCCTGCCAAGTTCATGATCTCATGCGTGACATCGGAATCTTAAAATCTATGGAAGAAAATCTTGTTTTTACTCTCGAGGAAGGTTGCAGCACAAACAACCAAGTCAAGATGCGCCACATTGCGATTAATGGCAATTGGAAAGGAGATCAGCGTGAATTCGAGAGCACAGTGGACATGCCCCGTGTACGATCAGTAACCGTTTTTGGTAAGTACAAGTCATTTTTCATTTCCAACAAGATGAGTCTACTACTACAAGTGCTGGACTTGGAAGACGCAACATATGTATGTGACCATCACCTTAAGCATATTGGGAAGCTTCTTCATCTAAGGTACCTTTCACTAAGGGGATGTGGTGGTATTTATCACTTGCCAGATTCATTGGGTAACTTGAGAGAGCTCCAAACGTTGGATGTCAGAGATACGAACATAATCAAGCTGCCGCAGAGTATCATCAAGCTTCAAAAACTATACAATCTTCGTGCTGGTATGAAACCGGGGAATGAGAACTTCTCGTATGAGGGATATTTAGAGGAAGTTTTAATGGGCAACAGGGCATGCCAGTTGCCTGTCTATTTGATGGCATCTTGTTTATTTTGGTGTGCACCTCGGTTTTTCCTTCATGACGATGACATGAGCCGCAGTGATGTATGCACTCAGTTCTGCTGCTCTGTAGTCCCTGCTGTTGCGATGCGCCTGGAGAATCATGGTGTTCTATTGCCAAGAGGGACGAGGAAGTTGAAAACCTGCGTACACTAGGTGTTGTGAACATTGCACGACGAGGGAAGGCCATTCTGAAGGACATAAAAGGACTCACCCGGTTGCGCAAGTTGGGAGTGACGGGCGTCAATAAGGAAAACGGACAAGATCTCACTAGTGGAAACAGGGGCTTTGGTGGAGAGGGGTGTTGGGCTCTAGTCCCGGGCGTGGTTCGATCCCGGACTAGAGGAGGGAACTAGTACCGGGCCGGCTGCTCCGACGCTGCGCAGGTCGGGTCCCGGGTTGTAGGGCACCTCTAGTTCCGGGCCGTGATACCACCCGGGACCGAGGCAGTCAGCGGCAGGGTGGAGACAGGAGGGTGGACCTTTCGTCCCGGGCCGTGGTACAGCCCGGGACTAGAGGTCCCGCTATATCATCTCCCACCCCGGGCCAGCCACCATTTTGAACTCTCAAGATCATCTCCATTGTTTCCTCTCTCAAGCTCAAGTGTAGCCCCATTTTTTTCCAAGATTTGTCAAGATAGACGGCACCCATCTCTCCAAGGGTTAGCAACACTTGATCCTTTCACCCGGCGGCCGAATTTTAGCCATTTCCATACAAGTTTAGCTCATTTCATTTTTATAGTGCTACCTAGGTGTTTGATGAAATGCCTAAGCTAGGTAGTTCATTTTTTTATGTATTTTGAGCTCAAATTAATTTATTATTTGTGGATTTTAGTGTCGTCTCGGTCCTCACCGCCGTCGATAGCCCCCGCCATCCCGTGACCGGCACCACCTCGGTGAGCCTCTTCTTTTATCTGTTATTTTACAAAATTACTTGTATGATTTGATTGCATAATTATTTTTCTTGTATAATTTTCTTATGTTTTTTATGTATAGTGTCATGGTTTTGATATCCGTCCCCGTCGTCCCTCGTCCGGTCTATGATTCGGATGTGGTATATTTTTATCACTATTTATTTTGTTTCGTGTTTATAACAATCATGCCGACCAAATTGACATAGATATATTTTTATTTAGGAGGTAGTTGAACCGGAAATTCCAGCCGACCCTATTGTAGAGTTTTTTATAAAAGAAAACAACGATTTGAAAGCAAAATTGAAGATAAGTGAAGATCTTCGTCTCCAATGCCTAGAAGAGAAGATGGTATTGGACTTGAAGATTGCCGACATCGTTGATGCTCACGGGGTCGAGCTTACCGACGTCGTCGCTGTTCACGAGATGAAGATGGATGCAATGCGCTTGAAGCTTAGAAAGATTAGAAAATATGTCATTAGTCAAGAGGCTTGGTATCATTATGCTGTTGGTTCAATAGTTACCTTAGTTGCGATTCTGATCGCATTTGTTGTTGGATTTAAATTCTTTAGATAGTTGTATTCTAGTTTCAATTAATTTATGTTTTATGAGAACTATGTATTACATTTGGTCACTACTATACTTTGGTTTTAATGTGATGAACTTGTATTAATGAATATGATATGTTTCCTATTATGTTGGTTTATCGTAATGGGTTTTAGCGGTGATTTGCAGATGAGTCATCCGTGGATGTACGCTGACCGACGCTCTAAAGAGTACATGGATGGCGTGCAATCTTTTCTCAATGTGGCTAAGGATAACAAGGGGCCCAATGGTTTTATGTGTTGTCCATGCAAGAAATGTCGGAATGAGAAGGATTACCCTAACACAGACAGAATTCACCTCCACCTGATAACTTCTGGTTTCATGCCCGGCTATAATTGTTGGACCAAGCACGGAGAAAAAGGGGTTATGATGGAAGATAACGAAGAAGAAGAGAACGATGACAACTACATGTACCCTGAATATGTTGGTAACCCAACAGGGGAAGCTGATGATGAACCAGATGATCCCATCATACATGATGATTTACGTGGGGTCATCGTTGATGCACATACCCTAGCAGAAACTACACTTGAGAAGTTGAAGTTGGAGCGCATGTTAGAGGATCACAAAACAAAGTTGTACCCAACTTGCGAAGATGGCAACACAAAGCTCGGTACCACACTGGAATTATTGCAATGGAAGGCAGCGAATGGTTTATCTGACAAGGGATTTGGGAGTTTACTGAAAATAGTGAAGGACAAGCTGCCGGCTGGTAACGAATTGCCCGAGAGTGCGTATGAAGCAAAGAAGATTATCTGCCCTCTAGGATTAGATGTGCAGAAGATACATGCATGCATTAATGACTGCATCCTCTACCGCGGTGAGAAGTATGAGAATTTGAATGAATGCCCGGTATGCGGTGCATTGCGGTATAAGATCAGAGCAGATGACCCTGGCGATGTTGAGGGCATGCCCGCCAGGAAGAAGGTTCCTGCCAAGGTTATGTGGTACGCTCCTATAATACCACGGTTGAAACGTTTGTTCAGAAACAAAGAGCATGCCAAGTTGTTGCGATGGCACAAAGAAGACCGCAAGAGCGACGAGATGTTGAGACACCCGGCTGATGGGTCGCAGTGGAGAAAAATCGATACAGAGTACAAGGAATTTGCACGTGACCCAAGGAACTTAAGGTTTGGTCTTAGCACGGATGGCTTTAATCCTTTTGGGGAGCAGAGTAGCAGTCATAGCACCTGGCCTGTGACTCTATGTATCTATAACCTTCCTCCTTGGTTGTGCATGAAGCGGAAGTTCATTATGATGCCAGTGCTCATCCAAGGCCCGAAGCAACCCGGTAACAACATTGATGTCTACCTGAGGCCATTAGTTGATGAACTTTTACAGTTGTGGCGTGATGAAGGGGTACCTGTGTGGGATGAGTACAAACAAGCGGAATTTAACCTACGAGGGTTGTTGTTTGTAACCATCAATGATTGGCCTGCTCTTAGTAACATTTCAGGACAGTCGAACAAGGGATACAATGCATGCACACACTGTTTAGATAGCACTGAAAGTATATATGTAGGTAACAAGAATGTGTACCCGGGTCATCGTCGATTTCTTACAACTCAGCATCCCCTAAGAAAGAAAAGCAAGCAGCAGCATTTCAAAGGTGAGGAAGATCGCCGGCCGAAGCCACCCCTCCAAAGTGGTGAAGATATATATGATGCGGTCAAGGATTTAGATGTAATCTTTGGAAAGGGTCCTGGCGGACAGTCTGTTCCGAATGACGCTAACAACCACGTTCCCCTGTGGAAGAAGAAGTCTATATTTTGGGAACTACCCTATTGGAAAATCCTAAAGGTCCGCTCTGCAATCGACGTGATGCACGTGACGAAGAATGTTTGCGTGAACCTGCTAGGCTTCTTGGGCGTGTATGGGAAGGCAAAAGATACTCCGGAAGCACGAGAGGACCAGCAACTTTTGAAAGACCCAAAGAACCTGCATCCAATGAGGACGGATAAAGGACGTCTACGTCCTGCTAGCTACGTTCTTACCAAAGAAGAGAAGGAGATATTTTTTGAAGTCCTGAGCAGTATGAAGGTCCCGTCTGGCTTCTCGTCGAATATAAAGGGAATAATAAATATGGCAGAGAAAAAGTTCCAGAACCTAAAGTCTCATGACTGCCACGTGCTGATGACTCAACTGCTTCCGGTTGCATTGCGGGGGCTTCTACCGGAAAATGTTCGAGTATCCATTGTTCAGCTATGTGCGTTCCTCAATGCAATTTCGCAGAAGTCAATCAGCCCAACCACTCTATTAAGGTTACAGAAGGATGTGGCTCAATGTCTCGTTAGTTTTGAGTTGGTGTTCCCACCATCCTTCTTCACTATTATGACACATCTCCTAGTACACCTGGTCGACGAGATTCACATTCTGGGTCCTGTATTTCTACACAATATGTTCCCCTTTGAGAGGTTCATGGGAGTGTTGAAGAAGTATGTTCATAACCGTGCTAGGCCAGAAGGAAGCATCTCCAAAGGGTATGGAACAGAGGAGGTCATTGAGTTTTGTGTTGACTTTATTCCCGGCATTAAGTCGATTGGTCTTCCTGAATCGCGACATGAGGGGAGACTAAGTGGAGAAGGCACTCTAGGAAAGAAATCATACATATGCAGGGACGGGTATTCTTTCACAAAAGCACACTACACAGTTCTGCATAATTCCACTTTGGTGGCTCCGTATATCCAGATGCACAAGGATATTGTACGCTCTAACAACCCGGGGATGGATGACTCCGCCATTGCAAAGGAACACATGGAGAATTTTGGCGGTTGGTTGGAAACGCATCTGAACAACAACAACACAGTCTCAGATGAGCTGTTCTTGTTGTCTAAGGGGCCATCTTCGACTATTTGGACTTTCCAAGGGTATGAGATAAACGGGAATACATTTTACACGAACGCCCAAGATAAAAAGAGCACCAACCAAAATAGTGGTGTCCGCTTTGATGATAAGAGCACGAATGAGGCCACGGTCACATATTATGGTTGCATAGAGCAGATATGGGAACTTGACTATGGACCTTCTTTGAAGGTCCCTTTGTTCTGGTGCAAATGGTTCAACCTGAGAGGCGGCGGGGTAAAGGAAGACCCATTGTACGGAATGACTACAGTGGATCTCACGAATGTTGCGTACGACAACGAACCATTCGTTCTAGCCAAGGATGTGGCTCAGGTTTTCTATGTGAAGGACATGTCTACCAAGCCAAAAAAAAGAAAAGATAAGGAAGTGAATACATCAGCCGATGAGCCAAAGCGCCACATAGTTCTTTCAGGGAAAAGAACCATCGTGGGAGTGGAGGACAAGACAGACATGTCAGAAGATTACGACAAGTTTCATGAAATTCCGCCCTTCAAAGTGACCACTGACCCAAGTCTCAAGTTATACGCAGACCCTTGTCCATGGTTACGGAGCGATCAGAAGAAAGGGTCTCACAAAAAGAAAAAGCGAAGACTAAATAGGGATGTTGTTCATGATGTGTAATAATTTATTAAACTTTTATATAATTTATAGTATGGAGGACAAGACAGACATGTCAATGAAATCAAGCGTATGGCGGTGGCGGAATGTAGTACTTAATTTATAAATTTTTGATGTAGCATCAAACTTTGTGATGTGAAATGATCAAAAGATATAAAAAAAGTAAGAAACCAGAAAATTAAAAAAAATTAACCTCTAGTACATTATTACACATGATCCAACGTCTCACAAGCGCTTGAAAGAAACACACCCCTGATCCAACATCACCAACATTATTCTACATAAACAGACTTGCTGGCTCGAAGGCCGTAGGATTAGGGGGAACGGCGGGAGGAGCCAGCCCCGTGGGCGGCCGCCCGGTTCTCGCGCGCACGTTTGCGGCGGAGGGCAAGATCCATGGAGGATGAGTCTTTCAGCGCCCAATCCAGCTCGGAAGCCTCCTTCGCCTTGAGCTGGTAGGAAGTCTTTGCTCGCTGGACAGGGTAGTCGCGGACAGACTGGAAGGAGGCTGCCATGGCCTCCTGTATCTGCAACCCACAACCCTCTTCCCCGTCGTCGCTCCAGTCGAAGTCGTCGTCATCCTCCTCCGCGGGAGGAGCGGCGGCGCCTGGTGGAGGTGCAGCGGCGCCAGGTGGAGGTGCGGCGGCACCTGGTGGAGCAGGAGGCCGGTAGCTGGGCATTCCTCTCCACGCCGGGCTCGTGGGCATACGGCGGGATAGGCTCCTGCGGTTGCGCCCAAGCGCGCTCTGCCGAGCACGCTCGACCTCGTCCAGAAGGCGCTGCGGCGGGCGTGGCGGATGCATCTCGTGGAGACGATGCGTTCGTGGCTAGGAATGTTGGATTAGGGTTTACCCCGTCGGCGACAATATATAAAGACCTACAGGGCAGCGCTGGGGGAGGACACGTGCCCAGGGCAACGCTGGGGGAGGACACAGATCGTGTGTTTCTTTCAAGCGCTTGTGAGACGTTGGATCAGGGGTGTGTTTCTTTTGAGGGATTGTGAGCTGTTGGATCAGCAGTATCACGACCACTTCGTGAGCCACATGACCCGGTTGGTGTTACCAACCGGGACTAAAGAAGCACACGTACCCTATATATAGCCCCCCTCCTCAGACAGGTTACTCACACACAAAACATTCCAGCGTCACTCGGAGAGGCCTCTTTGGGCAACCAGCGGCAAGACGTCTCTGATGACCTGCGACCGTTCCAAACGGTTGCAGATCATCAGAGATGTGTTGCCGGACGGTTGTAGATCATCAGAGACGTCTTGCCGCTGCTTGGATCGAAGTGGCGCTCAAACACAAAACATCCAGCGTCACTCGGAAAGGTATCTTTGGGCAACCAGCGGCAAGACGTCTCTGATGACCTGCGACCGTTCCAAACGGTTGCAGATCATCAGAGATGTCTTGCGGCCGGTTGTAGATCATCAGAGACGTCTTACCGCTGCTTGGATCGAAGTGGCGCTCAAACACAAAACATTCGGGTTCCCTAGCTATAACCCATTTCTTCTAGGTGGAAACTCTCATTTCGTGTATTAACCCATTTCTTCTAGGTGGAAACTCTCATTTCATGAAATTCCGCCCTTCAAAGTGACCACTGACCCAAGTCTCAAGTTATATGCAGACCCTTGTCCATGGTTACGGAGCGATCAGAAGAAAGGGTCTCACAAAAAGAAAAAGCGAAGACTAAATAGGGATGTTGTTCATGATGTGTAATAATTTATTAAACTTTTATATAATTTATAGTCTGGAGGACAAGACAGACATGTCAATGAAATCAAGCGTATGGCGGTGGCGGAATGTAGTACTTGATTTATAAATTTTTGAATTGATTTTAAATTAAGCGTATGTAGTACTTAATTTAAAACCAAGCGCATGTGATACTTCATTTTAAACCAAAACAGAAAACAGGAAAATGAAAGCAATTTTTACTTAATTTAGACAAGTAAATCAAAAGATATAAAAAAAGTAAGAAACCAGAAAATTAAAAAAAATTAACCTCTAGTACCGGGCCGTGCGACCACCCGGTACTACAGGTCCACTGGGCTTGGCGCGCCCTGAGGGACCTCTAGTACCGGGTGGTAACACGGCCCGGTACTAGAGGGTGTCTAGTACCGGGTGGAGCCACGGCCCGGTACTAGAGGCCTTTTTGGCGCTACTTCTAGTGGCTCGGGCCGAAAATTTGCCCAAGTCCAGCAAATCGACGCTCCGCCTCCGGGCTCCAGACGACGCCGCCCCCTGCGCCGCCAGGCTGCCGGATTTCATTCCCGCGCCGCTGCCGCCCTCACCGTGGGTCGCCGTCCTGCTCCTGCTCCGGGCGCGGCCGTCCCCGCTCTTCCCCCGAGCAAGATCGTCGTCCCCGAGCAAGCAAAGCTCGCCCCCGACCCACGCGGTGAGCTCGTCCCCCCGACCAACTACTCTCTCCCTCTCTCAGATCTAGCGCGCGGCGGCGGCGGCGGCGGACCCTAACCACGGGGCCGGCGCCGGAGTTGGCAAACAAGAACAAATTTTTAGGGCCTAAAGGGGCCGATTTCATTATAGTTATAGGCCACAACCGGCCGATTACATTTGGGGGGGGGGGAGGCCATTGATAAGGCCATTACATTGGAGGGGGGAGGGTCGCCGGTGCCGGTGCCGCCTAGTCGTCGAGGATGTAGAAGGGCGGCGGGGTCCAGAGATGCTCCGGTGGCGCCTGCTGCTGCGGTGGCGCCTGCTGCTGCGGTGGCGCCTCCTGCTGCTCCGGTGGCGCCTCCTGCTCCTGCTCCCGTGGCGCCTCCCAGCTCCCGCCGGTAAAGACCCAGGACTGGCCAACGAGGCCGGTGGGCAGAGGAGGCGGCGGCGGAAGGTCCTGCTCCTGCTCCTGCTCGCGTTCCATGGCGTAGTGCCACGGCTCGACCTCGTCCGGGTCGTACTCCTGCTGCTGCATTGGCGGCGGCGGCGGCATCAGGCCGCGGCCGCGGCCGCGGTCCTCACCTTCTCCCACCTCTTGATCTCGTCCTCGACGAGGGTGCGGTTGGAGGCCTCGTAGGCGGCCTGCATCTCCGGGTCGTCGTCGTCCTCGGGGACCTCCTCCTCGAACCACAGCGGGTCGGGCAGCGCTGGGTAGGCGGATTGGACGGCGCGGGGCGCCGGGGCGAAGTAGGAGTGGCGGCGGTCCTCGTGCTCGTCCTTGAGCCACTGCTCCCAGTGAGGGGAGTCCGCCGCGTAGGCGGGGTCGTTGCGGAGCGCCGGAGGGAGGAGGCGGCGCCGGCGCGCGATCTCCCTGTCCAGTTGCCTCCCAGGGAGCGGGACCGCCGGCACCGGAATCCTCTGCGGGTTCAGGTGCCAGCCCTCGGGGAGGTGGACGTCGTGCCACTCCAGCGTGGCGGCGTTGTCCCAGTGCCACTGGCACTCCGGCTCCGGCACGTAGCGCCGGCGCCGGATCCTCCTCCCTCCAGCGGTGGTGGTGGAGGTTCGTGGCGGCGCGTCGGGTGCGTGGGCGACCCGCACCGGTGGCGCGGTCCTCCGCACGCCCCGGGAACGACGCCCAAGGCCGCCGGCGGTGGAGGCGGTGGAGAAGCGCGGCGACGGTTGGAGGACTCGCCGGTCTCGTTCTTCGGGGACTTCCCGAACCAGCGCGACATGGCGGCGAGGGCACTGGACGGGCGGAGGGGAACCGTCGGGCGGAGGGGAACCGTGGGGCGGAGCGGAGTGGAGTGTCCACATCCGCACGGGCGCGTCCCTTTTTAAAGACCAGGACCGTCGGGAGGGGAACCGTCGGGTGGGCCAGCGCCCGAGTCGCTGGCAAGTGGGCCAGGAGCATTGACTCCGGGTGGGCGGGGGCTGTTCGTGCTCCGCATTGACCACGGGGGGTGAAGGCGAGGCGGCCGGGTGGGAACACGAGGCGGGGAGGTGAAGACGAGGCGGGGCGGGAACACGAGGCAGGGCGGCGGGGTCAGAACTGGGTCGCTGGCGGGTGGGCCAGCATTGACCACGCGTGGCCAGTGGGCGGTCACACGTGGCGGTGGGGCGGGTAGGCGCTGGCAGGTGGGCCAGCGATGACCACGGTGGCCACCTTTGACCAGGTTCTGGCCCAAATTTGGGCTGGGCTGGGATTGGGACAGCAGCCTAAGTTTTTTTTGAATTTTTTTTCTTTAGATGCAATATTAAATTGTTTTTGTTGCATATTTGTATATTGAATTATTGTACTAATGCTATTATTGTTTTATCTTTTTTTTGTATTAGTTAAACAATGGATATCGATGCTCCCTTCGCAACGAGAGAAGGGGAAGAAGAGCTACTTTCCTACATTTGTGAACCCGGTGAATTTCGGCATCCCGCAGAAGGAGCTGAAGATGAATTTCGGCATCCCGCGGAAGGAGCTGAAGATGAGGACTCGGAAATTGGTGGACCCACGCCGTCTGGCGAGGTATATTAAGCCTATGTTGAGCAGATGCAATAACTGATTTGTGCATATATGTATTCACACATGTTTCATATTTTTAGACCTCCGCATCGAACCAAACCACTAAACGAGGCCATGCCCAAGGGATGGGCAAAGATGAGCATCTCACAATTGACGAGGTGAATGCAACTACTGGCCAACCACTGGCACCCGTGCCGAACGCAGTTAAGTTTGTGCATCAATGCGGAGTCACTGTCAGGGACAACGTTTATATCAGCACTCAGGAATGGATTAAGCCAAAGTTAGAGGGAGTTAGTTACGTCGACAAGAGAACCAAAGATGTGCTTTGGAACAAGCTCATTGCACATTTCACCCTACCGGTCTTGGAAGATGAGGTGAAGACAAAAAAAATGACGGACAAAGTCAAGCATTTCGCTCTTAAGAAGATGGCTCAACAATTCAATAACTACAAGAACAAATTATTCCGTGAGTGGGAAGAAGATGGGAAACTTCCGGATTTCACCGGCACACGAGAGAGGCAGCGGCCTCACTGGCCTGCATTTCTGGAGTACAAGAAATCAGAACGAGCTAAGAAAAGGTCGCAAACGAATAAGAATAATGCAGCGAAAAAGAAGTATCACCATAAGATGGGGCCAGGTGGCTACCGAGTTGCCGAGCCTAAGTGGGAAAAAATTGAGTCCGAGTTGCGTGCAAAAGGGCTCACCCCGGTCACAGAGGAATGGGACAGAAGGATAAGGAATTGGCTACTTGCGCATGGAGGGGAGTATGACATGGAAACAGGGGAGTTAATAATTGATGAAAGCAAAGTAGTCAACGGAGCCCAAAAAAAATTATTGATTAATTGCCAAGTCTAAAGAGGGAAAGTTTATTTCCGACAGAGAGAAGGACGAGCTGTCAGAGGCCCTCGGGACCAAAGAAAAAGGAGGATCAACACGAGGCTTAGGAGAAGTGCCGTGGATTGAAGGGTTTCCCGAGGACCGTGCCTCTTATAGAAGCCGATTGAGAGCAAAGAGGAGGAAGGAGCAGCAGGAATCAGACCGGTTGATGATCTTAGAAAGAAATCATGACCAGATGGTTGCTCTCTATAAGGAGCAGCAGAAGCAAATAGATCAAATGCGCGAGCAAGGGGCGCCAACTCTTCAGCTGGAACAAGCGAGTCAAGGCGGCCCATCGCATCGCAGAAGCAGCGTGGCTTCCTCGGTTATGGTCGGTGATGATGAGACAAGTTACCCCGTGGATTATATCACGGAGAAAACAACTTGTGAGCTGCATGTCCCAGTATTTAACTTATCCACGAAGGTGGCGGACGGCTATGCATTCTCCATTGACTCTACAGCATCGTGGCTTGGCAATGCCATTCCAGATGGATATGCTCGTGTCGGCGTGGATCAAGTTGTACAAGGATATGAATCACTGAACCTTGAGTTCCCAAGAGCTGATGATGAGTCGGTGCTAGGGGACGTCGTGGGTGGTCTAATTCTATGGCGGAAGAAATACATCAAGTTTGAAGGCTGGGCGCCAAGGCCACCATCGTCTCCGCCAATTCACGATTCACCACCTGATGACGATGAAGGGGACGACAACCATCAGTCGCCTCCGCATCAGTCGTCTCCGCCGCCGCGTGCGCCGACTCCACCGCCGCGTGCACCGACTCCACCGCCGCGTGAGCCGACTCCACTCTGCGTCAGCCCACTCCGCCGCTGCATGAGCCAACTCCACCGCCGCATGAGCCGACTCCGCCGCCGCATGAGCCGACTCCTGAGCCCCGACATAGGAAGGGCGCCACTTCGTCGTCCATGGGATTCGGGCGAGACCCCCGACGTTCGCCCCTCCCAAAAGTACCCAAAAGCCTTGACGACCTCAGAGCTTGCGACATGACTAAAGAGCAATTGGATGCGTGGGTGGATGCAGACACAAAAAGACAGCTTGCACGGAAAAAGCCCGAGGAAAAGCAAACATTTACTGCAAAGGAAAACAAGTGGGCTATTGGATTCATCACGGAACCATCGCAATATGAGAAAAATAAGCCAGATAACTATTTACGAGCTCTGAGTAAAAGTAGTAGCTCTCCCAAGACGAGAAGTAGTAGTGCCAGAGGGAAAAGAGACGTTGCCCAGCTCGGACAACAGGCAAACCAGTCGATAGCCCCGCTCGTAGTTATACCCAGTGGTCATGGCTCCGTGACGGACCTAATTCCTACTTTATCCTTGAAGAAGGACTTTGCTGCAGCTGCTGGTATTACTCTTGCTCAACTGGACAACGAAAATCTCTTTCCGTCTGATGTAGATGATTCATGGAAATGGAAATGGGGGAGGTCCCTGCTGCGAGGTGATCAGATAAAGTGTCTACCGACATGTATGCGACAACTCCATAGTTGGTACATGAAAACCACAAAGCAATTTGATGAATTTTTGATCTGTGTGAAAGTTACAAAAAATCATTTCGCGGGTGAAGACATGTTCACAATTCAGCTCGAAGAACTCTGGTACTTATACAACCTTGACTCCCTCGACTTGGCTCTCGTCGGTGCCTACTGTCTGTAAGTGATTCAATTCATTTATTTCCAAAAAAGATAAAGTCTTTAGCTCTCAGCTCGTTCATTGCCATCGCTAATTATGCTCACTACGGTATTATGCAGAATGAAGAGTGATGAATGTGGTAGAAAGGGCATCTATGGCTTTGGGTTCGTTAACCCAGTACGAGTTAATGCAAGGACACTAAAAAACCACGTGAAGGACACGGAGAAGAACTTGCTAAATACCCTAATGAAGCAACATTTCAACACGGAGATAATGTTTCCTTACTTCTTCAGGTAAGAGAGTGTTACTCGCTTGTACAAATTAAGTGTAACTGATGAGTTACTGACGTGTATATAATCATGCGCAGCGATCATTACATTCTGCTAGTCATTGAAGTTGATAGATCAAGAGTTCAAGTCTACGACTCATTGGACTGGCCTGAGGATAGGTACCAAAGCATTCTAGATACGCTCCAAAGGTAATTTCAAACATTATCGCACTATATCAGTCTCTCTTATTGATTTCAGAGATATCAAGCAACTAATAACTCATTTATTCTTTTTTTTGCCCGGCAGGGTTTGGAAACAATTCAAAGCGAGGACAAAGGGTTCAGGTTCATTTGAAGAACAGCTGACTTTTGTTCACCCACAGGTAGGTAGTACGGTCTAGCTAGGTTCACGCATCTCTTTATTTATTGTTTTCAATACCACTATATGTTGACTATGATTTGATTGAATTCTATTCTCGTAAAGTGGATCGAGAGGCAACCACAGGGGACCAATTTCTGTGGATATTTCGTTTGCGAGTGGATTCGTCGTTCGGTCACTGAGCGGGACCCAAAGAAATTTTCAGACGTACGTGAACAATCATATTCATCAATTGATCTCCAGTGTCATTCATAATTTTTGATAGTCATGATTAATATTCGTATTGATCTCCTTCTTTTATAGGCAGAGCCATTGCGCGAGAGTATGCCACTAAAGAAGCGCTTTCAAGCACTAGCAGAGGAACTTGCGGGGTTTCTGCTCAGCGAAGTCATACCTACAAAAGGAAAATACAATGGAGAATAGCGGTGAAGTCCCGGTTATGATCTCCCGTGTAACCGAATAGACGGGCTCTAGTCCCGGTTATGATCTCCACACACGTGTAATCGAATAGACGGGCTCTAGTCCCGGTTATGAGCACCTCCATGTAACCGGATAGACGTGAACATATTTTTATTTATGAACATTTTGATATGTTATATGTAGTTTCTGTTTTTAATTAATTAAACGCATATTTTTTTGCACCATTTCAATATTAAATTGGGTGGAAAAACAAAAAATTACAAGCTGCCACGTGTGAGGTCCTTGGTCCCGGGTCGTATGACCAATCGGGACTAGAGGTCCTCCACCACGCCCGCGCCTCGGCGGCCACGTGGGAGCCTGTTGTTCCGGGTCGTAACGGACCCGGTACTAGAGGGGGGGCCTCTAGTGTCGCCTTGCTAGTCCCGGGTGGACACCCGGTACTAGAGGCCCTTACGACCCGGGACCAGTGGCCCTGTTTCCACTAGTGTCTGTGTTCCGCGGTCGTTGCCCTCAGCCGCCTGGAGTCGCTATCAATTCGGTCAGAGGGGGAGCCAGGTTTATCTGGCTGCTTGGATGGAACATTCCCGTTTCCGGAAAGCCTACAGAAGCTCAAGCTGTACGGCTACCTGTTCAAACTGCCGGAATGGATCCAGGGGCTCAACAATCTGGTGAAGCTGAAGCTACGGAGTACCATGCTTGTGGATGCCGCTACCAGCATGGAGGTCCTTGGGAGTCTACGGAACCTGGCCTCCCTACATCTGTTGAATAAGTCGTTCAATCATGGTGAAACTCATGTCAGCCTCAAATTCTCTCCGGGGATGTTCTTGAGCCTGGTTGTGCTGGAGCTGCATCAAGTTGCTAGTCTTAATTCGGTGGAGTTTGAAGGAGGAGCAACCCCTAAGCTTGAGCTGCTGCAGTTCAATCATATTTTCCTCGACCCCAAGGTTGGGTTGTTTTCTGGGCTACGATCTCTCCCAAGCCTCAAGGAATTTATGCTGGGCGACTACAAGTACAAGGAAGACTTCGTGGAGGAATTGCGGGGCGAGCTTGCCGCGAATCAGCATGGACCCATTCTGAAGAGGTTCTGACTTCTGAGCTCAAGTATGTGTAATCGGTGGAGGGTAATATATTGCCGTCTCCCTGGTCCCCGGATTAATTAGCCTGCATTACTGCTGCTACTTTGGTTTGATTTGTAATTTGTAAGCAAGGTACTGTCGATGCCCAAGCATCCTGAGTTGTGTCTGAATTGTTTCATGTGTTTGTGTTCAGTTAATTGGTTTGCTTCTGTTTCCTTGCTGTTCTACCCATTGGTGTGTGACTGGCTTTCATTGGGGTAGCACTACAAGAACGAAGAGCAGTGCCGACGGCTTTTTGCCGTCGGCATAGCCAAGCCGTCGGCACAGACCCGTCGGCGTAGGTGCCCATAGGCACAGCCTAAAAAGCCGTCGGCATAGCTCAAGCCGTCGGCATTTTGTTTTCCAAAATTATTTGTACCAAAATTTTTTTAAAGAAAATTAAGTTTTTTCAATTTTACTCCGAATTTTCCAACTTTTGTTTTTTTTTCAAATTTCGAATTTCTCACTTAGCCACACATTTAATCCTAGGTTAAAGTATTTACCTTAGTCAAACTTCCCGTTTCGTCACCCATCTTCAAATTGGTCCAGCCCAAGCACGCTTAACTTTTGAGTTCCTTCCAAATTAGCTTCCAAATGAGATGTTAGAACTTACTGATATTAGTATCCTATCAACCGTATTAACCATGCGTCATGATGTTACACTTTTTATTGTTTAAATTTTGTAAATTTATTTCAATAATTACTTTCGGAAAATAGGCATAAAGTCATTTAAATAGGCGAAATGAGGTAGAAACCGAGAAAATTCCTAATATTGCTGGATTATCGATAAAATATGGCCTACTTTGTGTGATAATTGGATGGGTGCCATTTTGCACCATATTTGTTGTAATTGCTTCACAAAAAATGCCATTTTTCACAATTAAAAAATGAAAAATGATATTTATATGCATAATTTGAAAAAACTCATTTCTGCAACATTGTTTGTCATAACAAGACACACCTATGTCTGAAATATGGGCACATTATCACAAACTATGGCACGGGGATGGTCATATGTAGGTCATTTGACTCGAAACTTATACATGTCTACAGATGATTGACCTTTTTGTGAAGAAGTTTTTTTGAAAACTTTGTCAAAACTCAGCTTTATCATTGTTCCTAGTAACTAGTACACATAAAAGGAGTTCATGCCAAAGGATTTCACTTTTTGAGTATTTTTTCACTTTCTTTATTTTTTTGAAAAAAATGGTTAAAATGGACCCTGTGCCATAGTTTGTGATAAAGTGTCCATATATTGACACATAGGTGTGTCTTGTTAAGGCAAACATTGTTTCCAAAAACAATTTTTAAAATATTATTATAAATATCATTTTCCATTTTTTTAAGTGCCAGAAATAACTTTTTTATTAAGCATGTATGAAAAATATATTGCAAAAAGTCATAAACATGATGAAAAAGATGATATGGATGTAATATTTGGATTCCTCTCATTTTTCTAATCGATTTAGACATTTTATTTGTTAAATTTCGATTTACGGATTTAAAGATTTGAATTTTTCAATATTAGATGAAAAATAGGGAAAAAAACATAGCTGTGCCGACAGGAACGGTATAGCCCTGTGAACCTATGCCGATGGCAAAGCCGTCGGCACAGCCTTATGTCAGATCTATGCCGACGACCTTTCTGAAAGGGCATGGCGCCCCCATGTGTGGTTTTGGTAATTAATGACAATCCCTATGGACTAATGGTTGCATTGAGTTTTTCTTGTAGTGTTTGTCCATAGGAAAATGCTTGAACTCCATATGTTGGATTCAAGGTTGATGCCATAAAGATATTGATATAATGGAGTATTTGGCATCAATATCATCGAGGTGTATGGATATATACTTGATATGATCAAGAAGAAGAGTATGTGATGACCAAGTTATTATTCGAGGAGTTATCCGATGTTTGGTCATATGTGAGTTTAGCATATTGCAAGTATGTCTTGAAGAAAAGGATTAGTGATCATTCATGGTTATCTTCAAGACATCATCTATTGAAAAGAGAAGAAAAGATACAAGGTTGATCAAGATATTGATCAACTCACAAAGCTAAAAGATGTACCAAGTGGGATCACGTATCTCTTGGTATGGTAAGCAATTGTCCATATAGCTTTGTGAACTAACCCATGATATGTGTGTGGCTTTTATATGTATGGTTAGGTATCTTTCCATTGGCTTGCATCAAATGAAGATTTCATATAGCCCATGAAGGATGACGTCAAGTGGTGATCGTCATCAAGCTTGAGTTGGGCAAGTTCAAGAGAAGTATCTCGAAGATATCATATGCGTGATACTTGCCACCCATTTGGAGATAATGGTCAAGTGAAGATGTGCCGATGAGAGGCTCTCCCATTGTGGAGTATGGGGGAGGAATATGTGGATCTTAACCAAGCGAAGCGCAATCAAGAAAGGTGGTCCACTTGAAGAGATCAAGATCATCATCATCTAGCTCAAGTAGAATGCGCAAGTCAAAGGTATGATAGGGTTTCTATTTCACCGGTCTCGTGGTTCTAGTTGGGAGACCGGGTTATAGGATAGATACCGTACTATCAAGAGGGGCTCTCGATTGAGTTTTAGCGTATCAGTTGGTGAGAGCTCAAACCTTTGCATACTTGGCATATCATCTTTCTTGGTTCTTATTAGGCTTTTCTCCTTGTTGGTTTTTGGTGCTTGTTGTGTTCGTCATGACAAGCCCAAGTTCTCCGAAAATGGATTTCGTATGGAAAACATGTTGCGTTTTCGGCGTTGGAAATATTACCGGTCCACCTTCGAGATTGGGTCCACACCTCCCATGTGTGGTATCCCCTCTATATTTGTGACCCTTAATATTTCCAACGAGCCCAAGAACGTCGAAAACGGAGTTCGTATTCAAAAGCCCAAGAACGTCGAAAACGGAGTTCGTATTCAAAAGATATCTTCGTTTTCGTATTGATGGTTTTCCTGTTTTTCTTGGTGCGGAACTTCCGCCCGGAATGGCGGAACTTCCGACCCTGCGGAAGTTCCGGGTAAAGTTCCGCATCTAGTTCCGCTTAATCATATTAGCTCTCGGGTGTCCTCATTTCATAAGCGGAACTTTGTCCGGAAGTTCCGGGTGAAGTTCTGGTGGTGCGGAACTTCCGCCCGGAATGGCGGAACTTCCGACCCTGCGCGAAAACTGGCCAACGGGCAGTTTTCCTGTTTTTCATGGTGCGGAACTTCCGCCCGGAATGGCCGAACTTCCGACCCTGCGCAAAAAACTGGCCAACGGGCAGATTTCTCACCTACCTACTTAAGGGGTCTTCTTCCCCATAGATACCCCAACTCTTGAGCTCGAAATTGGCCACCAATGTTGATCTTCTTGAGCTTTGCTAACTCTCTATCCCTCCATGATTCTTGCCTGCATTTAGTGGGAAAAGAGAGAGGAGATCTAGATCTACCATTCCACCAATCAATCTCTCCTCTAAGTGAGGGGAAGCTTTTTGGATCTAGATCTTGGAGAATTTGGTGTTCTTCTTTGTTCTTCCTCTCTTCTCCCCCCAATAGCATTAGTTGCTTTGGTGGGATTTGAGAGTGAAGGATTTTGAGCACTTCTTGTGTTCTTGCCCATTGCATCGGTTGCATCGGTTTGAGTTCTCCACGGTGATACGTGGAAATCGAAGTTGAGAAGCTTGTTACTCTTGGGTACTTGGGGTGCCCTAGAGCTTGTCCTCTTGGGTACTTGGAGTGCCCTAGACGGTCCTTGTTGATCTCGGAGTTTTGGTGGCTCGCGGGATAGTTGGGAGCCTCCAATTAAGTTGTGGAGTCGCGCCCCAACCTTGTGATTCTTGTGGCTTTGGGAGCCACGGGAATTCGGTGAGAGCCTCCAATTAAGTTGTGGAGTGTGCCTCATCCTTGTACGGGTTCGGTGACCACCCTCAAGTGTCCCATAGTGGATCGTGGCACTCCGCATTGGTGTAGGCACGAAGGAGATTACGGTGTGCCATTTAACGGGTATTCGGAGATCACTTTGTGACTCCGCACCTCTCCAACGGAGACTAGCTTCCATTGGGAAGTGAACTTCGGGATAAATCATCGTCTCCAAGTGCCTCGGTATTTCTATACCCGAGCTTCTTACTTATGCAGTTTACTTGGTGATAGCCATCGAGCTTGAAGTAATATATCTTGCTATCACTTAGTTGCTTATCTTGCATAGCATAAGTTGTTGGTGCACATAGGTAAACCTAGCTTGTTTAGGTTTCGTGCTTGATAAATTAAACGCTAGTTTTATTCCGCATTTATTCAAGCCTAAACCGTAAAGAATTTTAAATCGCCTATTCACCCCCCCCCCCCCCCTCTAGGCGACATCCGTGTCCTTTCAATTGGTATCAGAGCGGGTTCTCTCCTTATTGGCTTCATCGCCTGGAGAGTAAAGATGTCGTCTAGTGAACTAGTGCACAATGCTTCTTTTATATTAGATGGCACAAATTATGATATTTGGAAAATTCGCATTCTTGATATTCTTCGGGTCATTGACCCATACATAGAGCGAATTCTAAATATGGGTTATTCTCCTCCAAGGAATCCCAAAAGATTATCTTTATTGGATGAGAATAATTCCTATCTAAATGCTCAAGCTTCTAATGTGATTTTCAATGCTTTGAGCGATGTAGTTATTATGTCGGTCTCTCCTTTTCGGAATGCTCATGAGCTTTGGACCAAGCTTCAAGATAAATATGATGTGTCCAAGAATTGTGGAGATGATTGTTGTCCCTCCACTTCCGGCCGTGATGAGTTCTCAACTTCTTCTACTTCACCTACATGTGGCAAGCCACAAAGTAATGCAATGGTGAGTAGTGATAGATATTACAATAATGATAGTGAGCTTATTGTTGATGATACTTCACCTCTATCTTATTGCAATGATTTATCTTTGGACTTAAACACATCTAGCACCAAAAATGATCTACATGCTTGTGTTGATAGTCCTTGCATATCGTGTACAAATTGCTTGATTAATCCTTGTGATGATATGCTTTCTATGCCTTGTTGTCATGATAAAAATGCTTCTATTTCCTCTAGTATTTGTTTGACTAACAATGTAGAGGAGACCGAACACTCCATGGAACAAGATATGGATTTAAATGGTGACTCAAGTAATTCTTCATCGTCATCATCATGTACTCACTTTTGCCTTATGGCTAAAGATTCCGAGGTATCTCCTACTTTGGATCCCAATATATCTCATGATGATAGTGATGAGGAAAATGAACAAAATGATAATGATGCTTCCATACTCGAGAAGGGAAATATGGTTATTATTTCTGTTTCAAAGAATAAAGATGCTCGTACTAACTTCTTAGAAATCATGTCTACCCTTGTTAAGCGCAAACTTACCATTGAGGAGTTGGAAGCTCACATTGATGAAAGCCTTAACCGCGAATACAAGTATGCGGAGGAGATCGCCGATCTCAAGGAAGCTCTTGAAGATGAACAATTCACCAAGAAGACTCTTGAGGAAACTTTTGCCCTTAAACTTTCTATAGTAAAGGAATCCCATGATAGATCTCTTAAAGTGGCAAATGACTTCAAAATATCAAATGATAAGCTTATAGATGCACATGCCAAACTCCTTGAGGATTTTGAGCACCTAGATAATGGCTCTAGGGTCACTAAGGGTGAGCTCATCAAACTCACCGAGTCTCATGCGCAACTTAAAGCTTCTCACTCTAAAAAGCTTGCCAAGTTACCTTCTCCTATTGTCATAAATAATGATGCTTGTGCTACTAACTCTATCTCTTGTGAAGCATCCATATTAACGGAGAATGTTGAGCTAAGGGCTCAACTTGCATTGCTATCTAGCAAATATGGGAAATTGGAAGAAAGCCATGAAAAGCTCTCGAGCTCTCATAAGGATCTTCTAGTCTCCTATGATAAGCTAAAGATAGCTCATGAGGCTATTATTACAAAGTTGAAATCTTGTGAGCCTCATGTGGACAATGGCACAACTACTACTCAACATGCTTTATTGCCATGTGCTAGTCCTAGTAATTCATCCACTCATAATATTGCTACATCTTGTGATGAATTACTTTCCATGCCTTTTTGCTCTAACAATGAATCTTCTACTTCCTCTAGTATTTTTGTTAATACTAACCATGTAGAGGATGTTCGACGAAAAAGCAAAACAAAAAGAATGACAAACACATAGTATATATGCGAACTCTGTATCTTTATTGATCATTGTATTGAATACAAAGTACGTGTACATGATCCCATAGGAGTTTGTCTATTTTGCCTTCTACAACAACGAAGGAGATCTGACTGAAGAGATTGCGTGTAGTCCACCGATTCCCAGTGCTTTTGTAAAGCATCCGGTTAATTACATCTGCAGGATCAAGCCTACAGAAAACCTCCGATTAAGCTGCGTCGTAGTCGTCGTCGTGTTACATGAACCAGGACAAGAAGAGGGGCTTTGTTCCGCCGAAACACGATCACGAGATGATCTCGACGTATGTAATTAAGAGTGAGATTGAATAGATGAAGAGGGTGGCCTTTGCCTCGTCGGTGCCCAGCCATATAGCCCGAACTTCATCAAATTGGACATGTGTATGTGTTGCTTTTGCCTCGTCGGTGCCCAGCAACGGTGTGTCCATCTCATCAAAATTAAAACGTGTTGATACATTGTGATCGAGCCTCGTCGTCACGTGGTGATGATTCTGTCTAGCCTCGTCGGCACTAGACATAAGATGAATATGATGATTTTGACCATCATCTCATAGAGATTAGGTCATGGGTTCGAGACAGACAATTGATGAAGCATGTCTTTTCTCTTTTTGTTTACTAAGGAACAAGTTCATACACCGGCGACGCAGATGCAACAACGGGGCGGTATACTTTTATGATGATAATCATGTACTCCGCATGGACGACATTGACGAGGCGGCCGTTGCCATGGTTATGCTCACATGGGGCGACTTTAATGAGACGGTCGCCACCACGGTTGTAGATTTTCACGTGGGTGACAGTTGATGAAGCGGTCAACACCACGGTTGCAGATTTTCACATGGGTGACGTTGATGAGGCGGTCAGCACCACGTTTGTAGATCGACACATGGGCGACATTGATGAGGCGGTCGCACCATGGTGGTAAAGATTGATGCACGGCCGACGTTGATGAAGCGGTCAGCACCACGTTTGTAGATCGATACATGGGCGACGTTGATGAAGCGGTCAGCACCACGTTTGTAGATCGATACATGGTCGACGTTGATGAGGCGGTCGCACCATCGTGGTAAAGATTGATGCACGGCCGACGTTGATGAAGCGGTCAGCACCACGTTTGTAGATCGATACATGGGTGACGTTGATGAGGCGGTCAGCACCACGTTTGTAGATCGACACATGGGCGACGTTGATGAGGCGGTCGCACCATGGTGGTAAAGATTGATGCACGGCCGACGTTGATGAAGCGGTCAGCACCACGTTTGTAGATCGATACATGGGCGACGTTGACGAAGCGGTCAGCACCACGTTTGTTGATCGATACATGGTCGACGTTGATGAGGCGGTCGCACCATGGTGGTAAAGATTGATGCACGGCCGACGTTGATGAAGCGGTCAGCACCACGTTTGTAGATCGATACATGGGCGACGTTGATGAAGCGGTCAGCACCACGTTTGTAGATCGATACATGGTCGACGTTGATGAGGCGGTCGCACCATGGTGGTAAAGATTGATGCACGGCCGACGTTGGTGAAGCGGTCAGCACCACGTTTGTAGATCGATACATGGGTGACGTTGATGAGGCGGTCAGCACCACGTTTGTAGATCGACACATGGGCGACGTTGATGAGGCGGTCGCACCATGGTGGTAAAGATTGATGCACGGCCGACGTTGATGAAGCGGTCAGCACCACGTTTGTAGATCGATACATGGGCGACGTTGACGAAGCGGTCAGCACCACGTTTGTTGATCGATACATGGTCGACGTTGATGAGGCGGTCGCACCATGGTGGTAAAGATTGATGCACGGCCGACGTTGATGAAGCGGTCAGCACCACGTTTGTAGATCGATACATGGGCGACGTTGATGAAGCGGTCAGCACCACGTTTGTAGATCGATACATGGTCGACGTTGATGAGGCGGTCGCACCATGGTGGTAAAGATTGATGCACGGCCGACGTTGATGAGGCGGTCGAACCACGGGGGTAAAGATTGATGCACGACGTAGATGAAACTGTCGCACCACAATGGTAAGGATTCACGGTGTGGCCACGTTGATACTGTACTTTCTCCATCACACAACGAACAATGATACGATCCGATCTTAACACGTCTTACCATGAAGACCCAAGACGAATTGGGATATGACGGCGAAGCGTGTCCTCCAACGCGAGGACTCCGTGCTCCAGCCAGATGCGATGGTGGTGGTTTGTGTGTTTAGCTGAGCTGTGTTTGCGGCAAAGAGGAGGGAGACGATCCGATCTCACTTCTCCCTGCGCCCGCCTGGGTGTGAAAGTTCATGGCGTTGGCATGGCTATGGATGGTACTCTGGTATGACCGGCCTCTGCCGTATTTTCTTTCTTGTGTAGCACCGCAGCCTGGCGGCCGTGCGGGCGTATGTGCGTCTCCCTTGCCGATCGATTGGCTGCGTATATATAGGCAGCGCTGGGTAGAGCTTGCCGATCAAGTCGGTTTGTTGAAACCGAGTGACGTTTTAAACTTATCTGGTCTATCTCGACCGATGCAAGACATCAGCCATGACGTCAATCCGTACATCCGGCCGGCTGTATACGCCGAAGTACGTCGGTGTGGCATACGTGACATCATCCATGACCTCAGCCATATACATGCTGGCCGTATCCGCTTGGACGTGGATTCCACGAATGCTTGCATGGGATGTGACAGCTTCACGTGAGCCGAACGATCAGAAACTTGCTAGCTCATTTCTACGTGTACACTTCAATACTTTGGAAAATCATATTTCTTAAACCATGAGTCAACATATTATTCTGGTTGCACCATTGCGTTGTGCATATTGAACTCTATAAAAAGAGTCCAACATCATATATACATCCTTTCATCAACATTTTGTACATTGTGGGATCCACACATCATTGACAAGAATTTGTTAACTCATAGCTATATTATGAATTTTTGGTACGAAAATTCATCAAACAAATGCCCCCCGCCGAGTGTAGTTCATGCGCGAAGCGACATGGACTATACTCGGGGAAAAACGAGCTAGAATCATATATGATATGTTTACCAATGACACGATCTATTCTAGTCTGATTAAATACAGAACTCAGATCAGAGTGTATGCATATATGTACGCTGTCGACAGTAGTCTGCCCAACTGACACAACTTGTGCCATTCATCCATCAGTTCGATCGAGTTGACAGATTTAATTATTGAACAAGATAGAAACTTGGCCTGACCGAGAAATAAACTGTAGCGTATATTCATTCCACCGTGTGAAATGATTACTGAATTGATTGTGACAATCTCATGGTGAAATATTCAACCATATATGTCAAGCAATATACGTGAACCAAAAAATCATTTTTTTATAGCGCATAACCATGCTATTTTTGACAAAAACCCGTAAGGATGAGTGCAATAACAAAGGAATATGGCGAAATACTCATGCCATATGCTAAGAGATGTATCTTGCCTTTATTCATTCCCATCGCGACCAAATGCATCATGGTGCCAGCCGATGGTGCAAGTCTTTGTTTTGTGAAGAAATAATTTATCAAGTTAGATGCGACCATAAAATGATGCATGGTGCCAGCCATCAGACTTGAAGGGTTTCACAGGTCGACACTGACCACACTGGCGTGTCTAGTTGCTCCCATATATTTCCGAGTTTGGTGCGATCGCAAAACATGAACGATGCCAGCCATCAGACTCAGAGGGTTTCACAGCTTGGTACAGGCCGCACTGGTGCACCTTACTGCTCCCATATTTGAAGTGTCGGAATGTCGTCGACGATGTAGATGAACTAGGAGATGATAGTGCCCCCAGTGTCACTGCAATGATCACTAGAGGGGTGATGCCCCCAGTGTCGTTGCTACGATCACTAGAGGGGTGATGCCCCCACTAGCGATGCATAAGTTGGTGTAGACTGATAGTTGCTCCACAGTCATCAACGACTATCATGACGAGGAAAATCATTAATGAGATGGATCATGAGCATAAATAAAAGCATGGCGAAAGAAAACCAAGACAAAGAAAACATGATTTTGGTTTGTTTCGTTTAAAATTTTGGCGTTTCCGGTATACACTAGGCTATCAGTGTGACGTCAGAAAAGGCTGCCCAAGGACTCAGTCATTGGAACCGTCGAAAAACCATGACGATTGTTATTCAAGAACTTATCCTTCCGGGTGTGTTTGTGTGTGAGAGTGACGTGCCTGGGATAATCTCAAGAGGCAAAAATGAATCATACCCTAGCCCATCCGAGCATTGAGTAGTCCCACAGCTCCACCAAGCTTCCTTCCATGCCTCAAGAACCCGGAAAACATGGGTGAGGAGAAATTACGGTAGATGGTTTTGGGACAACGGCTTTGTAAAAGTTTGTCATGCCTTTTGTGGAGGGGTAGTGAACGACTACCAACCGTCTTCTTTTCAGTGATTCCCTTGCTGCATAGAACTGTTGGACTTGCTTCTGGTTGATAATTTTACCCATCATAACATTTCTGTTACAGATGTTTAACCAACTCATAGCCGAAATCTGAGAGTAAACTCTGAGTAGATCGTTCATAGGCTAGCAGAGTTGTCAACCTCCCTTGACTTCATTAGTTGGTTTTTGATTGTTTGAACTTGCTTGAAGAAATGATGTTTTCTTAGGGAACCACCTTGAGAACTTGGAAGGCAGCCATCCACCGTGGTCCTAAAACCCTCAGGCAAATTATGTGGGGCTTTTGGTGGTACACCCCAGGGTTGTCAAGGAGCTACGCATCAAGTCCAACATTTGTCGGGTTGAGCCGCCCTTTTATGATCTTTTCCTAGGGTCTTCCCTGGGGCGTGGTTTTCCCGTGAACCCGAGACACATCCAGAAGCAAGGGGGCGTGGGGTCTCAATACTGAGAAGTCACCCAAGTAGTCTTCACCGTTGCCTCTCGGAGCGTGTATACGGTGCGTTGTGTGTTGTGGTGTGGGTGTTGCCGTACTTACGATGAGATACACCGTGAGTCCGCTAGACAAGTCATAAGGCAGCCAAATCATCGATCACGAGTTTAGTGTGATTAGGAAAAGCCTTTTAATGTAGGACAATGATGTCCATCGGAAAAAACAAATGAAGGAAAAAAAAACGAGAGAAAAGAAAAACAAAAGCAATATCGGCATGCGGAGATGGTCACGCATAATACTTCTTTAAGAACCTCCCATTAATGGGTGACATTGGGCGTTCTCCATGTTGGTCAATCAACTGATAGGCACCACCATCATACGCTTGCTCAATGACAAATGGCCCTTCCCACTTAGGTTCAAGTTTTCCTTTAGCTTTGCCTTTTAACACAATGGGGCGCCTAAGTACAAGAACTAGTTCTCCTTTCCGAAAAACTCGGGGTTTAACAAGTTTATCATATGCAGGTACCATGTTTCGACGATATAGTTCTAAGTCTTGGAGTGCATTGAGTCGATCTTCTTCCAAGGAATCCAGCTGCTGAAAACGTAGCCGAATTTGCTCATCTTGGGTAATCTCGTCGTGAATGGCCACTCTAGGGATGAGAGCTCCACCTCTAGAGGGAGAACAACTTCACTCCCATATACTAAGGAATATGGTGTAGCTTGTGTTGGTGTACAGACTGTAACACGATACGCCCATAGAGCTTCATAGAGATGATCATGCCAGTCATGATGATGCTTGTGGACCGTCTTTTTCAAAATTTGGCCGAGGGTCTTGTTAAATGCCTCAATTAAACCATTGGCCTGTGGATAATATCCCGTGGAATAATTCCATTGGATTTTGTACTTGGCCATAAATCTGACTATTTGTGTGACTTAAAAACCTTTGCATTATCTGAGGTAATGCGGTGTGGGACTCCAAATCGATAAATGATATTGCGCTCTAGAAAGTTTATAACATTGTCGCTTTTTACTTGTGCTAGTGGTACTGCTTCTGCCCACCTAGAAAAATACTCTGTAGCTGCAAGAATGAATTTGTGCCCCCTGGAGGATGGAGGATCAAAGGGACCAACGACATCTATGCCCCATGCATCAAAAGGCCATGCGGGTACAGTCGGATGTAGTGGAACTGGTGGTTGATGTTTTATAACCCCATGAATTTGGCAACTATGACATGACCTTGCCACCCTGAGGCAGTCTTTCATGACCCCGGGCCAATAGTAACCACAAAGCTTGATACTATGATACATTTTGGGTCCGTTTTGATGCCCACCGCACACACCATGATGGACCTCCTGTAAGACTTGATTGGCTTGATTTCTAGATACACACCGTAGAAGCATCTCTTGCCCAAAAGAACGCTGATACAAATTTCTTGCTTTAACAACATAGGAAGTCAGACGCCGCTGCAGCCTGCGCCTTTCCACTTTATCACTTGGTAATATCCCATAATTAAAATAATGCGCCAGTCATCGTCACCACTGAGATTATCAACAACGTGATGTACTTCATACTCTTGTGGGACTAGTTCTAGTACAGCTGGAAGAAGCCACCTTTCTTCTATTTGTACTTGAGCGGGCTCCCCTTCAGGGAGCGCTAACGCTGCTGCAAGCTTAGCTAATGCGTCCGCTGGAGCATTCTTGCTTCGTGGAACATGCAATAATTGGATGTGCTCGAATTTCGTCATGAGGACCTGGGCCGCCGTGTGATATGGCACTATTCCTGCATTGCGTACCTCATATATATTATTAAACTTGGCAAACGATGAGCTGAGAATCAACATATACTATGTTAAGCACGTCCATGGAGAATGCTTGTAGAAGGCCAAAAGGAAGGGACTCGCATTCTGCTTCATTATTGGAGCACTCCACTTTGATAAGAGAGAAAGAATGGTGTATGGTTCTCCTTAAGGTGTTTTGAATACCAATCCCGCGCTGGCTCGGCGTCTTGCTCCACCGTCAGGATCCATCTCCGTGCGAGAGGCTCCATGAAAGTATAGTTCCCACTAGGACTCGATGTCGTTAGTAAATAGTTACTCATCAGGCAGACGACGACAAATGGGGAGTCATCAGGTACAAGATGGTCTATGTTACGTAAAGCACATGTTTGTAGACCAGAAAGGATGCAGCATGAGAATTATTAAGTCATAAGATTAGACTGCCGACAGGTCATCGTGCCATGCTGTCTCGGTGAGAACAAACATATGTGCAGTAGCCTCGTTTGGATTACATTTCTTCTGCCACACGTGTTAGTGTTATATGGCATCAGCATGAAGCTATTTTTCTTATGATCAGCATGAGGATCGCCTCTATTTCTATTTGGCAATGCACGTATAATCAAGTGCACCTTTTTCACGTTTGAACAAGCATGCCCCCAGGAAGTGTTGAATAGGCGCAAGAGAAAGTGGCACAAAGCTGTTTTGGAAGTTGGGACCCATACTTGGGTAGTCAGCCCAAATTTAATACATATGCTTGCATGTGAGGACTTGCCGAAGTCATTGTCATTAACTTCTGGGAAATTGTATAATCGCACCTTTAGTCCAACTTAAAGTATGGACTTCGTTGTTCATACAGAAATTGTAGCTGCACTTTTAACTTAACAGTCTGATTAAAGAAGAATGAGAGCTGCCATGCGTGACAGTTTCCGTCCGACACCGACAGAAACCGAAGGCGCTTCGATGGAATCACAAATTCAAATTGGACCGACGGATGGTGGTGTCGTATGGAAATCGGACACCAACGATCGTACATAAAGCTATTTCGAAGAATAAAGTGTGGCAAAGCTAATGCCATAATTTAGCAAGCACTCGGATTATCATGCCATGCATGCTTATTCGAACTATAACAAGCTTGGTAGGTAGCTAATATATTCATTTAGAGAAATGAAACATATGTTGGTAGGAAGCTTGCCATAAAGAAAGTATGCCTTCTTTCGTAAGAAAATTCTTTCAATGCCAGCCTATTTGAGAATTCTTCTACTATTCTTGCCCCCGGTCATTGGGATAGACCAGAGATATATCCAGATGGCAGTACTGCCCCCAGCCCGTGGTTGCTCTAGGGTTTTACTTTTTTCACCCCATATGATCACTCCATAGTTTTAAAACTACAAGAGGAAACGAGTATGGGGGAGTAAGCTTATTTAAGCCTCTCAGGACCTTGTGCATTGTGCTATGGCCCATCCAATAAACATGGTGGATCATATGTGTATAGTATTAGCACGTAACCAAGGGTGCTAGCCATATGTGGATAGTTTGTTCTTGGCGACTCCGACGCCGCCTCGGTACTATTCTCGGCTGCTACATACAGGAAGGGACGTCCATGGAGAATGCTTGTACGTGTCCATCGGCTGCTACAGATAGCTCTCACAACATGTGGGCTAATGGGAGATAGGCGTCATCATGTTCACGCCATTGAGGTTGATCGATTTATCATCTTATCTCATATGAGAGATAGAGTAGGATATATGTAAGGCTACCCACATTGTCATATGAATCACAAATGTGTGGGGAAAATTGTCCACTTCTTGTTGTGGGCCGGTGTAAAGCCACATGATATTAGCTTCATAGGGAACCACATACGAGTCCATCCCATGATTTATGTAACATTGTGTTGACCAAGAGTAGGTAAATTGGCGAAACCATGAGTTTCGACGAGTGGATTGTCATGGCTAGGAGCTTTTCGTCTTTGTGGACAATGAGGCCACGAGCTTCTTGACCTCTTCCCATGATAAGATGACAAAGTCGCGTCAAGAATGAGTATTGTTCAGGAGCATATTGCCTTGGCTTGCCCCCCATCCCATGGAGATGGTTCACGGCCTTACCCTTATACATGTTGTAGCTCTCTAAACTAATATTGGAGCTGTTGCAGTGTTCTTTTCATAGAGAAATTGCATGGCTTTGCAATCGAAGACTATGAGTTCCTCCATTGCTTTGGTGGCAGCATTTTTATATGTACCTTCATAGACTCAGCAGAACAAACGCTGGATACTTCGTCGTATAGTACTAGATCATACTTCCATGTTTGATGATTTGCCATGCATTAGAGGCATGAATCAGAACTGGAGCATACTCCAAGCAGAACTATGGTTCACAACTTGTTCAATGGTGATAGTAGGGAAGTGATCACTTAGAGAAGGGCATCCTTCATGTTAGTATACTGCCGTATGATACGAGGAGCTGGCAAGCGCAAACATAGGATAAGCATATGTATTCTCAAAGGATAACACAAATCTTTCCACATCCATGGGTTGGCCTTTTTTTTTAACACCTCTCGATCGTCACACATGATGCTTCTGGCGACTGAACCAAAGAGATCATTTCTTTGTGATGCAATTATCTCATGCAAGCGCATGGAGCACCAAGAGGACGAAGCGCATAGACCGTGCACTTTTTATTTTCTTTCACGAGGGAGCTTATGGGACAGCTCCACTTCCTGATAAAGGATATACTTGTATGTACTGTGTGCTCAAGCCAATGATTAACTTGAAGAGATGATTTGACGCCGATCTATATATAAGCAACGCCTTCAATACAATCTTGGTAAAATTTCTTTTCTGAACCAAAGATGCACAGACGAATATAGGAAAGGAAGATACATGCACGACAGCAGGGAGAAAAAAAAAATCCGTCATAGCCGATGCAGTTTTAATTTTACCAATACTTTGTACTCATGATGTTGCGAGTACGTGCCGAATACTTGAGATCAGTAAGAACTTTGCAGAAAGTCTTCTGTTGATAATCTCGACCCGCGGAGAAAGAAGATGCCTGCCATGCATGCATTTGTTACAGCAAGCACATGGCACGTGAGGATACGTACATGAACCATGGACTTCTTTCCTCTCTCCTTTTTTCTTTCCAAAGAAGCACTTCTAGGCACAAACAAATCCATCGGTTAGCATCTGTGAAGTGTGAACACTTGGGTGCTGTAGACAGGCACATGATACATGGGAAGAGTAGAACGTGCCTCCATGCATGCCCGAATATATTTATGTTATGTAAAGGGCATAGAGCAATACTACAAGAGCATGCATGCGCATAGTATTTTCTTTCACAACGAAGGAGTTTATGCAACGACTCCATGTTACTTCTGAACAAAGATAGTATATGCTGCGTGTACTCGACGCGCAAGTTTTTTTTTTTCAAAAATACCTGGTTCATGCTGATGTCCTTTTTTTTTCAACATATCGGCAGAGATAGCCAGCCACCCGCAGCAGGTGCGACTGGTACAAGAGTATAATGGATGGCCTCATCTCAGATAGCGGCCTCCTAAACAGCATACAAGTACGTCGTTGTTGGCGCTTGCATGCCCCTTATTTTGTTACCACCAGAGTGAATACAAACTTCATAATTCTTTCCGGTCAAAGCCGCTCGGACGAGTATTGGAAGGAAATGTACATGCATGACTTAAGTAGTTGAATATTCCATCATGGAGACATGGACCATGCAGTTCTTACTTGTTGTACTAAGGAGTATATGCAGGATCGGTACTGCTAAATATTTCCTTTTCCGATTCAAAGAGAACATGCCAACTCCATCGGCACGTGCAAAAATACTTGTATATGCTGCGTGCAATTGACGCGCATTTTTTTAAAGAACTGCGGTTCATGCCGATGATTCACTGGAATAATTTGACGACAAAACTATACGTAAGCAGCACTGTCGATACAAACCTGATAAATTTTCTTTTCCAATTCAAAGACGCTCGGATGAGCAGTAGCAAGAGAAGAATGTGCATGACCCATATATGTAGGGAATACATCCATGCAAGCCCCATGTAATTTTGATTTTACCGGTACCCTGATGTTGCGAGTACATGTCGAATACTTGGGACGAGTAATAATTTGGAGAACAGAGTAAGGAAAATTTCTTTCAACGGAAGCCCTCTGATGATAATCGACTCCGCGGAGAAGATGCATACCATGCATTGCTTCGGCACAGCATGCACACCAGGATGATACGTGAACAATGAACTTCTTTCCTTGGACTTTCTTTTTCAAAGAAGCACTTGCAGTATAGCCATCACTTAGTACGTGTCAACAAGAACAAGAACACAAGGAGTTTTGATTCATCTCAAGAAAATTCGACGACGATCGGAGCGCAGCAAAGATGGGAGGAGCATCAGGTCCCACCGGGCGTGCCATTTTTGTTCGACGAAAAAGCAAAACAAAAAGAATGACAAACACATAGTATATATGGGAACTCTGTATCTTTATTGATCATTGTATTGAATACAAAGTACGTGTACATGATCCCATAGGAGTTTGTCTATTTTGCCTTCTACAACAACGAAGGAGATCTGACTGAAGAGATTGCGTGTAGTCCGCTGATTCCCAGTGCTTTTGTAATGCATCCGGTTAATTACATCTGCAGGATCAAGCCTACAGAAAACCTCCGATTAAGCTGCGTCGTAGTTGTCGTCGTGTTACATGAACCAGGAGAAGAAGAGTGGCTTTGTTCCGCCGAAACACGATCACGAGATGATCTCGACGTATGTAATTAAGAGTGAGATTGAATATATGAAGAGGGTGGCCTTTGCCTCGTCGGTGCCCAGCCATATAGCCCGAACTTCATCAAATTGGACATGTGTATGTGTTGCTTTTGCCTCGTCGGTGCCCAGCAATGGTGTGTCCATCTCATCAAAATTAAAACGTGTTGATACATTGTGATCGAGCCTCGTCGTCACGTGGTGATGATTCTGTCTAGCCTCGTCGGCACTAGACATAAGATGAATATGATGATTTTGACCATCATCTCATAGAGATTAGGTCATGGGTTCGAGACAGACAATTGATGAAGCATGTCTTTTCTCTTTTTGTTTACTAAGGAACAAGTTCATACACCGGCGACGCAGATGCAACAACGGGGCGGTATACTTTTATGATGATAATCATGTACTCCACATGGACGACATTGACGAGGCGGTCGTTGCCATGGTTATGCTCACATGGGGCGACTTTAATGAGACGGTCGCCACCACGGTTGTAGATTTTCACGTGGGTGACAGTTGATGAAGCGGTCAACACCACGGTTGCAGATTTTCACATGGGTGACGTTGATGAGGCGGTCAGCACCACGTTTGTAGATCGACACATGGGCGACGTTGATGAGGCGGTCGCACCATGGTGGTAAAGATTGATGCACGGCCGACGTTGATGAAGCGGTCAGCACCACGTTTGTAGATCGATACATGGGCGACGTTGATGAAGCGGTCAGCACCACGTTTGTAGATCGATACATGGTCGACGTTGATGAGGCGGTCGCACCATGGTGGTAAAGATTGATGCACGGCCGACGTTGGTGAAGCGGTCAGCACCACGTTTGTAGATCGATACATGGGTGACGTTGATGAGGCGATCAGCACCACGTTTGTAGATCGACACATGGGCGACGTTGATGAGGCGGTCGCACCATGGTGGTAAAGATTGATGCACGGCCGACGTTGATGAAGCGGTCAGCACCACGTTTGTAGATCGATACATGGGCGACGTTGACGAAGCGGTCAGCACCACGTTTGTTGATCGATACATGGTCGACGTTGATGAGGCGGTCGCACCATGGTGGTAAAGATTGATGCACGGCCGACGTTGATGAAGCGGTCAGCACCACGTTTGTAGATCGATACATGGGCGACGTTGATGAAGCGGTCAGCACCACGTTTGTAGATCGATACATGGTCGACGTTGATGAGGCGGTCGCACCATGGTGGTAAAGATTGATGCACGGCCGACGTTGATGAGGCGGTCGAACCACGGGGGTAAAGATTGATGCACGACGTAGATGAAACTGTCGCACCACAATGGTAAGGATTCACGGTGTGGCCACGTTGATACTGTACTTTCTCCATCACACAACGAACAATGATACGATCCGATCTTAACACGTCTTACCATGAAGACCCAAGACGAACTGGGATATGACGGCGAAGCGTGTCCTCCAACGCGAGGACTCCGTGCTCCAGCCAGATGCGATGGTGGTGGTTTGTGTGTTTAGCTGAGCTGTGTTTGCGGCAAAGAGGAGGGAGACGATCCGATCTCACTTCTCCCTGCGCCCGCCTGGGTGTGAAAGTTCATGGCGTTGGCATGGCTATGGATGGTACTCTGGTATGACCGGCCTCTGCCGTATTTTCTTTCTTGTGTAGCACCGCAGCCTGGCGGCCGTGCGGGCGTATGTGCGTCTCCCTTGCCGATCGATTGGCTGCGTATATATAGGCAGCGCTGGGTAGAGCTTGCCGATCAAGTCGGTTTGTTGAAACCGAGTGACGTTTTAAACTTATCTGGTCTATCTCGACCGATGCAAGACATCAGCCATGACGTCAATCCGTACATCCGGCCGGCTGTATACGCCGAAGTACGGCTAATTTTTTTTAAATAATACATTTTATTACAGAAAATCGAAGAATATTACACGGATTGAGGGTTTTTCAAAAATAATGCGGCCTAATTTGCGGCCAAGACGATAGGTACCTATCGTCGGGGGCCAAGACGATAGGCCTATCGTCTGTCGGCTGCGTGTGACAGAGAACCTGCTCGTCCACGATAGGACTTATCGTCTGGGGCCAAGACGATTAGTTCCAATCGTCTAGGGCCAAGACGATAAGTGCTAATCGTGCACGACAAATGCATGGCGCTGCATGGCACTGGTCCGTTCTGTTAAATGAATTTGTTTCGCATGGCGCTGCTGCACGACAAATGAATTTGTTTCGCGCTCCCGCCTTTTATTCCGCACTTCTTCTCCCGCCATATTTCTCCCGCCATAGTTCTCGCGCCATTTTGTTCCCGCCATTTTCCTCCCGCCATATTTCTCCCGCCATAGTTCTCGCGCCATTTTGTTCCCGCCATTTTCCTCCCGCCTTTTTTCTCCCGCCATTTTTCTCCCACTCTTCTTCTCCCGGGTGAGCCTATATATATACCCCAGTAGATTTGGTGATGGAGGAGGGGTGTGGTGCGTGGTTATTTCCTCAGTCGGATAGGAACGATGTCTGGTAGTTCGGGTCCTAGTTCGGAGCATAGGTCGTGGTGTGTTTTGTATCACGCCGCAATATGGACTGAAGATAGTATTAGGGAGGGTAGGCCGAAGAGCTGTTATAGGGAGCTAATTAGTGAGTGGGGCAACATTCGTGAGGTGGGAGAAATTATAGCCAAAAAAAACAAAATCCAGATGACCCCTGAAGAAATTTCAGATGAAATTGATGGGTGGCGGTGGAAGTGGCAGAGAATTAATGAGCTAAAAGCTATTGAGGCCGGGCTTAGGGACATGCCTATGACACCTAAGTCAAAGATAATCCATTTTTCGCCGGAGGCCTATGCATTTCACGTGAAGGTAACTGAGTACCGAATTTATATTATGTTAGAATCTAGTGTTATCGTACTAACTTTTTTCCCCTGATTTTGCGAATGTCCAGCACTGGCCTGCCGAAGGACAGTTTCTGAACAAAGAGATCCCTCATTTTGGTTGGATGGAAATGCTTTTTGGCGCATGTCGTGATGGTCCTGGAAATGCCCTTCACGCTGAAGCAGTGAAGAGGGCTATATCAAAGGCGAAGAGTGGTGGATCATCCAAGAAAGCCGTTCAAGATGATAGTGATGATGATTTCATGCCTCCTAAACGAGCCAACTCTAGACGTAAGTTGAAGAGTGTTGGTGCATCCAAGGCTGTCGTCGATGAAAATAGTGATGACGACTTCATGCCTCCAACACGAGCACGTGGCAGAGGGAAGTGAAGTCGTTGATTCGAATTAGTTATCGTTAAGTTGCATGTAATATTTGTACCAGTAGTTGTTCTATGCAGTGTTTAGAAGTAGTGAAGTTGTAACGTGGACGTGTAGTGCTGTATGTTAAATTAATTTATGCAATGTGGAATGTTTCGTACATAGATAATAATATGTCTCGTACATAGATAATAATATGTGTCGTACATACGAACATAAATATGTCTCATACATAGATAATAATATGTCTCGTGCGTAGATAGACAAGTCTCAACGACGTCTGCCACGACGCGGAGGTGGTGGGTTAGGCGGCGACGTCCATCCGTACCTGTGCGGTGGCCTAACGTGACGTGCAGGATCCAGGGACTCGTCGTGGTCCTGCTGTGTCTCTTGTGTGGGCTGTGGTGGAGGAGTGTTGTACATGCCCATCCATGCGTCGTGATAGTTGTACGCATCCTGCTCACTCCCCCACGTTGATCCAGACAACTGTTGGCCGGACATGGAAGACTGATACCCTGTCAGAGTCAACATAAAAACTTAGTAGACGAAATTGTACCATGATTAATATCGAAAACAAGATATAACAAAATACATACCCTGTGGCTGGGGTTGTGGACGAAGAATGAAGCCGCCCGACGTTGGGCTCTGCTGCTGCTGCCACGACGAACCTCCAGCCTGGTCAGGCGGCGGTGGTCTGGGCGTAGGCTGCGTAGGTAGACGTGGTCGCGGCTGGTGTCGGTGTCGCTGCGGCTGCTCAGGAGTGTGCTGGGGCTGCGGCTGCTCCGGAGTGTGCTGCGGCTGCTCAGGAGTGCGATGCGGCTGCGTCTGTGGTGTACGGCTGAAGCCTCTGAAGCCACTGTTGCCTGGTCTTGTTTGTTCCTTTTCTTGAGAACCTACATTTGTGATGTGTGCTCGTCATTTAACTAGCTGTAACATGTGGAAAAGTTTGGAACACATAGAAATACATACCCGTGAATGATGGGTGGGACGGGATTATCCGTTGGCGGAGGAAGTGCAAGTTGTCGGAGACCAAATTGCCTCATAACCCGCTGCTGGGCCATCTCCTCCACGAATACATCGAAGATGATCTTCGATTTTGTCATCCAGTAGTTACGATCTCTCGTGCAGAGCGTGGAGATACCACCCGGGTATTTAGCGTGCATAGCAGCCGCCGTGTACGGCTGCCAGAGAACCGCACCCTCGCTCAAGTAGTCAAACTGCTCGGTGAAAGCCTCGTAGCAATTCCGCATGTTATCTTGAGCATAGCGTCTCTGCAGGAAACAAAATTAGTGACATCACATGTGTAATGAAACAGGCATGCAATACGTTAAATTGTGATATGTACACATACCTCACGACGCGTCCACAGTGTACCGAAAGTAGGCAAGTCTATCCTCTCAGCGTCTAACAACGGGGTCACCGGGTAAGCCTGCTCAGCTCGTACGTCTGGTCGTCCGATAGGGAACCTCTCCCACGACCAGAGCTGCAACAATATAGGACATCCAAGCAGACCTGCATTTGCCGCAACAAGTTGGCACCCGTTGCACATACCTCGGTACGTAGCAGCTAACACAGCAGACCCCCAACTCCTCTGCACGATTTGCCCTCGCTCTGTGGCTTCCGCGATCTCACGTGCAATAGGGATGTACCTCGCGCTGATAGTGCTGACATGGTTCTCAGTGAACATAACCTTTCCGAGCAGCCAAATGATGTATGCCTCCAGGCTCCGAGTGATCTGTGTCCCATTGAGTGGGACGCCTGGATACCCCGGAAATTTCTGTACCTGTATGTAGCGAAGAAAGTACGTGAGAAATGAGAAAGATCATGTTAGGTAAAACATTTTAAAAATCTGAACTAACCTGGAAATCGAGCAACCACTCAAGCTTGGGTCCGTGATCCTCCGACCCAAATGGCCTAGCGGCGGGATTAATACCCTGAAAACGCTCGGCCATAGCTTGCTCCCAATTAGCCGGAGCCTCCAACGGTCCTATGGGCGTGCCCGCCAAAGGCAGACCCAACAAGAAAGACACATCCTCCAGTGTGGGCGCCATCTCACCCCAACGAAAGTGAAACGTGTGCGTCTCAGGCCTCCATCTGTCAACTAAGCAAGTGAGCAGGGAGTGGTCAATCTTTAGGCGTAAAGACTGAGTTGTGGCCTCAACTAGCCGCGCCAACGGTAAAAGCCCGGCCCACTTCAACCTGTTTGTACAAAACAACATACATGTTTAGTTTACGGGTATAGTGTCTCAACATGTATGAAATGTGTAATCAGAACTTAATTTGAACACATACCTATCAACCCAAGCAGGGTGTATCTGCCAGTTTTCCCTAGGTCCGCGAGTGATAAGGGTTTCGAGCCTACGTTCCTGCAATATCCTAGCACGATGCTTCTTATCCACGGCATCTTTAATCAAGTATACCCTCTCCATTCCTGCAAAATTTAAAAGATACACTCAGTACGAATAGTAATATAATTCCACACATATTACGAATTTAAAATACAGTGCCACATATAGTACGAATAAAAATATAATTCCACACATATTACAAATTAGCGTGCCACACTTAGTACAAATAGAGTCAAAGTTCTAAATTTATTACAAATTTAAAACATAATGCCACACTTAGTACGAATAGAGACATAGTTCCACACATATTACAAATTTAAAACATAATACGACCAGCTCTAGTTCCCTCGACCACTTCCTCGCTGGTTCCCTCGACCACTTCCTCGGTGGTTCCCTCGACCACTAGTCCCGCTTCCTCGCTGGTTCCCTCGACCACTAGTAGCAGCTTCACCAGTCCCGAATCGTGGACAATTGTCGTCCTTGTGGCCAAACGCGTTGCAGAGAAAACACTGCCTAGTAGGGCCTCCGGCTTCAGATTGATCCATATCATTACGGATGCGCTTGCACTGCCGTCGCCCTCTACCAGTACGCATTAGTCTTGGGTCAGGGATGTACTGCCTTTCCGCAGGATCAACAATGTTGAAATTACCCATGGCGCGAAATCCAACCATCTCACCTGTCCAGGTATTGAGGACAGACTCTTTCAGGAAATATGGAGACACGAACGAGATGGCGGCCAACCCAATCTGCCCACAAGCAGCAAGTACATGTGAGCAAGGGAGGTGAAGCAACTTTGGTTTGTTGCATGTGCACTCACATGTTGGCCAGGCTTCATCTCCAATTCTCACTTCATGCGTCCTCATAACATTTCCACAGCCAAACTTGTCATACGGTAAGCGCACCTCGAACCTCCTTTCTTGATTTCCGATGGCGATGACAGTGTGATTCCGAGCCTTTGCCATCTTCTCATCCATGTACTTCATAATCTTTTCACAGTAAGGCGTGTTAGGGTTGTTCACAATATGCAAATGAGCTTTTTGGCGTCTATCTCTAAAATACTTCACGGTGCCCTGGAAAATACCCTCCACAATGGCTGTCAGAGGCAAAGCCCGGTTGCCTCGTAGCACAAAGTTGTATGTTTCAGCGAGATTGGTAGTCATGACGCCGTATCTAGCTCCATGAGTGTCGTGCAGCAAAGACCACCTCTCAAGAGGATCGTGCTCTATCCACTGCTGAAAGTTTTTAATCAGTCTCCCAGCCTTTCTCCTAACCCCAGGCGGATCAAATCCTGGCAAGTCACAAAGCCCAACGGGTACATCCTCCTCTGGTGGAGGTCCTGCTGCTGCCTGTTGCGCTACAAGTTGTGCATGTGCTGCCACGGCTGCATTCCGTGCAAGTTTCCTATGCTTAACATGTCTGTTAGTGAACTTATCAAGCATCTCACGAATGTAATTATACTTCCATGTCTGGTTCTGCTTGCAGAGTTTTTTGAATAAATTCATCAGATCCTTGTTTTTGAATTGCGAGAAAAAATTGGCCCCAAGATGGCGCATGCACCAACGGCTCTGCAAGTCCACCCATGGCGTTTCTTCCTCTGGCCCAGGATTTGTGAGTGCCTTGATGGCATTGAGTATACCTGCATGCCTGTCATGAAGGATGCACACATTCGGCTTATCCTTCACTACTGCAATTTTTAGCTGCCTGAAGAACCATGTCCAACTTGCAGTATTCTCGCTCTCCACAAAAGCAAAAGCGAGCGGCACGATCTGATTGTTGCCGTCCTGACCAATGGCGGTCAAAATCTGCCCTTTGTACTTGCCAGTGAGAAAAGTTCCATCAACACAAATCACTGGCCGACAATGACTGAAAGCTTCAATGCATACACCGAAAGAGAAGAACAAACGACGCAACAGTTTTACATTTGGGAACTCTTGCATATAGAAGTGTTGAACGTCCACATGGGTGCCTGGATTACGGGCCTGCAATGTATGAACGAGCCGAACAACTGAGTCATATGAGTCCATAAAAGAACCAAATCTGATCTCAAGCGCCCGCTGCTTAGCCCTCCAAGCCTTGCCATAAGAAATTGTGTACTTAAACCTGCTCAACACTTTTTGCACAATGGCCTTAACGCCCACATCTTTGCCCACCACTAACTCCGAGTAAAGCAACCGAGCAAGAAGGGTGGACGAAATATTGGCATGATCTTTAGGTATGGTTCGAAGTTTACATGTGTGCTGTACCAAGTCACTGACCTTCCAGTTTAGCCCAAACATAGGGAGATATCCATGCACCCTCGCTGGACAGCTCGGTACCTGGCATTCCATTGTCAGATATTTCTTACTAGACACCTTTGTTCTGAAAACCCTCGCCGTCGACATTGCCCACTTAATGATCGCGTCCTGCAAATGTTGCTTGTCAGGATAGAGAGCACCAACGGCAATTTTATTCTCGTGATATTGCCATGCAGAATCATGACCATCATTCACGGTCATCGCAGAAGTATAGTCCTGATTCCATGACGCTGGATTTGGCACCTCCAGCTCGTCATCTGACTCATCGGAATCATCGGCGTCAGCACTATCACCATCTGTATCTTCCTCTTCCATCTGGTTCTGCATATGCCCAAATTGATCGTCCGCATCTGCCTCACCAGTATAATCATCCTCCGCATTAGCCTGACTGTTCTCGCCGGACTCGTAACCGCCGCCTCCAACATCTCCTGACTGGCTATAATCATATTCTTCAGTATGCATCTCTTGACTGCTCTGCCCAGGTTCATTGCCACCCTCCCCGACATATGAATTCACTTCCTTCGCGACAGGAAGCAGAAGGGCGACTGGGTTTGTGCCCCTGGTTTCACAGGCTTGCAGCCAGCGCACCCACTGAGAGGTCCGATCTATCGGCCTCAGATAGAAGAATATGTCTGCCCTTGCCCTTGACTTCGACCACAATGCATGCACGCCAACGGTGTCTGTTTCAGGATTAAGCCCTAAACATCCTGCCAACCAGTCTTTCACCTGACTAATCGACCATGTCTGCGGGGAATTAAGTTCCAACTCCGAGTTCTGAAACTGACTCAAATCTGCCCCCAATTCATTTGTTAACACAGTACCATCACCGTAGTAGAACGTACACTTCACTACATCAGACATCTCTGTTCGCCTAGAAAAATATTAAGTACCATCGATTAATAATAATAACCCGAACACCACTAAATTATACCGACTCTCCAAAATATATTAACTACTTAATATCGCACGATAAAATACCCGGACTCGTAAACTAATAAACAAACCTAATTAATCTAAACTTAAATACAAACCTAATTAATCATGAATGCAAACCGTACTCAATAGTACCCGCACTCAATACTACCGTACGCACAAACTTAACCCTAAACGCAAACCTAATTAATCTAAACCTAATTAGACAAAGAACACGTACCCTTGACGCGTGCCTTGATTCACCGGAGCAACACCACCTCCACCACCACCGGAGCAGCAGCCGCACCACCACCACCACCTCCTGCACGAGCTACCCCAACCTCCACCATTGCTTCACACAAGCTCCACCAAACGGCCACCCCAAGCTATCCCATGAGTAGATCGAAGTTTCCTATGCTCCCTACTACCTATATGAGGTTCTAGGACGAAGATTTTGTGGTTGTTTCGAGTAAATCGGCCGGGAATCGCCGGAGCAAAACGAGCTCGGCCGAAACAGAGAGAGAGACGCGAGGAGGAAGAAAGGAGCCGTCGGTGCTAAATCCTGGGACTAATCGTCCGGGGCCAAGACGATAGGCCTTATCGTCGTCGACGTGGACGATTGCCATCCACTCGAGCACGAGTGGCTCGTCGTCCGCGTGGGCTGGCCCAGCCAGCATGCAGTCGTCTGCGGCCACAGCGATTGGTACCTATCGTCCTGGCCCCCGACGATAGGTGCCTGTCGTTTTGGCCCCCGATTAGGCCGCATTATTTTTGAAAAACCCTCAATCCGTGTAATATTCTTCGATTTTCTTTAATAAAATGTATTATTTAAAAAAAATCCGCCCGAAGTACGTCGGTGTGGCATACGTGACATCATCCATGACCTCAGCCATATACATGCTGGCCGTATCCGCTTGGACGTGGATTCCACGAATGCTTGCATGGGATGTGACAGCTTCACGTGAGCCGAACGATCAGAAACTTGCTAGCTCATTTCTACGTGTACACTTCAATACTTTGGAAAATCATATTTCTTAAACCATGAGTCAACATATTATTCTGGTTGCACCATTGCGTTGTGCATATTGAACTCTATAAAAAGAGTCCAACATCATATATACATCCTTTCATCAACATTTTGTACATTGTGGGATCCACACATCATTGACAAGAATTTGTTAACTCATAGCTATATTATGAATTTTTGGTACGAAAATTCATCAAACAGAGGAATTAAAAGAGCTCAAGGCCCAAGTCACTTCTTTGAAGAAAGACTTGGAAAAGCGTCATGATGGGAAGCCCACACTTGACAACATGTTGAGTGTGCAAAGACGTCCCAATGACAAGAGTGGACTTGGATTCAACTCCAATAGTAAGAACAAGAAGTATAACAAGAAAAAGAAGGGCCAAGAACAAGTCAAGAATTCGGCCAAGATCACTTGCTTCAAGTGCAAAGTTGAAGGGCACCATGTTAGATCTTGCCCTATGAAGAAGAAATCTCTTAGCAAGAAGCAACAAGGGAAGAGGCCTCAAGTTCAATCTCAAGTTCATCAAGATGAAGAACGGTCCCTTCCCAAGAAGAACCTGAGATGCCTCCTCATGATGAAGCTTCAACTAAGAAGAAAGGAGGAAGCAAATGTTGCTACATATGTCGTGAGAAGGGTCATTTTGCTTCTTCATGCACTAGTGGTAACTTATCCAACCCCATAATAATTGATAATGCTTATTCTATTAGGAAGGATAAAGTTGGCAATGTGTTTGCCAAATATGTTGGTACTCAAAGTGGTGTCAAGAAAAGACCATTTGGGTTGCCAAGCCTATTGTGACTAACCTCTTAGGACCCAACTTGGTTGGGGACCAACAAGTTAAAACTTGATCAATAGGTGTTGGTGGAGGGCATTGGAGACTTGGCTACATCATGAAGAATTAAGGGATCTTCATCAATTATATTCTCTCAAGCCAAGTCATTTGGATTATATTGTTCTATCTCATATCCAATGTTCCTCCTTGCGGTAACTTGTGTTTAAATCATACATACATTGAAAGTTGCTTGCACCCTTGCATGTGTTTGGTTTTGTACCTTGCTAATGTATGTGTTGTGCTCTCTACTTACTTTCTTGAGTAATCAAGTATGTGTATGTTGGTTTGCACACCATGTATGTGTGAGTTTGTGTTGAGCCTTTGTATCAACTTGCTTATATCTTAATTGGCTCTTTTTGAGAGATTAATGGACTATCCCATTTTGGGGGAGTGATATGCTTGCACACTTCACAATCCTAAAAATGTGTATACATGAGTACTACCACTTAGTGTTGATATATCAATTTTATCTAGTCTCTATATGGTATGTCATTCTCATGAGAAATTCAAATTCTATAATGTCATTAATTATCTCTAGTTGGTTTTATTTGCCTCTTGTGGAGAATAAATGGATTATCACATTATGGGGGAGTAATAAGCTATGTGCATATTACAAACCTAGACAATGTGAACATGTGAGGTATTGCCACCTAGAATTGATATTGTTAATTATCTTATTCCTTTGTGGCATGTTTCTCAAACAAGTTCCCATTTGCTTAAATGTTTTTACTTACTCACACTTTGGATCTTGTTTGTGATGAATGTTCTTGGTAAGGTTTTCCTCTAATATGTTCTCATATATCTCTTTGGAAAACCGATTGCTTCAAAGCACTCTTTGTAGTTGCTTTGCATTATCGCGTGAATATTTGAAGCTATCAAGAACATTTATCTACATAAGCATCGCGCTTAAATCTTATCCTTCACCATGTGCTTATTGGTTGCGAAGATGATCTTGAAATCAATCCAATACACCACTAAGAAATTTCTACATATACTCCTTTCCATGACAATTGATGTCATAATTGTGGTGAAATTTGTAGATCATCTTCATATTGGCTCTTGATTTTATTGCCTTATTTCTTGCCAAAAATTAATTTGTTTTAACTCCCTTGTCTTCCTTACCTCTTGTGGATCATTTTGCTTTACTCAAACTTTCCTAGTGTTTTATTTGGTAGGAGAGGCATTGATCCCATCATTGTGCACCTTGCATTCAAAGGCTACTTATAGATAATGCACTATTCTTGGGTGAGCTATCCTATATTGAGTACAACTTATATTTTCATTAGTATTGGATCTTATTGCTTTTTCTTGATATATGACTAGTGTTTGAATAGATATTTGAGAGCGATGATTCCATGTGTGTGCATTGTGTATTCAAATACAAGATCATAAAATAATGCACTTTTGTTGGGAGAGCTATCATGTATTTTTTTAATATTCTATTTGTATTTGATCCTTTCCATTGGTCTTTGATCCCGATGACATGTCTCATGGAAGACAAACCTTTTCGGCTTGGTACTTTGTGCCATCATGAAAAGTGTAGAGGGTGTGGTTTATTTGTTGGAACCCCGCTCTTTCTTTTTGAGAGTTTGTCCCAATTGGCATCTCTCTTTGGGAGTGGGTTATATCATTCGTTGATTAACATCTCTCTCTTTTGGTATCTCTTTTGGAAATTTGATATCTAGTCCTTTTATTATTGATTAATTGGTATCTTATTTTCTTTTTGATATCTTGTCCAATTGGTATCTTTCAATCATGTGTTGGTTTGTTTTAGTTTCAATTGGCTTCTCTAAATCAATTTTTGATTTGGATCTTTGATATAATTTGGACCTCTTTGATTTCTTGATATTTGTCCAAATTGTATCTCCTTTGGTTATTAAAGTTAATAGGCATGCATATCTACTACATGTTTATTTTATGGCATGCTTTCTTCTTTGTGCCAATATATAGGTGAAACTCCACGGAATCCTAAATCGGCTAAGATGTGCATGAAATTCAATTTCATATCTATATGCACATATTTATGTGGAGTTCCTTCTATGTATTGTAGTTTGACTAACTACTTGGACCCAATTAGTTTGGGAACAATTTTACTTGAATGTGTTTTAGGTACATGGAGATGCATTGGATGCTTGTCTCATTTACAATGAAAGTGTCTTCACCACATGCTTATTGGAGCCAAGCTAGGATGGTTGATAAATTCTTATCTACTACATCAACCCCATGCCATCTCGGTAACAAGTATCCACCCTCATGCATACTTTTATAGCATTCAACCTTGTGTAGGTTTCATCATGGCATGAAAAGTATTTATTTGCTTTTGTTGTAGCTATTGCAAATTCTATGTAGCTCTTATGATACTTGTTGCTTTCCTCAATGCATCCCAACTATCTCCTTTTCCCTTAGTGATATTTGTGATGCTTGTGTTGAGGTTGAATTTGAAGTTCATTATTATACAATATGAGAATATTGAGCTATGGGCTATGATCCTAAACAAACATCATATGTGTATATTTTATGACTTCCCTTTGGATATCGTGTTTCTTTTCCTTAGTAACTAATTTTGTGTGTACATGTTTCTTTGTGGATATATATCTCATGATTTTGTACACTTAGAAACTTATATACATGAGAGAAATTACATCTTTACTCGATATCCTAATTCTTCGGTGTCACCTCTTTTACTCCGTTTTTGATTCTTTGGCGTGACTCCGAAAAGAATTTGATTTATGAGTGCATATCCTATTTTATCACATCTTGGTGCTCTCATCTTGGTGAATATCCTTGACCTCATGCTTGTCTTACAAGCCAATATCTTCACCATGGGATATGTCACAAGCTTTGTTTTTCATTTGCATCTTATTGAGCTTGTGAATTCATTTGTTTTTGTGTTTTAGAGGATACCGGAGGAGTGAGGATTCCATTTTGTACACCTTGTATTCAAATACAATAATTCTAAATTGTGTACAAATATTGGGGAGCTCCTCTATTTTCTTTAAAACACTCTTTTGCTCAAATCATAATATCTTGTGTTTATTTGGTTAGTTGGATCTTTTTGATTGCTTACTTTTTATTTGGAAATTGTAAAAAGTTTTCCATATCATTCTTTTGCAATCTTTGGATCCTCAATATAGTTTGTGCTCTCTCCAACTATTCGTCATTGGATATGTGTATTTGATTTCACTCATATTTTGAGAAATGCACACGTTATGGGGGAGCTCATACTATATTGACCTTCTAAGATTTTTCGCCCATTTTGGAAATGGATGCCAATGGGGGAGAAGTTTTATAGGGTTTAAGGGAATTTGGTTTATGCTTTTGTTTTGGTCATAAGCATTTACCTTTCATGCTCATGCATCCATGCTTGTTGATTTGCATGGTTGCTTAATTCATTATATAAACCCTTGTAAAAGAGATTGTCATCAATTACCAAAATGGGGGAGATTGAAAGGGCATGGCGCCCCCATGTGTGGTTTTGGTAATTAATGACAATCCCTATGGACTAATGGTTGCATTGAGTTTTCTTGTAGTGTTTGTCCATAGAATGCTTGAACTCCATATGTTGGATTCAAGGTTGATGCCATAAAGATATTGATATAATGGAGTATTTGGCATCAAGATCATCGAGGTGTATGGATATATACTTGATATGATCAAGAAGAAGAGTATGTGATGACCAAGTTATTATTCGAGGAGTTATCCGATGATTGGTCATATGTGAGTTGAGCATATTGCAAGTATGTCTTGAAGAAAAGGATTAGTGATCATTCATGGTTATCTTCAAGACATCATCTATTGAAAAGAGAAGAAAAGATACAAGGTTGATCAAGATATTGATCAACTCACAAAGCTAAAGATGTACCAAGTGGGATCATGTATCTCTTGGTATGGTAAGCAATTGTCCATATAGCTTTGTGAACTAACCCATGATATGTGTGTGGCATTTATATGTATGGTTAGGTATCTTTCCATGGGCTTGCATCAAATGAAGATTTCATATAGCCCATGAAGGATGACGTCAAGTGGTGATCGTCATCAAGCTTGAGTTGTGCAAGTTCAAGAGAAGTATCTCGAAGATATCATATGCGTGATACTTGCCACCCATTTGGAGATAATGGTCAAGTGAAGATGTGCCGATGAGAGGCTCTCCCATTGTGGAGTATGGGGGAGGAATATGTGGATCTTCACCAAACGAAGCGCAATCAAGAAAGGTGGTCCACTTGAAGAGATCAAGATCATCATCATCTAGCTCAAGTGGAATGCGCAAGTCAAAGGTATGATATGGTTTCTATTTTACCGGTCTCGTGGTTCTAGTTGGGAGACCGGGTTATAGGATAGATACCGTACTATCAAGAGGGGCTCTCGATTGAGTTTTAGCGTATCAGCTGGTGAGAGCTCAAACCTTTGCATACTTGGCATATCATCTTTCTTGGTTCTTATTAGGCTTTTCTCCTTGTTGGTTTTTGGTGCTTGTTGTGTTCGTCATGACAAGCCCAAGTTCTCCGAAAACGGATTTCGTACGGAAAACATGTTGCGTTTTGGGCGTTGGAAATATTACCGGTCCACCTTCGAGATTGGGTCCACACCTCCCATGTGTGGTATCCCCTCTATATTTGTGACCCTTAATATTTCCATACGAGCCCAAGAACGTCGAAAACGGAGTTCGTATTCAAAAGATATCTTCGTTTTCGTATTGATGGTTTTCCTGTTTTTCTTGGTGCGGAACTTCCGCCCGGAATGGCGGAACTTCCGACCCTGCGGAAGTTCCGGGTAAAGTTCTGCATCTAGTTCTGCTTAATCATATTAGCTCTCGGGTGTCCTCAGTTCCGGGTAAAGTTCTGCATCTAGTTCTGCTTAATCATATTAGCTCTCGGGTGTCCTCATCTAGTTCCGCAAAATTCCGAGCACCAGTGCCAGTCCTCCAATCTCAGCCTCCATGACCTTCTCCGCGTCTGACTTCACCATGGATTTTCCCATGATGGCAACAGAAGCAGAGCTTCGCACCGGTTCCTCGCAGCGCGATCGAATCCCAACCGATCCAGCAATCTCTATGTCTTAACGCCCATAGGAGATCGCCGGCGGAGCCTTCCGGAACCCGTCACTCTGGCCAGATCCAGGAGGTCAGACACGAGGCAGCTCTTCATCTTGGCGCGATTTGAAACCCTAGGACCACCGCCATTATTCTGAAGCCTCGCAGGCCCCGATGCCGCGAGACCTCTCCCAACCAGAACGACAGTACAGGAGGGGTAAACCAGCGCGCAATTTGGTTGCCGGCGTGGCCAAGGGCGCAGCCGGACCACCGAATCGGCCCTGGTTGGACCTCACTGGCCCAGATCAAAGCCCAGGGGGCCAGATCGGGCCAGATCGAAGCCCAGGTCGCCTTAGTGCTTCCGCACCCGCACGCCATGCAGCGATAAGTATGTCGCAGACCATTAGAAGTTCACGTCTCGCTCGCATTTTACAAATCCGGCCGACCACATGGGTCGCGATCAGCGGCGCCGGCTCCGGCCATCTCCGACCGACCACCTGAGCTGGATCACGATCACCGCCGGTTCTCAACGCCCCAGCCAGGCCTCGCTGATAGCCCAACCTTCCGTCGCCGGCAACAGTCCTCCCGTCCTCCTGCCAACACCGGTCCGTCGTCGATCCTCCCGGCCGAGCCATCGCAATCCTGCGAGCACCGGTCACTGTTGATCCTGCCGACCGGCGCCGCTCGTCAAAGACGTTTTTTTACACGACTAACTTTTTTTTTCGAAACACAGTACAACGCAGACGCTCATATACACGCGCATACACTCACCCCTATGAACGCACACACGCACACCCTACCCCTATGAGCACCTCCAGGAGACTGAGCCGGCGGGTCAGGTTTTGAAATTGACGAAGTCACCACGGGTGCCTTGCTATCGACGGGAACTTCGCCTCCCACTAAAGAATATTCCACCTAAATGAGAAACAGCAGCGTCAAACCAGGGGTTTGAACTCTGCTGGGCTGGGGGTACAACCACCATCCTAACCATCTTACTAATTGTTTTCATATACACATGATTACGTACGTGTACACAGATCGATGCGTACAAGCCAATTAGAACATATGGGCTATTACTAGGCCTTAAAACGACTTAATTATGTTTGTTTAATTAAGTAAAGACCATCATACCGTTCATCACGAAGGGGTACGGATTGATTATAGCCGTTATTGTGTTTGAGTTTGAGTTTTGAGGGGGATGTACCCAAGCAGAAGGCTTTTGTTTTATATGATAAAATGGCATTGAAACATATTGCCGACCTGTCTCGAAGAGGGATTGAGCTCCAGAGTCCCTAGCTTCCTGAGCTTTAATAACTTAGTGCCCGCACGTTGCTGCAGAAATCTCTATCTCCACTAATTTGACAGCAATCTCCATCTTTATTTCCACTAATATTATACTAATATACAACTGTACGTTTTGACAGATCTTTATCTCTACTATATAATATGTCTACAGGTGATGGTTGGTACGTTTTTTTTAATTTCCCAATTTACCCCTGCATTGTTAGGCAGAGTAAGAAAATATTACTGCAATTGCCACCGACGAGTGAAAATACCGATTCGTTTTACACAGACAACAGGCCACCGACACTTCCCACGGAGAAATCCCCTCCCCTGCGTCCTTCTCCTGGAGCGCAGCACGCACGGCGAGGGCGTCGTCGACCGGCGAGCGCGCCGTCGGCCGGCGAGCACGGCGGGACGCACGTCGCAGACGTCTCCTGGAGCGAAGCACGGCGCGGCTCCGGCGGGAGCGCGCGCGAGCAGACACAGCGAGGGCGTCGTCGACCGGCGAGCGCGCCGTCAGCCGGCGAGCACGGCGCGGCTCCGGCGGGACGCACGTCGCAGACGTCTCCTGGATTCGCCGGCGCGCTGGCGCAGCCCAGCCTCGAGCCTCGCGAGCGCGGCCGCACCACCGGACTAAAGATTGGATCCACCTCTGCTTCCTCCTCCACGGCTCCACGGCGAGCACGGCGTCGACGCTTCGTCTGTCCAGGCCATGGTTCTGCGGGACAAGCTCTGGACGAAGCCACAGGGACTTCCTCCGCTGACGGCGCTGCAGGAGGAGCTGGCCCAGGTCGCCACCAAAGAAACGACGCGGTCGAAAACTCGCGCACGCGCTGCAGGAGGAGCTCGCCCAGGTCGCCATGGTAGAGGCCTCACGGACCTCCTCCGTTGAAGGCGCTGCAGGAGGAGCTCGTCGTGCGTGGTCGCCATGTCCGAGGCCCCGAGCGCCTGCTCCACGACAAGCGATACTGCTGCTGGATGTACCTTCTAAGACAAGTCCATCAGAATAAACATGTTTTCAGGGACAGTAGTAAACATGTTCATCGCTGCAGGTGCATCCATGCCACCATGACTGTGGGGAGCATAGCTGGTTCGTGAGCAGCGGTGCCACTGGGAGAGGATTGGGGAGTGGAGGTGGTGGGCGTCAGCGCCTCGCTAGCTGCTGGACGAGGGCAACCCGCCGTGGCAGTACCTTAGTGTCCCTCTCATGTTCAATTCCAATGAGAAGTTATTTAAATTCTATTTTACCACTGAACACAGTTGCAGTAGCAAGGCAATCAATACTAACTATATATAATAGCGCGACGAAACCGCGGCCTCTCAGCCCTCCAGCACTGTAGATCTACAGTGTCAGTAGCTACAGTGTTATCAACAGTGCATTTTTTTTCTTTTTTTCGAAACCTCTAGAAAAAATGTATACACGAAAAAATTTCGCGTCGACAAGTAGGTTCCATTCCCGTAATCGGTTTCGAGTTTGATCAAGTCTAACTCCTTAATTTCAAATCTAAGTTCGCGCAAACATTTGACAGATTTTGTCCAATTCGTCGCACTCGGTCATCCATTTGAATTTCCATTTCACAAGTAGATGTATATCACCATTCCAAACAACTTTCTACATAAAAGTCTCCACACTTTTTTTTAGTAAAGTCCACGTGTTTTCAAAAATTATAAATCGGCCCTCGGAATAAAACTTTCTGAAAAAAAAAACCCGTTCCTAAAATTGTAAATTATCCACATAACTTTTCCAAAACTAATTTTACTAACATTATTTTTAGCAGCACATATATTCCATATTGCACTAAAATATTATTTTCTCAAGTCATTTCCCAACAGATAATATATATAATGGCGTGAAGAATATGAACTAAACCACAAACGAAAAATAATAGTACTATCGCATAATTTTATATTAATTTCCAAAAAATTCATAACTAATTCATAGTCCATGAGGAAAAAATGTTGAAAATACCGAAATGTTTAAAAAAAATAAAAAAAATCCTCCTTATTTATATCGAATTCACGAATGCTCGGAAAAATTAACCAAGGTTATTTGACACAGCAAAATTAAACAACAATTAACCATACTTTAAATACCAAAACTTTCCGCTAATTCACAATATATTTATTTTTTTGGACAATTCAAACGTATATGAATATATTCCACACTTCTAACAGCTACAGAACATTCAAATGCATATGACTATTTTCCATACTTACACAAATTACAGAAAACTAATTCACCAACGAAAAATAATAGTAATACCGTATAATTTCAGATTAATTTCCAATAATCTGTAGCTATGCCAAACTTATTTTTCAAATAAACATAATTGAACCAACAAACAAAATTTAAAATAGAACATGTTTCAAGCAATTTAAAACACTTTACAAATATTGTTTTAGGGTATTCATACAATTTTAAAAAACTACTAAACGCTGCAAAATCAATAACTTAAACTATATCCACCAACAAAATATGGAAAATATATTCCTGACCTTAAGCCGATTGGTGTTCCTGAATCGTCAAATATAAAGGGAATAATAAATATGGCAAAGAAAAAATTCCAGAACCTGAAGTCTCATGATTGCCACGTGATTATGACGCAGCTGCTTCCGGTTGCATTGAGGGGGCTTCTACCGGAAAATGTTCGAGTACCCATTGTGAAGCTATGTGCATTCCTCAATGCAATATCTCAGAAGGTCATCGATCCAGTAACTCTACCAAGTTTACAGAAGGCTGTGGTCCAATGTCTTGTCAGCTTCGAGTTGGTGTTCCCCCCATCATTCTTCAATATTATGACGCATCTCCTGGTTCACCTAGTCGACGAGATTGCCATTCTCGGTCCTGTATTTCTACACAATATGTTCCCCTTCGAGAGGTTCATGGGAGTCTTGAAGAAATATGTTCATAACCGTGCTAGGCCAGAAGGAAGCATCTCAAGGGGCTATGGAACAGAAGAGGTCATTGAGTTCTGTGTTGACTTTATTCCTGACCTTAAGCCGATTGGTGTTCCTGAATCGCGGCATGAGGGGAGACTGAGTGGAAAAGGCACGCTAGGAAAGAAAGCACTGATATGTAGGGACGGGCATTCTTTAACTCAAGCACACTACACAGTTCTACAAAGTTCCACCTTCGTTGCTCCGTATATCGAGGAACACAAGAATTATGTACGCTCCAAGAACCCGGGGAAGGATGACTCCTGGATTAAAGAAAAACACATGGAGACCTTCGGCAGTTGGTTGCGATTACAGCTCATGAATGACACCACTGTCGGAGATCAGCTCTACTTGTTGGCCGCGTCACCATCTTCGACTGTATTGAATTTCCAAGGGTACGAGATAAATGGGAATACATTTTACACGATCGCCCAAGATAAAAAGAGCACCAACCAGAACAGTGGTGTCCGCTTTGATGCAACAAAAGACGATGGGCAAAAGGACACATACTATGGTCGCATAGAGGAGATATGGGAACTTGACTATGGACCTACTTTTAAGGTCCCTTTGTTTCGGTGCAGTTGGGTCAACATGAATGGAGAAGGGATAAAGGTAGACCAGCTGTACGGGATGACAACAGTGGATCTCAAGAATCTTGGTTGTTACAAGAACGAACCATTCGTCCTAGCCAATGATGTGGCTCAGGTTTTCTATGTGAAGGACATGTCCTCCAGACCGAAAAAAGAAAAAACAAGCAAACGAATACGATGAGCCAAAGCGTCACGTAGTTCTTTCAGGGAAAAGAAACATCGTGGGAGTCGAGGACAAGACAGACATGTCAGCAGATTATGATAAGTTTGATGAAATTCCGCCCTTCACAGTGAGAACTGACCCAAGCATCCCGTTAAATAATGAAGATGCTCCATGGTTACGGCTGAAGCGATCATAGGCCAGGGACATACGCGAAGAAGGGTTCATGGCTTTTATGTAAATCAATGTAATGTATTAAACCTTTATGTGATGTGTAGTAATGTATTAAACCTTTATGTGGTGAAACACGCGTGGTAGGTGGTTGTCGGCTCCCACACCTCCCGTGGGAACCTCTCAAACCTCAGCTTCGACCGTCCAAACACAGTTCCCCCTGCATACAGCCCGACGGTGGCTCGTGAGTTTGAGCGCCACTTCGATCCAAGCAGCGGTAAGACGTCTCTGATGATCTACAACCGTCCGGCAAGACGTCTCTGATGATCTGCAACCGTTTGGAACGGTCGCAGGTCATCAGAGACGTCTTGCCACTGGTTGCCCAAAGATGCCTCTCCGAGTGACGCTGGAATGTTTTGTGTTTGAGCACCACTTCGATCCAAGCAGCGGCAAGACGTCTCTGATGATCTACAACCGTCCGGCAACACATCTATGATGATCTGCAACCGTTTGGAACGGTCGCAGGTCATCAGAGACGTCTTGCCGCTGGTTGCCCAAAGATGCCTCTCCGAGTGACGCTGGAATGTTTTGTGTGAGTGAGTAACTTGTCTGAGGAGGGCGGCTATATATAGGGTACGTGTGCTTCTTTAGTCCCGGTTGGTAACACCAACCGGGTCATGTGGCTCACGAAGTGGTCGTGATACTGCTGATCCAACAGCTCACAATCCCTCAAAAGAAACACACCCCTGATCCAACGTCTCACAAGCGCTTGAAAGAAACACACGATCCGTGTGCTTCTTTAGTCCCGGTTGGTAACACCAACCGGGTCATGTGGCTCACGAAGTGGTCGTGATACTGCTGATCCAACAGCTCACAATCCCTCAAAAGAAACACACCCCTGATCCAACGGCTCACAAGCGATTGAAAGAAACACACGATCTGTGTGCTTCTTTAGTCCCGGTTGGTAACACCAACCGGGACTAAAGACGGGCTTTGCGGTCACGACACGTGTCCTCCCCCAGCGCTTCCCTGGGCACGTGTCCTCCCCCAGCGCTGCCCTGGAGGTCTTTATATATTGTCGCCGACGGGGTAAACCCTAATCCACCATTCCTAGCCACGAACGCATCGTCTCCACGAGATGGATCCGCCACGCCCGCCGCAACGCCTTCTGGACGAGGTCGAGCGTGCTCGGCAGAGCGCGCTTGGGCGCAACCGCGGGAGTCTATCCCGCCGTATGCCCACGAGCCCGGCGTGGAGAGGAATGCCCAGCTACCGGCCTCCTGCTCCACCAGGTGCCGGCGCACCTCCACCTGGCGCCGCTGCACCTCCACCAGGCGCCGCCGCTCCTCCCGCGGAGGAGGAGGAGGACGACGACCTCGACTGGAGCGACGACGGGGAAGAAGGTTGTGGGTTGCAGATACAGGAGGCCATGGAAGCCTCCTTCCAGTCTGTCCGCGACTACCCTGTCCAGCGAGCCAAGACTTCCTACCAGCTCAAGGCGAAGGAGGCTTCCGATCTGGATTGGGCGCTGAAAGACTCATCCTCCATGGATCTTGCCCTCCGCCGCAAACGTGCGCGCGAGAACCGGGCGGCCGCCCACGGGGCTGGCTCCTCCCGCCGTTCCCCCTAATCCTACGGCCTTCGAGCCAGCAAGTCCGTTTATGTAGAATAATGTTGGTGATGTTGGATCAGGGGTGTGTTTCTTTCAAGCGCTTGTGAGACGTTGTATCATGTGTAATAATGTATTAAACCTTTTATGTAATGCATTAAGATAAATGAATTAATAATTTTTATCTGCTTTCTTCTGCATTTTACAACACCAAACATTCATCTTACAAATATAGGTTTTCTGAAATTGTTCTGCATTTACTTCTGCTTACGGATTATTTGTCGAATTTCGACTTACGGATTTAAAGATATGAATTTATCCATATTAAATTGAAAATGACAATAATAATGTAAAATTGATTTTGGATTATTTATACAAATTCAAACACTTTTCACGTTGAAAGTTTTGTCAATTCAAAATATGCAATAAAGTTAATGCATTTTTAATTGAAAATGGCAAAATGGTTAATAGTTTGTATAGTTAGAATAATTATTTTAGAAAACAGAAAATGGTTTTGGATTATTTATTCAAATTTAAAAACTTTTCATGTTGAAGTCTTTTCAGATTCAAAACCATTTGAAATTCATATCCAAACACCTAAATAAGAAAAAAAAAGGCGGGAACAAAATTTCAGAACTGAAAAGTTCGAAATAAGTTTGAAAAAGGACTCTTTGGTCCCGGTTTCTACGAAGAACCGGGACCAAAGATCCTTGGACGCGCGCAGCGATCTGGCATTAAATGACGCACTCTTTGGTCCCGGTTGCTGGCAAGAACCGGGACCAAAGATGCATTGGTCCCGGTTCTTTGAAGCAACCGGGACCAATGGCCCCCTGCTACTTAACCCCCAGCCTCTTCTTCTTCCCCATTCTCACGCACGCGAGACGGTTTTCATCGACGAGCAGGAGCAAGAAGGGCGCCGCGCATCAACGCCGTTAGGCTGCCCCGCCGCCGACTCCACGCGCCGCCCCGCCGCCTCCCCGCGCGCACGCCGCCCCAACGCGGCTGGCCTCCTCCCCGTACACGCCACGACGTGGCCGGCCTCCTCCCCGCACAGCCACGCGCCCGGACCGACGCGCCGGCCTCCTCCCCGCACGTACGCCGCCCAGACGCCGGCCTGACCCCGCCCTCCTCTCCACGCACACCTCCCGTGCCTCCACGCCGCCGTCCCCGCGCCCAGCGCCACCGCCGTCCCACCGCCGCCCGCACCGTCCGCTTCTCGATCGGTGAGTTAGAATTTTAGGATTTTAGGATTTTTTTTGTATAGGAAATGTTAGTGTTAGGATTTTTTTGTTTTGTATAGGAAAATGTTAGTGTTAGGAAAATGTTAGTGTTAGGAAAAAAAATTGTTAGGAAAATGTTAGTGTTAGGATTTTTTTTGTATAGGAAATGTTAGTGTTAGGATTTTTTTATTTTGTATAGGAAAATGTTAGTGTTAGGAAAATGTTAGTGTTAGGAAAAAAAATTTGTTAGGAAAATGTTAGTGTTAGGATTTTTTTTGTATACGAAATGTTAGTGTTAGGATTTTTTTGTTTTGTATAGGAAAATGTTAGTGTTAGGAAAATGTAGTGTTAGGAAATTTTTTTGTTAGTGTTAGGATTTTTTGTTAGTGTATAGGAAAATTTTGTTAGTGTTAGGATTTTTTTGTATAGGAAAATTTTGTTAGTGTTAGGATTTTTTGTATAGGAAAATTTTGTTAGTGTTAGGATTTTTTTGTATAGGAAAATTTTGTTAGTCCTAATTTGTGCTTGTCCTAATTCAATAACATTTCAAACATGATTTAGAGTTCCATGTCAATGCATTAAATTGATCATGCATACATATTGCGCATTGCATCAATGCCATGTATTGATTGTGTTCTTGTCCGGTATTTGTTCTTCCCGGTAGATCGTGGTTTGGAAGTTGACCCGGTAAATTGTGTTAGATATGCAAAGATGCAAATTTACGGGTTTACGGGTTTACGATACGAGTTTACGAGTTTACGGGTTTACGATACGAGTTTACGAGTTTACGGGTTTACGATACGAGTTTACGGGTTTACGATACGAGTTTACGGGTTTACGATACGAGTTTACGAGTTTACGGGTTTACGATACGAGTTTACGGGTTTACGATACGAGTTTACGAGTTTACGATACGAGTTTACGGGTTTACGATACGAGTTTACGGGTTTATGATATTGTAGATGTATCTTGACATATGGAACAAGTTACCCAACTAAAGTTTTGTGCATTGTTCTTAATTTGCAGAAACTATGGAACGAGACGAAGATCAGGAAAATATCCTCCAGGATATAATCCGCGGGCCCGAAGATATTGTCGATGTCACCACGGAGTTTTTGAACAACTCCGGTGAGGGAGATGAGTCTCTCAACCGAAGAGACGGCTCCGGTGAGGTAGAACCCGACGGCCGGGGTGAGGGAGAAGTCAGCGAGGGAGAAGCCGACGAGGGAGAAGCCGAAGGCTCCGGTGTAACATTAAACTCCGGCGAGGTGCATATACATATATTAATGAAGCCGAAGATTGTAATAATTAAGTCTCTGATGTCTATATACATATATTAACGCTCTTTCTTCTTTTAACCCTCCGGATCGAGCAAATCTTCTGTAAGGACAAAACGAGGCCCAGCCAAAAAGTTGGGCGACCAAGAAAGGTACACGATCGAAAGAGTCGCTGAAGACGGCACACCGACTGCTCCCCCTGGTGTTAAAAATAAAATGGTAAAGCAATGCGGAGTTCTTCTTAGGGACTTCATCCCGATCACCGTTCGAGAATGGCATCGGCCAAACGAGAAAGGACAGCTATATGTCAGCGATGAGGGCAAAGAAAGACTTTGAAGAAAGCTCATGGTTAATTTCACCCTGCCGGCGCCAGAGGTGGATTCAGATGAGGAGGATCCAGATGAGGCAGAAAAGATTGCCCGGAAAATCATGGAGCAAAAAGTCAAGGACTGGGCACTTAAGAAGATGGCCGAGCTATTCAAGAACTGGAAGAAAAGATTGAACAAACTGTTTGTCAAGAAAAATAAGACTCCAGACTTCGATAAAGGGTATGAGAAGATAAAGGACTACTGGGAAGAATTTGTGGCGTACAAGAAATCAGAGGAAGCTCTGGAAAAGTCGGCAAAAAATGCGGCAAATGCTGCTCTAAAGATGTACCACCATACTATGGGGCCTGGTGGCTACGCTGGTAGCATGCCTAAGTGGGAGAAACTTGAGGCGGACCGCTGGCTAATGGGATCACTCCAGAGCCACTCAAGTGGATCGAACGGGCAAGAAATTGGTTTTACGGGCATGGGGGCACGTTGGACGCAGAAGGGAAGTGCATATATAACAGAAGACACAAAGATAATCCCCTACTACCCATCTAAGAAATTAGAAAAGCAGTAAAGGATGTTGAAGAGGGACGGTTCATTCCCGATAGAGAGGATGACGAGCTCACACGCGCCCTTGGGAATAAGGAACACGACGGACGGTTACGAGGCGTACCTGGCTCCAAGCCCAAGACAATTGCGATTCCCGAGCACAGGAAGAAATTTCCTGATAGAAGCCATCAGAGGAGAAAGGAAAGGGAGGCAATGGAAGCACGCGCTGCTGCAGACCGGCTGCTTAATATAGAAGAAGAATTAAAGCGGCAGAAGGAACAAATTGCCGTGCTTAGCCAGCAAGGTACTAGCGGCCAATCTCAACGGCACATGGTAGAAGCTGCATGCGATGGTACCGGTGTCCCATCGAATCGGAAAAGCAGCGTGGCTTCCACGGAGCTCCAGGATGGTAATGATGATGCAGTGGCTCCACTTCGTCGCTACCCAGTGGATGATATCACGGAGAGCACACCTTGTGAGATGCATGTGAAAGTTTTTAACTTAACCGTGAAGGTGGCGGTCGGCTATGTCGTACCAGCGTGGAAACAAATTGCCCAGCTCGGACAGCAGAAAAATCAATCGGTCCCCCGCTCATAGTGTGTTCCGATGTCGACAAGGACTTCAGAGTCGCTATGGATAAAGACCTGGAATTATTGGACCCCAGAGCCATAGCTGCTGCTAAAGAACTTGGTGTCACTGTATCTCAGGCCAAGGAACAGGCTACCGCCTTGGGTATGAGCCTTGGTCAACTTTTAGGCTATGAACATGCGCCAATGTTAGAGATGGCACGGAAATATGTCCAAGGGGAGCCTATGGTCAGTAATGAGGAGATGACGGGTCTATCAACACATATGCGAAATCTGCATACCTGGTACCTGGTGCACACATCAAAGAAGGACGCGAAAGAGTGGTTTCCGCTGGACGTTAGAGTGGAGCATTTCTTCAAACGTTACACTATACAGGTTCAACTGACTGAACTGTTCCAGTTATTCCAAAAGCGCGCCCTCGACAAATCTATCCTCTCTTGCTATTGTCTGTAAGTGATTTATTTTCGTAATTAAGTCTCTAGCTCAGCTCGTTCATTGCCTGTATTATATTATCCTGCCTATATATATATCCTTTTGTACGCTATTATGCAGAATGAAGATGCTGGAATGCAAAAGATCTAAAGTTTTTGAGGTTGAGTTCGTTGACCCATATATCGTGAATTCACATACGTTAGTCAATCACCCCAAAGACGTGGAGCATGACCTGACCACCTTTTTAACCATGCAACATTTCTGTACGGAAATACTATTTCCTTACAACTTCAGGTGAGTGTTTCTGTCTTGTACATATTTTTATTTGGCTTTCTCGATGTTAAGTGTAATTGATGAGCTATGCATGTCTGCTTTATGTAAACGTCCGCAGGTTCCACTGGATTCTGCTAAGCATTCAACCTGACAAGTCCACAGTTGAAGTCCACGACTCATTAAGTTGGGACCAAGCGTTGTGGTCCGACATGAAAGAAATGCTCAACAAGTAATTTCAATCATTATCGCATTATATCGCCCTCTTTCGTTCGTTCCCTGATGTCAAGTAATTAATAACTCCTTTGTTCATTTTCTTTGCCAAAGCAGGTGTTGGACAATTTTCAAACAGAAGGTAGAAGGTCCATTCAAAGATGAGCTAACTTATAAAACGGTGGAAAGTCCGCAGCAGCCACCGGGGAGTAATTTATGTGGATTCTACGTTTGCGAGTTCATTCGCGAGTTGACCACTGAGCGGAGAACAACTGCTTTGGCAAAATGCGGGAGAAGATCGACCCAGAACTGCGCGTAGGAGCAATTCAAGAGGAATTGGCGGGATTTCTGCTTAGGGAGGTCATCGATGAAAGGGGAGAACATTATGCTTCGGACGATGAACTACATATGCCTTGATGGCTTGATCTATCTCCATGTAATTAAATAGTTGTATTCTCGCAAGAGATCGAATATTAATTATATATGCATCAACATGTACTGTGTATATAGTAGAGCGTATAATATGCGTACGGAAACGATGGAGAGCACGTCGGCGATGCGAAGAAGGGGGAGACGACGGAGGCACCGGCGAGAGGGAGAGGGGGCACCGGCGAGAGGGAGAGGAGGCACCGGCGAGAAGGAGAGGGGGCACCGGCGAGAGGGGGCACCGGCGAGAAGGAGAGGGGGCACCGGCGAGAGGGGGCACCGGCGAGAAGGAGAGGGGGCACCGGCGAGAGGGGGCACCGGCGAGAGGGAGAGGGGGCACCGGCGAGAGGGAGACCCTAAACCCTAAATACCAGAAGAAAAAAAGCACTCATTGGTCCCGGTTCGTAACAAGAACCGGGACCAATGAGTCTGTCCCCACGCCCAGCCAGAACTGGCCACGTGGCCACCCATTGGTCCCGGTTCGTGGCCCAACCGGGACTAGCATTAGTCCCGATTGGCCAGTCCCGGTTGGGCAACCGGGACTGATGGCCCAACCGAACCGTGACCATAGGCCCATTTTCTAGGGTACTTGCACTGTTCCATCGTCGTAGAAGGTGCACACTTCTTATAGGTACAGAATCCTAAATATTAAGTGCAATTCGATATTTTTGGAAGAAGTTGTCTCGCAAGATGAGCAAACTAAGGAAAGGGTTTCCTGTTAAGATCTTATTCCCAGTACAATTTTATTGTGTCACAGAATTTGCTATCGTCATTGGACAAACATGGGACTGGGACATAATGTCGGTCGGCCTTGCTATTGCAATCATTGAGGTAATATGTGCTCTCATGTAAATTCCTTGAATCATGTAAAGTACGTTCAAGTTTGAAATGACGTCATCTTTTGTACCAACGCAAAAGTTGTGCTAGACCGAACCTGCATATTTAGTTGCTGATGTTGTGCTTGGTGAATTTTAGTGTATAAAATATTTAGTGTATTTTTTTGTGGATTTTTATATGAGAATTTGTGTATATGTTGCGCATTTTGATAGGATAGATTTTTGTACTTTTGCATTTGTGTACGTATAGTTCAAATTTAAACTGTGTATTTCAAATGCAAATTTGAATAGTAGTCTATAGTAACAACGACAATTTACTTTGTTTGCCTTGATGACACGGATTTTCTCTCCCGTTGCAACGCACGGGCCATGTCCTAGATTTATGAGAATTTGTGTATATGTTGCCTTGATGTACTTTATGTTGCGCATTTGTGTTTATGCTATGCTCGATTGCAATAGCTCGATCAATCCATGCAGGTGCTAATAGCCCGAGCCTTGTGTGTGAATGTTGTTGGAGAAGATCATGTAAGCTTATTCCTTCATGGGAATCGGCACCATGTGGTTTTGTGGCAGGTTCATTGATGTAAACATAGTTTGAGTGAATGCTAAAATGTTTCAATTTACTCTCGTGCATCTTCTCTCCACAATTATATTTTGGATTTCGTTCAGTCCCAAAATTATTTCTCATCCTCAATTTTTGATTTCCATATTTGATGTCTTGTTGGTCTTTTTATTTAATATTTTAGGAACCACCCTATAAAACACACTATATCATGCGCTGGGCCCAACATCATCTAACCAAGCACGAGAACTTACTTAACGCCTTCTCGACTGCATATGTTTTATATTGCTACCGTGCATGAGCTTGGTTGTAATATGCCAGTAGCAACGCACGGGCATTCAACTATTTCCACTAATATTTATAATATCAAATAGTGCAATGAACAACCATGACACGGATCTGGAATCTGAATGCTGTATATTTACCCTTTCCTTTTTTACAGCCTTTTGAGCTCTCACTAGCTTATAATGCCCTGTTGCCATTCAGGATTTGCTTCTAACTCCAGGGCATTGGACTATCAGACCACAACTTGCTCACATGGCAGCTATCTCCACTAATTTTTCTTGCGCATGACTTTTTCTGTAGTCTCTTAAAGCACATACATGCAGCTCTCCTGTGTATTCTCCAAGAGAAACAGAAAACTTGTCACAGCTGCAGAGGGAACCGGTCAAAACGTAAAGCGAAAGTGCGTCATCAAGTTGAAGAGACGGGAAATATTGACGGCGGGCGTGCGTTAAATTATGTGCGACATGTGTTGTGTCTGGGAACAGCTAAGCTTTGCATGAATAGTAACAGATCGAAAAATTATCTTCCTTCCCATGTTTTCTCGCTTCCTAGGGTAAACTCTGGTGATAATTTATAGGGGATGACCCTAAACCTTTACTTCTCTCTCTTATTTTAGCGTACCTCATGTTACAACACTCTAGAGAGAAACTGGGCCCAGTCAACAAATAGGGCCCATTCTAGGTCGAGAAACATGTGCGTTAAATTATGGCGTGCGTTAAATTATGTGGACTTTGATCGTTGATATGTAATGGCAAGTGCCGGATGGTGGGGGCTGCGAGGAAGGTGTTTGATCGGCTCGAGATCAGGAATATTTTGTTTGCTCGAATGCGATGATCATCGGGCATTGCGTGTATGGCGAACCTGGTGACGTGATTCAGTTGTTCCATGAGATGATTCGACGAGGTGGGTGCATTAGTTTGGATATGCTGGTACTTCTCTTAGGCTTCATGAATTTTCAAGCTTGATATATCTAATACCTGCCTTTTCAGGGAAGGACGGTTCAGATGACCAATTGAAGAGTGTGCCAGAGGGGCTGAAGGCACGTGGTTTGCTCGGGTTGTGCCGGTTCAGGGGGATTGGCAACTTGGTTTGATCGAGCTCCAACCAAGCAACTGTGTCCTCACTACGCGCTGCTGTGCAGCGTATATGCTTTGGCGCGGAGATGGGAAGACACTCACAGGATGAAGGCTATCATAAAGGAAAGCGATGCGAGGTTCAGTCCTGGGCATCGCCGGGTGGACTTATATGAGATTGCTAATGAGTTCAGAGTTCGCGAGAGGCTACCTGAGAACCAGGACGTATATGCTATCTTGGATGACTTGGTGTCGAAGCAGAAGATAACAAAAAGAGAAGAAGTACAAACTGAACCGGGGATAAAATAGTTCAGTATGCGCTTACAGACCATTTATGAGCTGCGCAGTTTTTTAGCAGGCAGCTAGCTGGAAGCAGGCCATGTTGTGAACCCACATATACGGACACAGGGTTGCAAGAAGTGTAGCCTCTGGCGTGTTTGTGAAAAGCTGCTTAAGATTCTCTTTTCACCAGAAATGCCTGAGATCATAGTACATTGCACATACAGATGCATGCTGCTGACGCTCTGCAATCTATACAAGAAACTTGGAATGCCCTGTTCTTCGTTGAAACCCTCTGATAGTGTGGTTCTGATTGGAAGATAAGATAGAGCTCTTGAGGTTACGAGCGTTGCCTCATTTCTGCTTGAGGTGATGTGGATTGAAATTGCATGTTTAGGTATGCTGCGACGCCGACGAAGGAACCAGAGCTGAAGGACTGGCCTGTGGTTATTGTGGTGGGATCAAATTATTGGCCGTACATTTGGCGTAGGAGCAGGGTGCAGCCATGAGGTTTATTTTACTTTCTTCCTGCACCTGACAGTTACACTGAAAGTTTGAAGAGAAAGGCAAGTCTTGTGTAGAGTAGAGCTCTTACCATTTTTTTTCTTACACGTTTTTGTGGTCAGGCCAATGTATCCTGATGAATTTTGATGTTGCCAGTTGAGCCATTGCTGTAGAAATAGGTTCAGGTGAAACTTGTGCAGCTGGACATGGTCGGCCATATGTAAAGCCTGGTCACTGATCAGTTGAGATTGCAAGTTACAGCCATGAGGTAAGGGTAGATCAATCGTACCTATGCAGGAGATATTCTAGGCTAGTTATAACTACCTATTTTGACATGGTCTAGGTTGGGAAGGGCCAGTTTGGGCTGGGCTAGGTGGATTCGATGTGGAGGCCATGTCCATTTTGAATCTCTTGTTTGTGACACTACGGTTCCTGGTAGGGGCTAGGACACCACAGATTTTTCTCGGGTTACTGGATCGATGGCTATAAATTATGCTTCTTATCCGTGTCCACGTGGTGATGTTCTGCTTGAGTTACCACCTGATTATTTCCCAGGCTCTTAGCCAGCCTCTCCCGCCGATGGAAGGGAGCTGTAAATTCTGTGTTCAGAATGATGCCAATCAGCTAAACTCCTGCAAGATTAGAGGACGATGTGGGCCATGTAAAGCGTGATTTGGAAATTACCACCAAGGAGGCGCGTTTCCTCAGTTTCCAGTGGAAACTTCCCACGTTCTCTCTCAATCAATCTGATGCTGAATCCAAGTCGGGAAACTCCGATGACACCGATTCAGTTTTTATTCCTCGGTCAGGCTTTCGACGTCGCCTTCCTCCTCGCCGAGCCCCCGGCCATCTCCCGCCTCTATGTGCGCTGGCCTGGCGGCACCACGCCGGAGGATGGCAAGGGGAAGGGGACCGACATCGTTGCCGCCCACCGCGATCTCCTCCTGCTCAGGCTCACCTCTATCCAGGACCTAGACGAGAGCCCGTACCACCGTTACCTGCAGGACCACTTCATCTGCTTAGCCTCCTCCGATCCTGATGGCCCGCGCCTGCAACTCAAACGGCTCCCCGTCTGCAACATACCCATGGTGGTCTCACATGATCCTAGCCATGGCTCCTGCTGCTGGTCCAGTGACGATGATGATGCTACAGAGGGAACGATGACGACAACGACGACGACTCAGCTAGAGCAGCCTCGTGTGTTCTTTCCTAAAAGTCTAGGACTCGTTCGTGCCAGGTTTCCCGCAAAACATGGCGAACAAGAAGACGAGTTCGCCGTGGCGCAGCTGGCTAGGATCAGCCAGATCCCTGGCACCCGCATGATGGAGGCTGAAGTGTGCGTTCTCCGCTCTCGCGTATCAGCCGGTGACGATGATGGCTCGTGGGAGGTTAAGAAGATACCCATCCAGCACAAGAACTATGAATACATAGCACTTCATGATTGGTCAATGAGCCTCGCCTTCAAGCCGGCCGACACCATCGTCACCTTCAACAGGTGTATCTGCTCGGTCGACTACTTCGTCGGAGGCATTCTATTCTATGAGGTGCTTGGCGAAGAAAGGCCTAGGATCTCTTACTTCACACTGCCCAACCATAACCGTATGCAGAAAATCAGACACCCAGGATTTCTCGAGATGAACCGCAGCGTGTGTATCAGTAGTACTAGAGCCGTATGAGCCGATCGTGAGCCGAAGACGAGCCGTACGAGCGGTTCTGGCTGGCCCGCCTAGAGCCGACACAGCTTCGAGCCGAGCCTGGTACGATCACAACCTGGATCGGTAGCGCAAAATGAAACAAAATATGTCGCCGGGGGGAGTCGAACCCGGGGTCTGCTGGTGCTACGGATACGTCCAAAGCCACTGGGTTAGCAATGCCTCGGAGATACAATGCGCATCTGCATATAAATATCTTAATGCTATGGATCTGAGGGGCGGAGCTACGTTAGGGCCTACCTGGGCCGTGGCCGCGCAGGATTTTTCACAGAAGATGAATCTATGCCTACGCATCCTATGGCCCAGCACTGCACACCAAGAGCGGCAGCCTCAGAACGGGCTGGCAGCCTCGGAAGCTATCAGAAAATCACCGTGAAGACACAGCTGACCGTTTCATTTTTTTAAAGAAAAAAAAACTGACCGCTTCATCCCATCCAAAAGAAGGCTGACCGCTTCATTGTTTTTTCTCGATGACAAAGAAAGAAAGTTTTCCGTAGCTATCTTAGCTTTCTTTAGTTAATTTACAAGATCATCTATCTTCGCTAGGCTAGCACGTATGATTTTTTTTCTTTATCCAAATACTTAGTTGGCGACTCGAGAGAATATCTACTTTCAAAATTATATTTGACGTTTCACATCAACGACATAAATGAGCTGGTCCTGTGAATATCTACTAAAGATTTTGCTGGTTTCACAACATGCAATATGGAGAGAGTATTGCATGTGGATCCAGTGAGGCACTATAAATATTAGTAAATTCGAAAAAAAAAATGTAAAACCTTCACGTTCTATCTATGTTTGTGCAGAATATTGTGTGTGGAAATTTTTAAATGATTTGGAGGAGGTCGAAAAAATCAACTTTTTAGGAAAACTGGTTCAAGTGAGACCAGACGGCTTTTCCGTAAGAAGTTGATTTTTTCGGCCATCTCGAAATCACTCCAAATTTGTTGTACATGGTGTCTAACATGTAGGAAACATAAATAGCAAAGAAAAAACTGAAAATTGGAAGTTTACACTGCCCCTTTAAGGTAAATTCCGAGGTTTTAATCTCAGTTTCAGTGAGGCACTATAAATTGTAGAAAATTCAAACATTTGTAAAACCTTCACGTTTTATCTATGTTTGTTTAGGATCTCATGTGTGGAATATTTTTAATGATTTGGTGAAGGTCGAAAAAATAAACTTTTTAGAAAAACTGGTTCAAGTGAGACCAGACGGCCTTTCCCTAAGAAGTTGTTTTTTTGACCTTCTCCAAATCACTCCAAAGTTATTGTACATTGTGTCTAACATGTATGAAACAGAAATAAAAAAGAGTGCTGCATGTCTATTCACCCGTAGTCATCTAGGTCTATTCACCCATAGCCATCCAGGTTTATTGACCTAGTTACCTAAGGGTGTTGTATGTGGGTCCACATGCCCCAAAGGTGGTAGGGATAGACCTGTATGGCTGAGAGTGTTGCATGTGAGTCCACATGCGCCGAAGGTGATAGATGTAAAATTAGATGGCCATAAGTACTGCTGCATTTGGGTCCACATGCCCTAAAAGTGGTAGGGGAAGACATAGCTAGCAAGGGTCCACATGCAAGAAAGGTAGACAAGTGTAAATCTAGCTGGTTAGGATAGTTGCATGTGGGTCCACGTGCCCCATCACGGGACATGTAAACACCCAGCTCACTAATTGTTTGCTAGGATAGTACCATTTGGGTACACATCTACCCCATTTGTGTAGGTCGATAAACTAGGTCAATAAACTAGGTCAACTAGGTCAATAAACACCCAGCTCACTAATTGTTTGCTAGGATAAAACCACATGCACCACTCTTAGCTATTCAGGTATATTCATCCCTAGCCATCAGGTGTAATCACCCAGCTGGCTAATTGTGTTGCTTGTGGGTCCACATGCCCCAAGGTGTTCGGGGGAGACCTAGATTTTCACCTAAGTTTCACTGAGGCACTATAAATATTAGAAAATTCAAAAAATGGTAAAACCTTCACATTCTCTCTATGTTGGTTTAGGAGATGATGTGTACAAAATTTGAGATGATTTGAAGGAGATCGAAAAAATCACGTTCCTAGAAAAAATGGTTTAAGTAGACCAGACGGCCTGTCCCTAGGAAGGTGATTTTTTCGACCATCTCCAAATCACCCCAAATTTGTTGTGCATGGTGCCTAACATGTAGCAATTAGGAATAGAAAATAAAAACTTAAAATTTGGAAGTTTGAACTCTCCTCCAACTGGGCTCAAATTGGACCAAAGGCTGGCGTCAGAGCTCCATTAGTCCAGATTCAAAAAATAGTATTTTCTGGAAAAACCTAACAAATATTTGTTGCATAATTGGATCACACAATTACTTTCATTTTCCAGATAAGCGCACCTTTTCAGTTTCTGGAAAATAAATAGCATCCTAAAACTAAAACCAAAGACGTAGTACTGTAAATAATAGGAAATTCAAAAAATGGTAAAACCTTCACATTCTCTCTATGTTTGTTTAGGAGATCATGGGTACACAATTTGAGATGATTTTGGAGGACCCCTACCACCTTTCTTACATGTGGACCCACATGCAAGACACATTTTGCCCTGGACCCTTTGATACGCGTGGAACCACATGCAATAGTCCCTGCCATCTAGGTACACTTCTAACACGTCTAGCACATGTGGACCCACATGCACCACTCATAGCTAGTCAGGTATATTTGCCCCTTGCCATTCAGGTGAACTGAACTAGCTTTTTAAGAGTGGTTCTACATGCTGAGAGTGTTTCATGTGGGTCCACATGCCCCAAATGCGACAGATGTACAACTAGACGGATATGAGTGTTGCATGTGAATCAAAGGTGATAGGCTAGACCTAGATGGCTGAGAGTGTTCTAGGTGGCTCCATGTGCCCCAGTGATAATAGATGTAAGCGAGATGGCCAGAAGTACTACTGCATCTGGGTCCACATGCCCTAAATGTGAAGACATAGCTGGCAAGGGTCCACATGCAACCAATGTAGGCAGGGGTAAAACTAGCTGGCTAGAATCCTTGCATGTGGGTCCATGTGCCCCCATCACATGATATGTATAACTAGATGGCTAGGAGTGTCGCATATGGGTCCACATACAACTAGACGGCTATGAGTGTTGCATGTGCATCAAAGGTGATAGGCTAGACCTAGATGGCTGAGAGTGTTCTAGGTGGCTCCATGTGCCCCAGTGATAATAGATGTATAGCTAGATGGCCAGAAGTACTACTGTAACTGGGTCCACATGCCCTAAATTTGAAGACATAGCTGGCAAGGGTCCACATGCAACCAATGTAGGCAGGGGTAAACCTAGCTGGCTAGAATCCTTGCATGTGGGTCCATGTGCCCCCATCACATGATATGTATAACTAGATGGCTAGGAGTGTCGCATATGGGTCCACATACCCCATAGGTGATAGATGTACAACCCTATGATTAGGAGTGTGTATATGGGTCCACACATACCAACGGTGGTACATGGTAGATCTACTACCTTCCATACATGTGGACCCACATGCAACACCCGTAAACAACTAGGTCTTCCCAGAGACCCTTTGGGCATGTGGACCCACATGAGATACTATTGCAATTATTTCTAAGCCATAAATAACTATTTAGGCATGACTGCCCTATTGTTTTAACGAAGGGGTTAGGGATAGACCTAGATGGCTTAGAGTGGTACATGTGGGTCCACATACAACGCCTCTACACAACTAGGTCTGTCCCTAGACCCTCTGGGCGTGTGGACCCAAATGCAACACTCCTGACCATCGAGATACACATGAATCACCATTTGTGACATATGGACACACATGCACCACTACTACATATCCAGGTCTGTTCACCCCTAGCCATGTAGGAGTACTTTTTTTGGTTTTCTTTAGTTTTATTAAATTTAATATATAAAATTAAATACAACCATTTGTAAGACATAAAATAGGTAAATACGACCTCATAAGTTCAAAAGTTAAAATAATTTAAAACAAACACTCAACACAGAGTACATGTTCGCCACTTTAAAACTTGCACTGGGTCATTTGGTAAGTTGCTTTTTGATAGTTTTGAACAATCGACGTGGTTTTCGCAACAAAAAAAATTTGACGTGGTCTAATTTTACAACAAAAATCCTTCGTCGCCTTCAAAAACAAAAAATAGAAAATACATTATATATAACTAGGAAAATATGCCCGTGCGTTGCTACGGGTTTATTTCTATAAAAAAAATTGGACCATGATTACATAATAACGGCGAATAAAAAAGATAGTGGGGACATGACATGAATTTGATTAAGATGTGGAACTTATTTCGGGTGGTGGAAGAGTAAATAACATATGAACAAACATGCCTCTGTTTGCATCAGAAAAGAATCAAGTACATGAGATCATCAACTCCGTTAGCAAAATTTTGCTAACCGGTGTTTGTCAGAGGAAGGGGTCCCGCATTACACAAAATTGCAGACCGAAAAAAGAGAAGGTCCAGCAATACACAACCTTGCTGAACTATGCATTTTTCTGAAACTACAGAACACCATGGCACTCCTCCGCTTCTGAGCACATTCAGTGTGTTCATGCCACTAAAGTAATCAATAGATCCATGTGCTATTTGAGGCATAAATTGGCTCACAAACTGCAAAAAAAAATTCCAATCGAATCAGCACATGCATCTCGAATAATTTAACTAAGAACAGAACAGTGGATTACATGATCAGACCAGCAGTTAGAACTGTATGGTTAGGTATGCTGTTGGGCTCCGTTAATGTGCTAAATTCAGCCCGTCCGCCCTGCCCTGTCTGTTTCTTTTTATGTATTGACCGAATTCTGCGTTAACGTCGGCATGTAATAATGACAATACAATCACGTATAAAACAGTTGATTTGAAAACCATATAACATAGTGCAATCACACATCACGCAATTATTTAAAAATCGAAAACGCAATTGGTTTGTGCCATTCACACGCAATTTAATAAACATGATCAGTTTGTGGTTTTTTTTTAAAACAAACGACCCCCGCCGTCGATTTCATCTCTACTTATACTATTAAATAAGCAAACATATTCACGGATATTCATTTTGGCTCCCGTGTCCAGATGCACCTGCTATCTAAGCCGATGCTTTTGTCCCAAGATTCGTACTGGCATTGTATTCTGACATGTATTTCAATTTGCCCTACCATTTTGCTACAGTTGCATGTCCCACATCTGCTGAGCGGTAAATGCACATGCTGCCGTTTAATCCTTACGAAACAAACGTTCAGTTTCACGGACCATATGTTACATTGGACTGCCGCTTAATCAGGATTAGTTTTGAAGGTGCATGCATGCATGGACCTACTAGGCTGGTTACGTACTACAATTGTGTGTTGCATGCAAGCATGCAGTGCGACCAAAGCACTCGCTCGCTGGAGTCTATAACGCTGGCGTGAGATGCATGCAATAAGCTGGGAGATAATCATCGAGCTTACAAGATGCAATAAGGACACTACTAGAAAAATGACCTCTAGTCGCGGTTCCAGAGGACCTTTAGTCGCGGTTGGGCAACCGCGACTAGGCTGGCGGGACTAAAGCCCCCACCCTTTAGTCGCGGCGGATTCCGAACCGCGACTAGAGGTCCCTCCACGTGGGCTTTAGGGGGACGTGGGGTGTTGGGACCTTTGGTCCCGGTTGGTAGCCAACCGGGACCAAAGGGTTTTGGTTTTTTTTTTCTTTTTCGATTTAATTGCAGGGTTTAGGGTTTATATATGCCGGGGTTTGGTTATAGCTAGGTTCCCGTGTCCCGTGGTAACGGTAACCCTTCCCGTTGCGATGACGGTTACGGTGACGGTAACCGTAACGTTTTCGATGTCGTAACCGTTCCCGTGTCGTATGAAGTCGATGCACATATTTATAACACATACAATTAAATTAAGTAATACTTGAAGATCGTAGACAAGAGTTCGTTGATGCGCCAAGAGTTATCGTAGTACAAGAGTTGAAGCAAAACAACAAGTTACTTTAACGATTTCATGCTTTCAGCATCGTAGTACTCTCCTTTCTCCTGTAAGGCCTCTGAAAGGTAAAATCCCGCCAATTCCTCTCCAATTGCTCTGAAGCGGTGGTCGAGTGGTAGCCTCTCGCGCTTTTTTGCCAACTCTGCATCCTTTCTCATATTCCATTTCTCGGTGACTAATACATATATATACTCGCAAACGAAGAATCCACAGTACTCAGTTTCCTTTGGTTGCTCCATGCAAGACTATACAAGAATAGATTTCAGTCAATAATAATGAAGTATGCATGAGAAATGTTGTGTGGACGAAGAGGTAGCAGTACTTACTTGGTTTAACTTCCAATCCAGCTTTTGGCGCCACCCACCTTCAGGATCTTCCGCTCGAAACCTTTCCCAAACTCTGCCCGACAAAGAACATTCACAAATGAGTTATTCGTTAATGACTTGACATCAAGATATGAATGACAGAGGCGGTAAGAAATGAATGTACCTTGCTAGTAAGTCGAAACAACTCCTGTAAGTGTCAGGATGATACCTCAATGAGTCAAGTGAATGAATAAGTCCTTCGTGATGTCTAATGACAAGAAGAATCCAGTGGTAGCTGGGCACAGTCATGCATAACTCATCAGTTAAACTTAACATCGGGTGAGCAAATTAGAATGTGTAGAAGACACTAAAACTTACCGAAGGTAAGGCCATATATAGTTCTTTTGTCGCGGTATCGCTTGAACACCCTTAGCAAATCATCCTGTGTTCTTGTTATACAAGGGATTTATTATGGTTTCTTCGTTATATTTATCCGGGTCAATGAACCCAATGTCATGCTGGTTCAGCTTTTTGAGCTCGAGCATCTTCAATCTGCATAATATAGCACACAAAAGATTAAAGTGAGAATAATTACAAACAATGAACGAGACTAGGTAAAGACTTAAATAAATCACTTACAGGCAATAGGAACTCATGATAGATTTGTCGAGTGCCCGCAGATTGTATAGCTGAAAAAGTTCGCTAAACGTAACAGTGTGATTGTAGTCTTCTAAGAAGTGCTCATCGTCTTCCCTACATTTCAGAACGATAGCAGATGTCTTCTTTGCATTTTTCATGTACCATTGATGCAGAGTACGCATTTTTGTTGGAAGGCCCCTGATTTGCACCAAAGCTTTCCCCGGAACGAAGTTTCTTACTGGAGGAGCTGGTGGTGCAGTCTCAAAATTCAATCTCGAAGCATATTCATCTATAGGCATTTGCGCTTCGGCGGCAAGACGACGGATTACCTCTATGTCAAACACCATCGGCTCTTTAGGGTCAGATTGTACTGGTTGTTTTCCGCGCTGGGGAACTCGACTATCTTTGTTCGTCGGCGGCGGGACAATTAGCGGGGGGACAGAACGTACGGGTTGTTCTCCGAGCTGGGGAACTTGTTTACCTATCTTCGGCGGCGGTGGGACCGATGGTGCTGCTTTTGTAGCTTCCTTCGCCGGCGGGACCGATGGTGCTGCTTGTTTTTCGTTTGCCGCCGGCGGCGGGACTGACTCTGCGTCTTGTTCACCTTTCTTCGGCGCCTCCGCCGCCGTCACCTCGTCATATGACTTCTGAATAGAACGGACATAGTCAGATGGCGGCTTCTCTGGAGGGACATATAAGTTGTCAATGACTTTATGACAAGCCGCTGCAGTATAGCCCTCGGTAAATGTTGGCGGCGGCACTTTCGGTGCGAACAATGATTTATTATGCTCCTCGATGGCTGCTTCGTTTTGGTCAAGAGTCTTCTGCCAAGGTTGCCTCAGATCAGGCGTTGTGGCCCTTTTAGCAGGTCGCCTCTTGACCGGGGAAGACGCGCGCCTTCTCCGTTTAAGCGGTACGGACACTTCCGGTGGGGGGTTCCGTACCGGAGATGGAGATGGACTTTGCTGACTGAGATGGTCCTCTAGATTATTTTCCGGTGTGGGGTCCCTGTCACGCGGTGCCGGAGATGGATGTGTCTCATCGATACCCCGGCAGGGTGGGCTTTGCTGAGTCGGTGGCTTTGAGAACTTGATGTATTTCTTGTTCCACTGGACGAAACCACCCTTGACATCGCACAATGCCTCCTCACCGTTACCTCCAGGAATCTCAAGAGCCAATGATTCCGATCCCGGCACAATTTCATCCACCCCGACAACAGCATAGCCAGGATGAATGACACCATTATGGTAGCTTGCTGTGTCGACAATCGGTAAAGCATAGCCGACCGCCACCTTCATGGATATGTTGCTCACAGGCGTATGTAGCTCACATGGTGTCGGTTCCGTGATATCATCCACGGGGTAGCGAGCATCGAGTTCTAGTTGCGTGGAACCCACGCTGCTTCTAAGCTGAGATCGAGCATCCACGACTTCAGGATCTTGGGGCTGCTGCACCTGGCGTTCATTAATGAGTTGCTTCATCTGGCGTTCCAAATTCGCTATCCGCTCTTCACCCTGCTTCTTCTTTCTTGCACGGCTTCTATAAGTGTCAGCGTGCTGCGGATACTGTTTTTTCAAGGTGGCACCGCCGGGTAAGCCTCGTAAACGTCCCCAGTGTTCAGGTTTCCCTAGGGCCCGTGCCAGCTCGTCTTCCTCTCTATAGGGTTCCCACGTACCCGCTAGAACTTCCTTTATTGCATCTTCAATTTTTGGGACCATGGCTACTACTGTTGCCTTGTATTTTTCAACCCTCGGGACAATCTTCCCTTCCTCGTTCAACGTTGCGCCATGCGCGAACAACCAGAATTTGGACCTTTCGGGCCAGCTGTATGTCTGTGGAGTGAAACCTGCAGCCACGAGTTTATCTTCCATGGCTAGCCACTTAGGAATGGCTGACCTGTAGCCACCTGGCCCCAAGTTATGGTGGTGTGTCTTACTCGCAGCATTTAGCTTATTTTTTTCCGATCGGGCCACAGCCGCAGCCGAGGTCTTATACGCCTTAAAGGCTTCCCAGTGATCTCTTAGCTTCACCAGTTTTTTTTGACTGAAATCTGGATCAACCTTTTCATATTTTGCCCATAATGTTTGCTTATATTTCCGAAAGGCGTCGGCCATCTTGGAGAGAGTCCAGTGCTTGAGTTTCAACTTCAAGGCGGGCTCAATACCATCCGGGAGGTTAAAATGCTGCAAGAGTGTGTCAAAGCAGAAATCTTTATAATGCTGGTGGACATAGCAAGGGTCATCCTCGGCAACGCCTGCTGGCTTAAGCCATTCTGCTATGGAGATCGGGACCTCGTCCCTAACAATAACTCCAGCTTGACTAATATATTTTCTGCGGTTCTCTATCGGTTCCACCGGATCGCCATCTACATCAATTTTATAGATTGGTAACTTTGCATCTTCGCTAGTCATTCTTTTCGCTGGGCCTCGAGGAGCTTGATTCTTAGCCTTTTTATGCAAGGTGGACGCCTAAAGTAAGAAATATAATGCGTTAATAAGTGCAATACAAATCAGTTAATGCATTTTGTGTTCAAGCAAATATAGAATTCATATATAAACCTCGAGGTGGAGGGTGTTCGAGGTGGAGGCTGTTATTTCTTCTTCCTCTATACCCTCACCAGACGGGTTTAAAAATTGTGATGCAAATTGCTCAAAATCTTCGTTTCGATCGTCGGCGGCGCCTTCTCCACCGGCAGCATTTGCATCGCGATGCTCAAAAATATCCTGCATGAATAAGTTTTCTCCTTCCTCGTCTCGCACAATTAAAGGGTGATCCATAGCTGAATGTTCCTACACGCAATAAATTTAACAAATTATGATAAACAATAATTTGATACAAAGTATCAAAGTGCTTGATACAAATTTAACAAATTATGATACAAAGTATCCACATGTGCTTGATACAAAGTATGACAAAAACAATAACAAATTTAACAAATTTGATACAAAAAGTTACAAAGTATATATGATAAACAATTACAAATTTAAATCCTTACTTATATCTATAAATTTACCTAGCTATATTGATCTACTAATAAAATGATTTCTAACTATATTGATATACTAATAAATTAACCTAAGTAAATTGACCTAACTAACTTATGATATACTAATAAAATGATTTCTAACTATATTGATCTAACTAAATTAACCTAAGTAAATTGACCTAACTAACTTGACAAATAATTCTAACTCAATTGAAAAATATTTCTACTAATTCTATTTCACTAAAATGTGACATATGACTAAAATCCTTACTTATTCCTGGGGACTCGGGCAGGGGATGGGGGCGACGGCGACGGGCGACTGCGGCGACGAGATGACGGGGGCGTCGACGACGTCGTGGGCGTGGGCGGGGCAGCACGGGCCGGGGCGGCGGACCACGACGGGGCGGCGGAGCACCACGGGCGGCGGGGCGACGGAGCAACACGTACGGGCCGCGGCGGAGCACCACGGGCCGCGGCGGGGCGGTGGATCGAGCACCACCACGGGCTGCGACGGCGGGGCAGCACGACGGGGAGGGGCAGCACGACGGGGCGGCGGAGCAGCACCACGGCGCGCGGGGTCGTCGGCGGCGTCAGGGGAGCCCGGAGGCGGTTCAATTCGTCGATTTGGGGGGAGTTTGCAAAAAAATTCGCAAACTCCCCCACTAAACCGCGCGGAATCGACCTTTGGTCGCGGTTGTTGGCTGCAACCGCGACCAAAGACCCTTTAGTCGCGGTTGCAGCCAACAACCGCGACCAAAGGTCGACCTGGGCCGCCCAAATTCTGGCGCCAAGCCCGGGGGGCCTTTAGTCGCGGTTGTTTGCTGCAACCGCGACTATTGGGCTTTTTTACATTTTTTGCTGTTTCTTTTTTCTTTTGTTGTATTTGTTTTCTTTTATCATTTTAATTGAAAGGGAACTCAATTTAATATGGATAAATTCATATCTTTAAATCCGTAAGTCGAAATTCGACAAATAATCCGTAAGCAGAAGTAAATGCAGAACAATTTCAGTAAACCTATATTTGTAAGATGAATGTTTGGTGTTGTAAAATGCAGAAGAAAGCAGATAAAAATTATTAATTCATTTATCTTAATGCATTACATAAAAGGTTTAATACATTATTACACATGATACAACGTCTCACAAGCGCTTGAAAGAAACACACCCCTGATCCAACATCACCAACATTATTCTACATAAACGGACTTGCTGGCTCGAAGGCCGTAGGATTAGGGGGAACGGCGGGAGGAGCCAGCCCCGTGGGCGGCCGCCCGGTTCTCGCGCGCACGTTTGCGGCGGAGGGCAAGATCCATGGAGGATGAGTCTTTCAGCGCCCAATCCAGATCGGAAGCCTCCTTCGCCTTGAGCTGGTAGGAAGTCTTGGCTCGCTGGACAGGGTAGTCGCGGACAGACTGGAAGGAGGCTTCCATGGCCTTCTGTATCTGCAACCCACAACCTTCTTCCCTGTCGTCGCTCCAGTCGAAGTCGTCGTCCTCCTCCTCCTCCGCGGGAGGAGCGGCGGCGCCTGGTGGAGGTGCAGCGCCGCCAGGTGGAGGTGCGGCGGCACCTGGTGGAGCAGGAGGCCGGTAGCTGGGCATTCCTCTCCACGCCGGGCTCGTGGGCATACGGCGGGATAGACTCCCGCGGTTGCGCCCAAGCGCGCTCTGCCGAGCACGCTCGACCTCGTCCAGAAGGCGCTGCGGCGGGCGTGGCGGATCCATCTCGTGGAGACGATGCGTTCGTGGCTAGGAATGGTGGATTAGGGTTTACCCCGTCGGCGACAATATATAAAGACCTCCAGGGCAGCGCTGGGGGAGGACACGTGCCCAGGGAAGCGCTGGGGGAGGACACGTGTCGTGACCGCAAAGCCCGTCTTTAGTCCCGGTTGGTGTTACCAACCGGGACTAAAGAAGCACACGGATCGTGTGTTTCTTTCGAGCGCTTGTGAGCCGTTGGATCAGGGGTGTGTTTCTTTTGAGGGATTGTGAGCTGTTGGATCAGCAGTATCACGACCACTTCGTGAGCCACATGACCCGGTTGGTGTTACCAACCGGGACTAAAGAAGCACACGTACCCTATATATAGCCGCCCTCCTCAGACAGGTTACTCACTCACACAAAACATTCCAGCGTCACTCGGAGAGGCATCTTTGGGCAACCAGCGGCAAGACGTCTCTGATGACCTGCGACCGTTCCAAACGGTTGCAGATCATCAGAGATGTGTTGCCGGACGGTTGTAGATCATCAGAGACGTCTTGCCGCTGCTTGGATCGAAGTGGCGCTCAAACACAAAACATTCCAGCGTCACTCGGAGAGGCATCTTTGGGCAACCAGTGGCAAGACGTCTCTGATGACCTGCGACCGTTCCAAACGGTTGCAGATCATCAGAGACGTCTTGCCGGACGGTTGTAGATCATCAGAGACGTCTTACCGCTGCTTGGATCGAAGTGGCGCTCAAACTCACGAGCCACCGTCGGGCTGTATGCAGGGGGAACTGTGTTTGGACGGTCGAAGCTGAGGTTTGAGAGGTTCCCACGGGAGGTGTGGGAGCCGACAACCACCTACCACGCGTGTTTCACCGGTCGTCATGCAATTAATTAACAGAAAACAAAAAAGAAAACTCACAAAGGTTTAATACATTATTACACATCACCAACAACATCCCTATGTATTGTTCACTTGTTCTTCTTGTGTGCCCCTTTCTTTTGAACGCGCCGTAACCATGGACAATCTTCTTGAAGTAACTTGATGGTTGGGTCAATGTTCACTTTGAAGGGCGGAATTTCATGAAACTTATTGTAATCTTCTGACATGTCTGTGTGGTCCTCCACTCCCACGATGTTTCTTTTACCTGAAAGAACTATGTGGCGCTTTGGCTCATCGTTTGATGTATTCGCTTGCTTATCTTTTCTTTTTGTTGGTAGGGTAGACATGTCCTTCACATAGAAAACCTGAGCCACTTCACTGGCTAGAATGAATGGTTCGTTCTCGTAATGAAGATTCTTGAAATCCACTGTAGTCATTCCGTACCGTGTGTCTACGGCTACACCGCCATCTAGGTTGAACCATTTGCACTTGAACAAAGGAATCTTAAATGAAGGTCCATAGGACAGTTCCCATATCTCCTCTATGTAACCATAATATGTTACCTTTTCCCCACTGCAGCCATCTATTGCATCAAAGCGGACACCACTGTTTTGGTTGGTGCTCTTTTTATCTTGGTCGGCCGTGTAAAATGTATTTCCATTTATCTCGTACCCTTTAAAAGTCAATATAGTCGAAGACGGTGTCTTGGCCAATAAGTATAGCTGTAGTTCATTTGTGGTGACATTCATCAGTCTTTTCTGTAACCAACCGCCAAAAGTCCTGATGTGTACTCCATCAATCTCATCTTCTGGGTATTTGGAGCGTAAATCATTCTTGTGTTGCTGGATATACGGAGCCACCAAGATGGAACTATGCAGAACTGTGTAGTGTGCTCGAGTGAAAGAATCCACGTCTTCACATATGATTGCTTTCTTTCCTAGCGTGCCTTTTCCACGCAGTCTCCCCTCATGACGCGATTGAGGAACACCAATCGACTTAAGATCAGGAATAAAGTCAACACAAAACTCAATGACCTCCTCAGTTCCATAGCCCTTGGAGATGCTTCCTTCTGGCCTAGCACGGTTATGAACGTATTTCTTTAAGACTCCCATAAACCTCTCGAAGGGGAACATGTTGTGTAGAAATACAGGACCGAGAACACGTATCTCTTCCACCAGGTGAACTAGAAGGTGCGTCATAATATTGAAGAAGGTTGGTGGGAACACCAACTCGAAGCTGACAAGACATTGGACCACATCATTCTCTAAATCTTTTAGAGTAAGTGGATTGATAACCTTCTGAGAAATTGCATTCAGGAATGCACATAGCTTCACAATGGGTACTCGAACATTTTCTTTTAGAAGTCCCCTCAATGCAACCGGAAGTAATTGTGTCATAATCACGTGACAGTCATGAGACTTCAGGTTCTGAAATTTTTGCTTTGCCATGTTTATTATTCCCTTTATATTCGACGAGAAGCCAGATGGAACCTTCATACTGCGAAGACATTCAAAAAATATTTTCTTCTCTTCTTTCGTAAGAGCATAGCTCGCAGGACCTTGATGATTATCAGAATGATCGTCGTCTCGTGAATGCATACGTCGATGGGCCTGTCTTGCTTCCGGTGTATCTTTTGACTTTCCATACACGCCCAACAAGTTAAGCAGGTTCAAGCAAAGATTTTTTGTCACGTGCATCACGTCGATTGCAGAGTGAACCTCTAGCATTATCCAATAGGGCAGCTCCCAAAATATAGATTTCTTCTTCCACATGGGAACGTGGTTCTGAGCGTCATTCGGAACAGATAGTGCTCCAGCACCCTTCCCAAATATTACTTTTAAATCCTTGACCATATCATGTATAACAGAACTAGAAGGTCGAGTAGGCTTCCGCCGAATATCTTCCTCACCTTTGTAATGTCGGCCTTCCTTTCTTCCTGCATGCCTCGGTACAAGCCATCGACGATGGCCCAGGTACACAATCTTGTTACCTATATGTTTACCTTGAGTCTCACCTAAACAATGCGTACATGCATTGTATCCCTTGTTTGACTGTCCTGAGATGTTACTAAGAGCAGGCCAATCATTGATGGTTACAAACAAGAGCGCTCGTAGATCAAATTCCGTTTGCTCGTGCTCATCCCACACACGCACACCTTCATCACTCCACAGCTGTAAAAGTTCTTCCACCAATGGCCTCAGATACACGTCAATGTCGTTGCCAGGTTGCTTCGGGCCTTGGATGAGCACTGGCATCATAATGAACTTCCGCTTCATGCACAACCAGGGAGGAAGGTTATATATACATAGAGTCACAGGCCAAGTGCTATGACTGGAGCTCTGCTCTCCAAATGGATTAAATCCATCTGTACTTAGACCAAATCTTAAGTTCCTAGCGTCATCCGAAAATTTCGGGAACACTCTGTCGATTTTTCTCCACTGGGACCCATCAGCGGGGTGTCTCATCATCATGTCTTTTTTACGTTCTTCTTTGTGCCAGCGCAACAACTTGGCATGCTCTTTGTTTTGGAACAAACGTTTCAGACGTGGTATTATAGGAGCATACCACATCACCTTGGCAGGAATCCTCTTCCTTGGACAACCTTGCTCGCCCTCAACTTCACCTGGGTCATCTCGCCCAATCTTAAACCGCAATGCACCGCATACAGGACAAGCATTTAAATTTTCGTGCTCGCCGCGGTAGAGGATGCAGTCATTAATGCATGCATGTATCTTCTGCACCTCTAATCCTAGAGGGCAGACAACCTTCTTTGCTTCATACGTACTAGAGGGCAATTCGTTTTCATTTGGAAGCATCTTCTTAACTATTTTCAGCAAACTTTCAAAGTGCTTGTCGGTAGTACCACTCTCTGCCTTCCATTGTAGCATTTCCAGTATCGTACCGAGCTTTTTCTGGCCATCTGTACAAGTTGGGTACAACAATTTGCTGTGATCGGCTAACATGCGCTCCAACTTCAACCTCTCGTTTTCACTTCCACAGTCCATTTGTGCATCATGAATGGCCTGACGAAGATCATCGTCGGGCTCATCAAAGATGGCATCCTCTTCAACTTCGTCTTCCCCCATTGTAGTATCAGCGTGTTCATTGAACAGAGGATAGTTGTCATTATCCTCCTCTTCTTCATTCTCTTCCATTATAACCCCTCTTTCTCCATGCTTGGTCCAACAATAATAACCAAGCATGAAACCATTTCGCAACAGGTGTTCGTGAAGCCTGTCTGTGGAAGAGTATGTATACTTATTCATACAGAGACTGCATGGACAACACATAAAACCATCCTTTCGCTTGCTTGTCTCAGCCACATGGAGAAAATTATGCATGCCAGTAATGAATTCGGCACAAACTCGGTCACCGTACATCCATTGACGTCTCATCTGCATTATATAAGTATATCAAAAAAATTATGCATGCCAGTAATGAATAGATAAGTGACCATAATAATTCAAGCAAAGTAGAGTGGCGACAAATGTAATACATTGTAGCATTAAATATCCATTAATTTAAACTAACATTGAACTATTTAAAGAATTTAAGTCCAACAACAAATGCGATCAGAATCGCAACTAAGGTAACTATTGAACCAACAGCATAATGATACCAAGCCTCTTGACTAATGGCATATCTTCTAATTTTTTTAAGCTTCAAGCGCATCGCATCCAACTTGATCTCGTAAGCATTAACGACGTCGGCAAGCTTCGAGCGCATCCCATCCAACTTGATCTCGTAAGCATCGACGACGTCGGCAAGCTTGAACTGGTGTTCATCGATGATGTTGACAAGCTTAACCTCCAATTCCTTCTTCTCTTCTTTGCGGAGATCTTCACTTATTTTTAATTTAGCTTTCAAATCATCGTTTTCTTTCACAAAATATTCAACAATAGGGTCCACTGGAATTTCCGGTTCAACTACCTCCTAGACAAATATATATTTATGTCAAAGTTGGTCCGCATGATTGTCATAAACGCGAAACGAAACAAATATATAGTTATTAAAAGTCATACCACATCCGAATAATAGAGCGGACGAGAGCCGGTGGGGGTATTTGTGAAAACCATGGCACTATATATATATATATATAAAACAATTATACAACTTATACAAAAAAACAAATAATAATTATGGAACAAAATCATACAACATAGATTTTTTTTAAATAAAAAAGAAAGCTCACCTAGGTGGTGTCGGTGACGAGACGGTCTATCGACGACGGTGAGGAGGTGAATGTTGTGACACTGAAATACAAAAACATAATTTAGTTTAAGATCAAATTGACAATACAAAATTGAGCTAAATAAGCAAAATGAGCTAACTTAGGCATTTCATCATACACCTACCTAGCACTACAAATATGAATTGAGCTAAATGAGCTAGACAACCAACGAAACGGGCGCCGAAAGAGAGAGTTTGCAGTTGCTAACCCTTGGATAGATGCACCACCGTCAATCTTAACAAATGGTGCAAAAAATCGTGGATGAAATCGAGCTCGGTGGAGAGAAAATGGAGATTCAACTCGAGCTCGAAATGGCCAAGGCTGGCTCGGGGTGGAAGATGAAGGCGACTGACCTTTGATCGCGGTTGGTGGCTCCAACCGCGACTAAAGGTCCTCGCTAGGACAGGCGGCCTTTTTGTGCGGGACCTTTAGTCGCGGTTGGAGCCACCAACCGCGACTAAAGGTCCTCGCGCGTGCCCCGCGCGGCTCCGGCCGCAGGTGGAGGACCTTTAGTCGCGGTTGGTGGCTCCAACCGCGACCAAAGCTCCAGCACAAACCGCCACCTGTCCTAGCCGTTGGATCTGTCGGAGCCGCGAGACCTCTAGTCGCGGTTCGGAAACGAGCCGCAACTAAAGGTCCGCCTCTAAGGCCACTTTTCTACTAGTGGGAGTACGCTAATATCCAGTGGCAGATCAGTCTGAGTAGAGCGTCACCTGAAGCGCTCTATGGTTTCGGAGGCAACACGCAATGGTGCAACAGACACTTACACCCGTAGACACAACACAAACACACACCTGGGGGCCTTCTTATTACAATCAGAACAGTAAACGAAGGAATTATCCAAAACAGAAGCAAAGTAATCATCCTGTCAGCCTTGCAACCGTGATGAGCTTGTGGTTGATACTCGGTTCCAACATCGCACTGCTCCCAACAACGATGAACGATTATACACGCCCAATTCGCTTCTTAAACCTTATTCCTGCATACAATAGATACAAGCAATAAGAAAATGCTCATGATGTAATCAATCAGCCGAAATAATAAGAAAAAAATATTCTCTTACTTTGGATTGTCTGGGCATGTGGGCTTCGTATGCCCTGTTTGTTTGCAAATGCTGCACAAACGTTCCCGGGGCCCCTCATTAAACCCCAAAGGTCTTCCATTTTTCGTCGTCGGATGATCCTCATTTTTTGCACCCTTCTAACGCCCGCCCTTCGTGGAAACCTTTACAGGATCACCAACTGGAACTGCATGTACTCTAAAAGGCTGTGAATTCTCGTTGCTAACATGGCTGGTCCCATCCTCCTTAACCTTTGGTACATGCTTATATGATATTATATCCTCTAGAGCATCTCTCAACTTTTTCATCAGGAATGGGTCTTTGCATGCAACATGGTTTGCTTCTGCCTCTAATTGGCAAAGATCACCGTATGCTGCACGATCCTCTGCACTTGCCCAACCCCAGCCGAACAGATCACTCACGCGCTTGGATGGCAAGCCGCCTCTTGCTGCCTTTGATAACCGTTTTAGAACACAACAGCTAGGTATCTTAGATAATTCCAGGTGCTTCAATACAATTAGGATATGGTTACAAGGGAGCCCTTTCCGAAGCATTCTCCTGCAGCTGCACTTTATAGTCTCATTCAAGTCCGCTGGGGTGTACTCCACAATAAATATGTTCTTGCGGCTATTTTTCCATGACACCAGAAACTTTGTGTATCCATGATTCCCCACTATTTTCTCAAAAATGTCGAGCTCGTCGATTAGTTTCAGTTCTCCTTGCAAAATGTAGAAGTTCACATAAGTGAATACATCCGCACATGCCTCCTCAATATCCTTTGAATTGGTAATTGGCACTGGTTTAGAATGTCTAGAAATAGTGTTGTCATGCACCTCTGTTTCACGCTGCCGAATAGTGCAGTTCTCAAAGTGCAAAACCAAATCGACCATTGTCATACCAAAGTTTAGGTGAAGATGAAGACTTGAATTCAGACTTTCACTCCTCTGGTTGCTTTTCATGCCAAGGAAAAAGCCATCCGAAAGATAAGAGGCGGCCCAGTAATGCTTCATCTTATACATCCTACTCAGCCACGATGTGGTTTTAGACGTTTGCCATGTTCGAACATACACGTTCCATCTCTGCTCCCAGACGGCATGTGATGTCGAGTAGTATATAAGTGACCTGAATTCCTTCAAAGACTTATAATTCAAGTGTTTTTGCATATTTTTTTCAATGTGCCATGAACATAAACGGTGCCTCACGTCTTTAAGAACCTTCCGAATAGCCTTCATCATCGCAGCGTCTCCATCCGTGATTATCGACCTCGGCTTCTTCTGACACATTGCTTTCAAAAATGTCTCCAGCAACCACACATATGTTTCTACTTTCTCGTCTGATACAACGGCACACCCAAAAACCGTTGTCTTTCGGTGACTATTTACACCGACGAATGGAATGAATGGCATTGCATAGCGATTCATCTTGTACGTGCTGTCAAAAACCACTACATCACCAAAATCTTGGTAGTCCAGGCGTGATTGGGAATCACACCAGAACATGCTCGTGAGACGTCCTTCCTCATCCGTCCGATACTCAAAGAAGAACTCCGGATCCCTCTCCTTTCTGCCTTCCATAATGCCAACGGCCGTGGCAGCATCTCCGTTATGTAGGAGCCTCTTCTTCTCCATGCAGCACATGTTATATATATCCTTCCTGGTAAAGCCTACCATGTCATACCCTCCATATCTGCTGATAAAATTTTGCATGATCATATGCTTTCTAATCCCAGCCGCTCCGAGTGCTATTATCTCTGCCTTCTGAAAATCCTTAATCTTTCTATGTGACCAGAGAAATGGGACTTCATCAAATTGAGCTAGGACATGGTTGTGATCGTCCAAAAACTTTGCAACATACCAAACCTGACGGGATATGTCAAACTTCACCGTCAGCTCCACCATGCAGTTGCACCGAGTCTCAGGTCTTAGCCTACGGGTGCGGCCTTCCATGGTCAACCTCTCTTTTTGTTGTTTCCCCTCCCTTGAGCAGACAAACTTTCTCAACCGTACTTCTCTTCCAATACCTTTTCTTCTCTTAAGCCTCTCCTTTCTTATGCTGAAGCCATGCTGCTTCGCGTAGTTGTTATAGAAATCGTATGCCTCCATGTCGGAGGCAAAAGTCTTGGCCATTATCTTCCAGTAGTTATCGAGTGCTCTTTGCTGATCTTCAACATTCTCTATGTCTATGAACGGTTTGTTGTGATCGCCGTGGTCGTGGTTCCCATTACTATCACCACCAACCACCTGCACACACAAAAAGACACTTATAAATTGTCCTACCACAGTTGATGATCATACAAAATAATCAACATACCTGACTGATGTTATCAGCACATGATTCAGCCACCTCTCCCTCTGAATCGTTGTGCTCATTTTCATTTTCACCGTAGACAACTACCTACACAATTTAAACAAAACAACTGTAAGGTCCACTGTTGTCAGTTACAATTGAGAAAAACATAATACACACGACTCACGTTATCATCATCAGCTTCATTACCACCAAAATGGTCGTCCTCTGGAGGAAAAATTGAGAACGATGAATAAGGGTTGTTATGTTCATTAGCTTCGTCATCACCACCTAGATGGTTGTCCTCTGGAGGAACATCTGTGTACGATGGCCACGAATCGGCACCGTCATCATTCTCCTCCACACTTATATGGTCGTCCTCGTACGACCAAGATTCAGCGTTGCCATTAGAGTCATCATTGGCATTCTCATTTGTGTCAGCAATGGTATATGAGCTGAAGTCCTCCATCCCTTTAATATTCATGTACAAAGTAAAATTAGCTATAAAATTTTCATTTCAAAAAAAAACTGCTAGAAAATGATCCACAACAATAATTCATTTCATGTAAGAAGTATATATGCAAATTTAAAGCACATGAACAGACTATTTGCTTCCATAATTTGCACAGTAAATACGAGAATTTTGAGTATAGAACGAACTAAACAATCCTCTTGACGATTGAAAATTTTGGAACAAGCATGAGGAATACATCAATAAAATATTTGAAAGCAAAATTTAAAATCTGTGCTATTCGTTGCAAGTTTAGCCCACATAAAATAAATTATGATTTTAGGTTGGCATTGGTTAAGTCAACTAAATACAGTGGGCAACTATTTTTCTTCTGAACTAAAACCATTGCTTAAATGTGGACACTTCGGCGCCATAGCAGGAACAACCACTGCACAGTACTGGCTACATAACTAAGAAAATTTAGCATTCACTAGATGAAGCCATGCACTGACTAGTGGTGAAAGAACTATTAGGGCTCGCTTTGGATCAGCCATGCACTTGTATAACTAAGAAGAAAATCTGCACCGAAGAACCAAGCGGGACCTTACATTAAGTGAAATTGCTGGTAACAATATAGATCAGAAGCACTCACTGCCCTGGCGCGAAGCCAAAGAATTTCGATGTAGATGTGGTCGCCCTCCTCATGTACCACGTACAGATGACTGGGTTTGCCGCAGAAGAGGTCGACGATGACCCGGAGATCGAGCGTTCGTGAGGACGTTGCCCACGACACGACTGACCACCACGAGCGCGACCCACGTTTGAAGATCCACAGGTGGTGGCGAGACGAGGCCCAGCGTGCGGCGGTTGTGGTGAGACGAAGTCGACGATGCCTACCAACCGATGTAGCGGGGATCGGGCGAGGCCAGAGCGGGGATCGGGCGAGGCCAGAGCGGGGACGCGCGAGCCAGCGCGTGGCGTTGGGGGGGCGAGCTCGTGGCGGCGCCGGAGCGAGGAGAGGCGGAGAGGAAAGCGGACGGGGCCGGCGTTCGGCCGAGCGGAAGCGGGATCCAGGCGCCAATGGTGCGGCGACCCTCACTGGCGCGTCGATCGGCCGGCGGGATCAGGTGCAGGGCGGCGGTGCATCAGGCTGTAGGGAGCGTCGATCGCGCGGCGGTGGATCAGGATGTAGGGAGCGTTGATCGCGCGGAGGCCTCCTAGGTTTACGAGGGCGCGTGATCGGGCGGTTTGAAAGAACGTGGGGCTCCGTGTCAAACAGAAAGCCTACGTCGATCGGAGGTCTGAATAAGATGCGCAAGATGAATAACCAATCACAAAGGGAGAGTTGGCCCAGTGGCATTGCATGTGGGTGCAGCGCTCTGTAGACGCAGGTTCGAATCCTGCTTTGTCCATAATACTTTAATTTTTAGACAAACGCGATCTGAATCGAAAAAAAACAAACAAACGCGATCTGTGATCGGCTCGGCTCAATCGCAGTATCGGCTGTAGCCAAGTCAGCCGAGTTGGCTTAAAAAAATACGGCTCGACTGGATTTCAAAAATAAGCTAGAATCGGCTCCTCGTATTATACGTTTAGGGGGGACGACCGAAGAAGGGCGGGGACCGGGATACAGTGGTCACATGTAACGAACTGTGGTCGCGCAACACCTCCTCCTATGTCCCTCCGCTCCGGGCCAATTGCCTAATGTTCCCTCTTGTGAACATCAACAACCCCAACATCGTACACTGTATGTTATCGGGGGAATTGTCCGAGGAAAGGGTTCAGAAGGTTCACAAGGTTTCAGTGGTTACGATCGATTTGGTTACCAAGAAGGTGATTTCGATGGTTCCATATATGAAAGGAGATGAAGATCTCCACGGCGAAGATGCCGACATGGCCCAAGAGAAGTCTCACCTTCTCACGTCATTTCTTTCATCGGAGTTCCCCAAGTTCTTTAGTTTCACCAGGTACTAGTATGTGCAACGACCATTGGCTATATTTTAAAACATTTTAGGGACAACAAGTGAAATCCTTCTAACTAGCGTCAAAATAAGCACTACTTCCTCTGTGTCTTTATCTAAGACGTTTAGATAAGCTAAACTAGCTTCACAGAACGTATTATATATTGTCACAGAGGGAGTTGTTATGAAATGATGTCTCTATGCGTTCACAACTTTTCTAGACTCTTTAACTCTTTCTTAGAACACTCGCGGATGCATATGCATCACTTTCTGGTCGAAGCACAAGCGGACAGATGGCCCAGGTTTAGTTGACTCACGACAACGCTCTCATTGAGGATAACGCAACATAATGTTATTGGTAACAAAATATGTTGCTGAAATAACCTTTCTATAAATTGTTGGATTTCCATTAAAAACAAAATCTTTGTCGTTGTTGGAAACACCATTGGTGTCAATATCCATTTTCGCGGTAAGATTATTTTATGTTTGTATCCATTGGTAGAATAAGACACGGTGAGAGTTTGATATGACTGGATTGCTTGTACCTTGCCACCTTGTGCTCGTCGCTCTCGTCGTTGGAGATCACTACGGTGTTGCTCGAGCTTCCGGCCTCCGAGTCATGTGAGCAAGGCTGCCGCGATGATGGGTGACAGGCACTCTTGCTAGGAGGCACACCCCCAAGGTTCCCACCCGCCCTGATGTGCCCCCTATAGCCGTGACTGGGTCCCAAGGCCATCGATCTACGGGACTTTGAGAAATTGGCACGGGGAGGAGAGAGAAATTGCTCGTCGAAGTTGGCTAAATCTGGTGGTGGAGGGAACAAAATGCGGCGATGAAACGAACGTGGCGAAGGGGACCGGGAGGTTAACCCTACGTTACCCTGGTACCCTTCCTATATTGAGGGCGGCCTGGTGGGACACTTATCCAGTGCACCGAAGCCGCGATGACTGTGTTGAGGCAAACAAAAAAAAAGCCTAAAACCGTGTATCGTCCGAAATTTTCCAGGCATGAGGAGTGTTAAGAGATTCGCTAGATGCTCTAATGCAATGCTGGTAGGTTGTTAATTAACTCTCAGGCATTTCCCGCTTAGGTAGAAGGTCCGCTCGTTACTACTTTTTCGCTAGAGATGATCTAACACAATGATGTTAGGTTGTTAATTAACTCTCAGGCTTGGGCCGCTTGATTTTTTGATGTGAGACTAATATGAATATGGCAATTCCTATATGTCGCTCGTTAGCGGCGCGTATCGTTCGTGTCACTAATGGGGATCTTTTGGCGGGCCGGCCTAGTTTGGTGAGAATCTTTTTATTTTTATTTTTTGTTTTCGTTTGTTTATGTTTTTCTTTTTTTCATTTATTTTCTGGTTTATTTTATTTTCTTTACTATTATTATTATTACTATTTGTTTTTTTAAAAATGGTTTCAATTTTAAAAATGGTTCTAAAATTGAAAATGATTCTAATCTTGTAAGTGGTTGCAAATTTTGAAAATGGTTTCAAAATTTGGAAAATGGTTCTAAATGTGAAAATGGTTCCCAAGTTTGAAAATGGTTCCAATTTTGAAAATTGTTCCAAATTGAAAATGGTTCAGTTTCAAAAAGGAAAAAACAAAAACGAAAACAAAACAGAAAAGAAAAACGAAGAAAACGAAACGTTTTCTAGGCGTGAAATAATTGGTTCGGTCCATGTAGGCGGCGCGGGGCGAACCAGCCACCAACGGGCGCCGTGTAGGACCTCCCTATGAATATGCATGCTAAATGAAATTTCGAGGGCCCCATGCGGATGCACGGGCCACACTCCTGGCCGCCCGACCCTGCTGACTATTGTCTCTTTTTTGTGAAACAAAGTACAAACGCAGACGCTCACATATACGTGCACACATTCACCCCTATGATCGCAGGCACGCACACCCTATACCTATAAGCACCTTCCAAATACTGAGCCGACGGATCGAATCTTGAGATTGACGAAATCACCACATGCGTCTCTTTGTCGACGGGAACGTCGCCTCCTACTGAAAAATATTCTGCCTAAATAAGAAACACCAGTGTCATACCTGATGTTTGAACTCTGGTGGGCTGGGTACAACCACACTGCTAACCATCTTGCGAGACGCAAGTTCGCTGACTATTGTCTCCACTCACGCGTAAAACAAGGTAAAGTATTCTAGTGGGTTTTATTCAATGAATAAAATAGCACGCTATCTGACGGTTAATAACACGATATAGCGTATTTGGAGAGGCTACACTATATTTAGTCTAAAGTTGACGCTACAACGCTATTGGCGTTTTATACGCGCTAAACCACGCTAAACATGGTAACGTTATAGCTACGCTAACAAAAAGTCTGGAAATAACGTTAGGTGATTATGATGTTGGGCAGGTGTTTTTTCTAGTTATTCTGAAGATGATGTCACTGATTCTTAATAAAGTTCAAAATAGTTTGTCTTTTAGTTTATTACTTTTTCATGGTTTTAAGCCTCATATTTATATTTGTGGCATCGATTGGGCCTCAACGTTTAAATGTGGTTAGCTGGTTATGCATGTATTGCTTCTGTACAAATTTTAATACTGAAATCCTTATTATTTGGGCTATTTCTTGCATTTTTTCATCACGCTATTTAATATGTAACTTCGCTATATCACGTTATATCTATTTTTGATAGCACACTATTTTTTCTTGGTTTTATTTCGTGCGTGTCAAGTGTCAAGTATCCTGATCCTGTAACAATTTTAGCTAAATGATGGGGATCATTTTTCCTAATTATATTTTTGAAGTCATTTTGGATAATGATTGTACCGACGTGCACCGTAAATTTGTCCAGGTGGCCCCTGATTGTTGCTCCCTTTTCCCATCGCGTCGCCCTAGCCCGCCGCTCTGCTCCTGCCCCGCCGCATGCAGCCGGCCAGAAAATCCCGCGCCGTCCCTATTGCCGTATTGCGCGTACCAGGGCGGCGGAATCTTCCTCAGTCCCGGCCGGCCGCCTCGTCGTCCCGTTCTGGTCGCACGGTGAGCCCCCTCGCCACTTCCTCTATCCTCCTCACTCTCGTCGTCACTTCAGACGTTCAGATCCGTCTGAGCTGCGCAAGTCCTCATGTTATGTGCTCAACCTCATGACAACTACCGAGCTTCCAGGAGCAAGCAAAGTTAACGTATCCAACCTCGAGCCGAGTTACATTCTGGGCGCATAGGATACGTTCTCGTGTCGATTAAGCTGAACTACGGAGATGCTCCGGCGTACGCGTCACTGAGGTGGCACTCAGTGGCCATGAGCAGGAGGCGAGGAAGAACAAGGATGGCATAGAAGAGTCGCCTGGATCGAATCGCACAGATCGGACGGTGCTAGGCTGGTTCTGCCGATCTGACACACGCCTGACGATTTACCTATGTTTAATTAATGTCTGAGCAAAAATAAGTACTACTATTGAAGCTACTATTTTTAAATAGTCCTCAATATTTCACCTTGGCGAAAAATCATGGCATGAAAAGTTACTGAATACAATGTTGCTCCAGCTCCCTTTGATTTAAAAAATTCGAAGATCATAATATGAGTTCCAAATTCTGAAAAAAAACTCTGGTATAGCCAATAGTATATACCACGAACATGCAAAATATCTACTCTAAATATTTTATATTTTAAGCTACAAAAAATGATAAATTGTGGATCTAAATATGCTTATTTTCAAATCTCTAATTTTGGGTAGATTTGGTTATTTTTGTGTAGCCCATACTATAAAGTATTTCAAACTGACATTTTGCACGTTTATGGGATACACCAACCATTAGCAACACCCGTGATTTTCTCCAGAATTTTGTGAAACTCACAACTGTAATTTTTGAATTTTTTTATGGGGAGGGAGCACTCGAGCTGAGCAAAGAGCACTTTCCGTATAACATGGTACTAGTTTAATTTTAAAATTGTAAAATAGAGTTTTGTTCGTGGCTGAAACTCGTCTCGTCTCTAGTTCAAAAGAAACTCGTCTCGTCTCTCCGGCGTTTCCTCGACGCCGCAGTGCTCCGAATTGGTAGAATCCCTGCACAAGGTGATCCCAACAACCTTCATCCTGGATATGTAATCCCAATCTCTGGTCTGCTTCTACCTGACAGATATGTTTGGCCATGTTGCCGGGGAAAAATGTGAAGAACGGTGAAGCCGAATGACTGGATATCGCGATATGCACAGATGTTGTTAAACCGAGTGAAGCCCAGTTAGTCGTGTTCGGACATCGGTTCATGTTATAATTCTTCCCGTGCTTACCCTGCCCCCTTCAGATCGCTCATAGTATTAAGCCCGCAGGGCCATTCCTTTGCGTTCGAAGATTCAGATGACACCAATCTTCTCAACACTTGCAGTAAACTTCAGCAGCCCCATTCCCCTAGTAAAAGCAGCACACTTAGTCTTCTTTGGGATGGAAGAATGTGGAGAACTCATGGATTTTATAGAAACAAGGGTGAAAACGGGTTCATCTTATAAGTGTCAGTATCTACCCAGGTGCTAAAAAATGCACGGATGTTATTTGACACGATCGAGCACTCGCACCGCGTCCGTCCGATCCGAGATCAAGCGCGTCACTGCCAGGCCCGGTTCCGACAGCCTGGGATGAGGGGCCCCACACACACGTTTTCCCCGTCCAGACACGGGTTAGCTCCGGCGATTCGCGAAATCCGTCGCCGGCGACGAGTTTCGGCGACCTCGGCTCCGACCGCGAGGAGCTCGGCGATATCGTGGTCCGGGAGATCGACCCCAGCGTTTGAATTTGGCGGATTCGGCTCCGACCGCGAGGAGCTCGCTGAGGACGGAGAGCTCCGCGCCCGGAGAGCGCGCGTGAGGGCGAGGGGCTCCGCGGCTGAGAGCGAGCCCGCACGTGAGGACGGGGAGCTCCGCAGGCGGCGAGCGAGCCCGCGAGTGAGGGCGGGGGAGCTCCGCGGCGAGTGCGGGGAACTCCGCGCCGGAGATCGATCACGCGCGTGAGTTCGGCGACCTCCGCGCCGAGGAGAGCGAGCCCACGCGTGAGGGCGGCGAGATCCATGCCGGAGGGCGCGCCCCGTGGATCTGCGCGGCTTCTGGGAGGGGAACCCTGCACAAGCGTGCGGCGATCTCGGCGGTGCTTCGAGCGGTGGTGAGCTCGGCGGCGTCATCATCGACGACGAGAGGTACACACATTTCTCCTGAGGGATGGGGAGACGAGAGGTACACAACTATCGTTTGGGAATTTTTGTCCGGCGAGTAGCAGATGTCTGCTGCAGCCGCAGATCATGAGTTGCAGAGCGCGAGCAGCAGTTTCTAAGTTGCAGACCATGACCACTTAAGTCGCAGAGCACGAGCACATAAGTTGTAGAGCATTTTTGGGTACTAAAATCGATGTAGGTTCCACAGCCAGCGAGTTGCACAGCACTAGTGCTAGTTTGCAGATCATGAGTACTAACTCTAAGGTTGGCCACAAATCATAAGTTTTGCGGAGCATTGTCACCAACCGCAGAGAGTGAGTGCTAAGTTGCAGAGCATGATCGCTAAGTTGTATAGCGTGAGTGCAAAGTTTGAGAGCGCGAGAACTCTTTTTTTTTTAAGGTAGGATACACCCCCATAAGTTGCAGAGACATGATCACTAAGTTGTTTCTTTTTGCTCAACTAAGTTGCTTCAATTTCATCAGAACTCGAAGTTGCACGTATGGAGTGTATGTAGGGGATGTGTTTTATCCTTGTGTAATTTATATCACGGGTCAAGTTTTTCAAATTTTGGTGAAGTTGGATAGTAGGAATCACTAAGTTGCATATTAGACTAACCAAGTTGCTGAGTAGTTTTTTTTCCTCCAGAAATGCTTTTTTTTTTGCGTGTGTATAGACTATATTCAGTAAGTTATGTGAATAGCGCCCATTAAGTTCCTGACTTATACATCTGAACTCAAGCTGTTCAGCGGGGGGCTTTTTGTTCTTGCTCTTTTTGTTTGTTGTAGGTACTTATATCAGGTTTATAAAAGTTAAAATTAATTCAAGTTGCATAGTAGCCATCATTTTGTTGCAGATTAGAGTTAACAGGTTTTCATGTGTCCATTCTTTCTCTGCATAACAGGGGAAATATCCTTGGAGTTAACTTGTACAAGGATAAAAAGAGGCTGAAACAGGTTGTACATCGTGGCTGGCCCGCCGCTAGCACTTCTCCAGCAGCAACGTGTGATGGTTTGACTGGAAATGTATCTGTCCGTGATGCAACAAATGAAGCAGTTATAGGAGGGCCACAGTTGCCAGCAGCAAACCATGGGCTGACAGCTACAGAACAGACTCAGCCAGCAACTAAACATGTACAGGCAGCAACAAAGCACTCTCAGCCAGCAACTAACCATGGAGAGACAACATAAAAGCAGACTCAGCTAGAAACCAACACAAATCAGCAAGCAGTCATTCCTACTCAGAAAGCAACAAACCCTAGTCATCATCCTCAGAGTAAAGAGACGCAACTAGACAATCACCTGACAGCAACCAAGCCTGGTGAGACTGCAACCAAGGCAAGACCAACAAAATCTGGGCCAAGTAATTCTCTGAGGTCAGAGGATGAACCGGAAGAAAAATTACAAGTTCAAATGTTATTGATACTGCAATCGCACACTTTTTTTAAATCTATTTCCTTGTTGTTTGGCATTATTTTTTACAATGTATTCACCCAAACCTGTTTGTTCATATATGATCAGACAATAATACTTCAGGAAATGGATTGGCGGAACAAGGTGCTTAGCAAACTTACGTACAGAAAGCAGAAAGTTACACATGGAAGAGAGTTACAATTCCTGTATGTCAGCAAAAACATTAAGTTGCCTCCATTTTTTTCACAGATGAAGTACCAGGTATCATGCAACTACTGACGTTCTTTTTCATCCCATTTTTGTAGTGCCAGTTCATTGGATGGCGGCGGATGGTGAAGCACCATTATGAACAGGGAAGCAGGCTCAAATAAAATACTAGATTGCATATATGGATTTGGCCTTTTTTATATGAAGTTTTTGTTAGTATGGTACTTCTTAGTCGAAGACGAACTGTTATGATCCCTTAATGATACTATGTTGCTCCTGGGATTTTTGCTCTAAGGTTGCAGCCAACTTGGTACTAAGTTGGAGGCGAAACTGGTATGAGTAGTTCATGACCACTAAGTTTTTGCTACTATGTTGGTTATTGTTTCGCCTTAAGTTCCATCTACATCCAGTAATTGTTACACATACACCACTTGTTGGAAATTCTACAGGTTTGTTGCTCTACCGGACTTCATGGGGTTCTCATTCAGTTGTACATACATGTTGCTCTGTTTGAGCTATGCTTTTCTTATCTTTTTCTCGGAGGTGCATATACATGCTGATCAGTTCTAGATATACTTCTTCTTTTTCCTAAGCTACAAATTTGATCTTTCAGTTGAACTAAGTTGCTTCCTGGTGTCACATAAGTTGGATCTACATTAACTTGGTAAAGAGCCAACTAGCTAAGGGTTCCTGTGTGGGCGGGCATGTTTTTGGGATCAGGCGTCGACGCCTGGTCAGGGGGATTTCGCGCGCATCGTGTCTTTCCGTTTCTGGCGTTTTGCGGGGAGGGAGCCCTTTCCTTTTTTCGTGATTGTTGGGAATCGCTAAGCAGCCCGTGATTGCTGGCCAGACGTAGCTCAGTATCTATTATATTGACATGGGTATGCCTATCGGGTACCCTAACATGAGGGTACCTGGTGCAGTATCGACTAGGCCCAACTATCAAGAGCCTACGAAAAGGCCATGAAGGAAGGCCCAAAGAAGATGGAGTATCCTCCAAGTTAGGCGAATACATAGTCGGTTTTAGACTTACCTTACATGTAATTTGAGTCGGTTATGAACTCCGAGACCCAGCCTATTATATAAAGGCTGGGAGGGCCGTCGAACCGGACACGCACTTTCAGAACCACCAAACCCTAGCGAGATCAGCATCTCGCCGGGATCCCTTTGTAACCACCATATACTCTCGAATCAATAAGCAGGACGTAGGGGTGTTACCTTCACACGAGGGACCTGAATCTAGGTAAAATCCTTGCCCCGTTTGTCAGCCCACGATATTTCCAGCTCTACCACGTTCTCTTCCCCATATTCATAACCCAGGGACCTTAACCATAGGTCTTGATGAGTCTACCCCTCGTCATATATATTATAAAAGAAAAATGAGTGAGTTTTTCGAGACACCACGTTAATCCACATCATCTAAATTAATTTTAATAGTTAAATCTAAAATATGTGGCTGAGATTTAATAAAAATTAAAGTTACGTAACATGCTTGACACGACTTATGTTGATAAGACACATCTCTCGGACGTGACTTTTTTTACATGGAACGTGACTTCCTTGATTAAGCAATATGCGTACCTAAAACAAAGAAAAAGAAAAAGATGGTCCAACAGGATTGTGTTGTCATGTATTTAATGGGAATGTGGAATTAACCGGATAGGTCAGTCTGAAAAGAAGATCGTTCATACTCAGCTTAATCGTGTTACAACACGCCAAGTACAAAAATCAGGCTTAATTTGTGGGAGAACCATGTTTAATCGGGAATCAAACAGGAAGCATCGAACCCATCTTTCCCAAAGAAAAGGAAAGTAAAGTGTAAAGGCACCATGCAGGCATTTGCTGCAGCAAGAAGCAAAGAACCTTCTTTTATCATGTTCTTCATTTACCTTTGCTTCTGAGGATGGAAGTGGAATTAATAGCAACAACCGGAAACAAAGAATCTCAGTCTAGTTTTCTCTTCTTCAATGAGCTTTCGGTAGGCCAGAGCATGATGCACCTACATACACCGCTTCCCCTTCGCTGTTGGTAATTCTTGTATTCCTTCTGCGCTATAGCTACTGAATCGTCAATCTTAATTGGGTCATTCCCTTTGTTAATTAGGTAGTACGTTCATAAATTTGTGGTCTGCATTGCAGATTGTTTATGTTTGGTCTCTTGGGAGAGTTCTATCCTTTTAGGTCAAGGGCTTTTCGATAGCTATACACGTTACTGCTGCCGTCAGGCTTTTTCTTGGTTCTTGTCGACGCCAACAGGTTTGTGTCCCTCCCTTCTCTTTGTTCCCTAGTTGTAAGATCTGCTCAGGCTCTAACACTAACACACCGCATTTACAGTGCTGCCGCTACCTGTCCGTGCGAATGGAGGCCACAGCGCTAAGCATTGGGAAGTCCGTGCTGAATGGGGCCCTTAACTATGCCAAATCTGCCCTGGCAGAGGAAATGGCTCTGCAGCTCGGAGTCCGGCGTGATCAGCTCTTCATCACCAATGAGCTTGAGATGATGCAGGCTTTCCTAATCGCCGCCCATGATGAGGGGATTGATAACATGGTGGTCAAGGTCTGGGTAAAGCAAGTCCGTGATGTGGCCTATGACGTCGAGGACTCACTACAGGAGTTCGCTGTGCGCTTACATAAGCAGTCCTGGTGGCGTATCCGTCGAACGGTACTAGATAGGCGCCGTGTGGCCAAGCAGATGAAGGAGCTCAGAGCCAATGTCGAGGATGTCAGCCAGAGGAACATGCGCTACCGCCTAATCAAGGGCTCTAGCTCCAAACCTGCAACCACCGGAGGACAGTCTTCAATTGCTAGTACAACTATGTCTGGTGTTGATGAAGCAAGGAGACAGCGGGACAAAGCAATTTTTGATCTTGTTCAGATGATCAACAAGGCAGACACCGACCTTACAGTGATCTCAGTGTGTGGGAAAGATATTGGTGATCTCGGAGAGTCGTCCATCATCAAAAGGGCCTATGAAGATCCAAAGATACACAAGAAGTTTGACTGTCAAGCCTGGGTCCCCGGATTGATGCGACCTTTCAATTCAACTTTGTTCTTGAAAAGCGTTCTGGGACAATTCTACATCAATTTTCTTCAAGAGGCAGAGAAAGAAGAAAAGGCAGCTCTTAGCGCCCAAGTGCTGAAGATCATGGCGATGACACAAAAAATTTATTTGGCTTATGAGTTCAAGAAATATCTTAATGAAAGGAGTTACTTGATTGTGATAAATGACGTACACACCATTGAAGACTGGTATCGGATTAAAACATGCTTCCCAGACAACAAAAAAGGAAGTGTGATCATAGTATCCACTGAGCAAATTGGAGTTGCAAGCTTATGCGTAGGGGCAGGAAGTGGAGCACCGGACCACAAGCAGTTGGTTGCTGATCAGACTCTTCATGTTTTCTACAAAAAGGTATTTTAAGTCCTGATAATAATCTAACTAATGCTCCTGGTTCAACTTCTGGATAATTAAATTCAGTGTTTGTGTATGTTCTTGGATAACGTCTGAATCTTGCAAGTTCGCCAAAAGAAATATGGCTTGTTGTAATTGACGACCTATATCAACTAGACAAGCATGCATCATCCAAGTTCCAAATGGCACCACCACATACAATTTGTTGGACGAGTTCGATCGAGTAGCATAGAAGAAAAGATAGCACACAAGTTAGCCACAAAGCAGACTAAATACTCTAGGTCTTCCAACTTGACTAGGTTAGCTACTATTTTACCAACTAGCATACCATTGGTATTTGGAAATCAGGATGTTATCGAGCAATGTTTCCCACATTGTGAAAGCAGGTTATCAACATATTGATGCATATGTATGCCCCTATCTATGACCATATATGCAGATTTGTATTTCTGCACATACGTTCTTATATTTATTACCGTACCTGTTTAACTGAGCTAAGCCATCCACAAGTGTTATCATTAGAAGTTCTTTGAGCTGCAGATGATACATAAAGTATATGGTCTGTTAGAGATTTTTCAAACCGTTTATGGATTAAAATTATTAATTAGCAAGTGCAATACTTTAGACATGACTGAACACTAATTTTCCTGGGAAACAAGGCAGCACCTAATCATTGTTTGCATGTGTTTAGGGTTCTCAAGCGGAATGAATTTGGTGGAGGCTGGGTCTACCTCAAATGTAGTCGGTACTGGTGTTAACAACTCCGGGCACAAGAACATCGTAACTCGTGTGGAGACATTGGTGATGACTACTCCGGAGGAATCTTGGCTCATCGGAAGAGGGAATGAAAAAAGAGAAATAATCAAACTAGTTTCAGATAAAGATGTCCAACACTTCAATGTGATTTCCTTGTGGGGAATGGGAGGTATCGGGAAAACCACACTAGTCAAAGATATCTACCAAAGCGAAGAGATCAGTGGCATGTTTGAGAAGCGTGCTTGTGTTACGGTCATGCGTCCTTTCAATTGTGATGAACTCCTGAAGAGCTTACTTGTGCAATTTGGAGATAAGGAGGCAACGACTGATTTAACCAGATATTTAGAAGAAAAAACATATTTGCTTGTTCTTGATGATGTGTCATCCACATCAGAGTGGGATTCTATAGTACAACATTTACCGAAAGCGGCATTAAGCTGCATCATAGTCACCACAAGGGAAAAGAATATTGCCAAGCACTGCTCAAAGGATGAAAGAAATATTCGCATGGTCAACAGTCTGAGTCATGATGATGCATTTATCCTCTTCACGAACAAGGTACTAGTATTAAAGTTTCATTTTTGGTTAGTTGTTTTATTGCTCTCTCTATCACTCCCTATCATGCTAAATATTAGGACCGTCCTAGAATTTGTGTGCTCGGTCAATAATATTTACTATTTCCTTGTAAAGTTGTTTGAACTCTGGCAAACAATATCAATAAAATATGCTGGTCAAATAACAGAATCACAAAAAGCTCTTCAAATATGTGAATGTTCATTTCTAAGCAATCTTATAAACAGGTCATTTCTTACTATTCTTATCTTAATGTAAAATTTCTTAGCCAAGCATAATTTAAATTGAAGTCTTAGATATTAAATTAATGTGTAGAAGTATAACCAGGTCCCACAAAAAAATTGGTGCAGTTCATTTCCCTCTAAATAGGAACTTCAGATATATGACATTTGCCGTAAGGATCCCCTTTTACCCGATTTAAATATTATTCTGGGAGCTGTAGCTCTAAAGAGTGAATGAATTAATTAAAATAAAAGGCCATGTTGACCCCTGAACTATGACGGTTGTTTTGACTTGAACCCTTATCTGCAAAATCATTTGCACATATCTCTGAACTAGCAAAACTGGATTAATTAATGCACCTTGCAAGTTTAGTTGGGTTGTTTTACTTACATGTCACCAGCCAACGGTGGTTATACTGTGAAGCGCCAAGTAATGTCGTTGGCTAGGTTAGTGCATCTCCACCGATGATGCCCCCGATAGGCCTCCACATTGGTCCAATGGGATCCAGAAACAAAAGAAAAAGCCCTAGCGACACCACCCATCGGTCCAGAAGGACCGAAAACATGTTTGACATCCCCTTGTCCGCCCCCAACTTTTGGGCCTGAGTCAGGGTGCCGCAGCAGTTTAAGTACCAGGTCCCTCTTGCCAAGACACATCAGGGGTCCCGACTGAGTTTGCTGATTTTCTCACCATGCATCAGGAAATTCATGAGAATGATGTTCATCGGCAACCGCAATATGATCTAGTTGGTCACTTGTGGGCGCCCAAAGCAATGAATAGTTGAGTGTCATGTTGTTTACTAAAACTTGCCAAATTTTAATTTATGAACTAGGTTTCAATTACTGTTTAACTAAATTATGTCATCTCCATGGAAACTGGGGGTCCCACGGGACCTCCTGGCGCGGGCCACCGACCCACCTTTCCACCCGGGAAGGATAAGTGGTCAGTCCCAGCGACTTATCCTACACCCCAAGAAGCAAATGCTTCATTGCTGATGCACCATCCCCCTGCCAAGAGGGCAGAGACTGCGCACCTCGCGTGGTCCCAAGGAAGCTGCTCCATCCCGAGGTGGCCGCTCCGTCCCAAGGAAGGACGTGTCACCTTCGCAACAAAGCATATCATCATATATATAAAACATGCACAAAATGATTGTAACATCACAACTCATCATATCCCAGCAAACACAATAACTAGCAATTACATCAAATGAATATCGATCATGTAAGGTAGCTCATGAGACCATTCTATTGAAGCACAAAGAGGAGAAATCACCATCTAGATACTGTTATGTACACGTAGTCATCCAAGGATGAACTACTCACACATCGTCATGGAGGCGACAAGGTTGGTATAGATGCCTTCGGCGATGATTTCATCTTCGGCAGGGTCCCGAAACAGAACTCCAAGACCCCAAACTAGGGTTTTCCGCGAGGCGGAGGCTCTGTATCTTCTTTCACAAAATATTTTCCATCCACGAACTTTTAGGGTTAATGTGATTTATAGGCGAAGAACCCTCGGAAGGCGGTGCCCAAGGGGCTCACACGGTGGGGCCTGAGGCCACAGGCTGCGTGGGGCCTATGGGTCCCCCAGGGGCTCATCTTTGGCCGTCGGTCCTCTTTCTGACAATAAGAATTCTCGTAAATTTTCATCCCTTTCTGATGAATTTTCTTTAATAACTTTTCTGAAATAAAAAAAGCAGAAAACATAAACTGTCACTTGGCGTCTTGTTAATTGTTAGTCCATGAAAATACTGTAAAAATTATCTTTAATCATAATAAAATATGTAGTAATCATATAAAAAGTAGCATGAAAAATAAAAAATTATAGATACGTTTTGGACGTATCAAAGTGCATCGATCTGGGGGTCGACATCTCTATACGTCCGGATATGTGTCCGGACGCGACCATAGTATAGACTATTTCGGCGGTGCTGGACACATTATAAGGGGTGCCTGTGGAGATGTTCTTAGAGGATGCCGGTGGCGATTGTAAGGTGATGAATTGCAAAACGAGTGTCCTGTAGTTCCGAGTTTTAGTTAGACTATAAACATTAGTTTCAGGGTTCAAGATAAACTCTTCTTATAACTAAAAAAAATATATAAGGTGAAGAAACATGTTAGAGGGTTACACTCTTTTACTTCCTCGTCTTTGCGCTACAAATTAATGCACTTGTGTAACAATGTTTTAGGATTAACAAAGATCGCTTGACTCTCAAAAGAGGAAAAAACTCTTTAGTTCAGTGGAAGGTAAAAAATGTGCAAGGCAGTGTGTTCCGAAGATCCTTTTGGGTGATACTAAATGGTTTGCTAGTTTGCATTTCAGGTATTTAAAGAGAGTATAGATTTGGTTGGGCAATATCCTGCGTTGGCTGAGCAGGTAGAGCTGATCGTGAAGAAGTGCGATGGACTACCGCTTGCCATAGTCACCATTGGGGGATTTCTGGCGAACCAACCAAAATCAACTGTGGAATGGAGGAAATTGAATGTTCATATAAGTGCCGAGTTGGAGATGAACCCAGATCTTGGGCCCATAAGAGCAGTGCTTATGAAAAGCTATGATGGTTTACCGTATCACCTCAAATCTTGTTTCCTTTATATGCCTATCTTTCGTGAAGATCAAAAGGTCAGACGGGGACGCTTGGTGCGTCGGTGTACTGCAGAAGGTTACGCAATGGAGGTGCGTGGCAAGTCTGCAGAGGAAATAGCAGATAGCTACTTCATGGAACTTATAAGCAGGAGCATGCTTCTACCATCTCAAAAAACAACTTATAGTACAAAAGGGGTTGACTCTTGCCAAGTTCATGATCTAATGCATGAAATCGCCATCTCAAAGTCCATAGAAGAAAATCTTGTTTTTACACTAGAGGAAGGTTGCAACTCAAACAACCAAGCCATGATGCGCCACCTTGCTATTAACGGCAATTGGAAAGGAGATCAGAGTGAGTTTGAGAGCACAGTGGACATGCCCCGTGTACGATCAGTAACCGTTTTTGGTGAGTACAAGTCATTTTTCATTTCCAAAACGATGAGTCTACTGCGAGTGCTGGACTTGGAAGACGCAACATATGTATATGACCATCACCTTAAGCATATTGGGAAGCTTCTTCATCTAAGATACCTTTCACTAAGGGGATGTGATGATATTTATCACTTGCCAGATTCATTGGGTAACTTGAGAGAGCTCCAAACGTTGGATGTCAGGGGTACGCACATAATCAAGCTGCCGAAGACTATCATCAATCTTCAGAAGCTATATAATCTTCGTGCTGGTATGAAACCGTATAATGAGAACTTCTCGTATGACGGATATGGAGACGAAGGGGCATGCCGGTTGCCTGTCTATTTGATGGCATCTTGTTTATTTTGGTGTGCACCTCGGTTATCCCCTAATGAGGATGGCATGAGCCGCAGTGATGTATGCACTCAGTTCTACTGCTATCTAGTCCCTGCTGTTGCGATGCGCCTGGAGAATTATGGTGTTCTAGTGCCAAGAGGGATGAGGAAGCTAAATGCCCTGCGTACACTAGGTGTTGTGAACATTGCACGACGAGGGAAGGCCATTCTGAAGGACACAAAAGGACTCACCCGGTTGCGCAAGTTGGGAGTGACGGGCGTCAGTAAGGAAAACGGACAAGAGCTGTGCTCCGCGGTCGTTGCTCTCAGCCACCTGGAGTCGCTATCGATTCGGTCATAGGGGAAGCCAGGATTATCTGGATGCTTGGATGGAACATTATCATTTCCGGAAAGCCTGCAGAGCCTAAAGTTGTATGGCAACCTGGTCAAACTGCCGGAATGGATCGAGGGGCTCAAGACTCTGGTGAAGTTGAAGCTACGGAGCTGTATGATATCAGACCATGATGACACCATACAGGCCCTAGGGAAGCTACCAAGCCTGGCATCCCTGCATCTGTTGGAGAAGTCGTTCGAGGGTGAAGAGGTCCATCTCAGTTTCCGTCTGGAGACGTTCCAGAGCCTGATGGTGCTGGAGCTGGAAATCGGAGTCGGCCGTCTTAAATCAGTCAAGTTTGAAGGAGGGGCAATGCCTAAGCTGCAGCAGCTGAAGTTGAATCTTTGGGATGTCAACAGTAGTTCACTTTTGGGGCTACCATATCTGTCTAGCCTCAAGGAATTTGTGCACAGCTTTGGCTACACTAGATCTGAACTGGAATATGTGAGGGCCGAGCTTGTACTCAATCCAAACAGACCCGTCCTGAAGATGGACTACTGATCTCGATCCAGCGTCGAACTGTGCACATCGATTCGGTGCCTGCGAGGAGTACAGTTTGTTCTTTCATTTGCTGATGGCGTTGATTAATCGTTGTATTTCTGTTTGTGCTGAACAAAATACTGTTAATTGCGTAGGTCGCGCCTCCTGTCGATGTCCTTATGATTATTTATTAGGACACCACGAGCTTGGGCAATGTATCTGAATTTGCTTTTGGCTCGGGACAGACGCAGCCTTGTACTGTATTTAGTATCTCGGAGCGGAGGACCATCTCCACTAAGTTTGTGATGAAAATATTACATGTCCTGCTGCATAGATTTGTTTGCCCTTGGGTTGTTAACGTTCATGCACTGAATCATTTTTACAGCATTCAGTACTCTTGGGAATGCAACTGACAGACCTCGTGTCATAAATCCAACTCCTCGACAATTACTTGGATTGAAAGACTAGTGTGTTTTCCTAGCAGTCGGTAAGGATTTAACGGCCCCACGGGCTTATTGGAATTGACATTTTCATGCTCTAGAAATATTTTAAGAAAACAAGATGGTTAAGGACCTTTTTATTAGAATGGAAAACACGTAATGATATTCTGTAGTACTGTAACATCTATTATATACTAAAATCAAAATGAGTTAGTTTTCGAGGCACCATGTTAATCCACATCATTAGAATTACTTAGACAGTTAGATCGGTAATTAATGGCCGAGATTTACCATGAGATTTAAGTAACAGACAACACGCGTAACATGTACATGTTTGGGTCCATCCCGTTATTAAAAAAAAAAATATTTGGACCCAACATGCCTCGCACACGCACGGCCGGAACGCACGTTTATGCAACGGTAGTACATTGATTCATTAAAGTGTACTACTAGGACACATGCACTCCCAGAAAAAATATCCACTCCGGGAAAATATAGAGATATAACTATACATACACATTTAAATCTGACTGTAATATTTCAAAAAAAAATCTGACTGTAACAAACTTTTGCTTCTTCGGACCTTGCCGCATCTGCTCCGCCTGTAGGTACCGGCCATAGCTGTATCTTTACCCTCCCAAACGTGGATACTGGCTGCACAGGTACATGCACATAGCATGTGTTACGTGGTACTGCCTCCGTTCCAATTTAATTGACTTGCTATTCACCACATGTGGATATATCTATATATGTAACATGACTAGATACATCCATATTTGATAGATAACAAATCAATTAAATTGGAACGGAGGGAGTACATCGAGAGATGGTTGCCGTCACACATGGTATAAAGCATCAGCCAAGCTCTAATTAATATCCATCACGATCCTGTCTTAGGTGAACGATGCAGCGTTGGCGAGACGGTAACAAAACGGTCGGTTCGCTGCTTCCTAAACACCATTCTTTCTACTAATCATGCTTAAGATTTGTAATTTATAATAGCGCATTGTTATTGGTTCATCGAACCTTTTCTGGACATGGTTGTATATTCACAAAAGATCGATGTATTTTTTAATATATTGTATCTCGGCCTTATACTAAATGTGTTCATTGATTAAATCTGTCGTGTCTCGTTGCACGGACACCGGGAGTATAGGATAACCCCTTTTATGTTCGGCACGGGGCGCGAAGGAGGCTGAGAATCGTCTTCTTGGGCGGAGTCTAGATCAAGCTCTCCTCTCCACGATCAAAGCATGCAACCAAAGGGACACAAGGAGCTACCCAGGTTCAGGCCGCCCGGAGGCTAAAAGCCCTACTCCTGCATGTCTGGATTGATGAGTTCTTCATAGTGTGGCTTACAATGGAACCTCCCGGACAGGGTACCCGGAAGGGTTTTGGCCCGAGGTAGAAGAAGGACAGATCCTGACCCGGAGGAGATCACCTTCCTCTCTACTCCGCAGCCCTAGTCTAGTCTTGCTCTGGTTCTAGCTTGTGTTCGTCCTTGGTTCGACCTCTCTATCTCCTCCTCCTCCCGTGCCTTGGTCCTCCTTTTATAGGCTAAGGGGTTGCCACAGGGTCACGTGAGGGGCATGAGGGACCTTCGGGGTGAAGGACCCTCCTCATCTAGTTTAGGGGGAGACGTGGCCTCTCCTCAGCCTAGCGTCTCCTCTGGGTTAGGTGGGAGCGTCCGCCTTGGGGTGGACAGGAGCTGACACCACCACGGGACGTGCTTCCCGCCCGCGCTGCCTTCGCCTTGCTTCCCAAGTCTTCCGTGGTGAGGTGGAGTGCTTATCCACAGGAACGTAGGAAGTACCCGAGAGGGAGCCTGGCCTCCTGCCGGGAACTCGGGCTCTCGGGTCCTTCCTGGCCTTCTTGCTTGATTCGGGGACCCGGAAGGTCCCCAGGACCGGAGCCCTTAGTCGACGTAGGCCATGCGTGTCTTGACGGTGAACCCGCCAGCTTGACTTGAGTCTTGGTCTTGTCCATCTTCATCTTGGGCCCACATGGGGTGGACCCACTTTGGCAGTACTAGGGGAACCCCATGTTCCACTGTTGCGACAGTAGCCCCCGGGCATGGTCCCGGCGGCTCTTGCTCCAGCTGCCGGGGCCATGGCCTAAAGATAGGTCAAAGTGGGTCCCGGGCACCTGGTCTTCTCAGCTCCGTTGGGGACCCGCCGAGGCGAGGTAGAGACGAGCCCCCGGGTCCTGTTGACTGAATCACGGCGAACGTTGCGATTCATACGGACCCCTTGCTTATCCTGGAATCCAACGGGCGAAACGCGCAGAAATCGGCACGCCCCCTCGATCCCCACGTCCGTCGGAGTAATGGGGCCGCGACGTGACGTGTGGGATGCCTTATAAGCCACGACTGGCTTCCACTGTAGCCGTTACCTCTCCAGATTCGCCGAAATCCCCAAATCGCCGCCTCCACCTTCGTCTTCCTGACTCTGCTCCGCCGCCTCCCCTTGCTGCCATTGCACCAATTTCCCTTCTGCTCCAATGGCTCGATGAAAGTTCTCGCCGGAGGAAGAAGAGCGCGGAGGCCTCGCCCACCGAGAAGCCGCTGTCCCCAAAAACCAAGAGATCGCGGCGGAGATCGGCGCGCAACGCCGAGCGGGCCGAGCTCAAGAAACAGAAGGCCTTGTTTCCCAGCTGCTTCGCCGGTGACGCGGAGATGATGCGGAAGGCGGGGCACTTCGGGGTGATGGAGTCTGCTGGCGCCGATGGTGTCCCAGCCAGGAAAGCGTCGGAGGTCTTTCCGCCGTCGGCGACCAGGACACCCAAGCAGATCCCCATTTTCGACAGCTTCATGTTGATGGGGCTCGTCCCCCCTTTCTCTGATTTCTTCATGGAGATCTTGCGCGCGTACAGCTGAAGCTCTTGCATCTGACGCCAGGCGCCATCCTCGACTTGGCGGTCTTCGCCTACACCTGCGAGGCGTTCGTCGGGGTGATGCCATCCGTGGCGCTGTTCCGCCACTTCTTCTACCCTCGCATTGGGGGCCAAGGCTGGATGGGAGGCAGTGTCACGTTCTGCTTCCGTCCGAACATCAAGTGGGCCTTCCCCCTCATGGAAACCAAATCCAATGGGAAGTGGAGGGATCACTGGTTCTTGGTCGGGGTGCCAGAAGCCGATGCTCAGCTGGAGGAGCCGACGGAGCGTCCAGTGGATCTGGACACTTGGAGAAGTGTCAGCTTGCAGGATGAACAGTTCTCGGCGGTCGTGGCGCGCTTCAACTTCTTCGCGAGAAAGAAGTTTCCGGAGCCGCCATCGTCGCTCATTTCCTCCGCAACCGCCTCGCGCCGCTGCAGAAACGCCCGCACCCGGCCTGGAACTTCCAGGGCCCCGGGGATCCTTCTCGCCTGAGGTGTCCCGACATGGAGGAAAACCTTGTCCGGGATAACGTGAGAGGGACCTTCACTCCAGGGGTCAAGTACCAGCTGCCCAAGGGTTTCTGCCCCTGTGCGACGACCCGGAGAAGGACAAGATCCTGGCGCAGATGCCGGTCTGCAACGCCTTTGGTATTGTAGGCCGGGCTGATCACGGGCCCAGACCTCCTGTGGTGAAGACCCGCAAGGCCAGGGCACCTTCCAGCCCTGAAGAAGGAGAATACTGGGAGTCCAACGAGGAGAGCGAGGAGGAATCCGAAGAGGAATTCTCCGGCTCTGACGACGACGACGGAGGCGACGGGCGCGAGACCGACGCCTCCGACAGAGACGAAGATGCTGGCGACGACCCGGTTGCCAGCGATGACGATGATGAATGACGACGAGGAGGGGGCTGCTCCGCCCCCGCAGTCTGCCCTCGGGGTCGATGCTGCCCCAGACCCGAGTGTCCGCAGCCGTTCCCCGCCAGTCGTGGTGATGGGGAACGATGAAGACCATGTGGACGAAGAAGCGAGCGCCGCTGGCTTCGTCCGAGCCCCCCGCCGGAGAGCTTCCACCGGCCGCCTGTCACCCGTGGTGGAGCCACCTGCTGCCTTGGGAGAGCCCCCAGGCGTCTTCTGCTGCGTCGGTAGATGTTCCCCCGTCAATGGGTACCAAGCGCACCCGAGAGTAAGCCTCTTCTTCACTTCTTTCTTGCACTTTGCATTTCTTGCCTTCCCCAAGGAAAATGACCGAGTGTTGGTGCAGGGGTTCTCCTTCCTTGGGTACTGGCAAGAGACGGCGTGATACGGCGGAGGACGACACCGCCACTAGCCTTGGAGCCGGTGGAGGAGGGATGCTTCCTCCTCCCATAGCAGAACTTGAAGGCCGTCGGGGGAGCGGAGTGGGGAGCGTGACGGCGACCTCCCTAGCTCACCCGGGAAAAGCGCTCGACGCCCTGACGCCCGAGCAAGCAGGTAACCCAGAGCTTGCGGGTAACTTCGTTTTCTTGACGCACCAATGCTTTTCCTGACATCCTTTTGTTCCCAGATGCTTCAGTGGCCAACGTCTTTTCTCCCGGCGGCCTTCTGGTGGGACTAGCCAGGAGAAACCACCTTCCCTCTCGCCTTCAGAGGGTCAAGAGGTGACCAAGGGCGCCCCGAGTTCGCGGGCAATGGGAACGCAGACCGCGAACCCTGTTCCGGGTCCAGGCCTCGATTTGATAGAAGCTCCTTGATGACTGGGACAGTGTTAACGACTTTTGCCTCTTTTTCCACTGATTCGGCGCCAGCAAGGAGATGGCGGCGCTGATGAAGATCAAGGAGAGCCTGGCCGCCAACCGCAAGAAAAGTGTGCCTGCCCCGGGAGGTCCCCCGGCAGCTACTCCAGGGTTCACCATCAGCGGTGACGACGCGATGGATGCCATCATCCGCGGGATAGCTCAGCTGGGCAAAGATGTGCGACCGTGAGGCCGCCGTCGTGGGGACCATCGAGAGTGTCGAGGAACTGATCCAGAAGGGGATGGACAAGCTGAACGCTTGGCAACCCAGATCACCACCTTGCTCCCGGCTCTCGAGAAGAAAGATGCAGACCGGAAGGCCGAAAGTGAGCGCCAAGGCAAGGTCCTCTTGGCGAAAGAGCGACAGCTAGCCTCCCGGGAGGCAGAACTGGCTGAGAAGGAGAAGACCTTGGAGCTCCAGAAACTCCAGCAGGAGCAGCAGACGAGAAGCGCCTAAGGGAGGCAGAGGACCGCCATCGTGAAGAGCTCGAGGCCAAGGATAAGGACATCCAACTCTGGAAGTCCAAAGAGCAGGAGGCCGTCCAAACCATTGAAGATGTCAAGAATGCCCTCCATCAGGAGCAGGAGTCCGTCCGAGCTTTGCAGCAGCAGGCCAAGAATGACGGCCAGAAGATGTCCGAGCTGAAAGAATCCTTGGAGGCGCAAGGTAAGAGCTTGCAGCACTGAAGGAAGGCCATCAGAAGCTGATCCAGGCCAACTCCCAGGCATCCTCTGAGCTGTCCGAGCTTCGCCGTCTTAACCAGGAAGGTTTCGCCGAGGTTGAGGCCGCCTGCGATTTGGCGACGACGCGAGTGAAGCGGCTGAGTCTGCCCACCGAAGCCCGGTGTTGGAGCCAAGCGCCAGAGTCTGCCCCTCGTCGCGAGATTCATCAGAGAAGTAGTCGCTGATCTCCGGTCTTTCAAGAACAAGATGGTCACCCGGCTTGTGAATGACAAGCATGAGACAGCAAGGCGACGGCGGCCTTGGTGATGGCGTCCTTCAGAGAGGCCAATCCGGGCGTGGCCTTGCCGGACTTCTCGGCCTCGTCTCCTTCCGAGGCTTCTCTCCAGGCGGTGTCAGCTCCCGCGACTGCACTCGCCATGAGGAAGTTCCCGCCACTCTAGTTGTCCTGCACCATGTTTGGGCACTTCGTGCCCCCAATAAACTTTGCGTCAGATCTCATGTACCAGCATATTAAAACTTGCTTGTAATAGGCTAGAACTTGCTATGCTACTCTAGTTCTCGGGTTGCTTTTATTTGTCTTTAGCATGTTTTTACTTTTCTCCACGTCCTTGAGGAACTTCTGGGATGTAAGCTTACCCGCGAGGCCCTGACAGGTCAGGCATGCGCTCGCGAGCCCTACCGATACCCAAAAAGCCGCTCACTCTGTTGGCACGCACGTCCCCGGGGTGTATCAGGTCTGTGCACCGCTTTTTACCCCCGGGAGAGTCGATACCCCATGAGTGCTCGCACGACGGTCGAGCCTTGCCTTTCTAGTTCCGCACATGTTCTGTTACCCGAGAAGTAGATAGCACGGACTGCAGAAACAGGTTTGAGGGTAACTTATCTTTTATTCATCATGGAAGTTTCTGAACGACAACTGGCCACTTCAGGGTACATCTTGTGGCAACATGGTTCTTCCGGGTACACAACACGGATTGCTTCAACGACTCTTGCGTGGAGGAAGGTTAGCAGCTTCTTCCATCCTGGCGCATCGGTCGGCTATGTCCCACAAGTTCTCCAGGGTATCCACAACGCGGATACTCATCTTTTCACGCATCTTGGGGTTGCGGACGTTGACGTGGAACGCGGCGATGACGGAAGCCTCGCAGAGGTACTTCGGGATAATGCGGTCGACGACGCCCCGGAACCTCCAGATGTAGTGTCGCAACGTCTCCTCAGCTTCTTGCTCTAGGTGATAGAGGTCGGAGACGGTTGCAGGGTACGGCGTGCAGCAGGTCTTGAGGTGCTGGCTGGCCTGGCCTTCCATGTCCTCCCGCGAACGACGCCTGGGGTTGGAGCTCTGACCAGCACCTTCTTCAGGAAGTTCCATGGGCCGCTTGCCATGGGGGTCCTCAGGCTGTTCCTCCGCCGGAGGTAGTGGCTCGGGGACGGCAGCGCCGTGGTCGATGGTCGGGGCAGGACTCGTGGGAGCGTGGCATTGGAGAGCGTAGTCCAGCAGGTTTTCCAAGCTGTTGATCCATGCCTTCGCACGGGGATCACTCTTGCACTGATCTGGGGGAAGGAGAGAAGCGCCCGGGCCACGCCCAGAGCTTCCTCTAGCCCCCAGCCTTTCCGCGATGCCTGGCACGCTTGCTCTCCAAAGACCTCCCGAGCTCCCGACATGACTTTTGCTTGTGACTGAGGCAGCTGCTTGCCTTGTCCCGAGGAGACGGCTGTTCCTGGAGCGGATCCGACCGCGGACGAGGAGCTCGAGGCAGATCTTGGCGATCTTGCCGTAGATCGCGAACCAGAAGAAGAACTTGACGACGAGCTTGCTTCCGAAGAAGAGGAGCCTGATGTAGACTCCGACGTTGTCGACGAAGAGCTTGCCGTCGCGGCTGATGTAGGCGAGTCCAGCGCTTGCGCCCCCTACCTGGCGCGCCAGATGTCGTGTCTCGTTGCACGGACACCGGGAGTATAGGATACCCCCTTTTAGGTTCGGCACGGGGCGCGAAGGAGGCTGAGAATCGTCTTCTTGGGCGGAGTCTAGATCAAGCTCTCCTCTCCACGATCAAAGCATGCAACCAAAGGGACACAAGGAGCTACCCAGGTTCAGGCCGCCCGGAGGCTAAAAGCCCTACTCCTGCATGTCTGGATTGATGAGTTCTTCATAGTGTGGCTTACAATGGAACCTCCCGGACAGGGTACCCGGAAGGGTTTTGGCCCGAGGTAGAAGAAGGACAGATCCTGACCCGGAGGAGATCACCTTCCTCTCTACCTCCGCAGCCCTAGTCTAGTCTTGCTCTGGTTCTAGCTTGTGTTTGTCCTTGGTTCGACCTCTTCTATCTTGTCCTCCCTCCTCCCGTGCCTTGGTCCTCCTTTTATAGGCTAAGGGGTTGCCACAGGGTCACGTGAGGGGCATGAGGGACCTTCGGGGTGAAGGACCCTCCTCATCTAGTTTAGGGGGAGACGTGGCCTCTCCTCAGCCTAGCGTCTCCTCTGGGTTAGGTGGGAGCGTCCGCCTTGGGGTGGACAGGAGCTGACACCACCACGGGACGTGCTTCCCGCCCGCGCTGCCTTCGCCTTGCTTCCCAAGTCTTCTGTGGTGAGGTGGAGTGCTTATCCACAGGAACGTAGGAAGTACCCGAGAGGGAGCCTGGCCTCCTGCCGGGAACTTGGGCTCTCGGGTCCTTCCTGGCCTTCTTGCTTGATTCGGAGACCCGGAAGGTCCCCAGGACCGGAGCCCTTAGTCGACGTAGGCCATGCGTGTCTTGACGGTGAACCCGCCAGCTTGACTTGAGTCTTGGTCTTGTCCATCTTCATCTTGGGCCCACATGGGGTGGACCCACTTTGGCAGTACTAGGGGAACCCCATGTTCCACTGTTGCGACAAAATCTAAAGTTGCTCTTACTCTGAATTTTCATGTTGGCATAAGAATAGGAAACAAAATAGTTGCCTCTTTTGGGGCATGTTTTCTCTCTATAACCTTAACGTTTTCAGGAACACACTATCAAAGTTTAGAAATTGGATTTGAGCTCACCTTCTAGGGCAGTTGATGTCAATCGAAAAAGAAGAGTCACACACAAGATGTGCATAGTGGCAAGTTTCAATATCGTTAACTAGAGATATGATGATGCTCTTGCAGAAGTATGAGTAGTTGATGTGATAAAAGGATGTACATAAGGTTAAACATGTATCTATTGACTTTATGGTGAAAGTAATTTCAAAACGATTTTGCAGAATGGTTGATCGATTTGTTTTCATTGAGAATGCTACGTTATAAACCTTAAGAATGGTTCTTTATTGATCGCACATAAAGATAGATTTTTTTTGCATGAAACCTTTTTGAAGATCGAATAAACTTTTTGTAGGAATAAAAGTAAATCATCAAGACTTTAGTAGACATATCATTGCCATCAAAATTATATTTGGTTTTTGTTGGTATGTTGGTCAAATAATTTACCTAACATATTGGGGGCATAATGATGCTACTTACCAAGGTGTGTTGATGACAAGCTGGGCCAAATTTTGTGGTGCCATGGAAATACAGACTAGAGGATATTTAATAAACTGGTGAGAAATTAAAATTTTGAAATTAGTTGTGTGACTAGACATGACAATATCTCAGTAGCTTTGTAGATCACATGGATTCACGAGTTTGGAAAATATGACATGAGTACAAATTGATCAAAGTAGCGCTACGAACATTATAAAAGTGTGACATGTCATTTTTTAAAATATTGCACATTCCGCCACAAATTAATTTGATTCAAACTATTTTTCTAATATTATTTGATTTACCATTACATTTTACGTGTCCATAAAACCATGTGATTATGAATTCCGTGCTTTTACTATCACTGAAATCTTAAATAAAATTCATAGACCTATTTAATATGCTAAAGATAATGCCCTCGCATTTGCGAGGGGCCCTTGCTAGTTTGTACAAAGAAAATTTATGATTTGTATAATATTTTGGATGATGCATGCGGAGTTCTCCTGGTAGCCAAGTCAAATAGTCAATAGATCTATTTTTTGAAATTTTTTGACATATGGGAGAAAAAAAGTTTGAGCTTGGGTAACCTCTTTGGTATCTTACATGATTTTGGAATGGTTTAGTTAACGTGGAACTGATTCTTTTCCAGGTGGCATCCACGTCACCCTGATTGTTGTCGCCACGTCACCTCCTTCTTGTTCTTCTCTGTTTTCTCCAGTCTCTTCCTCTGCCTCCACCGCCGCTACTGGGCACCTGCTCTTTTCTCCCCATCCTGCCGCCACGCCTCCGCCCTATCCCGCCGGCCGCGCCGCCGCATGTATTCAGCCGTCAGGTCTCGACCCGTCTAGATCGCCGGAGGATGCGAGGGAGGCGACGCACCGGGACGGCGGAATCAGAGGATTCTTCCGCAGCCCTGGAGGGCCACCTCCTCGCCCCGTTCCCAGCGCACGGTGAGTATCCGCTGCCGTTTATCCGTTGCTTTTCGCGTGCTGCTGTCGTGCCCCTCTCGCCCACCGGAGTAGTCTAGTTGTGAATTATCTCCATCCCACTCAGGTTGCCATAGGTTTGCATTTCAGTAAGTAGGACAGAGGGATGAGCATGGTTGGTGGATTGACCAACCAGCTGAGGGAGATTCAGAGAAATGAATCGGGGCTGGTGGACTGACTGACCATGCGAGAGTGGGAGAGATTCAGAAACATAATTTCTGGGATGGGATGCTGGGCAATTTTTGCTACTTTCTTTTCTTGTCAGTATACACGCATAGTAGATTTACCAGCATAGGAGATGGGTAAATGCATGAAGCATGGTTGAAAATTTTATTCCAATCATGCTATCATGTGTCCTATCGATTTTTCGCGAAACGCAAAAAGCGTGGCATTTCGATGCATTGATAGTAGAAGTGTTATTTACAAGCCTTATCCAAGCGCTGGACTGATTTTTGTTAGTTAACCTTCAGTTGTGCTGTGTTTGTAACTTAGTACTGTCTTATATATTTCGTAGTCAATAATTATGTCAGCATTTTAAAAGAATAAGAATGTGCCTCCGCAGAGACAAACATCTTAGCTCGTTTATTCAATGTGATCATCTGAAAGTGTTTTTCTTGAGAGAACTCACTGAATGTTTTGTTCGAGACCATATCCTTTATTAGTTTTGAGGGAAGATGAGGTCGTCGCCGGCACGCAAGAGAAGTTGCCGCCGGAGCCAGAGTGGTTTCCACCTTTCCGGTGCTAGAGAGGCAGAGGGTTAGCTAGCTAGGTTGTCAAGAGGTGGGTTTAGTTAAGAGTCGTTTGAAAATTTTAGTTCAGATATGCCTCTAATTTTACGAATGTGGTTAACTGCATTTATCAGCCAATGACGCGCCTAAGTATCTACGTATTTGCATTCTTGTGTGCAATACTGGTTATGAATTAACTCCCTCCTATCCAGTTTGATATTTTCGGTTTGGCAAATAGTACCATAATAGTAGTCTTTATACATAATTACCACCCGCCAATGTGTGCATGCCAGTAAATATGGGAGAGGAGCCATCTAAAAAGAGCACTACTACTGCTATGAGAGGGGTAAATGCATGAAGCAGCGTGGGTGGACTGTCGGTCCAACTGATAGAGATTCAGAGAAGTGTAAGGCAAGTGGACTGGCCATGGGAGAGAGATTCAGAAACAGAATTGTTGGATGCTCGACACATTGTAGAGCTCAACAGTGTGGTCACATAGTACTGAAAAAAAAGATATCTGTCCATTTCTCTTTATTGGCTATGGTCTGAACGTAGGGCTTTGGTAGTGGAAAACTAAAAACTCAGTCCAGTTCCGTTTTGCGATGCTCGTCTCACTGGTGTTTGAGCATCGTTGGCAACACCAACTTCGTCCAGAGCACTGCTTCCTTGTTCCCGAGCCAGCGGTTTGTGACCAAGACCCCGACCTTCGCGCTGGACGTATGGCAAATCCATAAAAAGGTTGCGCCATCTCCACCACCAGCTCAGCCTACAGATGCGGCCACATCCACACACGTCCCCACAGTGGTGGCGCTGGACTGCACACCGGCCAGTGCCCAGGCTGCGACAGCAATGCATCAGATGGACCTCTGTTCCGTGATGGCCACTACCTGCTCGACAGTATGCCTAGGAGTTGACACGATCCTGACGTTAGCTCCATCGTCCCCAGCGGTGTTAACTGCTTCATCAGCATCCTCCCAGAATCGTAAGTTATTGTCATGGCTGTGTTCATGGGTGCAGCTGTGGGCGGCCTGCTTGAGGGCGGCAACAAGATCACCTCACTGTTGCCAACTTATGTCGCTGCGGTGACCCTGCTACTACCATGAAAGTCATGCCCACAGCCCTCCTCTCGGTGGTTTAATTTACCACACACATCTACTTGGTGTGGCGTCATTGCATACTGGGATTAATCGGTCACCATGGACTCCACCAAGTAAGCAACTGATGCTCTAGGCTGCAAAGAGTCCGTTGGCACCTCCTCCCTCAAACAGGAGCACACCTTCTTGAATTTTCAACATCCATGATACACAGGATAACATGCAACTATCAGTAGATTGTCGGTGAGAATAATGAATCTTAAATTGAGTGCTGTTCTCATTGTGGTTATTTTTGTTCCTAGAGTTCAGAAAGCACAGCTGAAGCCAACAGTGTTCAAGTGGTAATATCTTCTCTGTTTTGACATACACTTTCTTGGTGCAGCACCCTTGACTTCCTAGTAAGAAAATCTTACTATCGAAAATAATGCTTCAAGAAATATCTGATAGGAAGATGAACAACAAAAGCTTTCCTAGTAAAGTACATCAAGTTTAAAATGACATTGTGTTGGGCGCTCTAAAAAAACTTAATGGCTAATCAGTAGTAACTCAAGCTGGGAAAACTACATCTAATCTATGCATATCATGTGGAATCCATCCAATCTTGACTAACTTTTATATCTGCAGGTCAGCGTCTATACTGTCCAGGAAAGAGACTACTTCCATAATAGCTGGCCTCCTGAATTGATCATGATCAACACAATTGATAGCGGTTTCAAGCACCTTCAGCATTTGCTCATCATACCTTGTTCCTTTAAGCGTTGGATCCAGGACCTCAAATTGCTTGCCCTCAGACCTCATCTGTAGAACCCATGGGACAAGTTCTTTTGATGTAGACAGGACTGGAACAGGTCGCCTCCCCGTGACCAGTTCAAGCAGGACTACTCCGAAACTGTACATATCACCTCTTAATGTAGCTACCCATGCTTGCCCGTACTCGGGAGGAATGTAACCCATAGTGCCGACCAGTTCAGTTGTAACATGAGTTTTGTTGGGAAGGATTAATCTGGCTAGCCCAAAATCTGCAACATAAGCTTTAAATTCTTTGTCCAGTAGGATATTACTGGATTTGATGTCTCGGTGCACTATTTGTGGGTTGCAGGCTTCATGGATATAAGAAATTCCTAGGCTTGTTCCTTGTGCAATCTTGAGCCGAGTCGGCCAGTCAAGAAATGAGCTAACATCATCATCCCTGTTATGAAGCCAATCATCCAGGCTACCATTCTCCATGTAAGAATATACAAGAAACCTTGAGTTTCCTTTGATGCAATATCCCAATAGTGGTACAAGATTTTCATGTTGTGCCCTCGAGAGTGCATCAACCTCTGCACTGAACTCCCTTTCCATCAGACAGATTTCACCGTTCAGCTTTTTGATTGCCAACTTGGAGCCATCCGGCAGCTCTGCCTTGTAGATTAATCCATAACCTCCACATCCAATGATGCTCGCCTTGTCAAAGTTGTTCGTAGCTTTCAAAATGTCATTGAATCTGAGCTTGTTTTCTTCACCCTTGCCTTGTGCCATCTGCATCACCACTAATGTTTGCTCTGAATTAGAGTAGAATGAAGTTGCTTCAACTTCTTCGTTACTCTCCCTTCTGTTGTTTGCCCTAAAAATCTTCTTCCTGATTGAGAGAAGGAGGCACGCCAGCAACACAAGAGTTGCTATGCCTCCGAAGAACACACCAAATGCAATTGCAAAAACAGCCTTCCTAGCTCGTGTTTTTCTGGTGAACTGAGATATTGAATCTGAACCACATTTATGAGTGAGCATAGAGCCACACAGCTTTGGATTCCTATCGAAACTAGAATTCTGGAATGTATTGAACTGGCCTCCAGAAGGAATAGGCCCTTCTAGGTCATTGCTTGAAATGTTGAATGCTGAAAGGAAGTGCAGGGTGTTCAGTGCAGCTGGGATAGCACCTGTGAGATTGTTGCTGGACAAGTCTAGCATCCGCAAGTTTGTGAGGTCGCAAATCGATTGAGGGATCTGTCCAGATAACTGATTGAAGCTGAAATCAAGTACAACAAGCATTTTCAACTGACCAATCTGTGGGGGAATCACACCTGTGAAGTTGTTGTTGCTTAGATTCAACATAGTTGGGAAAGATGTAACCACACGGTATTGAAGTGATGGGCCCGTATAAACAGGCAACTCAAAGACCCTTGGGTCCAAATGAGTTGTGTTGTCAGTTGATTTTAGCATTGGCATCTCTGTAAATGTTAACGGGATGTCTCCTGTAAGTGTGTTGTTTGACACATCTATATAGAAGAGACGGCTTAAGGAGTTGATCCAGTCTGGTATTGGTCCAGTGAGTTGATTGCTTCTTAGAATTAACATCTTCAGTTTTGTCACTCTTGATATCCATACAGGTATTTTCCCAGATAATTGGCAAGCATCCATGTCCAAAACCTGAAGATTCGCAAAGCCACCAATCATGTCATCCTCTGGCATGAGCTCTCCCCTGAAATTGTACGAGATAAGCAGGGTGGTAAGGTTCTTGCTGCCCTTAAGGATTGAAGCGCATTGGCAATGTTTGTGAAATTGTTTCTACCAAGTGACAAGAAGGACAAATGTTTCAGATTGCCTATTCTCGATGAGAGCTGACCATGTAGGTGGTTGTTAGATAACCGCAGTGCGGTCAGATTACTGCATGAGTACATACTTTCTGGAACTGTACCGATGAAGTTGTTGGTCAAAAGATCTAAAGTTTTGAGATTGGGCAGGTTGGAGAAATTGACATTGGTAAGTTCTCCACTGAGTTTGTTGCTCTTCAGGTCAATTGTCATCAGATTTGTGCAGTTGCTCAGAGAATATGGCAGCTCCCCTGACATGTTGTTGTTGTTCAAATGAAACTCCTCCAGTCTCTTGAGTTGACCTATATAATCTGGAATCTTTCCACTGAATTTGTTCCCTCCGAGATCAAGGGCTACAAGATTTCTGAGGTTGTGTATGGTGGCAGTATCAAGAACTCCATATAAACCATTGTTTGCGAAAGACAGGTATTCCAACGAGGTTGCATTGAAGAGTTCATCTGGGAGTCTTCCACTAAGGTTGTTATACCCGGCCCTGAGCTCTCTCAGCTTGGAGCAATCGCCAAGTCCTGGGGGGATGCTGCCACTGAATTTGTTGAAACATAGATCAAGCACAACGAGGGATAACGAGGTTTTGCAGAATAGAGTTGGTATCGGCCCAGTAAAGCTGTTATTGCTGGCATTGAGTGCAATCAGATTCTCCATTGCTTTCCATGTGGTGGATGGAAACTGTCCTGCAAATAAGTTGCTTGAGATGTTTAGTACCTGCAGAGGCCTCCTAGGGGTTGAAGATGGCAGCTCGTGGAGTGTTCCGTTGAGCTGGTTAAAGCTAACATCAAGGGTAGTAATGCTGTTGGACGATAGCAATCCCAGCGGCAGATCACCGGACAGCGAGTTTCCAGAGAGATCAAGGTACTGCAGCCCGGTGAGGATCCCAAGGGACTGCGAGATGTGTCCCTCGAGGCCCTTGGAAGGCAGCAAGACATGAATGACCTTCCTATCTTGCCTGCAGGTGATCCCTTCCCACTTGCAACAATCTGTGCCGTTCCGCCATGACGCAGAGAGGCCGCCGTCTTGTGAGAGTTCGGCGAGGAACTGGAGAAGGGAGGCCTCCTCATGCTGTGTGCAGGAACTGGCAGGAGAGCCCAAGCAGACCAGCAGCACAAGAGCAAGGCCAAGGGAAGGTATGCCAGATATCTTGCTGCATGTCTTGCTGGAGAAATGGAGTGTGTGCATGGTTTTCCGGTGAAACTAGCATCCAAACAAGAGCTTAAGTTGTGCCCTGACTGGATGCATCAATGGTGGTCTAATCATGAAAGAGATTGGGGAAAGAAAGTAGCAGATCTTGCTCCCATATTTTTTTTGTCCACTTGGTGTATATGAAGAGCTTAAGTTATTTTACACAACTGTCACACCAGCCCACCTGCAGCTTCCTAGTTCACACTGATGTTACATTATTCCACTACTGGCTGCCTCTTGTAACCTATTGACAAGTCAATTGGCCAATCTTCCAGGACACCTTCAATATAAAAAAAATGCATTGTAGATTGTGTAGTCATCCTTGACTCAGTCTTTACTTTATGAGATGCCTTAATTTACTAGATCTAGCATCACTTCTCTTACTTGCTTCACTAAACAAATCTAACCTGTTACCACTAGCACTTGACCAAAAAAACTTCTTGACGCATCCTTTGCCTTTTTGTGAACAGGAAAATGCGTGTTCTGCAGAATATTCTGAAAGGCGCTTGGCATCGAGAGCAATCATCTGCATGTGGACATTTTACCCAAGTGGAGGGCAGAATCTTGTTGCTTAATGGACTGGGTGGATGGTTGACTTGCTGGTGATCTGTTCTCTCTTCCATCCTCTTAACCTGAGGGTTTCACTGACCCTTATCACGCGAGGTGAGCTTAGTCTGATGTGTACGTTTGCTGTTGTTTTCCATTCTCCTGGCTCCACTAGCGCACTATTCTATTGTGGTTCCGAAGAGTTTCAAAGTAAACTGGGTAGCGTGTGAGGGCTGGTTGATCACATGGCTCTGATAATGCTCATATGGTCATGGTCTTTTGGGACATAACCATCTATTTATCATTACTTCTTAACCTTAAAATGTATCCGAGTTGGCCACCCTCATCAAGGTTATCTATTAAGTTATTAACACTACCAGTTGTCAACCATTATGTGGACACAAAATTGATTCAACTGTAGTATATTTTGAGATAATATTTAAATTTTGCAAAAAGTTATGGGTAATGATGGCACAAGAGTTTAAATAGCGATACGATATATAGGAAAAAAATGAAAATTTTGTAGCAACACACGAGAAATTTCTTTTTGGTACTGGTTTAGTTCTAGTTCTATGATGAATGATTGATGATGGTAGGTGCATTGTAGCATGGTTATTATTTTCTAGATGCTGCACTCCTCTCCTGTCATTGTTCATTGTACGTGTGGTTAACGATTTTCCTCTTCTGATTGATAAAAAATAGCAAGCATGCAGTTTTGGCTTGTGAAAAAGTTGACATAGCTGGTGCTCTAGAAAGGGCATTCTTTAGCATTTCGGAGAACCAGTTTTTTTGCCTAGAACATTACAAACGTCATTTCTTCACGAAAACTTGCACCCAAGTAGAACAATAAAAAATGTTTGTTGCAAGAAAAATTTGACTTTTGATTTTGTTTGCTATTTTTTTTCATATTTTACTAGTGTGGTGCGGGCAGCGAACTGAACTTTGTAGCGCCAGACACTCTACATGATTATGGCTTTCAGAAACTGCAGGGTTGGCATTGCATCGTTTTTGCTATCCGGTTTAGTATGTAAATACATCACTGACCGATCTCTCTGTTTTTTCTGTATGGATGCCAATATCAGAGGCGGAGCCAGGGCCCTGCATGCCCGGGCTAAGTTGACAATCTCCATCGTCGTACTAGGATAATAGTGATTAGAGAAGAAGTTTAGATGGGCAAATGCTAAACAAATCAAGCACAGCTAGAACGACTGGCTGGCTCCGCCACTGAATGCCATACTTCACTCCTCATATAGTGATTCTCTTGGCTTCCATTTTCCCATGTTTGGTATATTTCTCGGCAATTCTACGATAAAATAGTGGATTGGCAGCTTGCCTTGCGAGGTCTACAACGATTTTAAGTTTCCACTCTCAGAGGTGGGTCACTCCTTAGCCTCTTTTAAATTCCTCTTAAGATGCTCAACAAATTTACACTCTGATTCTTTGGTGTGCACGACTATTTAAAATCTATGGCCATCTTTACTTTAGTCACTAAAGACAGAGTCGTGTCAATTAGAATGTGAATCCAGACATGTATGTTGCTTCGAAAGGAACTTGATGAAGCCTTTCCTAATTATCCTGGGAATTATTTTGGACGTGAATATGTCTTAGTAGACTGAGAGTTAACCAATTATATGTTGATTATTTTTTTTATATTGACCTATAAAATATTCACTGGTGGTTATCCTTTGTGTATCTACTGCATAAAAATATTATTATGTCATTTGAATCACAGGTAATTCTTAGTGGATATTATAAATTTTTGTAAACATACCTAAGAACAAACACCTTGTTGTAATATTTTTTATACTGTATCGTGTTTGTTTTTGTTGTTCAAAGGAATAAAGTTCAATGTTGTATAAACGGCTCTTAGCAGCAACTGAGAAACAATAAATTATTGGACAACTGGTGAATTAGAAAAAAACATTTATTGTTGTTTTGATCAACCGTAATTTTTGTAACGAAGACGTACGAGCATTTCTTGATGGACATTTGTGTTTCCATTTCTACATGCTTGTTATAAGTTTAGAATGGTAAACCACTTTATGCATTTAGCATATCAGCGCCACGACCTAGTGTGGTTACAATCAGGCACATGTTTTGCCACATTTAATTCCAAACTTCATTCACGTTGTATTTTTTTTCACTTGGATTCACGTTGTATTTTGACATGGAGGCGCCTAGCATGTTCGAGTTGGATCCATGTCCGGATTTGACACGGGCTCTGTCAATTAAGACCCTCTGGCCAAGACCATATTGAGCCACTTAAACACATTTAGTAACCGTATTTCCTTAACTCACGTTTCAGATCCAGAGCCAGCACATATGGGACCACCAGGATGCGTTCCCGCCATCTACACCGGGACGGCCGCTCCTTCCGCAGCCCCGGCGGGCCACTTCCTGGCACGGTGAGCCCCTCCAACGTGACCACCCTCTCGTCGTTTCTGCGCATCAATGTCGCGTCCCCACTGCCGTCCATTGATGGACAAGAAAGCGATGGTCATCACCTCCCATCCTTCCACATGTTCTGAGCTTATCTAGCATGGGAGCCTACAGTCTTGGTCTTTGTCTTCTTCTAATAATTGATACAACTTGTGCATACTCTATTAATCATTCATCATCCTCATTAGCTTGTACTACTCTTATCACAAGTTCCCAACTCATCCACACAAACCAACCACCGAGCTAACCAATGGAGGCGACTGCGCTGAGCGTTGGCAAGTCCGTGCTGAGTGGAGCGCTCAGCTATGCCAAATCCGCTCTGGCGGAGGAGGTGTCTTTGCAGCTCGGCGTCCGGCGTGACCACCTCTTCATCACCAACGAGCTGGAGATGATGCAGGCCTTTCTGATGGCCGCCCATGACGAGGGAGTGGAAAACATGGTGGTCAAGGTCTGGGTGAAGCAAGTCCGTGATGTGGCATACGACGTCGAGGATACCCTCCAGGAATTCGCTGTCCGCCTTTATAAGCGATCCTGGTGGCGTATACGTCGCACGCTGGTTGATCGGCGTCGTGTGGCGAAGCAGATGAAGGAGCTCAGAGCCAATGTTGAGGATGTCAGCCAGAGGAACATGCGCTACAACCTCATCAAGGGTTCTGGCTCCAAGCCTGCCACCGCTGGTGACCAGCTTGCCATCACTGGCGAAACCATGTCTGGCATGGACGAAGAAAGGCAGCAGTGGGACAAAGCAAAAGTAGATCTCGTTCTATTGATCGGCAAGAAGGACGATAACCTTAGGGTGATCGCGGTGTCGGGAACTAGGGCGGGTGAGCTGGGGGAGAGGTCTATCATCAGAAGGGCATATGAAGATCCAAAGATACACAAGAAGTTCGAGTGCCAAGCCTAGATCGCTGGTTTAATGTATCCTTTCAATTTAACAGAGTTCTTGCGAAGCATTATTGAAGAACTCCATTTAAATTTTCTTGAAGTTGCCGGAGAAAAAGAAGAACCAACTTTAGAGATGCATGTTCTGAAGAAGATGGGGAAGATGAAGGAAGATGATTTGGTTGATGAGTTCATAAGATTCATGAATGAAAAGAGTTACCTGATCGTACTTAATGGCATACACACCATTGAAGAGTGGGATCATTTTAAATCATGCTTCCATAACAACAAGAAAGGAAGCCGCATTATAATCTCTGCACAGCAAGTTGGACTCGCAAGCTTATGCGCTGGGCCATAGGATTCAGCGCTAGTGCATCAGCGTTTGTTCATGAATGAGAATATTTATGCTTTCTACGAGAAGGTATATCAAGATCCTTAAAACCATTTAACTAGTGATCTCTTTATTGTTCTTTTTGTTTCAACTATTTTCTTATCAAACCCCATTTGGAGTTGGGGCACGTTCATGAGAACATCGTATCTAATTACAACACCCCTAAGAAAAGGCTGCATACTTGTAGTATTTACATTCAACTTACTAGTATCAAGATCCACATGTCCTTTCTCCGTAAATTCTCACAGGAAAAATATATTATTGCCGTCTCCTAATTGATCCTAAGCAAACTAGGATGAAACCATTGTGTACCCGGGCCTGTCTTTACAACTGGCTGAGTTGAACTCTCTTATTATGTAGTTTTACCCGACGATATGTAAAACTGATAAAGTATTTCATACTTTTTGAATTTCTGAATCATAGCTTTTAAAGTTTGATTTATTTCTACATATAATTTTGGTGTATAACCTTATTATAATTCACATATTACACAAAGAATAATAGAAATAGTAGATATCGTATTAATGCTAGTTTCCTTGTTGATGTGATGTAATGCAAGGGAGCTTGTATATACAAACTCTCACCGAGAAAGAGTAGTCGAACTCTCATATTATTTCTGTCCATACCAAGATGCATGTAGTCTCACTACGTGTAGAGGAAGTTCCAGTATTAACATTTTTATTCAATTAATGGTAAGTATGATGTAAATCTTATCTTACCTCTCTAGAGGTAAGAGGAAGCATCTTAAAGGAGCTCATGATCATACTATAATTCACGTATTATCAAAATAATTATAGAAAGAGTAAACGAGCCCTCATATTTTTTCCCACTGACGTGATGTAAAACTAATAAAATATTTCATACTTCCTGATTTTCTTTATCATGGCTTCTAATATATGATTTTTCTGCATTTTTGTGAATAATCATATATTTTTGTACAAATCTTCTTATTTACAATCATATATTTTTGTGTATAATCAGTTTTTAGTTTATGCTGTCAAATTACAAAGCGATGCACAAGTCTGGTGGTGTGTGCTAACCTTTTGGTCCACCGGGTGTCCCACTGAAAAATATCATTATACTTATATAAGTTATTGGATGATGCACCATCCTGCAGATTGTTTTGCTTTGGCAAATTGGAATTTCCAAATTATTTATCTTGCTATTTGTTAGAAGGAAAACAGTAGCTTTCTATTGCATATTTCCATTATTTTGGAATTTTCTAGTTATATTCGTACAAGAGGATTGTACAAAGACAGAAACGAAAAGAGGAATCTACTGAAAGCTATCTCTCCATGCTGACAACATTGTATAGGCCTTCCATGTTGCTTTGTACTTAAGCCAGTGCTGCTCTATCTGGAACAAAGATCTGCACTTATAGAGATTAGGCCTTTCATTTTGAAAAATAAATGAATTCCTTGATTTCCAAATAACCCAAGGCCTAAACATGATACAATTTTATTTTTTTACTATCTAGTTAATGTGTACATGATATCCAACTAAAACATGAAAGCTATGTCATAAAATCAGAACATATGTATAAAACAAAGGCAATTGTGGTTAATTCTTTTGTTCTATCTACAATAGAAGCACGGTGTATTTTTGTAATAAAGGAACCAACTTTTAATATAGCCCTCCAAGTTGGAAGTTCAACCCAGAATCATATATAACTAGCACCCAAAATGTACGTATTATTGATTAGGACCTGAACTCATCATTTTTATAGTAGTTAGGGTCAAGCTAATTCACTCGCTAATAATATGTTTTCATTTGGTAGTTCTTCACATAAGATTGTTATGGAAAGATCATGCATTATTACTTAAATGAGTTTCCTGGTCATATCTGGGGGCACAACTTGCCAACTCTCACCTAATCTGATGCATCTAGCACCAACATTTGAGATTTGATATACCAGTGTGCCAATATGGACGCCTGGATTGTAACTTCTTGGAGGTGTTAATTAGAGAATATCATATATAGAGTTGGCCGGAGAATTACCTATTAATGATGAATGGAAAATATCATATAAACATTTGTAATATTTATATCTGACTAAACATCGTCTTGGTAAATAGAAAGCAACATCTAAATTATTCCTTGTGTGTAGGGTTCTCAAGATGGATCAGATTCAACAGAGGCTAGGACTAGCTCAAATACAGATACTACGGTTAGTGACAGTTCTTCAAATCAGAAGATTCTCAGTCGTACAAAGACGATGCTAGCGGCTTTTAAGGAATCTCAGCTCATTGGGCGAGAGACAGAAAAGGAAGAAATTATCAAATTAATTACAACCGAAGATTGCCAGCACGAAGTGATCTGCGTTTGGGGAATGGGTGGTCGTGGAAAAACCACACTAGTCAGAGATATCTACCAAGATGAAAAGCTCAGTGGAAAGTTTGAGAAGCGTGCTTGTGCCACAATTATGCGCCCTTTCAGCGTTAACGAGCTCCTCCAGAACTTAGCTTCACAATTTGGCTACAAGGATGTTCCAGAAATGCAAACCGAATTACCAGGAAAGAAATATTTAATTGTTCTTGATGATCTATCGTCCAATTCTGAGTGGGATACTATAATACCATATTTTCCCGCAACGGAGACATCAAGCCGGATCATAGTCACAACAAGGGTAAAGGATATTGCAACACATTGTTCGAAGAAACATGAAAAAATATACGAACTCCAAAGTCTGAAAGGCAACTATGCACTTGACCTATTCACTGAGAAGGTATATATAGCATATTATCTCATGTTCTATTTGTTTGAATAAATAAGGGATATTTGTAGATTTTAAGAACATACACATGTGAACAAGTATATTTGGCCTACCTCTGTTTATTTTATTTTTATTTTGAACTAGAAGGGTGGTCCTCGCAGAAGGGAGGTTCTGTCTTTACTCTTTAGCGTCTTTAGAATCTAAAAATTAAATTATCCAACCATATGTATATTTAATGATGTGACTATCCTGTTTAGAAATAAAACAGTTTTTGTAATCATGTTTATTTTTTGGGTAAATGATTGTTGTGTAAACTAAAGAGTGTCATACTAATTAGCATATGTTACCTGGAATTCGAATTATTTTTTCCAAAGGTTAAATGCCTAGTAGCATTTCCTTCCAAACTTTATTGTAGGCGTTTTCTTGATGAAAATTCCTAAACATGAAAGTTCTACATTTTTTAATTCATTTTGTTTCCAATGTCAAGACCTACTTTGGATACCGAACCTAATACATTGAGCTGACTTTTGTTTAAACTATCATGTTTTCGGGTGTTGCTATTGTTATAGTGGTATCGTAATTATTCCCTGACACACATGTGCTACTTCCGACCATTGAGCTTTCTCCTTGCAACTTTCTCTCTCAAGAGCCCTAATTTTTTCTTGACTATCGTATATGTTGCCTCCGATCATATTTCCCCCCATACCTACACGTGGATTTCTATTTAATTTCAAAATCATTTTAGTTTCTTAATTTTTTGTGTGCCATTTCTATATTCAAATGAAATGTCGTGTATTTATTTTAATGTTATAAATGTCTCTGGAAATTTCCACAAATATCTGTATACAGACTTAAAACAATTTTGAGTTGTAAATCCACGTTTCTTGTGGTATTTTAAATCATCAATATTAATGATAAACGCATGTGCAAAATAAAAGTTATTATACTTGCAAATGGCAAAAGTACTATTATTTTATTTTATTCATGTTAGTTGAATGTGATTTGCACCTGAAATTTCGTTAGTTCAGATAAGTGTTATAGTCTGTGTGCAAAGATGATGATCGACTTGATACTAATATGTCTTTCATCATTTATGTGCCTAAAATTTTATTTGTCCAAATTATCATGAGAAGACAAATTTATGTGCAACCGATAATTCATATTCAGCCAAGTTAGGAAAAAAATCTAACTTTAGAAATGACCATCCACTTACCTTGAATTTCAATGACCACATTTGGGTATATGCATATCAACTGTTCGGTTTAATAGTCTGGGGTATGCCCTTTTCTGTATTGATTAAAACTCAAACATTCTGCTGCAAGATAAAATATATAATTGGAATAAAATATCTGATTAAACTATTTTCCGTCCCAATCTTAATTCATAGGATTACAATCCATGCATAATTTATTTCTCTAAGCTTCTTGGCTTGGACAATTCCTATGAAAGAAATTGCTTACTTAAGTCTCATAACATGCACATAGATTTTTTAGATAAAGGGCTTTATTACTCAAAAGTTTAAGTATTACACCCGGCCTCTGCATCAAAAATGCACACAGCCGCAATCCAACGGAGAAAGTAAAAGTTGTGCAACAATAGGCGAATTACAATCAACAAGAATATAGTGAAACGCCTATGTCAAAGGCAAGCTCGACGGCCTATGGAGGTCCAATCCGACGATCAAGCGGCCACCCATGTTGTGAAAAAATGTCCCTCGCCACCTCCTCCAGTCGTGCACACGCCTCCGTAAAGAGGTCTCGAAATCCCACCCGTTGTAAGGTGGACCACGTACGAAGAATACTTGTGCAACGGTAGAGTACCTGCATATGAGACACATTTTTATCATTGAAAACCTTGTCATTTCTACTAAGCCAAAGCGACCATATAACGGCAATCGCTACTACCCTAATAATCGTTCTAAGCTTTTTATCTATCTCATGCAGCCAGTTGCCAAAAACATTGGCAACAGACTTGGGTGGATATAAGTTAGACGCTATTTGGATAGCTGACCATATAGAACGTGCGAAACTACACTCGAAGAATAAGTGTTTTATTGTCTCACGTTGAGGACAAAACACACACTTAGTACTTCCATGCCAATTCCGTTTGACAAGGTTATCCTTGGTTAAAATGACACCCCTACGAAGATACCACGAAAATACTTTTATTTTAAGTGGAATCTTCATGTGCCATATTTTTTTATTATCATCGACTGGAATATCAGAATGCACAAGCGCCCTATACATGCACATAGATACATCATGGATCCCATAAATCTACCCAAATGGACTTAAAAAGAAAATCTAACTTCAGGCATTCAATTTCTGTTTGCATGTATACAAACTCTTACGTACCACATGCTCGTATCTATAGAAATTCTCTACCTTGGAACGTTGCATAGGTGTCTCATTCTTTGCACGCAAGTGTGTGATATTTTCAGGTTTTCTTGGCCTTTATTTATAGCTTTCATAATCTATAATCCTTTTGTATAAAAGAGATGCAGAGGAAATATAGCAAACCCTTTAAATTACGCTTTCTCAAATTAATAATTAATGACTCCATTATTAATTAACCAGTGTGCATTTATGTTTATACTAACAATATATATTAAGATTGCACATGAAACTGCAAGAAGATATGCAAATTGCATACACATGCACATAGGATGTGTACTTGGAACTTGTGTGCTGTATATATACAATGCGATAATAGTGTGTGCTTGCGTTTGAAATATTCGTGAGTAGTAGCATGCAGAGATTTAAAAAAAATGGAGATCGAGATGAATATATACCTGCAGATCGTGTGTGCTGTTGCTTGCATGCATATATACATTATAATAGATTACCATGTATGTAGTTAGAGTTAAATGATCGATCTTTCGACCATACATACAGCCCAACAAAATAATTAAATGGATTATGTACCTTTTGAAAAGGAATTTTCATTTCACCATATTCGCATGATTAAATTAGAAAGACTAAATTATACTAGTTTCATTTGCGAATTACTAAAAATCAGAACCTAAATTGATTTCAGATATTTGGCAATGGCACTAATATGGATGAGGAGTATCCTGAATTGGTTGAACAAGCAAATCTGATCCTAAAAAAATGCAGTGGACTGCCTCTTGCAATAGTCACCATTGGGGGCTTTTTGGCAAACCAACCGAAAACAATTATAGAATGGAGGAAGTTGAATGAGCATATCAGTGCCGAGCTGGAGATGAATCCAGAGCTTGGGACCATAAGAACCATCCTTATGAGAAGCTACGATGGTTTACCCTATTACCTCAAGCCTTGTTTCTTATATATGCCCATCTTTCCTGAGGACCAAAGGGTACAGCGTGGAAGATTGGTGCGTCGATGGACTGCAGAGGGTTACTCAAGGGAGGTTCGAGGCAAGTGTATGGAGGACATAGCAGATGGTTACTTCATGGAACTTATAAGCAGGAGTATGATTCTACCGTCTCAAGGATCAATCCATAACACCAAAGGAATTGATTCCTGCCAAGTTCATGATCTCATGCGTGACATCGGAATCTCAAAATCGATGGAAGAAAATCTTGTTTTTACTCTCGAGGAAGGTTGCAGCGCAAACAACCAAGTCAGGATGCGCCACATTGCTATTAATGGCAATTGGGAAGGAGATCATCGTGAATTCGAGAGCACAGTGGACATGCCCCGTGTACGATCAGTAACCGTTTTTGGTGCGTACAAGTCATTTTTCATTTCTAACAAGATGAGTCTACTGCAAGTGCTGGACTTGGAAGACGCAACAGATGTATATCACCATCACCTTAAGCATATTGGGAAGCTTCTTCATCTAATATACCTTTCACTAAGGGGATGTGATGATATTTATCACTTGCCAGATTCATTGGGTAACTTGAGAGAGCTCGAAACGTTGGATGTCAGAGGTACCAACATAATCAAGCTGCCGAAGAGTATCATCAATCTTCAGAAGCTATACAATCTTCGTGCAGGTTGGAAACCGTATAATGACGACTTGTCGTATGAAGGATATGAAGAGGAAGGGGAAGGGGTAATGGGCCACAGGGTCCGCATGTTGCCTGTCTATTTGATGACATCTTGTTTATTTTTGTGCGCACCTCGGTCATTCATTGAGAATGATAACCTGAGCCGCGGTGATATATTCACTGAGATCTGCTGCTCTCGAGTCCCTGCTCTTGTGATGCGCCTGGAGAATCATGGTGTTCTAGTGCCAAGAGGGACGAGGAAGCTGAAAGCCCTGCGTACACTGGGCGTTGTGAACATTGCACGACGAGGGAATGCCATTCTGAAGGACATAAAAGGACTCACCCGGTTGCGCAAGTTGGGAGTGACGGGCGTCAATAAGGAAAACGGACAAGAGCTGTGTTCCGCGGTCGTTGCTCTCAGCCACCTGGAGTCGCTATCAATTCGGTCAGAGGGGGAGCCAGGATTATCTGGATGCTTGGATGGAACATTTTCATTTCCGGAAAGCCTGCAGAGCCTAAAGTTGTATGGCAACCTGGTCAAACTGCCGGAATGGATCGAGGGGCTCAAGAATCTGGTGAAGTTGAAGCTACGGAGCTGTACGATATCAGAGCATGATGATGCCATACAGGTCCTAGGGAAGCTACCAAGCCTGGCATCCCTGCATCTGTTGGAGAAGTCGTTCGAGGGTGAAGAGGTCCATCTCAGTTTCCGTCTGGAGACGTTCCAGAGCTTGGTGGTGTTGGAGATGGGATGCCTAATCATGCTCAAATCAGTCAAGTTTGAAGTAGGGGCCACCCCTAAGCTGCAGCTGCTGAAGTTGCATCTTTGGTTGCTCGACAGACTTTCGGGGCTAACATCTCTGGCTGGCCTCAAGGAAGTTGTGCTCAGCAATTTCTACTCTGGACTGGAATATGTGAGGGCCGAGCTTGCACTGAATCCAAACAGACCCGTCCTGAAGACGGAGTGATCTCCATCCAGAGTCAACTGTGCACATCGATTCAATGTCAGCCAGGAGAACAGTTTATGTTTTCGTTTGCTAACGGCGTTGAATAATTGTTGTATTTCTGTTTGCGCTGGACAAAATACTATTAATTGCTTAGGTCGTGCCGGTCGATATTGTCTTTATGATTATAAGGGCACCATGCACTTGACCAATGTAACTGAATTGCTTTCAGCCTGTGCTGTGTTTCGTATCTGGAGCGGAGGACCATCTCAACTAAGTTATATGTCTGCACGTGTTGCCGTGCAAATCTATATGCTAGTTTGTGATGAAAATACATCAATTACATGTCCTGCTGCATCGATTTTTTTTCCTTCCGTTGTTAATGTTCATGCACTGATCTGATCATATAATTGATGAACCAGGGGGGTGGAATGGCATTGCAGCGTAAGATACAAGGTACCTGAGGACCAAGCTTTCCGCGAATCCCAACGATCCATTTGCGTGTAGTTTCAGTTAATCATCGTACTTCAGATACTAATCGTTATTTAGGTCCTGCTGCAGGCCATGCGCTAGCTTCACACCCTGAACTTTTAGTGTTTAGTGTTTATCAGATTCCATGTACTCCCTCCGCTCCTAAATATAAGATGTTTTAACATTTGTCCACATACATATGTAAATAAATATATCTAGACACATTTCCTGTGTATATTCATCCATTTTAGTATGCACCTAGACAAAATGTGTAACACCTAAAACATTTTATACTCCGTATTTAGGAACGGAGTAAATCATAACCTAAAGCAATGGCACGCAATTGATTGCCAAACACCCGTGTGCATTCCTCAACCATTCCTAAATCCACTTGCTCAACCTTTCCTTAATCTTCATTTCCCGTGTCTGGGAGAGATGGCATATAGCATTCCTGTCAGGTTCTCCTCAAGTGTTCCATCCGATGCATATTAATTGGCGCTGAATCGTGTAATATCTATATCTATACTATTATTAAAAGAGCAAACTTGTGTTGATACATTGAATCTGAGCCCTTCAATATTTGGCCAACGGTTCAGATCGCTCCAATGTTTGACAACTCAACACAAATCCACTTTTGCCCGTTTTACCCTCCCAACAAATCACATAATACTGCTAATGCCATCGTACCGGTTCGTTTTATTTCGTTTCGTGATAATTACGAGATTTGCCACCGCTAAAAGAAATTACCACCAGTCGCAGTCGGCACGGAACGAGATCGGCGCAGGGACGAGATGCGATGCGATGCGAATGAAACCATGGCAACCGCCCGGCTACTTTGTCGAGGCGGCCCGCCGCCTCCACCTCTCTGAAATCCCCTTCCTGGCCCATGCCGCAAAATTAGTTACGGCGCAGGCGATCAGGGCGGACATCGTCGGCGAGGCCATCGCGTACGTCAGGGCGCTCGAGGACACGGCCGCCGAGCTCGAGCCTCGAGGCGTACAGGGCGGTGGCAGCCAGGCGGAGCCGCGCGCGTCACGGCGTCGCGGAGATGGTCGCGTCCGGGGAGATTCGTGCTTCGCCGTCCGGATGCACGAGGCAAGGCCCGGCGCGCTGACGCGCGTGATCGAGGCCTTTCACCTGCACGGCGTGCCCGTCCTGGCAGCCCCCGTGGCGCGAAACGGTGGGGAGGCAACGGTTACGGTCGCTACGGCGGTGGTGGCACCGGTTGTCGCGGGGAAGATCGAAGCTGATATCATCATCAGCAGCAAGCGCTCCGGCCCGAGCTCTTGCAGTCCGGATCCAGGATGCGTCGTGCTGGAAAGAGCAGCAAGAGTCCGCGTCAACCGGCCGTGAGAGCGACGTTGTCCAGAAAGCCTCGAGCAGCTGTCGAGCTCCAATTTCGATTTCAACGGGAGGATGCCTAGGATGTGCAGCCACAGCACTTCCGGCAGCAACGAGATGCTTCCGCACTGCCTCCAGCAACGAGATGCTCCTCTGCCTCCATTATCCATCCGCACATGCCACAGGCACCATATTTGTTGATTATTTCTGACCGTGTACGAAAAATATATCAGTCACCTAGCAATCAGCACCAACAGAAGCATGCCTTGTTGGTCGTGCTTCAGTTCGTGAATTGTGATGACAAGCGACTATAGAAAGTAGTATATTACTCAAGGGAGTTGTCAATTCTGTCTTGAGATGGATTACGAGATAAGTTGTTTTGTTGAGAATTTGCACAACCCAGGCATCCCCAGCCCGCCACCCCTCATCCGCAACCTCCCTCATCATCCATCATTGGCGCCATTGACACCCTTTTCTTCTACTTCAGAATTGCCATCCTCCAAATCAGTGCAGGTCAGATATTTTTATTTTCGGTGCTTGCTTTGGATTAACATGCTCAAGTTCAGGTTATTGGATTGCAGATGGAGGTGGCAATATTCTTGGATTACAGACGAACCAAGTAAATAATGTCAATCTGCGGAGCATCAATTTTCCCATGCATGTGTTCTACTTCTGCCTCTACTACACAACTGTTGGGCCTGGCCTAAATAACAGGATAGACAATGAGGTACCCATTTGTCTTTAAAGAATTCAATACTTTGCATTCCCATAATTTCTGTGTATCCTTTCTTTTTATTTCAAGTTACACAATCTTAAAGAAATGTCTTCTTTTTCTGTAAATACCATCGATTTTCAAATGCTAAACTCTGTTTGTGAGATGTGTCGAAGGTAAGAAGGGAAAGGTATTTTGTTTAAACTTGGCAACATGTAGCTGAAATGATGTCACATTCGAATTTTGTTTAAACTTGGTAGTATGTCACTGAAATGACTTCTTAATTATTGTGTATGTATTAGTCAGCACGTACATTGGATCTGCAATATTTTCTACTTGTAAATTGCCCCTTTAATTATTAAACGTGCGTTGCACGTACATGCCAACTA